>CANSNZ010000637.1:0-662500 GCA_947646795.1 Beta lomatogona
TTTTCGGTCATCGGTCCTGCAGCTCCTTTCTTCTCAAAATCTCAAAATCTAAACTCTATAATTCAAAGGTGGTGAAGATTCGGCTTGAGTTGGAAGTATCAACTTCAATCATCGAGACGCAAAGGGCGATATATTAATTTTGCTATCTTCATGATGCTTGAGAATTTGTACATTAATTTGTATATTATTTACTGTGTAGCCATTAGTAGATTATATATATGTTGACATTGATAAATATTGTTAAAGATAGCGAAATTTATTTATTTTTACTATTTTGTTAGAGTATTTTAGTCGCCGTGATATTAAAGATAACGGTATATTTGAATTTTAATTTTCTTTGTGTTTTGTGTTTGGCTTTGGGTACCGGATATGATGTTATGAGAATTATTGAAGGAAAAAAAGATCGGAGTTATATGTGTTAGGTTAACCTAGAAAGAAGCGAGGTTAAAAGGTTTGGGTTGACCGTTAAAAAGCATATTTAAAGAAATCGGGTTAAACAGATCGGGTTAGGGTGGGGCGATCAAGAAGAGCGGATCGAGGTTAGAGTTCATGGTTTTGACCCAGTTATATAAACGAGATCGAGGTTCGGGTCGGGGTAGCCCGGCCGTTATAGGTGACCAGAACACGGGCAGGAAACCCGGCTTAGGCGATTGCCGGGCTAGGTGTGACTTCCGCGGGATGCGGTCGTATTCTGCGAAAGATTGTAATGACACGAGGGACGGGATGAAGACTGATACGGAGAAGGCTCCTTGGCTTGATATCGGGCGAAGCGAGATCGCCATGAAGGGTCCCCCAAAAGAAAGAAGACGGTAAGAGAAATTAGTTAAAGAAAGAATAATGGAGATACACGTTATCTCCCGGGCGGCACGATTACGGCGGAAGTATTCACGGTGCAGAAAGCCGGTCTTAAAGAGGTAAGACACGGAAGTGAATTATCCTGACAACAGCGAGTGGCCGGCGCATGCACTTTCATCTTGCGTCAGGTCTCATTCACGGCGGAGGACACGAAGGAATTATGCACCCTACGCGGTGAGTGGTTGGTAGTATCTCTGCCCAGTTACCCGGCCCAGTGATGGTGCAGGGCATTCGGTGGATGGCGGCTGCACTTGATATTCTCTTCGTGCTGTCCGGAAGATGGGGTGGGGGAGATCTTGTCTCAGCGGTCATGCCGTAGTCGGTTTTCTGCAGGAGCATCGGTTCTCGTCTTTAACGGTACCATTAAAGAGCTGTCGGTGAAGGTAGGGAAGGATCTCGTTCGCGAGATCTACGTGGTTGAGTTCACAGTAGTTGATGTCCTGAAGCGGCCAACAATGCCATTATTGGAAGACCAACGATCCCACGGCCTTTCGGCGGGCGGTAGTGTCGACTTATCCCTGGCTTGATGATACATACGTCAGGTAATGGAAGCGGAGAGGGTTTGAAGGAACAGAGAATCGACGAGCTTCCTTTATCGACGGCTCTTAAGAGCTCACAGCCATAAGCGGCGAAGTCTGCTCATCCCGAGAGGAAAGAGGCGAAGAGGTTGAGAACGAGAAGCGAGAAGAGCACCATCGGTGGAGAACTTTGAGGGGAAGGGCGGCGAGATTTGCCGAGACCTAGCCCGGAGGTGACAGGGAGGAGTCGGCCTAGAGTTAAGAAAGGCCGGAAAGGGCCGAGTTAAAATTGGGGCCGATTTGGTAGATAATGTCGAAATCGACTTAATCGGTTCTTGCTGACGTCTTTGGCGTCTTCGCGTTAAGCGGATGAAATGTTGGGAATAGATCTAGCGTTTATGGTACACAGGCTAAATAATCGATGAGGAAGTAAGACGGTAAAACAGAAGCGGAACTACTCTGAGAAGAACGCTGACCATCGAAAGAGGAGGTAGACAAATTGTTAGCGGCGGGGCTTCATTGAGCCTGCGGTGGTTCTCTAGGAGCGGTTAGCGAATGTGGTCATATTAAGCCCGATAGGTCCTGGCGGATGTGTGTGAACTGCGGCCTCAGCCGAGGCCTGCCCGAAAGAGCGTTATCCATTGCCTAGGATCGGCCAGGCGGTCGGCTCAGTAGCGATCATGCGGCGCCTTCATGGATACCGCTAGGATGCCATCGAGATCGGCCTCTGGTGGCGGACGAAACGGCGGCATTCTGCTTGGCAGGGTGTACGCAGTACTGAAAGCCATGCCATTTGGCTGGAAGAATGCAGTTACCTACCAAAGTAGTAAAAGAGCAAGATATTCGCACATCGTAAAGGCCGGAATGTCGATGCTATGTCGATCGATAGCATCGCTTTCAAAAGCTGACGGAGGAAGCCCATATAACTGACCTCGAATAAAGCCCGGGCGACCACTTGCGTAGGTACCAAATGAATCTCAACCCTAAGAAATGCGTGTTTGGGGTAAGATCGGGAAGTTCCTTGGCTTCATGGTCAATGAGAGGGGAATAGACGCTAACCCTGATAAAATCAGGCGATAAGCGAGTCTTAGCGAACCCAAGAATATCCGGGACATCCGATAAGGCCGACCGGCAAGATGGCTGCATTAACAAGGTTCATATCCCAAGTCTGGTGCAGAAAGGTTCCTCGTTCTTGAGGTTTTGAGAGGAAACAAGAAGTTTGAGTGGGGGGGATGAGCAGAGACGGGCATTCGAGGCCGTTAAAGAACATTTCAGAAGTTAACGACCATTACCCGACCCGAGATGGGGGGATAAGCTGCTGGTTATACGTCTCGGTGTCGGCTAAACGGTAGCAGCGGTCTTTGCTGGTGGAAAGGATAAGCAAAGCAACATCCTATATACTTTGTGAGCCACGTCTGCAGGGGCGGAAAGCGGGAGATACGAGTTGGTGGAAAAGATGGCATATGTCGTGCGGATAGCGGCAAGAAAGCTCCGACCATACTTTGACTCACATACTTGTCCAAGTGCTCACAAATCAACCGCTAGAAAAAAGCGCTCCATAAGCTAGATACAAGCGCGGAGTTCTTTGAAATGGGCAATAGAAGCCGTCGAGTTTGATATTGAATATCGGCCACGAACAATGTCAAGGCACAAGCTTTGACCGACTTCATAGTCGAGACCACCGCCGAGGAAGTCGAGGACCAGCCAGCATGCGGCAAGTATCTATGGACGGGTCGGCCCCCAAACGAGGGCGGCGCGGGAGTAGTCAGCGTCCCGATGGAGACACTTTCGAGTATGCCGTCGGCTTTGGATTAAAACATCCAACAATGAAGCAGAATACGAAACTGCAATAGCAGGAATCGTTTATGCATAGCGGCGTAAGGAGCCTTAAAAATACGGATGACAACCGATCCCTGCTCATATCAAGCCAAATTGAGGGCACATATGAGGCCGAGAACCGATAATGCGAAATACCTACGAAAGGTGAAACGGATAACGACTCCACTACTGAGCTTTGAGGTAGTACGGTCCCCCGCCACAGAGAATATAAGCAGCCCGATGCCGTATCCAAGCTAGCAAGTTCAAGCACCACGCATCTCAACCGCAGTCATGATAGAGATGTTGCCGAAAAGAAGCATCGAGGCCTTGAGGTAGAGGTAAACGAAGTCAATCGAGAAAAGGGAATGGTACGACGAAATATTGATGTACAAGATGACGGATAGTCTACCTACCGATAAGATGGCGGCAAAAAGCTAAAGAGAGAGGCTCTTCCGGTTCACGTGTTTTCCAAGGCCAACCGTACAAGAAAGGTTTCTCACTCCTACCCCGAGGTGCGGAACGGCCCACGAGGCCACAAAAATAATCGAAGAAATACACGGAGGGTATGTGGAAACCATATCGGTGGAAAGACGCTTGCACTAAAAGCCCTACGAGCCCGGTTTCTACTGCCGACAATGTTGATGGACGCACGTGCGTATGTAAAGAAGTGCGACAAATGCTAGAGGTTTGCACCGGTTATTCATCAGCCGACAAACGATTTGCGGCCCAATCCTAAATCCAATCCCTTTTGCTCAGGTGGGGATGGATATCATCGGGCCATTCGCGCCGGTATCCGGAGGAAGGAAGTTCGGATAGTAGGAATTGACTACTTCACAAAGTGGATTGCTTCGAATCTGATCGCAAAATAACGGCTAATCGAGTTAGGAAGTTCATCTCGCAAAACCTCATCACAAGGTTCTGAATTCCTATGGGAATAGTCATGGACCATGGCGTCCAGTTTGATTGTGGTCGATAAAGCACTTCTTGAGCCCATACGACATCAAATTTGCATACTCATCCGTGTGCCACCCTCGTAGTAATGGCCGAGCCGAAGCCGCCAATAAACAAATTCTCAATGCCCTCAAGAAGAAGCTAGATGATATGAAGGGTGCTTGGGCCGATATGGTTCCAGCGGTATTATGGTCTAATAGGACCACAAAAAGGAAGCTACGGAGAGACCCCGTTCGATTGGCATTCGGGGTTGAGGCAAGTGTTACCGGTTGAATTTGGACTACCAAACCGGCGGATCCTAAACTACGACCCGGAATTGAACAACAAATTGCACAGAGAAGACCTCGACCTTTGCTCGGAAGTCGGACTAGCAGCAGGAATTAAGGTCAGAGACATATAAGGATCGGATAAGCAAGGCCTACAACAAAAGGGCAAAGCCGACCGGATTGAGAAAGGCAACCTGGTACTCAAGCGCACACGGCTACCGGTAAAGCTCACGCATATGGGAAGGCGACAATGAACTAGGGACCATACCTTGTAAAAGAGGAAATAGTCCCATGTGCTTACCTACTGGAAGATATGTCCTGCAAAACAACTTAAGAACAATTTGGAATGCCAGCGTACTTAAGAAATATTTCGCTTAATGTTGCTTAGCCTAGATTTATAGCAGTAATAACACGGCATTGTTGCCGATTTCGCATTTATTAGTGTGAACTAGTAATCGTCGGTCTTTAATAAAGATAAATTTCCATTAAATTATTGCATGTACGAATTATTTCTTTAATATTGACGGTCGATGGTAATACAAAAAGCGAAACCCCTTGGACGGTCAATGACCTACGTGGATCTGCGGTCAAGGGAGCTAACGTTTCCTCGCGGCCAATGACCTTAGTGGATCCGCCGCCTGGAAAACCGAACAGAGCAGGGAAGCTTGGGGATGGTCAATGACCTTCGAGGATCCGCCAACCTAAAGGTATACACTCTTTGGCCGGGGAGAATATCCCGCATCATAATCGGTCAATGACCCTAGTGGACTTGCTTGGGAATAAAATAGTACGAAAAGACTAAAGGAAATAAAGGAAAAGCGTGAAAAGCAATACGAACTGAACTGACCCACACAAGTGTAGCAAAATATATTCCATTAATATGAAGAAGTGTTTACATCCTATTCTAGCAAAAAGAAACCAGGCCAGCCACAGACGGCCAGGCCGGGAGAGGATGAAGAGGGACATGGAGACCTAAACTAAGCTACCCTGGCGGCCTCGAGGCGAGAGCCTTGCCGTCATCTCGCAACCCGGGCGGCTTCGCAGTTGAGAGCCTTCGGGTCATCTGCCGTGGCCGATTCGGGATTTGGCGCCGACAGAGTTTCTTGTCTAGAATGACTACTGTCTCGGTCGGGTCATCCTTAATTCCCAAATCGCCTGTTCACCGAGGCTTCAGGCTCGCCTTCCTCGAATTCAACTCGAGGGTCGGCATTGACAATATCGGCTTCAGCCACCCTTAAGTCCGGATCTTCGCCTCCACCGGTCTCGAACTCCCGCGACCGTGTGGCCTCCTCAACTCCGACTCCAGTTCAAATCCGAAAATGTGTGTTGGGTGCACCGCATAGCTGGCGGCCCAACCTCCATTATACCGGTTTGCTAAAGGGTGGACGAAGTCAATGGACCGCCGGTATTCAGCCACTGCGTTGGCTTCACGACCCTTTGCAGCTGTCAGCTCCTCCTTCACTTTCTGGAGCTCAACATCCTTGTTTTACAAAAGGAGCTTACTGCCGGCGATCCCACTTTAGCGGTGCCCTGGGAGGTCGTTCTTGGCCTTGTCCGGTCGCCCTCGCCTTCTTCCTCACGTTGGTGACGTTCACCAACTCCGCATTCTTCGCGGTAAGCCGATCTTGGGTGGCCCTGGTGGTCTTCAACCTCACCGTAATAAGCACCCTTCAAGTACCCAGTAAAGACTCACGTAGTTCTTTACCGGAATGAGCCGTCCGCAACAAACGAAATAGAAAAAGAGTTAGACAAGGGTAATAGAGATAAGAAAAGAAGAAATATTGCCGCTAATTCTAGAAACTTACCACGGCCAAATTATGCGCATGAACAAGCAGCGGCAAACAGATCCGATCTACCGTGCATGTCGTATTTCGGCTGGAGTCCTTTCGAGAGCCGGTACCCCAAGTTACCACCTCGAGAGGACGGTCCAAAGAACAGAGACTCGTCATCAAGGACGTTAAGCTTGGGGCTGAAAATGTGCCCCATCACGAACCGGGAGACCGGATCCACCTTTTCCGAAGGATTTCCTGCACCTCCACCTCGGCCTGTTTTATGAAGCCGGACTTTCGCGGCCGAGCAAAATGTTCCAACTCGGGAATCATAGCCGGCAAAGTCGGTTGTTTGTAAATTTTAGGCCTCAAGGAGGAGGTGCCGACCTCACCGACCCGCCCGTACAATTTGCTCTTGGGCTCTTTCTCGCCCACCGTTATCTCCCCTCCTCATCCCGCTCCTTCCCTGGGGGCCTTAACTCGAGGCCGCTTCGACGCTTCAGCCTTCCCCTTCGGCCTTCCTCTTGCGTGAGCCGGGGTAATCTTCTTGTGGGGTGGCCGGATAGCCTTCCCAGGGGCCCGGTCGCCACCGCCACCACGGCCAACGCCGCGAGTCTTGCCACCCCGCCGCCAACACTGGGGGAATGGACGTGAATTTCTGGGTCGGCTTGGGGAGGCATATTGCTAATCGAAATGTAGTTCTGGTTGAGATGAAGAGCTTGCGGATAAGGGCTCACGGCCTCGCATTCGTAGAAATAAGAATATGTCGCAATAAACAAAAGGGCAATATGCAAATTAAGTACCGCATCATACTTAATTACCGCAGGTTCGGGGGCAAAAGCCCAAAGCGCTAAAGAGGCATATTGCCTCAAGATGTAATTGACATGAGGAAGCCAATTGAGAGGCATCGGAACATGCTTCCTCCTTAAGGACCCGGCTTTGAAGAGGCCTCAAAGAAATTGAAAGCCTCCAACTCCCGGCGTGTCAAACGCCTATCGTGGAGGTGTTCCATCCTTGGGCGAGGCCTTGTTCGCACCGGCGCAAAGGAAAATTGTCCCGCACCCGAACCCGTAAGAAGCGGGGTGCCGCTTTTTAAGGACGTTAATTTTGGGTACACCGTTAGCTTCGGGCCTCGGTGTACATAGACATCCATCCACCCCCGGCCGAGTTCTTTGGCCGTGATCGCTTCCTTTGCCTTTCCCTTGCCCTTCGCGGAGCCGTCCTCTTTAATCCAATGTAGTTTCCGAAGAGGTTCAAGGTTTCCGGAAATCTTTTGTATCGAACGGTCCAGGCGTAGCATATGAGATTGCGCCAGGATAGCGGTGTTAGCATGGGACAAGCAAATGTTCCAGCCTCAAGATCTTTACTATAAAAGTGGTCCAAGGGAAATCTCAAATTCCAAAGTCTAGCATATGGGCATAGACCGCCACATGACCGAGCGGGCAATCTATTACCCGGCATCCCTCGGACGGCATCAACAATCCATATTCATCTGGGAAGGCAAAGTATTCAGCTCCTTTCCCGCAAAAGTCGCTATTCAATGTCGTCCTTCTCCAGCTTTTATCGATCCGTACGAATGACGGACCGCGGCCTCGCAAGGAGGCATGTATAGGTCGTCTAGCGTTTCGTCATCGTCCTCCGAGATGATCTCGGGCGGTCCTTCGTCGGAGTCGACTTCCAAGGATACCGACTCCTCATCCGACATCATGTCGCGCACAACACTGGGAGAGGCATCTTCTCGAGGCAACAGAGGATGCTTCATCCTCCAAACCGGCATCGTCATCCCCATAACTTCCAGACGAGATGGAGTGGAGTGCATTCTCCCCTAGCCTCTCTCGCCGGCATGGGAGGTGAGGGTTCATTAAGGGGACCCTTAGAGGTGCCGGCCACAGTGTGGGAACAGTAGTGATGAGCGTTCCGCTATGCCCAGCATAGTACCGTATTGGCCGATATACCAAAGACTCCTATGGCTTCTCCAAAGGCCCTAATGGCCGTGGAGGGGGGGAGGCATGCAAGGTGTTGGCTCTTCAAGGGCCCTACGGAGGTACTACGATCATAACCGGACTTACTCCCTACGTTCATTAGGGAGGTTTACTACCGGTGAGTTATCTGATATGGTGAGACTAACGGATTTGCTATTAGAGTTAAAATCGCTATCTGGCCAAAGATCGGGGACTTTCAAAAATGTTTTTGTGAATCGGAATGAGAAGACATGATTAAAGGCGTAAATTGAGTAAGAAGAAGTTTGGTGAAATACCTGGAAAGAAGGAAAAGGGCAGTAGCTGGCACCGAAAATAACCGGTAAGAGAGTTTGGTCACAGCTCGGAATGTCACGACGAAAGGCGGAGTAACGGGACGGTGCTAAGACTCGGAGAAAGTACCGGAATAGGCGCCGAAGAGCGAGAGCAATGATGAAAGTGTGAAAATGACTTTGGCCAAGCACTATTTATGGGGGCTCCATGGCTTGGATTAAGCGACGTTTCGTGTTCCCGTCCCGATTACGCCACGTGTGCCTTGAGCTCGAAATAGTTGCGAGCGGTGGTGACACTCTTGTCAAATCATCACGTAGATCGAGGTGACGTTTCACATTCCGTTAACTAACCCCCTTCTCTGGAAATTTCAACGGTTCAAGAAGAAAACATGACTTCCAACCATAGCGGCCATCACGCCGATCAAGCAGATATCCCCCTGTACCAGGAATACCGCTTGGGGGCTAGTTGTATGGGGATGTACAAGTTTCCTACCGGTCCAGCTTATACCATCATTGACCGTTATGGTCAACTCACCAAGAACCCCATTTTATCGGGTATATGCATGCCAGATACCCGCGTATGGTACATGCGGTTACATCGCATGCCTTATCGGCATCTATCATCCGGGCCATCGTCAAATGGGCTTGGGCTGATCCAAAGGCTTACTCAATGCGCCTATGGGCCTAAAGATAAGTATCGAAGAGGATAGAAAAGTATTCCACCAATAGAGCAGTGTCCTACCTTGTCAAGGACACCGCCGGCTCCTATAAATACCCCGTGATCTTAGTCATAAGGTACGTTCACATACACTAATACATTCTACTTGAGACCTCCCGTCTTTATCCTTTACCGACTTAGGCATCGGAGGGGCGTTCTCGGATCAACCCCGAGGTTAGTTTATTTGTTTTGCCTTGCACAGACATTAAACCCAGCTTTATTGCACGAGAGGAGATACCGACTCACTCCCACTAATTATTCCATACCGAACACCAACCAACACGATAAACTCTTTCAATTTGAAGCTAAATGGTTGCTAGGAGGAGAATTTTGATGAGGTCTTGAAAGAAGCATGGGAGGATTCACAGCTAGGGGTTTGAGACAAGAGGATGCAAGTGTGAAGTTGTGCGTGGAGAAACTTAAAACTCGAGAGTAAAAAGAATACAACAAAACACCAAAGAGACCGAGATGACTAAAAAGAAGGTTGGAACGACTCACAAAAATGAACCCCTCGGGCGTAGTTATTGACGAAATAAGGCGGGTAGAGGAAGAATTGAGGCCGATCCGAAGAAGCCAAGAAACAAATGCTGGGCAAAGGTGTAGACCTTATGTGTTTCGAGACCGGAGACCGAAACACCGGCGTACCTTCATAACAAAGCTTTTAAACGCAAAAAACGCAACAGTAATAGTTCGAACGGTCGTTGAAAGTGAAGGTGTGTTGAGGGAAGAAAAAGAGGACCTCGAAGAGATCGTGATAACGTATTTTAAAAATTTATTCACATCTTCGACTTCCCATCAATGCGGGTGACCTTGATATGGTGACACAAAGGTGTCGTTGATGAAATGAATCAAGAATTTGATAGCGTGTATATAGTGGGAGGAGAACAAAGCCGCCCTTAAAGAGATGCATCCATGTAAGTCTCCTGTCTTGATGGCCTTCCCGCTTTATTTTACAAAAGATATTGGGAAATTGTAGGGCCTAGTGGTACCGAACTAGGCTGGATTTTTTTAATAATGGATGCTTCGCCCGAAACGTTGAACTACACTCATGTTGTTTTAATTCCCAAAAAGAAGAATCTGACAGAGATGAAGGATTTACACCCCATTAGCCTTTGTAATGTTGCCTATATACTCATTTCTAAAGTCCTTACTAATAGACTTAAGAAATTTCTCGCCGAGTTTTATAAGTGATAATCAAAGTGCATTTGTTCCACGAAGATTAATAATGCATAATATTTTAGTGGCTTTTGAAGTTTTTCATCACATGCGCCACATGAATGCCGTAAAGAGGGGTAATATGGCAATTAAATTGGACATGAGTAAGGGGCCTATGACAGAATAGAATGGGACTATCTCGTAAGCCGTTATGAGTAAGATGGGTTTTTTTGAGAAATGGATTGATAAGATTATGAAATGTGTGTCGATGGTCACTTATTCTTTTTGGTGAATGGAAAGCCTATCAAGCTATCACCCCTCATAGAGGTCTTCGGCAAGAAGACCCCCATCTCGTCCTACCTTTTCTTACTTTGTGCGGAAGGGTTATGGGCCATGCTGAAGCAAGCTCAGGGAACAAATACCCTTCATGGTATGTCTATAGCTCGTGGAGATCCTCGTTATCACTCACCTATTTTTTTGCGGATGATAGCATTATATTTGCCCGTGGAAATGATCGAGAAGCGCTCTGTAATTGTAAATATCCTCGTAAGATATGAAGATCTTTCGGGTCAAAAGGTGAACTTGGATAAATGTGAAATATCTTTCAGCAAAAATTTAGAGAGTAATAACCGGGACTCTATTAAAGCTATTCTTAATATGAGGGAAGTGGAGTGGCATGACAAATATTTAGGGCTTCCTACTCTTCTAGGAAGATCTAAAAAAGTGAGTTTTGCTAGCATTAAAGATCGCATCCAGAAGAAGTTGCAAGTGTGGAAGGAAAAGTTGCTTTCGAGAGCCGAAAAAAGGGGTATTGATTAAAAATTGCAGACAATCCATCCCAAATTATGCTATGAGTTCTTTTAAACTCCCTAATACGTTCTGCAATGAGATTGAAAGTATTATAAGCAAATTTTGGTGGGGGAGTGGAGAAAAGCGGGGGATTTATTGGAAGAATTGGTCTTTCATGTGTTGTCCCAAGGAGGAAGGAGGACTTGGTTTTCGTGATCTAGAGGCTTTCAATGAAGCTTTATTAGCCAAGCAGCTTTGGCGGATGCACTGTCAACCCAACTCCTTGCTAACCCGAATATATAAAGCTCTTATTTCCCTCACTCAAGCTTATGAGAAGTTCAGTTTGGCCATTCGCCAAGTTATGCGTGGCGAAGTATTCTGGGTGCCACAATTTTACTGCAAAAAGGAGTGAGATGGCAAATAAGAAATGGAAACAAAGTCCGAATTTGGCAGGATAAGTGGATTGGGGGAGAGGGATCGAGACATCCTATAACTCCTAGGCGTGGCCTTCCCGAAGATGCTTGTGTTTCTGCATTAATTGACCCCGAAGCATGCCGTCAGCGAGAAGATATGCTGAGAGATGTCTTCTTTGAGGTTACCTTAGGATGAACTATGCTGGATCGGAGGTGTTGATGGAGTGTTTTGAGTCAAAGACGCATATCGTCTCGCAATTGATGATGAAAATAATGCCTCTAGCTCCACCGGCTTTCACCCTATATGGAAGAATCTATAGAGGCCGCACATTCCCCCTAAAGTGAGCAACTTTCTTTGGAGAGCTACATGGGACATCCTCCCTTACAATGTTAATTTGAAGATGAAGAAAGTTGTTGATGAAGTGAAATGTATCAGATGTGGAGGTATGGAAAATGCTCTTCATGTTTTTGCGTGATTGCGATTAGGTTCGTTCTGCTGAAGTGGAGGTGTGAAACAACCACAAACTTCAAAGAGTGGTTGGCTTGGATATTTGGTAACTTTTCAAAAGAGCAATAAGAGGAGTTTGCGCTGAAAGTGTGGCAACTGTGGAAATTCCGCAATGATAGGATCTTCCAAAATGTTTCCCGCTAACCTCGCACTTGCTCGGGATCGAGCACAATACTCGCTATGCAACTTCGTAAAGTTTAGCAAAAAAAAGGAGGCCTCTGAGGCTCGGGCCAAGGCTCGCCGGAGCCCTCCTCCTCCGGGACTATAAAGATAAATATTGACGCCGCCCGAAGGAAGATTGGAGAAGAGTCGGGTTGGGAATGGTGGCTAGAAATGATCAAGTAGAGGTGATACGTGCTTGGGCAAGAACTTTACTTCACGACCGGCTCGCGGAACAAGCCGAAGCCGCAGCTTGTGCTTTGGCAACTAAGGAGGTGCAAGCTCAAGGCTGGAACAAAGTGGAGGTGGAGGCGATGCTCGCCTCAATTATTCGTGCTATCAACTCTTCGAGCGAGCGTAGAGGAGATGTTCAATCCTTAATTCGAGATGTTTGGTTTTTGAGTGCTATTTTTTCTAGTATCAAGTTCTTGTTTTGTTATAGAGAATGTAATGAAATAGCCCATCGACTTGCTAAATGGGCTACATCTAGTTTTTGTGATGAGGTTTGGCTTGAAGGAGGTCCTCTTTGGATCTCCGGCTTCGACCGTATTGGATCTTCCGAGTAGTATTCCTTAATAATATTGCCTACCTTTCCATTCAAAAAAAAAAAAAAAAAAGAAGAAACACATCGTCTCCTCGCCGATTTCTCAAGAACATTTATGCTTCCCTTGCAATCTTGCACAACCCTTTTCATATGGAGTACTTATAGATACAATATTACAAAAGAATTACGACCCGTTTATCAAGCCGAGCATGGATCAAAGCATATTCGAAACCCGGTAATACTTGATATCCACACCCGATCTAAAAACTTTTGGATATTCAAAATCAGGTCTTTCATTTTGGTTATGTGAATTACCAATTTATTCTAGTATTTGTGATAGAATGTGCAAAGAAAAAAAGTTCTCGTATACTATCACATTCCCTAATATGGATCCCAAAATGGCTTTTTTTAAAGGTAAATTACTTTTTAGGACAACTTCCCATCAAAGAGAATGCCCTAAAGAATTGTATCAAGAGTAGAGATAGTTCAATCATTTACCTTTAAGTCCTAATGAGCATTTCTACTCTTTGAACTTAATTTTTATCGTCAAATGTACAAAATTTTCTAGTGGTGTGAGAAACTTTGAAGAAAGCAATGTCTAAAGATACTATAAATCATAAAAGTTCGTAAATAAATGACTAGCACATTATATAATCTACAATACCTTTTAAAATAAGATTCCACTAGTTCACTATTAACCTCATATAAACAATACATGATTGGTAAACAAGACATGATTGGTTGTCCCATTACCATCAAATGGAGCTAAACTCTATAAGAATTAGTCTCATGGCTTTCAAAATCACGTATGTTGATGATTTTATCATGTAGGCAGTGTGATAATCGAGTGACAAAGAATCTCCAAAGTGAAGAATAACCATCACTTCTAGAAAAGAGGCCTTCGCTTATATCAAGACCGTTTGCATACCACACCTTGGGAGGAGGTCCATATGCATCGATGACGCTTCGGTTAGGATGACCACAATCTTTCCCCGAATCGGTGATCACCGATGCCAGGAGCAGATAAAGGGATCAAATAACAACAATAAAAACAAAAAACACAGTCACAATAACCAAAGTTTCTCAAGTATTATTTAAACTTAAGACTATTCTTTTAAGTAAGGCACATGAAACATTAACGCACCATATTTGAGATAATCTACCTCACTTTAATAGTTTCTCCACAAAGGTTTTTTAACCATTCCAATCTATAGGCAACTCATAGGTTTAAGGTCCTTTTCTAAAAGACAAAGACGTTAAGTCAACTTTCAAGACAAGCACATATAATATTTTAGCAACAATGACAATTAGCTAACATCTCATGAGCCAAACTACATTTGATATACACTAAAAAAAGGAGGCGGCATATATGATATGTAATCAAAGATAGAGAAAGGTAATACCTATGAAGATGATGAAGCATTCTTAGAGGAAGATAATTTATTGTAGATATGCTTTTTAATCAAGTTGTTAAGGCTAAGTGATTCATCATCCTTGTGAGTTGAAAGGTTTGCTCGAAATACCATTTCTAGGTACTAAATATGAACAGCTTGGTTAAGAGAAGAGGGTCGATATGAAATAGTTACAACATGATGCCGGTGAAGATTTATCTCCGAAAAATTAACAGATAGATTATCTTCAAGTGCAGAGCCAGAACTAATGGGAGACTTTCCTTGGGTGTTTTTAGATACCTTAGATCTCCTCTCATTCTCTTTGGCACCAAGGGCATGTAATAGTCGATCTCCACTAATTATGCTTAGAGAATGAAGAAGCTCTTGAGATTGGAGGCCAACTATTTGACATTGTGCATTTAACAATGCGGCCCCGCATCGAGCCCACCACCAAATCCAAATCATGATCAAACATAATCATGTTCTTATCGTAGCATTCTCCATCATTCAAAAATTCGGGCACCTAACTCTCCCACTAGCTCCCCTCCACCTCGTCCCATCGGATGTGCTACACACATAAGGGATTGAATGTATTCGAGATCCCATTCCTCCTTCGGTGCAAATAACATTTTAGGTTGTTTAACTGTTTGAGGAACACTCAAAATTAGTATTTTCGCATATGCTATTATCACCTCAATGTTACTCGGAAAAGCATCGCTGGACCCAAAGAAAACTACTTCGAGTAATTTGTCACCAAATAGCAAGGGTTTATCAACTCCTCTTAAACCGTGTGCAACAGTTAATATAATTGTCATAGAGCCTACTTGCCCAATAACAGTCCCAGTCCAATAATCTTTCCATTTTGCTGGGTTTTGTGTGAATCTGATTTTTACTGTGGTTTTTTTAACTTGTTCAGCCAACCTTGTGAAGTCATTATACGTAGAAAAAGTCATCTACAAATGATAAAAAAAATGTCACTAAGCCAATTTATAAATAAAAGAACTTTAGGTTCAAAATGCAGTAGTAATTCCAATTCTAATTCAATTAGCACAAATTACTAACATCCCCAACACCAAATAGCAGTAAGCCTAAAGCCATACAGATAACAATTGAAAATTAAAACATCCACTAACAATGTTACTCCTAATATACCAGCAACAATGACAAAAAGGTAGCCCCTCCCCCCAAATCTGAGAATATAAAAGGACCCACTTGTTTTAATATTATGTGAACCACATAAGCTGATTAATGACTTGGGATTATTATTATTTAATTATAAAGGACCCACTTATTTTGTACTATTCTCTTTTTTAATTTGCTTTTATTATATGATACACTCTATTACTTCACAATGTTTTCAGATTATGTTTGAATTTACTCTATTACTCTTCTCTTTTATATTTTTACCTGATGAGTAACTTCAATAGAGTATTTGATGATGTTTGTTGAACAGTTTCTAATCAAAGTTCCCTAAAACATATTATAATGATTAAATCAATGTCTAGTAGAAAAGGAAGAGAAAGAAATAATTTCTTGGAAGGAGATTAAGGAAGGAGATGTTAATCAACTTTCTAAAAACAAAACTGATAATAAGACCAGGGCAGATCCAAGGGGGCCTACCGGGCCTTGGCCCCCATGGTCCAGAAAAAATTACCGTATTTTGAGGCCCATTATAAGTATACATAAAATAACCCAAAAAATTACAAAGCATCCCGAGGTTTAAAAAAACATATTTAGTTACAAAATCTAAAAAGCCTAGGTTGCCTAAGCCCTAGTCCCTATCCTAGTCGGTTTACATATTACAGTCTGCAGTTTGCTACTTTGCTACAGTACAAACTCTACAAACCTATTGTGCTTTTCTGATTTGTCTACAGAGTACTTCACAATACAATTGACAGGTGCACGCCTATTACAGCAAAATTCATAGCTTTCTTGGTTCTCCAACCTCACAATCTACAAGAGTACATGTACTTTCTTTAATCCTATATTTAATTATCATGTGCCTTTTACTTTTCTCATATTTTATTAATTTAATTATTGAGTGTTTTTTACTTTTCTCATATTTTATTACTCCATTCTTGCAATTTTCAACCCTTCAACTTAAATCTTGATTTGCTTCTGCTCGATTGCTTGAATAAAATAATGTAGTATCCAATTCTCACAAATCACGATTCACAATAAGCATGTACCGTGGGATGAATGATGATGACGTTCCGCGTTTGTACTTTGTTTCAATAATTTTCAATAATTTTTTTTACTCTTTGGTTGTATCATGTTATTGTTACTTGTTCGATTGCAGACGAACTTAATAGTTGAGTCAATTACTTAACTTTGCTAGACAAAGTATAGGAAAAATTGACAAAAGATGCCTCAACTTCGGTGATAATTTTTAAAAGGCGCCCCAACTATTGATTAACCTCCAGAGGCCCCAACTTTAGGAGTGCCTTAACTTTTACGGCCGACGACTTAAAACCGACGATTTTTTTAGAATTCTCACCTAGTTCCTACATCCTTCCCTCAATTAACCCTTCTAAGTGTGACCCAAGTTTTACAAGTGATGACCTATTAAGCTCGCAAGTCACTAAGGCCCGCTAAAAGTTAAGACCCCCTAAAGTTAGGACCTACACAAAGTTAATCAATAGTTCGACCTTTTAAAAATTATCACCCGAAGTTGAGACCTCGTTGTCAATTTTTTCCAAAGTATATTATAACTTCTTTCTTTACATATGATATTTTTTAAAATTCAAAATGTCTTAATCTCGATATAGTATTAATAGAATTCAAGTATATATTTTTTCTAGGTTTAAAATATGAAGATAAAAACCATTGATTCGTACTCTCCAAAAACAAAAACCTACTCCGTAAAATAAATGTTGATAACGCCAACTTTGATGATCCTAATGAGACGACAAACAATGTGATTCCGTATAATCCAACTTAGATACCGAATGAACAACCTAATAGTAGTGGACACTTCTTTTGTGCGTAATCCAAAGATTGCGTAAGCCAATTAGTACTTATACCTCTGGGATACAACGAGAAATTGTGGGCAAGTTCATTGAGTTTGGACCTTACCAAATTAATTTATCCGAGTATCCCTTATCGAGTCCGCAAAGCAATCCAAGTCGATTTGTATCTAATTGGTTTAAGACTTTTACATGGCTAGGGTATTCAAAGAACAAATGATGTCGCTTATTGTTTCCCATGCTTTCTTGCCGATAAGAAACCTTTGGGGAAAGTTGGTTCATATACTTTTACAAGACAAGGATTTAGAAATTGGAAGAGAGTTGGTAGAAAAGATTGTGCATTTGTATCCCATATGGGAAGAGACATTAATTCAAATCTCATGGATATTCTGGTCATTGTTGGGAGAATATTCACAATATTAAGGTCATATAGACCCCGCATTTGAAAATCTCACTCCAAAATAGATTGCGGATAATCGTTTAAGACTATCGGATTCTATAAATGTTGTAAAAGGGCTCACATTTCAAAAGTGTGCGTTTAGGGGACATGATGATAGTGTCGTGTCCAAAAATCAAGGAAACTTTTTAGAGATGTTAAAACTCATTGCTTCCCATAACAAGGATGTACGAGGTGTGATGCCAAAGAAATGCACCACGGAATGCCAAATATATTGCTCCGTCAATTCAAAAGCAAATTTTGCATGTCTTTGCTAAAAAGTGCATAATGAAATTTGAAAGGAGATTGGTAATTCAAAATTTTGCATAATCATAGATAAATCACAAGACGTATCTAAGAGAGAGAAAATGGCTATTGTTAGAAGATTTGTTAATAAAGATGGTATTGTACAAGAGCGATTTTTTTGACTTGGTGCATGTCAAAGATACAACTTCTAGATTTCTCAAAGATGAAATAACAACGGTTTTGTCTATTCATGAGCCGAATATTAAAGATCTTAGAGGTCGTGGATATGATGGAGCTAGCAATATGCATGGGGAGTGGAATGGTTGACAAGCTTTGTTTATAAATGATTGCCCTTATGCATATTATGTGCATTGTCTAGCCCATCAGTTGTAATTAGCTCTTATTGCTGCCCCAAGAGAAGTATCTGAGGTTCATGATTTCTTCAAAGATTTAATTTTTATTGTGAATATTGTTAGTTCTTCTTCCAAGCGTCATGATGAGTTACAGGATAGTTAACTAGTTTAGCTGAGTTGGAGCACCTGATTGAAATTGTGGAGGTCGATACCGGAAAAGGGATGAATCAAATTGGTACATTACAACGTTTTGGAGATACTAGATGGAGTTCACATCTTAAATCAATTTGCGCTTATCGAGAATGTTCAATGCGACACGTACAATACTAGAGAAAATAGCCATTGATCGTCGAACTACATATTCGCAATGTAGGATGCTAATTATGCTCTTAAAAAATTATTAGCATTTGATTTCGTATTCATTTTGAATATGATGAAAGAACTCATGGCGTTCCGCAGATTTACTTTGTCGAGCCTTGCAACAAAAATCACAAGATATTTTGCATGCTATGGATTTACTTGTTGATACAAAATCCTTAATTCAAGATCTCAGAGATGAAGGGTGGAAAGATCTATTGGACAAAGTACTCTCATTTTGCAATAGACATGGCACTCTACTCCCAGATATGCAAGCTAGTTATTCTGATTTAATACAATCTCGACGTAACAAAGATATCATATAAGTGGAGCATCATTATAAAATTGATGTGTTCACAACTACTACGGAATAGCAATTGTAGGAAATAAATAGTCGTTTCAGTGAGAAAACAACAGAGCTTCTTGTCATAAGTGCATCTTTGAATCCTAACAAGGGATATAAAAACTTCAATGTGGATAACCTTTGCCGTCTTGCAGAAAAGTACTATCCCGACGACTTTTCCGAAGATGATCGCCTCATTTGATGTACCAACTTCAGCCTATTTTACCGATGTGTCTCTAATCATAATGAGATGAAAATTTTACGTTCCATAACCGATTTATGTCGAACTTTAGCTGAAATTGGTAAGTCCAATGTCTATCCTTTAGTTGATAGATTGATTCGACTAATTTTAACTCTTCCCGTTAGTACAACAACTACCGAGAGAGCTTTTTCAAAGAATGAAAATTGTTAAAACTACCTTTCGAATTAAGATGGAGGATGACTTTCTATCGGAGTACTTGATTGTGTATATAGAGAAGGATAATGCTGAGGAGTTTACAATTGATTCGATCATATATGATTTTAATTATATGAAAACAAGGAGAGTCCAATTTGGATGACGAGAATAGTTTGTATCAAATAATGTTCTTGGAACATATTATCATATGATTGTGGATCTTTGTCGTTGAAAAATTCATATTTCTTAATTTTTGGTTAGTTAAATTGCATGTTCGCTTTATTTGGCCCAGGCAATTAAAACATCCACTAACAATGTTACTCCTAATATACCAACAACAATGATAAAAAAGCAGGCACGTTGATCGATTTGGGTAAGAAGCCCAATTGCACGCCCCCCCAAATATGAGAATATAAAATGACTCACTTGTTTTAATATTATGTGAACCACATAAGTTGCTTAATGACTTGGGATTATTATTATTTAATTATAAAGGACCCACTTGTTTTGTACTCTTCTCTTTTTTAATTTGCTTTTGTTAAAGTACCTATGATACACTCTATTATTTCACAAGGTTTTCTGATTATGTTTGAATTTACTCTATTACTCGCCTCCTTTTTTAATTTTTACTGGATGAGTAACTTCAATAGAGTTATCTCGATGATGTTTGTTGAACAAGCCTTCTAATCAAAGTTTCCTAAAACATATTTTAATGATTAAATCAATGTCCAAATAGAAAAGGAAGAGCAAGAAATAATTTCTTGGAAGGAGATTAAGGAAGGAGATGTTAATCAACTTTCTAAAACGATAATACGACCAGGGGGCGGATACAAGGGGGGCCTACCCGGGCCTTGGCCCCCATGGTCCGAAAAAAAAATTAGTGTCTTTTAGGGATGTTTTCACATGTACGGTCCGAAATTTTTTCAGACCATGGAGACAAAACAATGTGAGCCACACATTTGTATGTGTGGGACCCACATTGTTTTTCTTTTCCCTTTTCTTTTAATTGTCAAAATTATTTTCTTTTGATTTTGTTTATTTACCAAAATTTATGAAATGAATTTCGAAAATCGAAAAATAATAAAAAAAAGTTTTTTTTGAAAAAATCCGAAATTTTTTTTCAGCTTCCAAATAGTACTTTTAATTTGGAAAAAAAAATTAGACCAATTTTTTTTTACCCATTTTCTCTCTCCTCCTTGTTCTTGGTGTTCTTCACAAAAAAATCACCATTCTCAACCGAATTCCTCCCAAATTCGACCCATTCTTCCACCTTCTCCCTCAATTTCGACCATATCTTCCATCTTTTTCCTCCATTTCGTCCCATTCTTCACCCCCATTTCGCCCCCAAACCCTCACCTCCATTGTTGAACTTCACCCGCATGGATTTTGATCTAAACAATTCACCCGTAGATGAAATGGATGTAAGTTGACATGAATATTTCGCATATAGTAACGAATTAATGATTTTCTATCTTCATTTGTGTGTTTGAAGTTAGATTAAACTTGTAATTTATGAAATTTTTTTTTAAAAAAAAATCTAGGGTTTTAGGGAAAATAAAAATGCCGGTATTGGTGATTAAATTGCTCTAAAAACAATACACACCACACTTTTATGCGATAATTTGTGGTTACATTTGAGTAGTTCATACTTTAGTTTAGGTATGATGCAAAAAAAAAAAAAAAATCGATTCTTCGCGACCTCCATGGGAGGTCGAGCTGGTTTTCTCGTCTAAGTTACTACAAGTAGTTTGGTAATTACTAAATATATTTAGGACATGACCAAACATAAATAAATATTGATAATTACTAAACATATTTTGGACATGACCAAAAATAAAATTAAGGTGCGTGAGATAATTGCAATAAATCAATGCACTTCACACTTTTATTCGGTTATATTTGATGCAAAGATCATACTTTAGTTTAGCAATTAGATGAAACAAATTTGCAGCATTTTCGAGGCCCCATTTGCAGTGGAATGTCACTGGTTTTTTTTGCAAGTTAGTGCAAGGTTTAGGTAATTACTAAAGATATTTTGGTCATGACCTAACATAACCACTATATATGTTAGGTAATCACCTAATTATATTAGGATATTATCAAACCTGTTAGGTCATTACCTAACAAATTTTAGGGCATTACCTAATATATAATTGTCTTGGGCAATGACCTCAAATCATGTGACTATAACATATATATGATGAGGGAATTGTATGGTTAAGATGTGGGTTATTGATAACCTAATCTATGAGATTTTAAATGGTTTATATGAAAAGCTTGCATCAGGCTAAAAAGTTACATTTTTTTTTCCTTTTTATTTTGTTTTCAATGATAGAATTGAATGACTTTGGTGATATAAAAGGTTCATCGATAGAATGTTTATGTGAACACCGGATTGACATTGTGGAACAATCTCTAAAAAGAATCATCTCCATTGTTGTGGAATGTCACTTGTTTTTTGTGCAAGTGAATGCAGAGTTTAGGTAATCACTATAGATATTTTGGTCATGACCTAATACAACCACTATAAATGTTAGGTAATCACCTAATTAGATTAGGATATTACCAAACAATTTACGTCATCACCTAAACCATTTTAGGGCATTACATAAAATAATAATTGGCTTGGGCAATGGCCTCAAATCATGTGACTATAACATATATGATGGGGGAATTATATGGTTAAGATTTGGATTATTGATAGCATAATCCATGAGGTTTTAAGTGGTTTATATGATAAGATTGGATCGGGCTAAAACGTTGCATTTTTTTCCTTTTTCTTTTGCTTTAAAATGATTGAATTGAATGACTTTGGTGATATGAAAGGTTCATCGATAGAATGTTTATGTGAAACAACATTTAAATAGTCGAACAATCTCTCAAAAGAATCCTCTCCATTGTAGTGGAATGTCACTTGTCTTTTGTGCAAGTTAATGCGGGTGGTTTCCGTTATTACCAAATACATTTTGGTCATGACCTAACATAAGCACTATATATGTTATGTAATCACCTAATTAGATTAGGATATTACCAAACATTTTAGGTCATTACCTAAACAATTTTAGGGCATTACCTAAAATAATATTTGTGTTGGGCAATGTCCTCAAATCATTTGACTATAACATATGTGATGAGAGGATTTTATGGTTAAGATGTGGGTTATTGATAACCTAATCCATGAGATTTTTTGTGGTTTAAATGATAAGATTGCATCGGTGTAAAACGTTGTATTCTTTTCCCTTTTTCTTTTGGTTTCAAATGATTGAATTGAAGGACTTTCGTGATATGAAAGGTTCATCGATCGAATGTTTATGTGAACAATGGATTGAAATGGTCGAACAATCTCTCAAAAGAATCCTCTCCATTGTAGTGAAATGTCATTTGTTTTTTGTTCAAGTTAATGCATGGTTTACGTTATTACCAAATATATTTTGGTCATGACCTAACATAAGCACTATATATGTTATGTAATCACCTAATTATATTAGGATATTACCAAAATTTTACGTCATTACCTGAAAAATTTTAGGGCATTACCTAAAATTAATAATTGTCTTGGGCAATGGTCTCAATTCATGTGACTATATCATATATGATGGGGGAATTATATGGTTAAGATGTGGGATATTGATAATTTAATCCATGAGGTTTTAAGTGGTTTACATGATAAGATTGGATAGGTGAAAACCGTTGCATTTTTTCCATTTACTTTTGCTTTGAAATGATTGAATTGAATGACTTTCGTGATATGAAAGGTTCATCGATCGAATGTTTATTTTAACAGAGGATTGAAATGGTCGAACAATCTCTCAAAAAAATCCTCTCCATTGTAGTGAAATGTCAATTGTTTTTTGTGCAAGTTAATGCATGGTTTACATTATTGCCAAATATATTTTGGTCATGACCTAACATAAGCACTATATATGTTATGTAATCACCTAATTAGATTAGGTTATTACCAAACCTTTTAGGTCGTTACCTAAACCATTATAGAGCATTACCAAAAATAATAATTGTCTTGGACAATGTCCTCAAATCATGTGACTATAACATATATGATGAGGGAATTATATGGTTAAGATATGGGTTATTGATAACTTAATCCATGAGGTTTTAAGTGGTTTATATGACAAGATTAGATGTGGCTAAAAAGTTGCATTTTTTTCCTTTTTCTTTTGCTTTCAAATGATAGAATTAGGGTTAGTTTGGTGATATTAAAGGTTCATCGATAGAATGTTTATGTGAACATCGGATTGAAATGGTCGAACAATCTCTCAAAAGAATCCTCTCCATTGTAGTGGAATGTGACATGTTTTTTGTGCAAGTGAATGCAGAGTTTAGGTAATCACTATAGATATTTTGATCATGACCTTACTTGACCACTTTGCATATGTTAGGTAATCACCTAATTAGATTATGATATTACAAAAACGTTTAGGGCATTACCTAAGATAATAATTGTCTTGGGCAATGGCCTCAATTCATGTGACTATATCATATATGATGGGGAATTATATGGTTAAGATGTGAGTTATTGATAATTTAATCCATGAGGTTTTAAGTGGTTTACATGATAAGATTGTATCGGTGAAAACCGTTGCATTTTTTCCATTTACTTTTGCTTTGAAATGATTGAATTGAATGACTTTCGTGATATGAAAGGTTCATCGATCGAATGTTTATTTTAATAGAGGATTGAAATGGTCGAACAATCTCTCAAAAAAATCCTCTCCATTGTAGTGAAATGTCAATTGTTTTTTGTGCAAGTTAATGCATGGTTTACATTATTGCCAAATATATTTTGGTCATGACCTAACATAAGCACTATATATGTTATGTAATCACCTAATTAGATTAGGTTATTACCAAACCTTTTAGGTCGTTACCTAAACCATTATAGAGCATTACCAAAAATAATAATTGTCTTGGACAATGTCCTCAAATCATGTGACTATAACATATATGATGAGGGAATTATATGGTTAAGATATGAGTTATTGATAACTTAATCCATGAGGTTTTAAGTGGTTTATATGACAAGATTAGATGGGGCTAAAAAGTTGCATTTTTTTCCTTTTTCTTTTGCTTTCAAATGATAGAATTAGGGTTAGTTTGGTGATATAAAAGGTTCATCGATAGAATGTTTATGTGAACGGCAGATTGAAATGGTCGAACAATCTCTCAAAAGAATCCTCTCCATTGTAGTGGAATGTGACATGTTTTTTGTGCAAGTGAATGCAGAGTTTAGGTAATCACTATAGATATTTTGATCATGACCTTACATGACCACTTTGCATATGTTAGGTAATAACCTAATTAGATTATGATATTACAAAAACGTTTAGGGAATTACCTAAGATAATAATTGTCTTGGGCAATGGCCTCAATTCATGTGACTATATCATATATGATGGGGGAATTATATGGTTAAGATGTGGGTTATTGATAATTTAATCCATGAGGTTTTAAGTGGTTTACATGATAAGATTGGATCGATGAAAACCGTTGCATTTTTTCCATTTACTTTTGCTTTGAAATGATTGAATTGAATGACTTTCGTGATATGAAAGGTTCATCGATCGAATGTTTATTTTAACAGCGGATTGAAATGGTCGAACAATCTCTCAAAAGAAACCTCTCCATTGTAGTGAAATGTCAATTGTTTTTTGTGCAAGTTAATGCATGGTTTACATTATTACCAAATATATTTTGGTCATGACCTAACATAAGCACTATATATGTTATGTAATCACCTAATTAAATTAGGTTATTACCAAACCTTTTAGGTCATTATCTAAACAATTTTAGGGCTTTACCTAAAATAATAATTGTCTTGGACAATGTCCTCAAATCATCTGATTATAACATATATGATGGGGGAATTATATGGTTAAGATGTGGGTTATTGAAAACTTAATCCATGAGGTTTTAAGTGGTTTATATGATAATATTGCATCGGGATAAAAAGTTGCATTTTTTCCTTTTTATTTTGCTTTAAAATGATTCAATTGAATGACTTTGATGACATGAAAGTTTCATCGATCGAATGTTTATGTGAACAGCGGGATGAAATGGTCGAACAATCTCTCAAAAGAATCTTCTCCATTGTAGTGGAATGTCAATTGTTTTCGGCTATACCAAACCTACTTTGGGGTTATTTGGATTAACACATTTATATCATATTGATTAATCTGTACTTAAGATTGTTGATTTGAATTGTTTATTTTAATATACTTTGAAATTGACGGTTTTGAGACTTCTCTTAGTTTTTGTAAAGCTTTGGTAATTACTGGAACCCCTTATAGTAATTACCTAAAGTTTCCGAAGTTTTTGGCCGGATATTTTTTATCTTATAAAATGTTAGCTTCATATCATGAATACATTATCCACCACATGCATTATGCAACTAAAACATCCATATTATATACAAAACTAACCTCCCATCAGTGTTAGGATATTACATTAAACATCATAGTCATAAACAAATTACATGCTTTAGTGAAATAATATCCAAACAGATGTCATGTAAATAAAAATTATCCAAACCAGAAACTGAAGTTCTTTAATATTATAACGAAAATAGTTTTTTAGGAATTCAACGACTTGGCCACAATCTCATCTTTGAGAGTATTATGCTCCCAGCAAATGGCATCGACCAAGGTGTCGATGCGGTACCTGTCCATATCCTACATTAAGACAACAAAAACCAAGTTAATGAAGCACCTTTTATGAAAAACCAATTGGTGCTATGTAATGACTGGAAAACTATAGGTAATTACCTAAGACGGCAAGAAAACCAAAAAAAAAGTTGTACATGTTTTTGGTAGTAATTAAACATGTTATGGTAATTACCAAATAACCCCAGAGCACTACCTTAAAATGCTGAGGGTTGTTCCAACCTCCAAATTCCTTTGTCTCCAACAGCTTAATGACATACATCCCACAATCATATCTGCAAATGATTTAACAATTAATTAACATGATTTCTTAAACCCAAGATCACTATTATAAATGACCTATATGTTATTGGAAAATTACCCATTTTCCTGAACTGGAATACGGACAGATTTCAGTGGCCAAGTAGGCATATCATCGATCTTTCTGCTGTATGCATTCTTCTTTCCAGTCGACAGAAATTCAGACAACTTCTTCACCTACGTTGGTCAAAGTTAAAAAAATTTAAACGACTCACAATATTAACCCTTCGTATAAAGTACTAATAAGATTTGTTTCGAAGTTAGACCTGTTCCCCGGCATACTTAAATCGCTTTTTAGAATTTGCCCCAGGATCCGAATCAAGGAAGTATGTACAACATTGCGGCAATGAGATAATAATTAGGAACCAATGATTTGGGTCCGGCAACCACAGAGGAACAAGAAACTACATCATGAATATCGGGACCCCATTAAAAGAGAAGTTAGGAATAGATCTTTTGTCTAAGGAGTGCATAGTGTATACCTGACGGCATCGAGAAAGTATTGTAGACAGGTAGGTCGTCTTAACAAGTGGATTATACGGCAATAGTCCTTGCTTCCCATCAGCATGTTCTTTCTTATCAAAATTTGCCGGTTCCATGTACTTCACGAAAATAACACATAGTAAATAATTAAAAAGTGTAAGGTAAATAAAATAAACATACTACATAATTTAAAATTAAAAGGAAAATAAAAGATGAAAACATTTTCTATATAAATAACGTACTCGGAATGTTGTTGGGATGTAGAACGAAGATGGGTTTTTCACACTCACTCTGACCCCAGCTACATTGATAGCCTGCATGTGTGCTTAATATCAGTTAACTATTATGTTTATGTGTAATTAATGGAGTGACATAGATGCCCATACCGTTTCCGTGACAAGCGCTGTAGGATATAGAGTACGGAGGTCGGAACGTGTTGCCTGGATCCACTCAGAATCAACTAATAACTCACTGCTTGCCAAACAAACAAAATCACCTTACATTAAATAGTAATGACAAGCAAAGAAAGAAACTGATAAAAGAATTATCACATAAACATACTCCATGTCCTTTGTCTCATCAAACACATACTCCACAATATCCTTCTGAGTCTTTTCCAATCCGCGCAATACGTGACGGATTGTGGCAATCCTGATCTTGAAATTCAACTTCACCTCATCCTAAATGCAATCATTGATGAAGTTATTTTTTTATTACTTTTAAACAAGAAACAGTTATGTATGATTATTACCTAAACCTGTTTGGTAATCACCAAACAGGAAAATAGTGACAATTGTATTTCTGTCTATGTTAAGTTATTACCTAAATAAGTTTGGGTAATGATCAAAGTTGAATCAGTCCTGCTTGAATATTACCTAAACCTCTTTAGGTAATTCCAAACAGTAAGAAAGTTAAATCAGTCATGTTTGGGAAGTACCAAAACATTTTTAGGTTATCACCAAATTATATGAAAGTGAAAACTCAGCTCCTGTCATGTTAAGTCATAACCTAAATGTCTTTAGGTTATAACCAAAATAGAATCAGTAATTTGTACTTATTACCTTAACATTTTTAGGTTATTACGAAATAATATCAAAGTGAAAAATGTACCTTAAGATATTTGTTTTTCTTTCCCTTCACAGCAGGGTCTTTATCTTTGTCCTCTTCAGTTGGTGCATTGGTAGTGTCATCTAGAGGATTAGGCTCACCCCCTTGCTCCATAGGAGGCTCCGAGCTTTCCTCGGCCTTATTCTCAGACGAAGTCCCACCTGCACCATTGCCTTTTCCTGACCCATTGTCATCATCATTGTCAGGTTCATTTTTCTTGTCCTTCTTCGCATCTTCCTCTGCCTCAATCTCCGTTTCTTCATCTTCCTCCTCCTCAACCTTCTTTTCCTCCTTCTCTTCCTTCTTCTCATCTTTCTTTTCCTTCTTCTGATCCTCCTTTTTCTTTTTTCTTGCCTCATGATTCTTCTCTTCCTCCACCTTCTCTTGTTCCACCTTTTTCTTTTTTCTCGTCTTCCCGCTCTTCCTTCTTTTCTTCCTCTTTCTTCTTATAAACCTGTTGTTTCTTTTTTAGTGCCTCTTTTTTTCCCTTCCCCTTCACATCGCTTTCTTTCTCACTTCCCCCTTTCTCTTCAACACCCTTAATTGAGAGAATAGGGTTCAACATCAACATCACCAATCTCCTCAAAGACTAATTACATCCTCCTCTCCTTTTGAGTTTTCTTAATCTTTTGTTGTGCCTTACCCTTTTCGGGTTCTTTATGCAATTGAGGTGTTTTTTTTGGACTTAGGTGTAACCTTCCAATCATTCTTTGTTGGTGTCTTACCCTTTTTGGGTGTCTTACCCTTTTTTGGTGTCTTACTCTCCTGAGGTACATTGGCAAATGTCAACTTCTTTTTTCGTTGAGTCGGCTGCTGCAACTCCTCGACATCGTTGTCACTAGCAGAATCCGTGCCAGCTTTCTCACTCTTAGACATATGGCTGACATCACTGAATTGTTCATCATTATCTTCATCATCATCACCATCTGAGTTTTGGCCAACCTGTTTACTGGTTTATTCTTCATAAACAATCACATGATAAGATTAGAAACAATCAAGTAACAAAGATCAAACCTATCCAATAAACTTCTCTAATTTATAACATTTCATCCTTAGATACAATATTAAAAAAACTTTTGTTTGGTCAGACTTTGTTTGGTAATCACCAACTTAGTTTTAGTAAGTACCTAAACTTCATCACAAATGTATATGTTAGTCAAACCTTGTTTGGTAATGACCAAACCCTTTTTAGTAATTGCCTAAACCATTTCATTACACAAACAAGTTCAACTGATATAGTTTGGTAATCACCAAAAGTGTTATATCTCTTCAGAATACAAGTACATAAGGTAATTACTTAAAGTAATTTGGTGTTACCATGTTTGACAGTAAGAAGATGGAGTGCTAGGTAATCACCATAATGAGTTTGGTGATTACCAAATATATGATAGGTAATCATGAAACATAGTTCAAACCTATATATTTATCATGATATCTCATGAACCAAACCATACTCTAAATTTGCATATCGTTTATATTTTAACATGATAATAAGATTCTTGCATTTTATTTTATGAATGACGACATCGAGACATAAACTTCGAATTTAAAAGGTTTAGAAGTTCAAAAACTACTTCATGTTTATCAAACAATACACTGGTAAACACCAACAAAAGTTTACGCAATCACTGAGAACTTTTATTATATGAACGTACACCATTATAACTAGCATTATAATTCATCAACCAATCTACATAAGAAATTAGCATCTTAATTTAACCACCATAGAGCCCAAATTAATTCAAGCATAACATATTACATATGAATTAAACTATTAGAGCACGAACCTTCAAGCATCCATTTGAACATTTGGTTGAAATTCTGCGAGAGTTGGTCAATTTTGTTCAATATGACAAACTGCATCTTCAAGCAATTGGCCGCAAAATCGCTCGGCAAATTTCCCTTGATCAACTCCTTCTCATTTTCAATCTTGTTCATCAACTGAGATAAACAAAACAATAAACAATTACTTTCATAAATTGTGAGAAAACAATTTGAAAATGAAGGACTTAATGATCATTTACAAACTCACTCTCGGGGTTCTGTAAGCATCTTGCAAGTTAAGGACGGCGTCATTCAAGCGCTTGGTGTTGGCATCACTCCAGTCAACCACTCTTAGAGTGTTAAACCTCCAAATCTCGTCAAGGCCAGAAAGCGAAGAGTACTCAGTGAAAATCAACTGTTACAGATATAACAATTCCAAAATAATTGTTTATTTACTCAAGGTAAACCATACAATGGAAAATTGTATCATATACATTTTACTTTAGACCTCACCTAAACATGTTGGTAATTATCAAATATGTTAAGAAGACAAATTAATCAGATGATTATGTGAAGATATGCCCCAAATCATTTAGGCTATGACATAATCCATCAAGGGAAATCCCCAAACTCATCAAGAACACTATATTGTGTTCTGAAGAGATTTAGGCAATTACTAAAACAATTTTGGTGATTACTAAACAATATCAGACCAACTTATATACTTCTGTTCTAAAGAGTTTTAGGTAATTACTAAAACACGTTTGCTGATTACCAAACAAAGTCAGACCAACTTGTATGTGATCAAAAGAGGTTTAGGTCATTACTAAAACCATTTTCCTTATTATCAAACAATGTTAGACCAACTATTATACATGTGGAGAGGCAAATAAGTAATGAATACTTACCATCCAAAACAGGAAACAACCACCAACATTTGCACCGGATGGCTTGGCTTGAAATTTAGCCACTTCACTGACCGAAGTGTCGAAGAAAAACTTGACATAATTCCATTGCGGAATCATCTCCGCGTTAACCACAGCATGAAGCCATCCCTCCTTCGGTTTACGATCAAGAGTGGGTGAAAGTAGTGCAGTCATCATGAAGAGGGTGAACAACGCCTTGAACAACTTGTCGTCATGATCAAGTTTGCGTAGATTGACAGCCATATTATCTAAATCCATATTAGCCAACCCCATAAACCTTTCCTCATAATCGTTTTCAAGCATTTTACTCTCAATATCAAATCCTACGCTTTTAAATCCCAACAACCATTCCACATGCGTCGGGGTTATTACAGTTTGTTTCCCATGAATATCTAAGATGTGTGTTTTAGGATCGAAGTGGTCAATCACCCATTACACATCGTTTTCCTTATTACCTTGCAACTTATGGAAAACAAGCAATCAAAACCAAGTTGGGTCAAAACGTTCTTCTTCTCTCTCGAAAACTTTTTAATGACATCAACAAACAGCTCAACATCTCCTAAAGTTGACTATGTACTCTGTGTGGATATTATAAAGTATTAATTATTAATCAAATTATAGAGTTTCTAAAAAAGGCAACAAAAGTCCTTAAAGAGTTATAGTCATGCGTCCATACCTTGCTTGTGGATGCACTCGGCATGTTGGTTTGCCGTTTAGCAAGAGGTATGACAGCTACCTCATCTGATTCGGGTTGCTTTCTCTTTGACATCTTGCCTAACAACATTAAAAGAATCTCAACATTTAACAAAAATCACAATTACTTAACGGTTTTGATAATAACCAAAATAGTTTTGGTTATTACCAAACTTATTACACGTATCACCAATAATATTTAGGTAATCAGCATATGTTGCATCTTCTTGATAAACATACCACATCTGAAGCATAAATAGCAACAAATTTAACCAATATATTGCCTTAAGAATTGAGTGTCACAAAACTCTATTGACACAATATATAATTTTCCATTACATTTTGAAGAAAAAACAAAGAAGTTGACAAATGAAACAACTCGAATAATATACATCATTCCAAAAAATGAAGATAATAACCAAAATTCTCTTTGTAATCACCACATATTACATGCACAAGTCGATTTACTCAATGTTCTTCATCAAGGACCATCCTAAAACCACAGTATAACCAAACCCATAAAATACTTATTTTACAACACTGACAACTTTTTAGGGCAAAATTCAAAATAAGTACTTTTCATAACAAACCAACCCAATCATATAATTCAGTCACAAAATATGTACATTCAAACATAGGAAAAAAACCATTGAAACATAGAAAAAACAAAACAAAAACAAGGAACAACACTATACTTGCTCTAAAAAAGAAACCAAAAATTGATGAAAATGTGGGAGGAAAATAAACCTCGTAAAGCGTTTTGAGGCGACCTGTGCAGGTTTTCACGCCGGTAGTTTAGCACGGTCGTTGATAGGGAGTCGAGAGAAATGAAAAAAAAAACAGGGGATGATGTAGAGAGGAAAATGGCGGTTTGGGAGGAGAGAGAAAATGAGAGTGAGTAAAGAAAGAGGAAGAGTGGGAAGAGAAAAGGGGGGAAATAATACTAAAAGGGGCGGTTTCCCCATAATGAAAAAATATCAAAAAAATTTAACAAAAATAAAGGTAAAAGAAAATATAATTTTTTTATGCCCTAACCTATATTTTCTGACTTTTGTAACACACGCCATCAAAGTCAAGTTCAATCTCCATTGGAGGAAACCTTCATCCAATAAGAAAAAGGTTAGATTTTTTATATCCTAAATTTATATTTTTGTTCTTAAACTATGAATTATTCATTAATGTTACATAAAGACTCTTTACTTCTATTATATGAAATCACAATTTCCTCAAAATATTATCATGATAACATTCATAATCATCATCTAAAGCATTTATTGTATTTTTTTTATGGTTGTAACAACAATAAATGTAGTATTTGACTTTCATAAAATAAAAAAATGCTTAAGATTTTACTTTTTTAGTATTGTAGTTCTACATAAATTAAAAGTAAAAAAAAAAATAAGTAAACCTTAGAAATTTTGAACTAAACAAAGCATTTCAATTTAATTTTTGGAAAAAAAACTACCAAATTGAAGATTCTAAGTTTAAATAAAGTGGTGAAACTTATCTTTCTCTTTCAATGGTATTTTTTTCCATAAATAGTGGTATAAATGTTTCATTGTATAGTTAATGTTTAGTAATGATCTGCATATATTTAGGTAGTTACCAAAAGTATACAGAATTTCCTAACACAGTTAAGGGAATTCAAAAACATAGGACAAGTATAAACCTAGCATTATTATAGCCATCATTAACTATTCAAAAACCAATCAATAGTAGCGTAATCAGATGAAAATATACAATTCATAACACCAAAACAACTTATAAATTTATTTGATAATCACCAAACATACATATGGTAATTACCAAACACAAGTGAGGCAACACTAGCATATATTATCAAACACGGTTAAAGAAACTGAAAAGTCTACAAATAGTACAAACCTAGTCTTATTATAGATCTCATTAAATATTTATATATTCTACGACACTAGGATGCATAGATTGCATGAAAACTTCCAATTCATAAAATCACCACAATTTCTGGAATGTTTTGGTAATCACCGAACCTAATCAGGTAATAACCAAATATTTGATTGCATTGACATTGCACTACATTTTTTATAATTTCATTGGCTATAGCAATTGATAATGATGGATTTGTAATTACATTCAACATTTTGCATTCAGAGGTTAGTGGAGTGCGTATGAACAATACGTAAACTCATAGCGTCAACGGAGCACAATGAACATATAGATGGCTTGGACGACTTGGAGTTAACTAAAAAACATGATGTAGAAGTCGAAGCTATTCATTCACCAAGGTCCGTAAAGGGTGACGATACTCAACATATTGATGACTTGGATGACTTGGAGAATACTCGCAAATTTCACGAAGAAGACAAACCTCGGGATACACCTAACTCCCCGATGGATGAGGATATTGACGCCACTGATACTTTCTTTGATATGGAGATTTGGGAGAAATTTGACAAAGATCTAGTAGATTTCGATGAGGAAGATATGAAGGGATTATACTTTGATACTCTTGAAAACTGTGTTCGCTTTTATATGTTGTATGCGAAGGTAAAAGGATTTGGGATCCGACACAAGACCCCAAATAAGAGTACAAGTGGTGATCACTTAACCTCAAAAACCATATGGTGCAATAGGCAAGGTTTTCGGGATAACCAATATTTGGAAAACCCAAATACAAAAGCTTTCGAAAGACCACTTACAAGATGCGGTTGTCAGGCGATTGTTAAGTTCAAATGGGATAAAGTTCAGAAAAAAATACTTTATCAACGAATTCAACGATGTCCACAATCATGATCTTGTTCCCCCACACCAAGTGCCATTCTTAAGGTATTTTCAAGGACGGATTCATTACATTTACTTCTTTCAACATGATGTTTCTTAAGGTATTATCTTCATTGTTAGGTAATTACCACAACTTGCTGGGTAATGACCTAAGCTTATGGTAATGATTTGGATAAGCAACTTGTTTGCAATTTGGTGTGGTTGATAAAATATAATGATAAATAGGAAGTGGCAGAACTATGTTTGGTGATTACCTGTCCTGGCTTTAGTAACTACCTAGCATGTCCAGAAAATGAAAATGTTTGGAGTCTCTAGTTTTTTCTACATTTGGTAATTATCAAACAATGTTTGGTGATAACCTAACACTCCATGTATTTGTTTCAGTGATTATCTGAGTTTGTTTTGAATACTACCCAATATGGTCAGTAGGTGGAGATATATGATCAGTAAACATGATTTAAATCAAAAAATGTGCCATTGTGTGGTTCACATTGACAAGTAAAATATTAACAAGTTATGATAATGATTTTGTTTTACAGCAACCATCGTAATGTTTCCGAGGCTGACAAGAGTCGTATTAAAGCTATGATCAATTCGGGAGTTTCTCCTTGTGTAACAATGCGAAATTTCATTCAAGAAGCAGGAGGTCCAGACAAAGTTTCTTTCCTAACAAAGGACATGTACAACACGATTCACCAGTTGCAAAAGGAAGATATTGGCGATGGTGATGCAGAGGCGGTAATGGCATACTTGCTATGTGCATGAACGCATGACATTGACTTTTTCTTAACATACACACGGGACAAAGACAAAAGCTTGGAGAAGATGTTTTGGTATGACGGGACGTCCCGCCGTGATTACAAAACATTTGGTAATGTCATTACGTTTGACACGACTTACAAGTGCAACGCTTACAATAAGCCATTAGTTGTTATCGTCGGCATCAATAACCATGGGAAAATAGTCCCATTCGCTGTTGCTTTGGTTTCAGATGAAACAACGGAGACCTATAAATGGGTTTTGGAGCAGTTGATCCAATCTGGGGAAGGTAATATACCACACACGGTCATAACTGATGGGGACATGGCCATGGCCGTTGCAATCAAGATTGTTCTACCAAATGCCCATCATAGATTATGTTTGTGGCATTTGATGAGGAATGTAAAAAAAATGGAGGAAAACGATTTGGGAGCGGCTTTATGAAATGCGTTGACAAATGTCGAACAACAGAAGAATTTGAAGATGCATGGCGTGAACTTGTTGTAAAGTACAAATTGCAAGAAAAACAATGGGCTAAGGATTTGTACAAAGCCAAGGAAAAATGGGGAGAAGCATTTATGCATGGCCAGTTTTTTGCCGGTAAGAACAAATCCAAATTATTCCCTCCATGCATAGCTTTCTAATGTTTAGGTAATTACCATACCTTCTCTAGGTGATTACTAAACAGTGAATACCAACTTCATAGTACACACTGAAGATCACCGCGAGAGTTTAGTAATTACCTAACATGTTTTGGTGAATATCTACCATGTTAACTAACTACTTATGCTTGTTCCAATAATTACCTAAATTATTCTTGTACAAAGTTCTCACTTATTTAACCAATGAATAGGCATGAGAAGCACACAGAGATGCGAGTCAATGAACCACACTTTGAAGACTGTTCTTCGAACTAAAATAAAGTTGTATAGATTTGTTGCATTGTACGACATAGCACTACAAAGGATCAGATTCACCGAGACAGAAGATGATTACATCTCGGAACACACATCTCCGGTAGTCAGAGGAGTCTTGAAGAATGTCAAACAACATGCATCAACTATATATACGCGGGGTGCTTATAACATGATGTGCAAAGAACTTGACTATGAAAGAATGCACGTCGTCATTGATACTCAAGTTGAGCATTTCCATCCCGATGTTCCAGTTACATGTTATTGGCTATCACACTCCGAGCACAAAGATGCACAGTACATTGTTGCTTATTATAAAAGAATTGAGACAATGTATTGTTGTTGTATGAAGTTTGAATCGCTTGGTTTCCCATGTCGCCACATGTTTGCTGTCATGAAATGTGCTTATTTTGATCAGATTCCTCTGGGAAATGTTCTCCGTCGATGGACAAGACATGCAAAGACAATTTCTAATCCAAGCGAGGCCATGGATCAATTCAAGAGCGATGACGATGCCACGATACTTGGATGGTTTGCGTACCTGACATTGGAAGCAAAAAAAATTTATAGGGCGTATTCCAAAACGTACAAGTCATCACAAAAGCTGGAGGCAGCTTTCTTCAAGCTTCAGTTGTCTGCTCCACCAGAGATAAATGACCATAACTTAACTCCAAGGGTTTTGGTAGGTTTAAATGATCCTAAGGTAGTGCCGGTAAAGGGTAAGCTAAAAAGGAAGAAGGCAAAATGTTTGTTCAATGAGCCCTCCACGCCTAAGAAGAATGCGGAGGAGAGCGAAACCGTGTCATTCGACCTCAACAAGACACCTCCCGTTACTCCGCACAAAAAACCTGAGGCAAGCAACTCCCCCAAACTTAGCGACATCCTAAAGAATCATATGCCTAGAACATTTATACCTGGAGAGCAGCAGAGTGCATTTCGTGTTATGAAGTTTCTCACTTTGACAAGGATCCACTAGTTTTTGATTGGGGGCCCCAACCATTTTGGTAGTTATAATTGCTAGTTATTGGTTGGACCCCGCAATCATTTTGGGATTCATGATTATTTTTGTATCTCTTTTTCGGTCATGATGTTTATTTGTGTATGTTTTGGAAATCTATACAAACCAATCTCAATTTTACGTTTCACCTAGTGTCGACATTATTTAGACATCATTAAAATCGTTTTAGTAGTTACCTAATCCTCCACACAAATGTATTTGTTGGTCTAAACTTGTTTGGTAATCACCAATACAGTTTTAGTAATTACCTAAACGTCTCCATAAATGTATTTGTTGGTCTACACTTGTTTGGTAATCACCAAAACAGTTTTAGTAATTATCTAAACTTCTCCATAAATGTATTTGTTGGTCTAAAACTGTTTGGTAATCACCAAAATGTTTGTAGTCATTACCTAGAACTCTTCAAAGACACAATAACACAAGTTGGTCGACATAGTTGGTAATCACCAAACATCATCAAACCGATACGCTTATTATTCATAATGTAGTCAAGTTAGAAAATTACCAAACATGCTTAAGACAATCACCAAACATTTGTTTTTTTGTTGGGTTATCACCTAAAACAAAATGCCTTATGCACTATATATTTTTGGTGGGTAAAATAATAATAAATAAATTTAATTAACTTTTAACTTTTGAGATATAAACCCTCCCCTGGACAAGCTATATATTTTTCCAAAATTTGATTATTTGATGACTAAGCAAATCACCAGATAAATGAATATTTACACAATAATCGCAATTTGCCCTAAATGAATTTGTAGACTTTGTTTATTTTTGGTGATTTCCAAACTACTCTAGGTAATAACCAAACATGCAAACATGAAATCACAAAATATAATAATAAGTTTTACTACCAATAAGCAAAGGAAACATTGTGCTCCAAAACCTAATACAATCCATATATCCTAATACCTAGACAACATTACGAACTTAATAGTACGTATGTCCACAAAAGCTATAGTACCAACTGCCTAAACAAACATTATCATTCAAAACCAAATAGAATTCATAGATCCTAATTATAAAACCATATTATAAATATCTAATTCAAGCACCAAATATTACACATCAATTTAAGTGTCAGGGTCAGAGGCATAGGTCTTGTTTGCTTCTCCACCATCTTCCTCTTCTTCTCCATCATTGTTACCATCACCATGATCAGAACCTGTGAACATTCAATAACCAATTCAATCAAATATATTGAGATTAATAAAAACTGATAACGTTTGAAAATCATTACCTAAAATTGACATAGTACCTACTCAAAAAAATTTAACCTTTAGTAATGCCTTAAAAATTTCAGGTCATTACCAAACTATGTCAGACAACATAATCCTAAAACTTATCCCTATCGACCTATCACCAACTTTTTAAGTTTTAGAAACTGCCTAACAATATTTATGTCATTACAAAACACTATAAGATTACCTTATTCCTCTTCTACCTGTCTCATTAAATATAACAAGCATAATACCTACCCTAAACTTTTGGTGATTACTAAAACTATTTTGGTGATTACTAAATGACGGCAGAATATCTACCACTAACTTTTTATGTTTAAGTAATGCCCAAACATATTTATGTCATTACCAAACAATAACAGATTGCCTTATTCCACATTTATATATTATGTAATGGCCTAATAATCGAAAAAGTATGACTTTAATAACCAATTTAATAATTATTACCATAATTTTCATCTCCGCTATCTACGGTTTCCTCTTCTGCTTGTCGAGGCCCCGTTGGAGCGGTCCCTTTCATCACCTCCAAATGCATCCTATTCCTGAGATCATGCATGAAATCATCGGGAAAAAGTTCCGGATATGCACGTTTGAGCATTTCTTGTATCATTTTGGCCTCCACAAGGACATGCTGTGTGTTACTCAACGTCTCAGCAACATTTCTCCTAATCGATGGAATAACTCCAGAAACCTCTTCTCCACTTGGCCCATCATCCCTTTTCCTCTCCCCTTTGTCAGCTACAAGTCCACCCCTCTTTTTCACCTTCACCCATTTATGTGCCGCTTCATCAAAAGTGAAGCCTAGAGCATGACTAATGGTCCTATAGTCAAATGGATCATGATCCATCTCCTTTACAACCTCATCTTTCAAATCCACTTTAAATGTAGTAAAAACCGCAGTCAACCACATGCCATAGGGCAAACAGGACTTACGACCTTCTGATCTGCTTATATGGGACATTAGCTCCACCATGAAACGCGGCATGTTCAATCTTTTCTTTGAAATGACAAAATACATAATGAACATGTCAGCCCACGTTAATGTTGATTTCCCCCTATCCGAGCATTGAAGGACTGCTGAATGACAAGGAGGAGGAAACGAGTCTCCAGAGGAAGCTCGTCAACTTGAGGCTTACGGGTCCTCTCGGCTTCATCATCCATCAACAATAGCTTGAAGCACTTCTGAACATCAAAATCATCGACCTCACTGGGTTTGTTACCTGGGTAATCCCAGTCACCATCGATAGGCATATCAAGAATTCTTCCAAGTTCTATATCATCGAACGAGATTTCGACACCTTTGACCCAAGATGTTACTCTGCCGTCACCAGTGTCATCGACTTCAAGATGGGTGTAGAATATTTTCACAAGTTCAGGATAACAAGGAAACTTAGTCTCAAGTAGACTATCCCATTGTTGGTATGAAAACCAATCAAAAAGGAAATTTGCACCGTTGGTTTCCAAAGACCTGAAGTCCACTGTCCTACCTGAGTGCACCTAACGTGTACCAAAATTTTTTTTGTAACGTTCAGCATGGTCTGGGGTGCGAAACCTTTTGTTTTTATCAACATTAGTTTCGGGAACGATAGGATCAACACCCGAAAACACACGTTTCCTTTTCTGTGACCTCTCAGAAGTAGATGCCTGTTGCGTTTTTTTAGCTTGCCTTTTTTTAGATGCAAGAGGTGGGGAAGGAGGTGGGGATTCTTCGCCTTCCTCGGAGTCCACATAATCCGAATCATCACTATCATTCTGCTCCTTATTCTTTCTCGTAGGCTTCATAGCTGTCCTCTTTACCCTTGCCATCTCACTGCCCAAAAAAAAAATTATTATAAGCATATTACACATATTGACAGGTTAGGTAATAACCAGACATGGTTTTGGTAATAACCAAAAAGCATACAACAGAAAAGAACAATTTCTAGAATACTTTGATAATTACCAAACATACGTCACCAGTATCTACAATAAACTTTTGATAATCACCAAATATATTCAGGTAATTACCAAATACAGGTGAGGCAACACTAGCACAGATTACGAAACACAGTTAAAGGGAATTGAAAACTCTAGGACAAGTATAAACCAATACTTATTATAGATACCATTTATTATTCATGAACCAAATAATATTGTCAGTAGATTACATAACAACTCACAATTTATAACAGCACCACAATTTCTATCAAGTTTTGATAATCACCAAACATACATTAGGATATTATCAAACACAGGTAAGGCAACACTAGCACGATTAACCAAACACATTTAAGACAATTGCCAAAGAGGTGAATTAAAAACCCAAGCTTATTATAGCCATCATTATATATTGATGAACCAAACCATACTAGCATAGATTATATGAAAACATACAATTCATAACATCACCATAATTTCTATAATATTTTGGTAATCACTAAACAAATTTAGGTAATTACTAAATAAAGGTGACAAAATACTAGCATAGATTACAAAACACAATTAAGGGAATTGAAAAAAGGTAGGACAAGTATAACCCTAGCCTTATTATTTATATCATTTAATATTCATGAACCAAACAATATACGAATAGATTACAAGAAAACTCACAATTTTAATAAAGTTTTGGTAATAACCTAGCCTTATTATAGCCATCTTTATAAATTCAAAAACCAAATAATGCTAGCTTAGATTATAAATAAACATAAATCCCTTTTCCCGAAGCGTTTACATCAATGAAACTATGGTACAAACTTCAATCTTTTCTAAAACTAACATGATAATTACATTTTTACAAATTTATTCTATTGTCAATTTCTAAACAAAACTTACAACAAAACCCTAACTTTCACTCTTAAAATAGTTAAATCAATGGACAACAACAAATCGACACAAATCAAAACCCTAAATGTCAATATTCATATCCTTAAATTATATGTTTCAGAATTTTGGTAAGCACCAAATTGGTGTGTTACAAACGCACAACTCATATGATTCAAACACAATCCTTCATCTTCCCCCCAAAATATCAAAACAAGTCCTTTAATCATTTTAGAACAATACAATCAAGTGCTAACAACGAAATAATTTAATATCACAATTTCAACAAAAATCGAAATTGCCATATCACAATTCCAACAAAATTCGAAATTGCCATAATCAAGACAAAACAAGAACTTCACTATTCAATTACTTAAATCATATATTTCACAATTCAAATCATGAATGGAGTTGTATGGTACCACTATTCAAAACTTCCAAATTGAAATAAAAAATTAAACCCTAGATTGAAACTCACCTTCAACAAAATTTAATGCCGAAAGTGTAGCCGGATTTGATGCGAAAAAACGTCCTGCGTTCGTTAGATAACCGTTGTGTTTTATTTGGGAGAACAAAGTGGTGGCTGATGAGAGAGAATGTGGAGGAAGTTGAGAATTATGGAACGTTTAGGAGAGAGAATGAGGGAAGTTTTAGGAGAGAGAGAATGAGGGAAGTTTTAGGAGAGAGAAATTGAGGGAAGAAGTTGGCGGTTCTTTGAAATAAAGGTCGATAAAAGTACAATAATGCCCTTAGTATTTTGGATTTACAAATTATTTAGAACAATTCAATTTAAAATATTCGTATTTTACCCCCAAAACAAATACTTTAGGTAATTACTAAAACTTATTTGGTGATTACCAAACAAAGGCAGAATCTAATTTTCACATAAAAACTACTCAACCATCAATCCCTACAACACCAAACTATGAAGAATGTTAAGACTTAGCCACCAATGTCATTCAAATTTAATTAAATTTTCAAAGATTTCAATAGTACTTTTAATAACAATGAAAATTCTAAGTTTGGGCATTACCAATCCTATCCAATCACAGTCCATTCCCATTGCTCATCAAAGCCATCCTATGGGAACTGGACAATCATGCCCCTTGGTTCATTAGGTCCAATGCCTCACTAAAGCCCATGGACTTGACTTTTGGGCCCCTATTGTCCCTTCTTCCAGTAAAAAGCCCAAACTAACCCCAATCATATGATTTTAGGGAATTACCAAATATTTTTTGGGTATTATCAAATGTATCCAATACCAATCCATTTTCATTACTCATCAAATCCAACCTATGGGAATTGGACAATCATGTCCCTGGGTCTATTAGGCCCAATACATCACCAAAGGCCATGTTTTTGGGCCCCCATTGTCCCTCCTTGTACTAAAAAGCCCAAATTAAGCCCAATCATATGCTTCAAGGTAACTACCAAACATGTTAATGGGATTACCAAACCCACTAAGTGGAGGATGTTCTCCCAATATCAATCCTTTACCATTACTCATCAAGCCTATCCTATGGGGATTGGACAAGCATGCCACTAGGTCCATTAGGCCCAATACCTCACACAACCCTATTGACTTGAGTTTTGGGCCCTCATTGTCCCTCCTTGTATTAAAAAGCCCAAATTAACCCCAGATCATATGCTTTTAGGTAATTACCAAACATGGTTTGGGTGTTACCAAATGTATCCAATCTCAATCCTTTATCATTACACATCAAACCCATCCTATGGGGATTGGACAATCATGACCCTGGGTCTATTAGTCCCCATACCTCATCACAACCCTATTGACTTGAGTTTTTGGGCCCCCATTGTCCCTCCTTGTACTAAAAAGCCCAAATTAAGCCCAATCATATGCTTCAAGGTAACTACCAAACATGTTAATGGGATTACCAAACCCACTAAGTGGAGGATGTTCTCCCAATATCAATCCTTTACCATTACTCATCAAGCCTATCCTATGGGGATTGGACAAGCATGCCACTGGGTCCATTAGGCCCAATACCTCACACAACCCTATTGACTTGAGTTTTGGGCCCTTATTGTCCTTCCTTGTATTAAAAAGCCCAAATTAACCCCAGATCATATGCTTTTAGGTAATTACCAAACATGGGTTGGGTATGACCAAATGTATCCAATCTCAATTCTTTATCATTACACATCAAACCCATCCTATGGGGATTGGACAATCATGACCCTAGGTCCATTAGTCTCAATACCTCATCACGACCCTATTGACTTGAGTTTTTGGGCCCCCATTGTCCCTCCTTGTACTAAAATGCCCAAATTAACCCCATATCATATGATTTTAGGTAATTACCAAACATGTTTTGGGCAGTACCAAATTTATCCAGTAGCAATCCAATTCCATTGTTTATTTCAAATCCATCCAATGGGAATTGGTCAATCATGCCCCTAGGTCTATTAGGCCCATTGACTTGAGTTTTAGTCCCTCCTTGTATTAAAATCCCAAATTAACCCCAGATCATATGCTGCTAGGTAATTACCAAACATTGTTAGGGCATTACCAAATATCTTCAATCACAATCAATTTCCATTGCTCATCAAACCCATCATATGGGATTTTCACAATCATGCCCCTGGGTCCATTAGGCCCAATTCCTCACCAAAGCCCATTGACTTGAGTTTTAGTCCCTCCTTGTACTAAAAAACCCAAATTAACCCCAGACAATATGCTTTTAGGTAATTACCGAACATGTTTTGAGCAGTACCAAATATATCCAATAACAATCCAATTCCATTGCTTATTTCAAATCCATCCAATGGGAATTGGACAATCATGCCCCTGAGTCTATTAGGCCCAAATTTAGAGGTGTCAATTCAGTTCAACAGTTCAGTTATGGTTATATCCAAACAGTTCAGTTTATATCAGTTCAGTTTACAACAGTTAAAATTATTAACAGTTCAGTTCAGTTCAGTTAACAAACTTTTCAGCTCAGTTTAATTCAGTTATTTTTCTTTCCAGTTGCAGTTCAGTTCAGTTACAGTTTAAACCAGTTTTATTCAAACAGTTAAACCAACCAACAGTTGAATCCATAGCAGTTAAAACACGTTGCAGTTATTTTCGGTTTCGTTTCAGTTTATTTCTGTTATTGGCGCAAATCACATAAGTTCGACAATAATCGTATCAGAACGGGTAGAAGTTAGTCACATTCTTGTATTTGTTCGGGAAAAATGGAACTTCATGTCGGGTTTTGGCCAAATATTTTTCCGCGTTCGATTAAAATTAACGTGGCAAATAAGTGTAGTCTGGCACTTTGCCTCGAAAAAAACCGGCTGTACTTCACAAAAAAGTGTATGAAAGTGACATTAATATATGTGTACAAGACTGATATATTCGACAACTTGGAATAAGACACTTTTATATAAGTCGATATTCAAACTTTTAGTTGTATGCAAATTACATCATGTTTGGTTAAAAAGGACGTCTCATATAAGTATAAATTCTTATAAACTTCCTCGAACGACGAGTTAGACATTTTTAAAAAAGTCGATTAGATCAATGTCTTACTCTTACTATATTAGATCAATGGATTAATATAACTATACTAGTCATTAAGCTCTATGCATTTGAAAACTGAAAACCTATAATCTACGTAAAATAAGTTAATAGTGGATTAGCTCAAGGTATCTATGTGAATCGATAAGTTAAATCAAGTTAACAATACTCCATTTAAGTTAATCATTAACAAGTTATAGTCAATTTGAAACTCATGTATCTTAGCCAAACTGAAAGAAATTGATATTAGATTAGATGAATGTATCAACGTAAGTCGGTAAAGCAATTGAAACTCAAAACGTTTACATGTTGTTATTGGAATGAGTGTATCAATGTAAGTCGATAACTAATTCAAGATAATAAGTTAATAACAGTACTCTACTTAAGTTAATCATCTTTAATTTGAATTCATTTCGGAACCCAAAGCATCTAATTCAGTTGCAACAAATGTAGAACTATGTAACTCAGTAGATTGGTTCAATATAGCAATAATACTCCATTTAAGTTAATCGTCTCTAAGTTAAATTCATACTCGAAACTCAAAACATCTACTTAAACAAGACACCCTAAGTTTAATTCAAGATAATAACATTACTCTACTTAAGTTAATCATCTTTAAGTTGAATTAATATCGAATCGAAAGCATCTAATTCGGTTGCAAAGATGTAGAACAGGTGTAACTCAGTAGATTGGTTCAATATAACAATTTAGGTTAATCGTCTCTAAGTTAAATTCATATTGAAACTCAAAACATCTAATTTGAATTGAAACAAGTTGTATTGGATTAGATCGATATATATCAATGTAAGTCGATAAGCTAATTCAAAATGGCGTAAGTTCGTTTAAGATAATCGTCATTACATTGTATTCATTTCGAAACTCAACGTCCAATTGAATTAAAATGAGTTGTTATTGAATAAGATCAATGAATGTATCAATGTAAGCTAATTAGTTAACTTAATAGAAAATAACAATACTCTGTCTAAGGTAATTGTCTTTAAGTTAAATTCATTTCGAAACCCAAACCATCTAATTGAATTGAAACAAGTAGTTAATTATTGTTACTATGTCGTATTAAACCTTATTGCTTATTAGTAAGATCCTGATATGAAGCGAAAATTCGTATATGTAGTATACTATAAGGTCTATTACTGATTAAGGCTTGTTATAAGCTAGTAGAAAGTAACAAAATTGCATTTAAGTTAATCATCTTTAATATTTCAAAACTCAAAACATCTATTTGCTTTACATGAAAATATTAACTTTTAAAATCAACATTATCAACTTTTTATTTTTCAAATCTTTAATTTAATGGCACAACTCCCTCTCCATGATTTTTTGTTACACATATAACTTTATAATATTATTTTAAAAAACACCCTAAACAAACTATCAATCTACCTCTTCTCGCTTCCATAATCTTCTTCCTTTTTTCCCTTCCACTATTTGTAAATTTGTAATTATTAAAAAAAAGAGGAATTATAATAGAGAATAGAGATGATAGAAGGGTCATTTGACGTCGCTATTTTAAAATATTTTCAGGAATCCATATTTATCTTAAGCCAATTTCATCTTCCCGCTTAACAAAAAAAATCAGTTTCATTTAAAAAATTTAGACTAGCGCCAACTCGAGTTACTTGTTTCATTTTTTTGAAAAAGTGACCCACATTATATCAGCCAAACAGAATTCATCTTCCCGCTTAACAAAATTCTCATTTTCTTTTTCTATCTCTTCACATCTTCCTCTGTACACTGTACCTATTTCTCTCCTTTTTTTTCTTTTTCTCTATCTGGTTCTGTTGATTTCCATAGCTTCTCATAATGATTAAAGGTCTAGAACTTCACCTTCAGATCATTTAGACTAGAGATCAAGAGAATAATTTTCTAGTGTTTGCCATCAAGTGTAGCTGTGTAGGTAAGTCTGATTTCCTTTATTTAGTTTTAGATTTTAATATTCACTTGATTTTTTTTTCTTTTAACGAATTATCTGATATAGATATTTTGATCTTTGAGTCTTGGTTTCATTTATTTATTGAGATTCAGTTATTTTGCGCTTTATTAGTAAATTTCAAATATTATTTATCATTATATCTCATTTATTTTCTCTGTTTGCTGTTGGTTTGTTGCAGAAACTAACCAAGAAGAAGGAAAAGAGTGAAAGATATCACTTTGGTGTGTTAGAGCTGTCTTTTCCTAGTTATATTAGGCTTCGATGTTTGTTTTGAGAAACTGGATATCAAAGAGAGAATTACATCATCTCTTTTTGAGTGATCTATCACAATACATGTTAAATTAACTTTGGTGGTCACTTTCCCTTGATATTGAGTTTGAGCTTTATTAAGCTTCATTTGGTGGACTGAATGTACTAATAAAAAATTATCACAACATCATTTGTATGTGAATTAGAGTACTATCATGAATTTGGGTAATATGTGAATTCAATTCGGGTACAGTTAAAAATAAGTTTACAACAGTTTCAGTTTAAATCGGTTTCAGTTCAGTTTCAGTTTCAGTTTGAATCAGTTCAGTTAATTCAGTTAAATATTCAGTTCAGGTTCAGTTGATCGATCAACTTTTCAGTTTTTCACAGTTATTTTTAGTTACGCTTTGTTTCGGTTCGATTGCGGTTCAGTTTTGGTTTTTCATTTACGGTTTATTTCGGTTCAGCTCAACATTTTTCAGTTAATTTCGATTCTGATTACTCCCGGTTGTTTAATTCGGTTCAAATTTCGATTGTTTCAGTTTAACCAGCAGTTCATTAACCAAAATGACAGCTCTAGGCCCAATACCTTACCAAAGCCCATGTACATGACTTTTGGGCCCCCATTGTCCATCCTTGTACTAAAAAGCCCAAATTAAGCCCAATCATATGCTTTAAGGTAACTACCAAACATGTTCATGGGATTACCAAACCCACTAAGTGGAGGATGTTCTCCCAATATCAATCGTTTATCATTACTCATCAAACCTATCCTATGGGGATTGGACAAGCATGCCACTGGGTCCATTAGGCCCAATACCTCACACAACCCTATTGACTTGAGTTTTGGGCCCTCATTGTCTTTCCTTGTATTAAAAAGCCCAAATTAACCCCATATCATATGCTTTTAGGTAATTACCAAACATGGTTTGGGTGTTACCAAATGTATCCAATCTCAATCCTTTATCATTACACATCAAACCCATCCTATGGGGATTGGACAATCATGACCCTGGGTCCATTAGTCTCAATACCTCATCACAACCCTATTGACTTGAGTTTCTGGGCCTCCATTGTCCCTCCTTGTACTAAAAAGCTCAAATTAACCCCATATCATATGATTTTTTGTAATTGCCAAACATGTTTTGGGCAGTACCAAATTTTTCCAATAACAATCGTATTCCATTGTTTATTTCAAATCCATCCAATGGGAATTGGACAATCATGGCCCTGGGTCAATTAGGCCCATTGACTTGAGTTTTAGTCCCTCCTTGTACTAAAAAGCCCAAATTAACCCCAGATAATATGCTTTTAGGTAATTACCAGACATGGTTTGGGTATTACCAAATGTGTCCAATAACAATCCATTTCCATTGCTTATCAAATCCATCCTATGGGAATTGGACAATCATGCCCCTAGGTCAATTAGGCCCAATACCTCATCAAAGCCCATGTACATGACTTTTGGGCCCCCATTGTCCCTCATTGTATTAAAAAACCCAAATTAATCCCAATCATATGCTTTAAGGTAACTACCAAACATGTTCAGGTGATTGCCAAACCCACTAAGTGGAGGATGTTCTCCCAACCTCAATCCTTTAGCATTACTCATCAATGTCACCCTATGGGGATTGGACAAGCATACCACTGGGTCCATTAGACTCAATTCCTCACAAAACCCTATTTACTTGAGTTTTTGGCCTCCATTGTTCCTCCTTATACAAAAAAGCCCAAATTAACCCCAGATCATATGCTTCTAGGTTATTACCAAACACTTTTTGGGCATTACCAAACTTATCCAATGACAATCCATTCCCATTACACATCAAACCCATGCTATGGGGATTGGACAATCATAACCATGGGTCCATTAGGCCCAATACCTGACCAAAGCACATGGACTTCGGTTTAGGACCCCATTGTCCCTCATTGTACTAAGAATCCCAAATTAGCCCTAGATCATATGCTGTTAGGTAATTGCCAAACATGTTTTTGGCATTATCAAACGTAACCAATCACAATCCATTTCCATTACACATCAAACCCGTAATATGGGGATTGGACAATCATAATCCTGGGTCCATTAGGCCCAATACCTCACCAAAGCCCATGGACTTGAGTTTTGGGCCCCCATTATCCCTCCTTGTACTAAATAGCCCAAATTAACTCCAGATCATGTGCTTTTAGGTAATCACCAAATATGGTTTGGGCATTACCAAATGTATCCACTAACAATCCATTTCCATTGCTCATTAAATCCAACCTATGGGAATTGGACAATCATGCCTTTAGGTCCATTAGGCCTAATACCTCACCAAAGCCCATGTACATTACTTTTGGGCCCCCATTGTCCCTCCTTGTACTAAAAAGCTCAAATTACCCCTAATCATATGCTTTAAGGTAACTACCAAATATGTTCCGGTGATTACCAAACCCACTAAGTGGAGGATGTTCTTCCAATATCAATCCTTTATCATTACTCATCAAACCTATCCTATGGGGATTGGACAGGCATGCCATTGGGTCCATTAGGCCCAATACCTCACACAACCCTATTGACTTTTTGGTACCCATTGTCCCTCCTTGTACTAAAAAGCCCAAATTAACCCCAGATCATATGCTTTTAGGTCATAACCAAACATGTTTTGGGTATTACCAAATATATCCAATCTCAATCCTTTATCATTACACATCAAACCCATCCTATGGGGATTGGACAATAATGACTCTGGGTCCATTAGGCCCCATACCTCACCACAATTCTATTGAATTAAGTTGTTGGCTCCCATTGTCCCTCCTTGTACTTAAAATCCCAAATTAACCCAGATCATATGATTTTAGGTAATTACCAAACGTGGTTTGGTTATTACCAAAATTATTTTGGCTATTACCAAACCTATTAAGACATTGTTATCTTTTACATGTTGTGACTTTATATTTCAATTTGGCTTTTTTGGATTAACGCATTTATATAATATTGATTAATTTGTACTTAGTATTATTTAGCTTAATTGTTTATTTTTCAATACACTTTGGAATTGGTGGTTTTGAGACTTCTCTTAGTTTTCGTCACGTTTTTGGTAATTACCGTAACTCTATTTAGTAATTACCTAAAGTGTCCGTTCAGTCATCTTCTCCCAACTTCATCTTCAACCTTTTGATTTTTTCTCTCTCCTCTGAAATTCTTCATCTAGTTTGACAATGGTAATCAATACTCAAAAAACGCACAAATCGGTCCCAAATCGGCGGTTTCCCAACATCTTACAACAATCCAAACCATGTTTTTGTTAAATTCATAATGACCTAGAATTTTGATTTTGAGTTTCTTCATTTTGAAACTCAAACCTTAATTTCCATGGATATTCGGGCGTTTATGGTGTATATACGATCATCAACTTCATGTTTCTTCATCTATTTAATGGATTTGCAAATACGAAAGAGCGGAAAGTGAAAAAAAAAATCCCCAAAATTTTTCCCCAAATTTTTCCCCGAAAATCGAAAATTAAAACTTCGATTTCACAACTTCTCCATCACAAATTCATGATTTATTTATGAATTCTTATCATTTCATGGAAAGAGAAGGTCCAAGTTACAAATCTACTGCAAATTTGAGAAAAATCGAAGATCCATGGGAGATTTGAGGGAGGAAGGGGGTAGAGGAGAGGAGAGAGAAAATCGGGTAAAAAAAAAAATGTCCCCAAATTTTTTTTTGTCCGAAAATAATTTCTCGGAATTTTCAGAATTTTTTCATATTTTTTTTTATTTTTCGAAATAATTATTAATATTTTCAGAAATTAGAATAAATGATTTTGATATTTTTTAAAATCATTTCAAAGCAAAAAAGAAAAGGGAAAAGAAAGTATATATGGATGGCTCACAATGAATGTTTTCGTCTTTTAGAGTCCATTATAAGTATACATAAAATAACCCAAAAATTGCAGCCTGCCGAGGTTTAAAAATCAAATTCAGTTACAAAAACTACTAGTTTGCCTAAGCCCTTGTCCCTATCCTAGTCGGTTTACAGATTACAGTCTGCAGTTTGCTATTTTGCTACTGTACAAACTCTACAAACGTATTGTACTTTTCTTATTTGTCTACAGAGTACTTCACAATACAATTCACAGGTGCACGCCTATAACAACAAAATTCATAGCTTTCTTGGTTCTCCAACCTCACAATCTACAAGAGTACAAGTACTTTCTTTAATCCTATATTTAATTATCAAGTGCCTTTTACTTTTCTCATATTTTATTAATTTAATTATTGAGTGTTTTTTTACTTTTCTCATATTTTATTAATTCTTGCAATTTTCAACCATTCAACTTGAATCTTGATTTGCTTCTACTTGATTGCTTGAATAAAATAATGTAGTATCTAATTCTCACAAATCACAATTCACAATTCACAATAAGCATGTACTGTGGGATGAATGATGATGGCGTTCTGCTTTTGTACTTTGTTTCAGTAATTTTCAATAATTTTTTACTCTTTGGTTGTATCATGTTATTGTTACTTGTTAGATTGCGGACGAACTTAGTTAAGTCAATTACTTAACTTTGCTAGATGAAGTATATTACAACTTTTTTCTTAGCATATGATTTTTTTTAAATTCAAAATGTCTTAATCTGATACATTATTAATAGAATTCAGTATATATTTTTTCTAGGTTTAAAATATGAAGAGAAAAATCATTGATTCGTACTTCCAATAACAAAAACCTACTCCAGAAATAAATGTCGATAACATCAACTTTGATGATCCTAGTGAAATGACAAACAATGTGATTCCAGATAATCCAACTCAGATACCGAATGAACAACCTAATAGTAGTGACACTTCTTTTGTACGTGATCCAACGTTGCGTATGCCAATTAGTAGTTATCCCTCGGGGATACAACGAGAAATCGTGGGCAAGTTCATTGAGTTTGGATCTTACCAAATTCGTTTATCTGAGTATCCCTTATCAGATCTAGAAAGCCATCCACGTCGATTTGTATCTAGATGGTTTAAGACTTTTACATGGCTAGAGCATTCACCAACAACTGATGCTACCTACTGTTTCCCATGCTTTCTTTTCAAAAGCAAATTTTGCATGTCTTTGCTAAAAAAGTGCAGAATGAAATTCAAAAGAAGATTGGTAATTCAAAATTTTGCATAATCATAGATGAATCACAAGACGTATCTAAGAGAGAGCAAATGGCTATTGTTATAAGATTTGTTAATATAGATGGTATTGTACAAGAGCGATTTTTGGACTTGGTGCATGTCAAAGATACAACTTCTAGAACTCTCAAAGATGAAATAACAACTGTTTTAATTTGTCTAATCATGAGCTGAATATTAAAGATCTTAGAGGTCAGGGATATGATGGAGCTAGCAATATGCGTGGGGAGTGGAATGGTTTACAAGCTTTGTTTATAAATGATTGCCCTTATGCATATTATGTGTATTGTCTAGCCCATTAGTTGCAATTAGCTCTTATTGCTGCCGCAAGAGAAGTATATGAGGTTCATGATTTCTTCAAAGATTTAATTTTATTGTGAATGTTGTTAGTTCTTCTTCCAAGCGTCATGGTGAGTTACATGATAGTCAAGTAGCTGAGTTGGAGCACCTGATTGAAATTTAGGAGGTTGATACGGGAATAGGGATGAATCAAGTTGGTACATTGCAACGTCCTGGAGATACTAGATGGAGTTCACATTTTAAATCAATTTGCAGTTTACTGAGAATGTTTAATGCGACATGTACAGTACTTGAGAAAATAGCCATTGATCGTCGAGCTACATATTCGCAACGAGAGGATGCTAATTATGCTCTTAAAAAATTATTAGCATTTGATTTTGTATTCAATTTGCATATGATGCAAGAACTCATGCGTTCACAGATTTATTTTGTCAAGCCTTGCAACAAAAATCACAAGATATTTTGCATGCTATGGATTTACTTGTTGATACAAAATCCTCACTTCGAGATCTAACAGATGAAGGTTGGAAAGATCTTTTGGACAAAGTAAACTCATTTTGCAACAGTACATGGCACTCTAGTCCCGTATATGCAAGCTAGTTATTCGATTTAATACAATCTCGACTTAACAAAGATATCATATAAGTGGAGCATCATTATAAAATTGATGTGTTCACAGCTACCATGGATCAAAGAATTGCGGGAGCTAAATAGTCGTTTCAAGGTGAGAAAACAACAGAGCTTCTTGTCTTAAGTGCATCCTTGAATCCTAACAAGGGATATAAAAACTTCAATGTGGATAACCATTGCCGTCTTGCAGACAAGTACTATCCTGACGACTTTTCTGAAGATGATCAGTTTCATTTGAGGTGCCAACTTCAGCTATTTTACCGATGTGTCTCTAGTCATGATGAGATGAAAATTTTGAGTTCCATAACTTATTTATGTCGAACTTTAGCTGAAATTGGTAAGTCCAATGTCTATCCTTTAGTTGATAGATTGATTCGACTAATTTTAACTCTTCCTGTTAGTACAACAACTATTGAGAGAGCTTTTTCAACAATGAAAATTGTTAAAACTACCTTTCGAATTAAGATGGAGGATGACTTTCTATCGGAGTACTTGATTGTGTATATAGAGAAGGATATTGCTGAGGAGTTTACAATTGATTCGATCATATATGATTTCAATTCTATGAAAACAAGGAGAGTCCAATTTGGATGACGAGAATAGTTTGTATCAAATAATATTCTTGGAACATATAATCATATGATTTTGGATCTTTGTCGTTCAAAAATTCATATTTCTTAATTTTTGGTTAGTTAAATTTCTTGTTCGATTTATATGGCCCAGACAATTAAAACATCCACTAACAATGTTACTCCTAATATACCAACAACAATGGCAAAAAGGTAGGCCCATTGATTTGGGTAAGAAGCCCAATTGCACAGTGCCCCCCTCCCAAATATGAGAATATAAAAGGACCCACTTTTTTTAATATTATGTGAACCACATAAGCTGATTAATGACTTGGGATTATTATTATTTAATTATAAATGACCCACTTGTTTTGTACTCTTCTCTTTTCGAATTTGCTTTTATTAAAGTACCTATGATACATTCTATTACTTCACAAGGTTTTATGATTATGTTTGAATTTACTCTATTACTCTTCTCTTTTTTAATTTTTACCAGATGAGTAACTTCAATAGAGTTATCTGATGATGTTTGCTGAACAGTTTCGAATCAAAGTTTCCTAAACACATATTTTAATGATTAAATCAATGTCCAACAGAAAAAGAAGAGCAAGAAATAATTTCTTGGAAGGAGATTAAGGAAGGAGATGTTAATCAACTTTTTAAAAACAAAAACGATAATACGACAATGATGTCAACAATCCGAATTTAAACAATCTTGACACTAGTATGATGTTGATATGAAATTCAAGACAATTAATGATCGATCAAGACAATACCTCGAGTTTCGAGAGGAAAATACGACAAAGGTCAATCCAAAACTGCAAAACGCCGCCGCTAAAACAACGTTGTTCAAATGTCAACTACAAAATTACGGGCAATCTTGAAACTAGAATGACGTTGTTATGAAATTCAAGAGGAAAAAAGAATGATTTTAAATGAGAAAGCCCGCCTCACAACTCCTATTCTACTACTTTACTTTTATTGGCTTTTTGGGGAAGCATTTTAGTTATTTTAAATAATAAGGTGCAAATATATTTTTGGTGTTAAAATGATTACTAGTGTTTGGGAGTACATAAAATAAAAACCAGGTGGTTAAAATGAGGAAAATCGCACGGGGAAACGCATCCTAGCTACCTCAAAGTTTTTTGAATAGCTTAGACATTGTGAGCATGTTAGCGTGGGGTGAGAATTACGCTTGTTAAAGAAAGAAGTCGCCAATGAGTCTTTGTGAGGGGAAACTCATAAATCCCTAACGACTTCAAGACTAGGTCAACTAGGAGTAGAACCAGATTTTTTTTTCAGGGGGACCACAGGAAAATTTTTAAAAGATTAGGAGGGATCTGTTTAATATTTTACCTAATACAACAAATTTTACCTTAATTTTTCAAAAAAAATTGAAGTTGGGGGATGCCGAGGCCGCCGCCCGCACCCCCTATGTTTCTTCCCTGAGGTCAAGACCAAATATGAATTCGGGTATGAAGGTGTGAATTCATCAAGAATTAATCCACCCACTCACGGTGGCCTCTACTCGATTTAAAAAACATCAATTTGCACGATTAAGAGTAAACATATATATATCTCCATATCAATAACCTTAATGTTGCAAGCAAGATTACTAAGTGTGCTTGTTAATGCACATCAAAGACTAATAATCGGTGACCTCTTATATTAATCAATATTTAAGGTACCCAAATCCGATCGTCCAAATATTATCTTTATTTAATGTGATAAACAAATTATATGCCAGTCTTGATAAACATGCATAAAAGGAGATGAAAAACGATTTAAAAGCATGAGACATGATAAAATAGAACTGTTGACCCTTAGTTTTGGATGATGACTGCCTTGCAAACTTCCTAACATATTGGTTTGTTTGATCATTAGTGTGTTGGTTCCGGAGTAGGAACTTGATTGTCTAAGTGAGTTCCAGAGTTGGAATCTTGGATGGCGTGGCACTTATAATCAAGACAAAGTAATATATACACAACAACACGATTTAAACTACAAAATGATGTTTTATGATTCATGTTCCCGATCCACAGTTCCTCAAGGAACCGGCTGTTCCGAGCGGGACGAACGATCTTCAGAGTTGAAGATTGAAAGAGATGGCGTAACTTCTAAGTTCAAGAGTTTGTACTTAGGATTTATGTAAGTAAATTATATTGCTTAAATTTAAGGAACTAAATGGAATTTATTAAATGCAACAAGTGGTTTTGAAAAATATTTAATTGAGAGTTTTTAGGAAATATTGTAAATAAATAAAACAATTTTTATTTGCTAAATAAAAATCTTTTTAATTATTGAGCAAGTAAAAATAAGTTTCCTAAGTTAACTCCTTGTTTTTCTCAACTACTAAACCACTTATCTTGTTAGTTGGTTTGAACATGTCTTTGCTTGTTCCTCAAGAAGTGTGAACGTGGAAAAATAATTCTACGTGGGTTCTTGCTTCACACTTAGTGGAGGAATAAGTGGAACTAACATGAGAAGACTTCACTATAAAAGGAGAAGTCTCTCTCATTACAAACCATCAACTGAAAACACATTGTCTAAGTCTAAATCTTAAGAGTTTTCATAAAGAGTCAGTTGCATTCAATAAAAGTTCCAAAGTTCCTTAAATATCTAAGTTCAATATATTTACTAGTGTGTTTCTCATTTTGAGTTGTAATTTGGGGATCAAGGGTTGAGTGACTCTTGTAAAGACTTAGAGCTAAGTCGGTGAGTGTTGGCTTCGGTGTAGAAGCAAGAGAGAAGAGTTCCAATAATCAAAGGGGATTATTGTGGGAACTTGAGTTCGAGAGGAACTCGAGTTGTAGAGTGATTGTAATAGAGTTATTGCAATAATATAGTTTTTGAGGTTTTCTCTTCTTGATAAGGTTCAAGAAGTTTCCTCAATTTTATATATTTCTATCTCTCGTATCTCTGTTTCTTGAAAGCCTTAATTCCGCGAGAAACTTTGCTCAAAGTTCCAAAGTACAATTCACCCCCCTCTTGTACGTGTTCCATTAGAGTATCAATTGGTATCGAGCCGGAGCTCACGTAATACAGAAACCCTGTTGAGTAAAGTTCTGAAGAAGATGGACACACACGAGAAACTCGAAGAAGGTTACTCCACGCAAAGGCCACCAATGTTCAACGGAAAGTTCTATACGTATTGGAAAAATCGTATGGAGATTTTCATTAAGGCAGAGAACTATCAAGTCTGGAGGGTTATCGAAGTTGGTGATTTTGAGGTAACAAAAACCAATGCCGAAAACGAGGTAGTTCCTAAACCAATGACTGAATTTTCAAAAGAAGATTTTGAAAAATATGAAATCAATGCTATGGTGTCCAAAATCTTGCATTGTGGTCTTGGACCTCATGAACACAATAGGGTCATGGGGTGTAAGAGCGCAAAGCAAATTTGGGATCTCCTTCAAATCACTCATGAAGGAACTAATGAGGTTAAGCGTTCCAAAATCGATCTTTTAATGTCTAAATATGAACGTTTTGAAATGCAACCAAAAGAAACAATTCAAGATATGTTTACACGATTTACTAACATCACTAATGAATTAGTTTCTCTTGGAAGAATTATTCCCACCGATGAACAAGGTTAGAAAAATCCTCGGGAGTATGCCTCAAGATGAACGTTGGAGAACAAAGGTCACCGCCTTGTTTGAAACTAAGGACTTCACCAAATTTAGTATTGAACAATTGGCGGGATCATTGATGACCCACGAACCGCATCTTGGAACTGTGCCGGAGAGTTCCAAGAACCGAGGCTTGGCTCTTAAAGCCGAAGAAGAGTAAGAACCTCGATGAAGAAGAAGCGGCCATGCTAGTAAGGAAAATGAAAAGGTTGTACGGGAACTACAAACCCGGAAACCAAAAAGGAAGGAACTCGTTCAAAAACCAAAGAGTTCCAAAAGCGAAAATGGTCGCTACAAGTGCGGAGCCGATCATCAAATAAGAGACTGTCCTCTTTGGGAAAATGAGAAAGGTAAAGGCAAAGGCAAGGAACTATCCAAAGATAGATACAACAAGTCAACCTTTGCCAAACCTAACTTCAAGAAGGCCATGATTGCTGCGTGGGGAGAAACAGATTCGAAGATGAAGAGGAACAACCTCATGAAGAGATCGCCAATCGTGTCTTATGGCAAAAACAAATGAAGATGCCAAAGTTCCATCTAATGAGGTAAATTCCACTACTCTTCAATCTTGTCAAAAACCAAATTAATTGAGTTATTGTTGGAAACACTAGTTGACTATAAGAAACTTGGAATATTGAAAAGCCAAAGTGATAAGGTTGTGGAACTTAGTAAGAATCATATGGCCTACTTAACTAATGTCGGATCGATGTACAAAGTAGGTTCTTTGATTTGCTTGACAGAACACTTCACTTAGTGAGTCCTTTGAAAGAGTTAAAAATGAAAACATTTCGCTTAAAGTTGAACTAAGTCAATACAAGATGTTAAGTTTAAGTCTAGATCCGACAAGATCTCTGAGATAAGTATGGGAATTTTTAATGTTGATCTAGAAAACTTAAACATTGAATTGACTACTGCTAGAGAACAAAATGAGAAGTTAGAAAAGGAACTAAGTATAGCTAAGGCTAAGAAACAAGTCCCTTAATATAACTCCTCAATGGGTTACGGATGCTAAAACAAAAGGAACGGAAGGGCTAGGTTTTTCTTACAAGAAAAGTCATGTGAAAAAGAAAAATATGTGGATCTACCTAGTGTTAAAGCCTGTTCCTTTTGTGGAAATGGTAACCATGTTCTAAGTGAATGTACGAAGAAGAAAGAAAAGGACGTCAAAAATGAAAATTATGTGAAGAAAATATGGGTTAAGAAAGCGATGTGGTGAAAGAAAAGGAACTCGAGGAAACCCGAGTTCCTACAACTGATCACCGATTTTTATGCAGGTCTAGTGAGGGGGAACGGCTCGTGGTATCTCGACAATGGGTGTTCCAAACACATGACAGGAGACAAATCTAAATTTCTCTCACTAGAGGCCTATAATGGAGGAACTGTGACCTTTGGAGACAACAAGAAAGGTGAAATAATCGCCATCGGGAAAGTAGGAAGGTCAAGTTCCCACTCAATAGATAACGTGTTCTTAGTCGAGGGTTTAATGCACAGTTTGCTAAGTATTTCCCAATTTTGTGATAAGGGAAACTCGGTAAGTTTTACTTCTGAAAATTGTCAAATTGTAAACAATGACAGTGGGAAGGTTATTTTGGAAGGAACCAGGAAAGGGAACACATATACTGTGGATCTCAACCAAGTTCCAAAAGCCAACTTAACTTCGCCTAAGTGTCATTGAAGATGATTCACTTCTTTGGCATAAAAGATTCGGTCATGCCAGTCTTTCATTGCTTGAAAAATTAAAATCTAAGGAACTTGTGAGAGGGCTTCCTTCAATCAAGTTCATAAAGGATAAAATATGTGGTCCTTGTGCCAAAGGAAAACATGTTAGAAGTTCCTTTAAACCTAAGAAAATGGTAAGCACTTCTAAACCACTAGAACTGATTCATATGGACTTGTGTGGTCCTATGAGAATACAAAGTAGAAGTGTAAAAAGATATGTCTTAGTGATTGTTGATGATTATTCTCGCTATACTTGGGTAATTTTTCTAGCAAGTAAAGATGAAACTTTTGATGAATTTGTTGCCTTTGCTAAGAAAACACGAGAACCGGTGGTCATCAATTAATTCATTTAAGGTCGGATCATGGAACGGAATTTGACAATGGCAAGTTTGATGAATTTGCAAGGAACAAGGTATGGATCATAACTTTTCTGCTCCTAGGACTCCACAACAAAATGGTGTCGTTGAAAGGAAAAATAGAACCTTGGAAGACATGGCGAGAACCATGTTAATTGCGGTTCCTTACCAAGGAACTTCGGGCCGGCGGTTAATACGGCTTGTTATATAATCAATAGAGTCATGATTAGATCTTTATTACATAAGACACCTTATGAGCTTTTGAAAAGAAATAAACCTAATATTTCTTATTTTAGAATTTTTGGGTGTAAGTGCTTTGTTCACAATAATGGAAAAAGGAACTTAGGAAAATTTGATGAAAGAAGTGATGAGGCGTATTCTTAGGATATGCCCTAAAAGTAAAGCTTATAGAGTTTATAATAAACGCACTATGTGTGTCGAAGAGAGTGTGCATATTATTTTTGATGAAACCGACAAAGTGGATGTAGTTCGGGAACGGGAAGATTTCGAAATCGGACTAACTCGTTTTTCGGATAAAGACGAAGAAATCTCTCCAACAAGGCCAATCAACACCGTTGATAAGCCTAGAAACCAAGAAGCGAGGAATAAATGAAGAAGTTCCCGAGGCAGAGGAACTAGAAGAAAGCTGAAGCAGTTCCAAATGAGCGGGATGAACGGCGAGGAACAGGGAGGATCAAGGAACGAGGTGACCGAACCTCGGTCGGAAAGGTTCTGCGGCAGAGTTCCAACCCAAACCATGGAAACATCAAAGTTCTCATCCCATGGATCGATTATCGGCAACATTCGAAAAGGAACTCAGACAAGATCTCAACTAAGGAACTTCTGTGCTTTCCAAGCGTTCCTATCCATAATCGAGCCAAGGAACCACACTAAAGCATTACAAGATGCTGACTGGATTATAGCCATGCAAGATGAACTTAATGAGTTCAAAAGAAACAAGGTGTGGCATTTGGAACCCAAGCCAAAGAATCAAAAGGTAATTGGTCTCAAATGGGTTTTCCGTAACAAACTTGATGAATATGGAACTATCATAAGGAACAAAGCAAGGTTAGTTGTCAAAGGATACAATCAACAGGAAGGTATAGATTTCGAAGAAACTTTTGCTCCTGTTGCAAGATTAGAAGCCATAAGAATCTTAATTGCTTTTGCTTCTTTCATGGGTTTCAAGTTGTACCAAATGGACGTCAAATGTGCTTTCTTAAATGGTTATTTAGAGGAAGACGTCTATGTGGAACAACCTCCTGGATTTATCGACTCTAATCTTCCTGACCATATCTATAAGCTTGATAAAGCTCTCTATGGACTTAAACAAGCTCCTAGATCATGGTACGAAAGATTATCGAAGTTTCTTTTGCAAAATGATTTCAAACGAGGAAAAATTGATAAAACATTGTTTTTGAAATCAAAAGGAACTGATCTTTTAGTAGTACAAATTTATGTTGATGATATATTATTTGGTGCTACTAATGAAGTCCTGTGCAAGGAATTTGAAGATTTAATGAGCAGTGAGTTCGAGATGAGTATGATGGGGGAACTTAACTTCTTTCTTGGTCTACAAATAAAACAAACTGAGAAAGGAATTATGATTCACCAACAAAAATACGTCAAAGAACTCCTCAAGAAATATGATTTTGAATTCGCTAAAGTGAATCACACTCCTATGGGAACGACCACTAGATTAGATGAAGATCCCAAAGGAAAAAGTGTGAATCAAACAAAGTATAGAGGAATGATTGGATCATTGTTATATCTAACTGCTAGTAGACCGACATTTCTTTCGGTGTAGGTTTATGTGCCAGGTTCCAATCAAACCCAAAGGAGTCACATATGACGCTGTGAAAAGGATACTCGGGTATCTTCGAGGAACGGACGATCTATGTTTGTTCTATCCTAGAGATGATGCTTTTGACTTAAAAGGCTTTGCGATGCCGATTATCTTTGGAGATTTGGTAAATAGAAAAAGTACTTCGGTATGGTTCAATTTTTGGGTTCTGCATGGTTTCTTGGAGTTCCAAGAAACAATACTGTTGCTCATCCACCGCCGAGGCCGAGTACGTAGCTCTGTGCATGTTGCTCACAACTACTTTGGATAAAGCAACGGTTAAGAGACTTTGGCATAATATATGATTGTGTTCCCATTTATTGTGATAATACTAGTGCCATTTGTATTTCCAAAGATCCAGTTCATCATTCTCGAGTCAAACACATCCATATAAGGCATCATTTTTTAAAGGATAATGTGGAAAAAGGTTTAATCGGATTAGATTTTTGTGAAGCGAAAATCAAATAGCCGATATTTTGACTAAGCCTTTAAACGAGGAGAAACATGAGAAAATGAGCTGGAACTTGGAATGATCAAGTTGAGATGATTTGCCTATGAGATTCCCCCAAGGTAAAAAATGATAGATTTTAATACATGGCATTGTTATTCCAACACAATTAATTATGTGAAAACATATTCTAAGTTTTCCATTATAGAAACTCATTTTCACTCATAACTTGTGCTAGGTAAGCAACTTCTTCTTATTTTAGTTATATGTTATACAAGACAAAGCAAGTTTTTTTCCTGTATATATGTTTCCCCTCTTCAAATATTTATCTTTTCTTTTTCTATTTTTTTTCATATGTTATCTTCCTTTCATTTTTTATTTTTCTCTCTTCCCCACGTTTTCTTACGTTTTCTTTTATTTTCTTCATGATTTTTTTTCTTCTACACGGTTTAGGAGATATGTTTTTTCCTAAATTCACTCCATCACTCCTTTTTTATCTCACCCACTTTTATTTTTTCATTATTTTTATTTTACCACATTAATGTTCCAACTTTAATTAATTAAGTGATAAAAATTAAACCCCTCTCTCTCTCCTTCATCCCCCCTTACACGCCTAACCCCATACCACCACTTCATCTTCTCCAAAATTCAAGAACCCATAGATTCATCCTCCCCTTCCAAATTCTTTTCTTTTTAAAAAACCCACCATGGTCATCACAAGTCTCAATACAGACATCCTTTCTCACAAAAGAAAAAGAGACCCTTCCTCTCCAATTCCCATGGAAACTTCTCCTTCTCAAAATCCTTCACCACTTCAAATTGAACCACCACCACTCTCCATAACCGATGGTGGGGTCTCCAATATGACCACCGGCTTACCGGCCACTGATGAACCAGTACTCTCGCCCGTCTTGACAGTCTCAGCCAAGAAACCCGATGGTTCCGTTTCGACGCCCAAGAGCTCTCAACGCAAAAAGCGAAAAACCGATGAGGGTGTGAAATCCGAGACAAATTTTCCGGCGGTGAAGCACCAAGGTCCGAAAATTTCTGCATCTGATATAAAATCAAAGCTTCTCACGTAAGGGTTTGCTATCAATTATGGGTGGTGCAAATCAGAAAAACTTGAAGAATTGGTGGAAATTCTTGATCTTCAACAGTGGGTAAATCTTTTTGATACTCATGCTCGTCTTCCCATTTATCCTTTAGCTATGCATGAGTTTTGTCAGAATTTCTCTTGTGAAAATATGGTTTGTACTAGTAAAGTGAATGGTACTGCTATATCTTTTGATGTTGAATATTTGGGTAATCTGTTTGGTGTTCCTGATGAAGGATTTGATGAATATGTTAAAGGAAAGATGCAAGTGAGGATTAATAATCTTGAGAGTGCTGAAATTGTGAGGACAATAGGGGGAAATTATGAAAAATCCTCAACCACCAAACATAAATTCCTCTCTCCCTTGCAAAAACTTTTGTTTAATATAATCTGGAGAGGTGTAGTTCCTCGTACTCAAAAAAGGGATGATGTCAACCTCTTCGATGCATGTTTAGTCTATAGCCTTGAAAATCATATTCCTATAAACTTTCCTGTTTTAATGATTAAACACCTAGCCCATTGCATTCCTGGAAAATTGAGAGTTGGATATGGTTCCCTTCTTTCGCCATTTTTAGGAACCGGGCGGTTGACCTTAGTTCCTATGAGGAACATGTGGTGTCTAATGCCCAAATCTTGCGAGAAAGGGTTCCTTTCTAAGTTGAATTTGGAGGTGGTTGATAAGTGTGTCAGATTTCTCAAGGAAAAAGTGGGAGAAGTGGGAACTTCGATAAAAGAAGAAGAAGAGGGAGAAAAGAGGCAAGTTGTGTCAAAGAGGAAAAGTGTTCGAATTGCTAAGAAATCTCAATCCTCTGTTTTCATGGATATCGGTGATGAGGAAGATACGATGTTATCTTGGAGGTTCCGAGGAGGAGAGGAACAGTTGAGCTCTCCTAGGAACACCACTCCGGTTCTGTGCGTTCACCTTCGTTCCTAAGCGGAAAGGAACTTTGCAAAGTTCGGTTCCTCGTGGCTCGGGCATAGTTCCTACGAGTGTCTCCTCTGGTTTTCTTTGGTTTCTCCGGGTTCCCTGGGTTTGGTTCCGACACTACAAAGGATGAGAAAATTAAGGAACTCCAAGCTCTGTTTCTCAAATGAAGGAACTTCAAGCCGAAACTGTTTCTAAGATCGGGTTCTCGCGGAACAAGTGGGCTCTCTGGTTTCTCTGGTCAAGGAACTGCACACCTCCTTTCACAGTTTCTCTGCTCATACTTCCTCCTCTCATACTACTTTGCTCCAAAAGATTGATGATCTTACCATTGAAGTAGTTCAAGAAACCGTGGAGCCTAATGATGCTTAGCCTGTTTCTCTTCTAGACTCTTGTTTATATCTTATGTCACTATATTGGTTTTTGTTGGAACAGTTTAAATTTTTTTTCTTTTTCATTTTGGTTTACATCACTTTTTGTGGGTGTTTCTCTTTTGGCCTTTTCCAAAAACTTGCTGTGTTATGTATTCCTATGATTATCATATTTAGTTGTTGTTTCAGTTGCTTCATAACTTGTGTGAAATGTGTTTTTGTTTTGGATTTACTTGTTTTTACCCACGTTAATAGTTGGGTGTTGTGTTTTGGAATATCTCTGCCTGTGTTGTTCTCTTTTTGTTAATGCCAACAGGGGGAAAATTATTGCAAACATCTTAAGGCGGTTACACCATTGTTCCATACCTCATAAACTACTCTTGTCTTCTCCTATGACTACAATAAAAACTTGGTAAATTTTTTTTTTTTTTTGTTTGGGATTACATCATGAAGTATTTATTGTAGTTTATATATTTTGTTGTGAAAAGTTTGCTTGTGTTGTCATCACCAAAAAGGTGGAATATTGTTGACCCTTAGTTTTGGATGATGACTGCCTTGCAAACTTCCTAACATATTGGTTTGTTTGATCATTAGTGTGTTGGTTCCGGAGTAGGAACTTGATTGTCTAAGTGAGTTCCAGAGTTGGAATCTTGGATGGCGTGGCACTTATAATCAAGACAAAGTAATATATACACAACAACACGATTTAAACTACAAAATGATGTTTTATGATTCATGTTCCTGATCACAGTTCCTCAAGGAACTGTCTGCTGTTCCTGAGCTGGGACGAACGATCTTCAGAGTTGAAGATTGAAAGAGATGGCGTAACTTCTAAGTTCAAGAGTCTGTACTTAGGATTTATGTAAGTAAATTATATTGCTTAAATTTAAGGAACTAAATGGAATTTATTAAATGCAACAAGTGGTTTTGAAAAATATTTAATTGAGAGTTTTTAGGAAATATTGTAAATAAATAAAACAATTTTTATTTGCTAAATAAAAATCTTTTTAATTACTGAGCAAGTAAAAATAAGTTTCCTAAGTTAACTCCTTGTTTTTCTCAACTACTAAACCACTTACTGTTAGTTGGTTTGAACATGTCTTTGCTTGTTCCTCAAGAAGTGTGAACGTGGAAAAATAATTCTACGTGGGTTACTGCTTCACACTTAGTGGAGGAATAAGTGGAACTAACATGAGAAGACTTCACTATAAAAGGAGAAGTCTCTCTCATTACAAACCATCAACTGAAAACACATTGTCTAAGTCTAAATCTTAAGAGTTTTCATAAAGAGTCAGTTGCATTCAATAAAAGTTCCAAAGTTCCTTAAATATCTAAGTTCAATATATTTACTAGTGTGTTTCTCATTTTGAGTTGTAATTTGGGGATCAAGGGTTGAGTGACTCTTGTAAAGACTTAGAGCTAAGTCAGTGAGTGTTGGCTTCGGTGTAGAAGCAAGAGAGAGAAGAGTTCCAATAATCAAAGGGGATTATTGTGGGAACTTGAGTTCGAGAGGAACTCGAGTTGTAGAGAGTGATTGTAATAGAGTTATTGCAATAATATAGTTTTTGAGGTTTTCTCTTCTTGATAAGGTTCAAGAAGTTTCCTCAATTTTATATATTTCTATCTCTCGTATCTCTGTTTCTTGAAAGCCTTAATTCCGCGAGAAACTTTGCTCAAAGTTCCAAAGTACAATTCACCCCCCCTCTTGTACGTGTTCCATTAGAGTATCAAGAACTAAGACCCTAACATGCTTGAATAAACGATAAGAGTCAAGATTATATGCTTTTAAAGTTATGGTGAAAGTCAATTTTAAGTATATATCAAATCATTTATAAAAATAGTTTTAAACCATCAATATATTAATAATTAATGTCAAAGTGCATGGTTAATGGTTGTTATAGAGCTCCCTTGAAAAAAAAGAAAAGAGAAGTATTAGATGTGTTTGGAAAGAAAATAAAAGTGCTTATATGTGTTTAGAGAAGAAAAGAGTAGAGAGAATTCTGATATATGGAGCTTAGGACCAATGGAAGCATTAGGGTTTGCAAAGGCTCGTGTAAGAGGGAATTTATAGGGAAATTAGAGAAGGTTCTAGAAATTAGGGCGTGCGCTCAACCACAGAATCGTGCGACTGACGCACAACTTTGCACGTCAAGCGTAGGTTAAGTTAGCCTCTTCGCGTCAGACGCACGAATCCGCGTCAACGTTGAATCAGCATTGCGTCTGACACAGCTACTGCCAAACCCGAGGCTTAGGTAATCTTAATATTTTGGATTTTTTTTATAAAAAGTTTAGCTTAATCAAACTAGTCCATAATTATCCCTATTGAGTTAAGGAATTAATTAAGGTGCTCATATACCTCACTTCCATAATTTGCTACTCCCTCTGTCCCACAATACTCCTTACACTTACCTTTTTCATCTGTCCCAGAATACTCTTTACACTTCTATTTTTGGATATGAGCCACTATTATTTTAATTCTTCTACCTTTTAACCATTTGCCTACACTCTCTCTCCTCCAAATAAAATAATACCACTCTTACTACTAGGGGTGTTCAGAAAAACCCGACCCGAAAACCCGACCCGAAAACCCGCTGACCCGGCCAAATAATGTTGGGTCAAAAACTGTTTTTTTTTTTGGATTTTACCGGGTCGGTTACCCGACCCGGAAAAAACAAAGAAATCCGGGTCGGGTCATGGACCGGAGAAACCACGCATGCGGGTACCCGGTACCCGGCTAAATTTGATTTTTTTTTTTATAATTTCGGACCAGCCCAGAAGCCCTTTTGTTTTGTTTTGGCCCATTTCATCCAAATTACTCATGCCCTCCCCTCACCCACATCCCACACCCAGTCACCCTCACTGATGCACCGTCCAACCATCTCTGACGTGAAACCGCACCATCAGCCGCGAAGTCTATCGCAGAACCACGTCCACCACACCGCGAAGTCAAGCGCCGCACCACCTTCTCACTTGACCCAACAACCATGGAGGAAATTCACTTTGATTTGTTTCTCTCTTCATTTTCTTGTTTTTTTATTTGTGTTTCATATAATTTTGGATGGAGGAGGAGGGGGAGGGGTAAAGGCGGAGGATGGAGTTGAAGGACGGAGATGGGGGATGAAGGAGGATGGTGCTTGACTGCGTGGTCTAATGGTGATGATGGTGGAGGGAGGAGGTCGGTGGAGATGATGGTGAAATTGCAGTGGACTTACAAACTAATTGCAATATTCCAATGGCAGTGGGCTAAATCTAATGCCAACCTAAAGAGTAAATACTAAGTTAACGGCCAACTTTCTTTAAAAAAAAAAAAGGGGGGGATCAACGAACCGGGTACCTGATGACCCGACCCGGGAAATCCGGGTACCCGATAACCGGGTACCCGGTTTTCCCGGGTCGGGTTATCGGCCGGCTTTTCAAGTACCCGAATATGCGGGTACCCGCATATCCGGGTACCCGAAAAGCCGGGTACCCGGTTATGAACACCCCTACTTACTACCAACCAACTCTAACCATTGGCCACAATCTCTCTCCACCAAATAAAATAATACTACTTTTATTACCTACTAACACCTATCATATCTACTTTGTCAATAAAATAACAGATGATAACCAAACAACAGCTTATCATCTAAAACTAATAATTGTCAAGAGTATTCTGGGACGGAGGGAGTATTTTCTTAGTTTTTGAAAATCTTTTGAATATTCAACAAAACTATTTATTTAATTCAAAAAATCAATTAAAATACATTATGGGCTTACGAAAATTCACAAAAATTATCAATAAGCCCAAAATCTATTTTAAAAGCCATGTTTAGTCCAAATGAGCTCATATTGAATAAAAACGACCCAAATGCATGATAATTAGGCCTGAAAATCATTTTCAATTAGCATTCAACTTCATGAAATTAAGTTGGACCAATTGCAACGGGGTGTGATCCAATCATTAAACGCTAAATTGGGGAGACACGATTTAGGTGTTTACAGAAGCATCCACTTTGAAATGTGTGCCAATATGATGCTTGGAGAAATTCCAAATTTTTTTTTGCCTCGAAATGCATATAGTGGCAAATTACTAAATATATGCTTGAAAATGATTTTTAAGCCCCGGGTCCCAGGAGCATTTGTGGTAATTTCTTGACTTCAAAAAGTTAGTTGGAAATTTACCGCGAAGAAATGGTGCGATCTATAACGGCTACGGACCACGACGATGGAAGTTCAAATGGTGAAAAAGATTCATTTCGAACTTCTACTCTCAAAAACTCTCCCAAATCTCACCATACTTGGAAATAATCATCCTTCAGGCTTCCCATCAAGCTCTCTCGCATTAGTCAAGTAAGTTTGCTTCTTTTTTGCTCGACATTTGCTTGAATTTGTCGAATTTTTGCACGAAAAACCCTAGAAAAATCGAATTGGGCTTTTTCGATTTCGTGAATTTTTTTCTTGGAATTGATACTTGTTTTGGCTTTGATTATGCATGTATGTGATGCTAGGAGCTTTAGAAACAAATTGTACTTGATTTTAGCAAGATTTGCGCAAGTTTGAAGTGATTATGGCCAAAAAATCCGAAAATAATGCCAAAAAATAAATAATTGCCTGTTCTTGCTTATCTACTTGCTTTGATGCTTCAAATCATCAAATGGACTACGTTATACCCTTATAACATGATTCTAGTAGTTTTGGAGCCAATGAACTAGATTGAGTAGGTTTAGGACTTGTTAGTAGCTTAGGAAAGCCCTAACGGTGAAACCGTACTTCCACTTGCTTCGGAACTTGTTCAAGACTTGGAATGAGCTCAATTATGCTCACTTATGTTTGAAATGTTTCTGCATTGTTAATTGGAACTCATTTGAGTTGATTTGAAGCTTGTTTGACTTGAAACCTTGAATTTGCAAAAGCATAGACTTGCGATGCTTCTAAGGCTTGAAACAAACTCGTATATGACCCTTGATGCTCATAGAAACTTCATAGGGCAGTTTAGAACTCGTTTGAACCTTTAACGATCATTAGAGGCAAGTTTGGACCAAATTAGGCGCGAAACCTGAAAAATCGAATATGAAAGGTCATGAAGCATTCTAATCTCGTTTAACCAACATCTTAGCTTATATTGACTTCCTAATTACACATCTACGCAGTCATCATGGACTAAGAGAGAGATGCTCCCAAATCCCCCACCCCCTCCCCCTCCTTTTCCCTCTCAACCTTCCCCTCTCCCAAACCCTGCCCCTTCCCCCTTGTTTGGTTCACCATGTGCTCTTCCCCTGCAGGTTCAAGGTATAGAAACGAATAAATGGCAAATAAGTTCATCTCATGGGTCCAGTTCTTTCAAGGATATTGTAAGTGGTGGTAATTTGTATGTTGGGTCAACCCCCTGTGCTTCAACCCCTCCAGCTAGTTTTAATGGTAAAGAAGATCTCTTTTTGCCAATTTCTGCGGAGGATTATGGGAAATTATGTTCTCCTTGGCTCAATGCAATAATCTCAAAGCCTTGTGGTAAATCCTTCTCTTCTCAATATTATGGTGATTCCTTAAAAAAATTATGGAAGCCAAGTGGTCAATGCAACACGTTCCCAGTAGGGAAAGGTTACTATATCTCAAAATTCAGCTCGAAAGAAGATGTGGGAAAAATTCTAGCTGTTGGGCCATGGTTTCTCAATGGATTCTTCTTAGCAACTAGATGCTGGTATCCTGGGTTCAAGCCTTCTCTTGAAAAGTGCTCTATTGTTCCTCTCTGGATTGAGCTACCTGAGTTACCTTTGGAATTCCATAATGATAGTATGCTGCGAAAAATAGGCAACTGCATGGGTTCTTATATTAAAGGTGATCTGAAAGCAATTATTGAGAACAAGTTTAAGTTCGCAAGGCTGTTGGTTATGGTGGACATAGCAAAAGAGAAGAAAGAGAGCATTTGGATTGGGAAGGTCAAACAACAAATTAAATATAATTATTGGCCTGAGTACTGTATTAATTGTGGGCACATTGATAAGCATGAGTTAGCATGTATTAATGCCAAGTTGACTCCTCAAAAAGGGGAGGCCCCCAAGGAAAGTAGCTTTAGTTCAGTGGCCCCTAAGATGAAAGAAAAGGCGGTGGAAGTACTGCAGTTGCGGGAAGTCCGAAGCACAAAAAGTAGAAAAGGAAAACTTTTGGAGGCTGCTCAGGGAAATCCAAGAGACTTATCTGTAGATCCTCTAAATCTAAGTTCAGTAAATGTAGGAGTTCAGAATACGTTTTGTAACACCCCGTCCTTCTACTACTAGGATACTAAACCTTATTAATTCAAGAAATACTAAAATGACGTTAGCGGAAATAACGTCGGGACGGTATGCTACTCTAAAACAATAAATAAAGATAATAACTCAAAATTCATAGCTTAAAAAGGGAATAAATCTCCAAGTAACATCATGGTTCCAACATAAAAGAAGTATCCCAATTGTATCATACTAACAAATCCAAAATACCATGAGACATGCAAGTCTCCCAAAATAAACTTAAATAACACTAATATCCTTGAAGGCAATCCAAAAATAAGTCTCCCTATGACCTATATAAAGTTCATCTACCAAAAACAAAACTAAAAGCTTCTTCTCACAACCAACTCTCACACTGCTAGCCCAGGCAGTCACAAGCCTAGCAATCATTTCCATCGCAAGATTATAATACATATTTTCACGGTCGGTGGGGAGTAACTAGCGGTTCTCCCAGAACAATAGCAATCAAAGCACTATTCAGAGGTAGATTATTAAGAAAGGAATAACATGCAATTCATTACATCATATCATGCACATAGAAATCATAAAGCTCATAGATAAATCGAGAGATCATTAACAATGAGTAAACATAATATAGTGAGTGACATAATTCCAATATAAATAAATACTAATAATGAATCAAAATACAACAGGTTATTGAGTTAGAAACCGAACGCCAGTGATTCGCAAATCACTTCCTAAGGTTTGTCAGATCGCAATCTCCGGGTCGGTCTATGGGCTTACGTTCCCCACCTGCCTGTGTCTAAGAATGGCCAAACTCCCGATGCGGGGTAGAACACGCAGAACCCCCGACCTCTCGGACGACAACAATTAACCCCGAGGTGTACCCCTAGTTCGCAAACCAGGTGGTTGGCATGTTCTTAACCGGGGACTACATCTATCCCACCGGATATTCTTATCTCAAAATACAATCATGCATACAAACTAAGTATCATTCATCAAAAATATTCGTCAAAAAGGGGATGCCACCCGGCCTTATACCCACAATTCATCAAACAGTTCTTCATAATTCCTCAAAATAAATCACTTATAATATATTCAACAATTAACTCTCACAATAACACTTGAACATTCCCAAACATCAACAATGACAATATACTGGTTTTTACAGCAACCACACTCAATCACAAATACATTACCAATTAACTCTAAATCATATTCATTAAAAGAGTAATAACAATTAAATCATTTTATTCCATAAATCAAACCTAAACATGTGGTTACTCAAATGATGCATACTGTATACTACTGAAAATCAGCAACCCAGAATATATTAAATTATAAATTATATCTGATTTACAAGCCCTCAAACAATTTAATAGTGTGTCCTCAATTTCATCACAAAAACACCATAATAATTATGAAACTAAGAAATTCGAGCAGTAAAATCACACAAAAATTATCATATAACCCTAATAGCTCTACTGACATGGTACAATTTTTATTTATAATTTTCGGACTCAAAAAGTATTTTTAACAGTTAATATACAGATTCCTCAAATAAGCCATTATAATAATTAAAAATATAAAAAGACGCCCAAAAATTACCAAAAATTCACATAACATGTAAAAACTCACGGAAATACATATTATCCAAATAAATTAATTTTTCTGCCAATATAAATAATTTTCATGAATTATATACTGACTGAACAGAATTTACAAAAACAGATATATCAATTAATTAAAACAGTAAACAGTAGATAAAAATTATTCCAAGGAATGGAATACATTATACGCATGTAACATGATCTAATAAAAATAATTTCATCAATTTTAACAGTCGTTCAATAATTATTATGAAATTTAGCCAAAAACGCACAAAATACTAATTAAATCAAATAAATATTAAAAATCATGCAAAAATTATTTTTCTCTACACAGTATTCACATAGCATGTGTCACGTATGTTCATGTAAAATTTCATCAAAAATATCATTCAAAAAGTATTTTAGATAATTCCTAACGTATTAATCTAATACCGAATACTACTCTAATCACTATGATTCTAGGATAACAACTAGTTACCTGGATCGTCGGAGGCGAGCTGAAAACTTCTGGAAATCCCCACAGTAGGCGTGTGACCCTCTTCTTCTTCAAATTCCAAGCACGAAGTATAAGGAAAAAGCCACAAAAACAATTCACGAACAATTATCAAAGAGAAGAAATGAAGAAAATTTGAGAGAATGAAAATGGTGATGATGGTGATGATGATGGACGAAAATATGGAAGAATGACAGCCAAAAGTTCTGATTTTCTAATCAGAAATTGAAATGAATTAAGAGGTTTAATGAGGTTTAATTAAAGAAATCATTAAGGGGGGGTTATGGGGGTTATAAGGCATCAAAGAGTCTTAGGAAAACAAAAGAGAAAAGAAAAGGAGAAAGCTCTCCTAATTCCTTCACTTGGCCGGCTGCCCCAAGCCCACACACCCACAAAAACCTTCGGCCCAAATTCAACAACGATCCATGCTCCGAAGCCCGATACGCGATAAAACGGTTAATTCCTAAATCGCGCCTAAACTTTGAAAATACTTAATAATAAAAATAATTCTAATAAATTATATTATAAATATAAATGAAATAAACACATTGACACGCCATAAAAATAAAAATAATAATTCGGCTCCCAAAATTATAAAATAAAAATAATTAATTTAGAGAAAATAATAGTTTTTAGAGAAAATTCTTGCGAAAAACTAGGAGCAAAATTATGGGTTGTTACAATCTCCCCTCCTTAAATAAAGTTTCGTCCTCGAAACTTCGAAAACACAAAAACAAGACAAGAACACAAATAGTACCTGAAACGAATAGTTCCGGGTATTTCAGTCGCATTGACTCTTCGGTTTCCCAAGTAGCTTCTTCGTACTTTTGACTTCTCCAAAGTACTTTAACCAAGGGAATCACCTTCCTTCTCGAGCACGGTTCGACGGTCCAATATACGAACAAGTCGCTCTTCAAAAGTCGATTCGGCTCAACCGACACCGTTTCAACGGGGATTACATGCGAAGGATCACTACGATACCTGCGCAACTGCGACACATGAAACACATCATGAACCTTCGACAGCTCTGGCGGCAAAGCCAAACGATACGCGACCTCCCCGATCCTTTCAAGAATTTCATAGGGACCTACGAACTTCGGACTCAACTTGCCCTTCTGACCAAACCGCATCACTCCCTTCATAGGAGAAACCCTCAAAAGCACCTTATCCTCCACCTCAAAAGAAATAGGTTTCCGACGCAAATCAGCATACGACTTCTGCCTATCTTGAGCAGCCTTCATCTTCGCTTGAATTACTTTCACCTGCTCAACTGTATCCTGAATTAACTCCGGGCCTAAAATCAATGAGTCACTGATGTCGCTCCAACAAGTAGGACTACGACACTTCCTTCCATAGAGAGCCTCATACGGAGCCATTTGGATACTAGCTTGATAACTGTTGTTATAAGAAAACTCCACCAAGCTAAGAGACTTGACCCAAGACTGCTGAAATTCCAAGGCACAAGCACGAAGCATATCTTCCAAGGTCTGAATAGTCCTCTCAGTCTGACCATCGGTAGCTGCATGAAATGCAGTACTCAACTTCAACTTCGAACCAAAAGCCTCTTGCAAAGCAATCCAGAAATGGGATAGGAATCGCGGATCACGGTCGGAGACAATGTCTTTGGGAACCCCATGAAGACGAATTATCTCATTAGCGTAAGCTTCAGCTAGCTCTTCCATAGACCAAGTGTTCTTCATCGCAATAAAACGAGCCACTTTAGTCAATCGATCCACAATCACCCACACAGCATTCAATCCACCCGGCGGCTCTAGGCAAACCCATCACGAAATCCATCGAGATCGAGTCGAACTTCCAAGCAAGAAATAGGCAAGGGTTGCAACAAACCACCAGGCCTCTGATGCTCAATTTTCACCTTCTGACAGACCAAACACCTAGCTACGAACTCGGCAATCTCTCTCTTCATACCAGGCCACCAAAAATTAGCCTTCAGATCCTTATAGAGCTTGTCACCCCCAGGATGAACGGAATAAGGAGTACTATGAGCTTCCTCGAGAATCTTTCTCTTAAGCTCACCATCATTGGGCACACACCAACGCCCCATAAACCTCAAGCTATCATCAGCACAGATCTCAAAATTCTCTGCACGACCTTGCATCTTTGCTTCACGGATCTTCTCCGGCTTTGGATCACCCTTTTGCTTGCTTCTTAACTCCCGGAACAACTCGGGCTCAGCACTCATGGAATCCAACAAAGCGAGATACATAACCCCGAGGAACAACCTCGATATCAAGCTTGCGAAACTCTTCACACAATTCACGAGGCACAACCATAGCAGCGTTTAATGAATGCTTACTCTTGCGACTCGAGCATCCGCTACTTTATTCGCCTTACCCTCTTGGTAATCCCAGGGTCGGATCATAATCCTTGATCAATTCAAGCCACCTTCTCGCCTCATGTTAAGATCACGCCGAGTGAAGATGTACTTCGGGCTCTTGTGGTCGGTATACACCTTACACGGAACACCATACGAGATAGTGTCGCCATATCTTTAGTGCAAACACCACAGCCGCTAACTCCGGATCATGGGTCGGGTAATTCCTCTCATGCACCTTCATTTGCCTCGAACCATAGGCTATTACTTTCCCTTGCTGCATCAAAACACAACCCAGACCATTCTTCGATGCATCACTGAACACTTCATACCCAACGCCCTCAGATGGCAAGGTAAGAACAGGAGCAGAGGTCAAACTCTTTTTCAGCTTCAGAAATGCCTCTTCACAATCCTCAGACCAGATGAACTTGCAGTCCTTGCGCATCAAGCGAGTCAGAGGTTGAGCTATCTTGGAGAAATTTTGAACGAACCTCCTATAATAACCAACCAGACCCAGAAAACTCCGAATCTCGGTCACATTCTTAGGACTCTCCCACTCGACAACAGCCTTGATCTTAGCGGGATCTACCTTGACTCCTTCCTTGCTGATTACATGCCCTAGAAAAGCAACTTCCTTCAGCCAGAACTCGCACTTAGACAGCTTTGCGAACCACTTTTGCTTGCGCAGAACATCCAACACCAGTCTCAAATGCTTCTCATGCTCCTTCTCATCCTTAGAGTAGACGAGAATATCATCAATGAACACGACCACACAAGTATCCAAGTACTCGTGGAAAGAGCGATTCATTTGATCCATGAAAATCGCAGGAGCATTCGTGAGACCAAATGGCATCACTTCAAATTCATAGTGCCCATATCTGGTGCGAAAAGCAGTCTTCGGAATATCCTCCTTCTTCACGGGAATCTGATGATATCCGGATCTCAGATCGATCTTGGAAAATACCCCAGCACCTTTTAACTGATCAAACAGATCCTCAATGCGAGGCAACGGATATTTATTCTTGATCGTTACCTTATTCAGCTCACGGTAATCGATGCACAGACGCATACTCCCGTCTTTCTTCTTGACAAACAAAATAGGAGCACCCCAAGGAGACACACTAGGCCTTATGAAGCCCTTATCTATCATCTCTTGCAATTGAGTCTTCAACTCTTGCAATTCAGACGGCGCCATTCTATACGGAGCCTTGGATATAGGAGAGCGTACCCGGTACTAAATCAATGCGAGAACTCCACATCTCTTTCGGGAGGAATACCCGGCAACTCTTCAAGAAATACATCAGGATAATCCCGAACTACCGGAATACTCTCGAGCTGATCTTCGGATGACAAATCCTTCACCATGCAAAGGTATACCACATCACCTTTTTGACGCATCTTCCGCATTCTCAGAGCGGAAACCCACTTAATACCCTTCTTCACTACAACACCCGAATAAGAAATCCTTTTCCCCTTAGGATCTCTGAGCACCACCTTCTGATCACGGCACTGAATGCAGGCATGATACTTCGATAACCAATCTATTCCAAGGATCACATCAAACTCTGACATAGGAAACTCCTTAAGATCGGGGCAACTCGGAACCCGGAATGCCGACGAGCACGCCCTTAAACTCGGAATGACAGGGGATAATTCTCACCGGACGGAAGAGAAATTAGGGACTTAATAGGAGATCTAGAGGAAAGATTAGCTTTTCGAGCAAAGGAACTAGCAACAAAAGACACCGTAGCACCGGTATCGAACGTAACAAAAGCGGGAGCATTATTTACAAGAAAAGTACCGAGAGATGACATCGGGATGGACATCGGCTTCAGCTTGCGTCATCACATAAATCCTGTTCTTCGGAGGAGCAGAAGAACTAACTGGCTTAGCAGGACCAGCAGAAAAAGACGGAGCTTTAGGATTCTTAGCACACTGAAAAGACTTGTGCCCCACTTCCTTGCAATAGAAACAGACGACCGTCGATCCATCACAGTTCTTCCCCGGATGAGCAGCCTTACCACAGATTCGGCACTTGCTCGGATCAAAACTCGGACGAAATCCCGATCCGTAACCCCGTTGATAACCCCCTCGACCGCACGGCTCATACCTCGGCTTCTTAGGCGGGAACCGAACATAGGTAGCAAGCAGGCTTCTTAGCGGCGAAGCAGCCTTAGCGTAATCTTCCTCTTTCAAAGAGGCATGAATACTCAGAGCTATTTCATATGCTCCCTGGAAAGTCGAAGCTCCCGAACTCAGAACATGGGTCCTCACCCCAGGATCCATTTTCTTGATGTACCTCTTTACACGCTCAGCTTCGGTAGGTACAACTGAGGTAGCAAACCTGGACAGCTCGGTGAATTTGTCAGTGTACTCCTGCACACTCAGAGTACCCTGAGACAGAGTTAAGAACTCTTCCCGCTTTCGCCAACGGAGCTCATCGGGATAAAACCTCTCCTTCAGCTTAACACGAAAATCATCCCATCCAAATCCCGGTGTAGCCATGCAGCTTGCACGAACAGTACTCCACCAGTTATCAGCTTCCATCTTCAGATAGTAGGTACCAATAGGCACCATTTCAGCAGCAGGACATCCAGTAGCAGCAAATAGCTTCTCCATCTCCCTTAACCACCCTTCCAGCACAACAGGATCAGAAGTCCCGTCAAAAGTAGGCGGTCGGTGACGGTCAAACCGATCAAAAACAGATTGCCCACTAGCCGGAGCAGAAGACCGGTTAGCCATAGCTATGATGGCGTTCTCAAGTGCTTGGCGCCTTTTCCGGGCAGCCTCCTTTCTAGCACTAGTCATACCTCGAGGCGGCATTCTACAAACACAAGTTAAACATTCGTTACTGAACACGTTATTAGTTGTAAATTAACAACTTATCACATCAAAATAAGAAAAATATTTTCCCGTGGTTTCCTACCCAAGTGACCTTCTCACCACTACTTTTCTTGAAGCCTAAGATTCTAATGATCCTAGTTACTTCAACTATACATTTCCCGGGAGTTTCTTAGTGGCTAAGTAAGGGTCTCGGGTAACTTTGCTCTGATACCAACTGTAACACCCCGTCCTTCTACTACTAGGATACTAAACCTTATTAATTCAAGAAATACTAAAATGACGTTAGCGGAAATAACGTCGGGACGGTATGCTACTCTAAAACAATAAATAAAGATAATAACTCAAAATTCATAGCTTAAAAAGGGAATAAATCTCCAAGTAACATCATGGTTCCAACATAAAAGAAGTATCCCAATTGTATCATACTAACAAATCCAAAATACCATGAGACATGCAAGTCTCCCAAAATAAACTTAAATAACACTAATATCCTTGAAGGCAATCCAAAAATAAGTCTCCCTATGACCTATATAAAGTTCATCTACCAAAAACAAAACTAAAAGCTTCTTCTCACAACCAACTCTCACACTTGCTAGCCCGGGCAATCACAAGCCTAGCAATCATTTCCATCTCGCAAGATTATAATACATATTTCCACGGTCGGTGGGGAGTAACTAGCGGTTCTCCCAGAACAATAGCAATCAAAGCACTATTCAGAGGTAGATTATTAAGAAAGGAATAACATGCAATTCATTACATCATATCATGCACATAGAAATCATAAAGCTCATAGATAAATCGAGAGATCATTAACAATGAGTAAACATAATATAGTGAGTGACATAATTCCAATATAAATAAATACTATTAATGAATCAAAATACAACAGGTTATTGAGTTAGAAACCGAACGCCAGTGATTCGCAAATCACTTCCTAAGGTTTGTCAGATCGCAATCTCCAGGTCAGTCTATGGGCTTACGTTCCCCACTGCCTGTGTCTAAGAATGGCCAAACTCCCGATGCGGGGTAGAACACGCGAGAACCCCCGACCTCTCGGACGACAACAATTAACCCGGGTGTACCCCTAGTTCGCAAAACCAGGTGGTTGGCATGTTCTTAACCGGGGACTACATCTATCCCACCGGATATTCTTATCTCAAAATACAATCATGCATACAAACTAAGTATCATTCATCAAAAATATTCGTCAAAAAGGGGATGCCACCCGGCCTTATACCCACAATTCATCAAACAGTTCTTCATAATTCCTCAAAATAAATCACTTATAATATATTCAACAATTAACTCTCACAATAACACTTGAACATTCCCAAACATCAACAATGACAATATACTGGTTTTTACAGCAACCACACTCAATCACAAATACATTACCAATTAACTCTAAATCATATTCATTAAAAGAGTAATAACAATTAAATCATTTTATTCCATAAATCAAACCTAAACATGTGGTTACTCAAATGATGCATACTGTATACTACTGAAAATCAGCAACCCAGAATATATTAAATTATAAATTATATCTGATTTACAAGCCCTCAAACAATTTAATAGTGTGTCCTCAATTTCATCACAAAAACACCATAATAATTATGAAACTAAGAAATTCGAGCAGTAAAATCACACAAAAATTATCATATAACCCTAATAGCTCTACTGACATGGTACAATTTTTATTTATAATTTTCGGACTCAAAAAGTATTTTTAACAGTTAATATACAGATTCCTCAAATAAGCCATTATAATAATTAAAAATATAAACAGACGCCCAAAAATTACCAAAAATTCACATAACATGTAAAAACTCACGGAAATACATATTATCCAAATAAATTAATTTTTCTGCCAATATAAATAATTTTCATGAATTATATACTGACTGAACAGAATTTACAAAAACAGATATATCAATTAATTAAAACAGTAAACAGTAGATAAAAATTATTCCAAGGAATGGAATACATTATACGCATGTAACATGATCTAATAAAAATAATTTCATCAATTTTAACAGTCGTTCAATAATTATTATGAAATTTAGCCAAAAACGCACAAAATACTAATTAAATCAAATAAATATTAAAAATCATGCAAAAATTATTTTTCTCTACACAGTATTCACATAGCATGTGTCACGTATGTTCATGTAAAATTTCATCAAAAATATCATTCAAAAAGTATTTTAGATAATTCCTAACGTATTAATCTAATACCGAATACTACTCTAATCACTATGATTCTAGGATAACAACTAGTTACCTGGATCGTCGGAGGCGAGCTGAAAACTTCTGGAAATCCCCACAGTAGGCGTGTGACCCTCTTCTTCTTCAAATTCCAAGCACGAAGTATAAGGAAAAAGCCACAAAAACAATTCACGAACAATTATCAAAGAGAAGAAATGAAGAAAATTTGAGAGAATGAAAATGGTGATGATGGTGATGATGATGGACGAAAATATGGAAGAATGACAGCCAAAAGTTCTGATTTTCTAATCAGAAATTGAAATGAATTAAGAGGTTTAATGAGGTTTAATTAAAGAAATCATTAAGGGGGGGTTATGGGGGTTATAAGGCATCAAAGAGTCTTAGGAAAACAAAAGAGAAAAGAAAAGGAGAAAGCTCTCCTAATTCCTTCACTTGGCCGGCTGCCCCAAGCCCACACACCCACAAAAACTTTCGGCCCAAATTCAACAACGATCCATGCTCCGAAAGCCCGATACGCGATAAAACGGTTAATTCCTAAATCGCGCCTAAACTTTGAAAATACTTAATAATAAAAATAATTCTAATAAATTATATTATAAATATAAATGAAATAAACACATTGACACGCCATAAAAATAAAAATAATAATTCGGCTCCCAAAATTATAAAATAAAAATAATTAATTTAGAGAAAATAATAGTTTTTAGAGAAAATTCTTGCGAAAAACTAGGAGCAAAATTATGGGTTGTTACACGTTTGGTATTCTAAACTCTGATAACGTCCACAATTTGCTGGAGGATGTTGTGTTAAGTCCCATTCCTCCTTTTAACTCTCTTCTGAGCAACTTTGATATTTTATTGAGTTCTACCCCCTTCCCTCCTTCCATCCTCAAAAATTCTCTCTCCTCTTCAAAAAGAAAATTTTCAATCTCCCTTCTCCCTGATCTTCCTCGCCAGTTTCCATCCCCAAAAAATTATGGTGATTTCAGCAGCCCTTCATATCCAAGAAGAAGAGAGGGACCCCTCCCTAGCCCCATACTTGTTCGATCCTACTTTCAATCGGGGATTCCTAATGCCCCCAATGGTCACTCCGAACCCTGTGTCGACTCAGCTCTCTCAAGCTTCGTCGCTAATTTTGGTTTCTCCTCCATTCATGACGTTTCCGGAAATTTGGATCAACAAGTTCATGTACTTTCGGCAAGGACTCATGGGGGAATGGATTCATGTCCAGCCATGGTAGCTAATGGAGTTGTTGTTAAAGCCGGAATGTTCTCCAAAATCTTACCAAAACTTGAAGATGATCCTGCAAGAGCAACCAACTACGTTGGTTCCAGCTCATGTCCCTCTCTTAGCGGATGTCATGCAGATAAACAAGGTCATAGGGATCACACTTCGGTGGTGGGTGGAATAACTGAAGAAAGAATCAGCATGGATTCCAGTCCCCTGGGAACTCCAGTTCTTAATAGACCCGGCTCCCGTTCTTCCTCACGCTCGAAAATTACTCACAATTACCGACAACTGGCGAATGGTGCAATCGGGAGGTGCAACAAACAACATAAAATGGTTTCACTTGACCTCCCTCGGTTACCAGATAGATTTGGGGTTGAAACTGAGAATAAACGAGTCGGAAGAGCTACTAAAAGAAGTGTTCCCAGAAGGTCAAGTTCCGAAGGAACTAGTCGGAACTCCACCCATTGAACTTGTTATGTCTATCTTGCTTTGGAACGCTAGAGGGGTGGCACGCCCTAGTTTCCGCCGAAACATGAAGCAACTTATCAAAGATCACAAGCCTACAATTGTGGTCATCACTGAAACCCATGCGGGCCGAGAGAATGTGGAAGAGATGGTGGATGATTTGCCATTTAATTCGTTTGATACTATTGAACCTGTTGGTATGTCAAGGGGAATTCTGATTTTGTGGAATAGTGGTGTGACTTCATTCACTGTTGTTACAAAAGAGGAAAGAGCAATTCATGGCATCATCAAGGTACAAAATTCTAACCCTTTTTTCTTTACAGCTTTATATGCATACACAAAACATAGGCAGAGGGTAGGAATGTGGGAGAATCTAGTTAAAACCAGGATGTCTATTACTTTGCCTTGGGTCGTTTGTGGAGACTTTAACCAAGTAGTTGAAGCTCATGAGAAAATAGGTGGAAGAAGACCTTCTGATCATAAAATGCGTTTACTTAGGGAAACGATGAATAAATGCAATTTGTCTGACTTGGGTTTTGTGGGCAACAAGTTCACTTGGTTTAACAAGCGAAAAACGCGCCAATATTTGAAAGGCTGGATCGGTATTGGGCCTAGCCTAGCTGGATTCTTGAACATCAAAAGCATCTAGTAACCAACTTACCTCGGACCTCTTCAGACCATAATCCTGTGCTATTAGTCATTGAAACTCCTCAAATTCCCGTTGGGCCTAAACCGTTCAAATTTGAACCTCATTGGTTAAGCATTCCTTCTTTCAAACCATGGGTCCAAGAAAGGTGGGGTAATTATAATGGGTCGTTTCATCAAAGCCTTATGGAACTTAGGAGTGAGTTACCGGGCTGGGCTAATTCCAATGACAACCTTCCGAAAAGAAAGAAAAAAGTGATGGCTAGAATCATAGGGACTCAAAGAGCCCTTGAGTCTAATGCTTTCAACGTTTTTTTGCTTAATCTTGAAGAAGATCTGAGGTATGAGTTAGAGTCTATTCTTGAGCAGGAAGAAACGTATTGGATAACTAGAGCTAGATCTGACTGGGTTATGGAGGGGGATCGCAACACTCATTTTTTCCATTTATCGGCTACTATTAGGAAAAAAGCGAACAAAATTGCTATGATTAAATCGGAGGTGGGGATTGAGTTAACAAACCAAGCTGATATTCTAGAAGAATTTAGTTTGTATTTCTCTAACCTGTTTTCTTCCGAAATGCCTGTCATTCCTGATAGTATTATCTCTCTAAATAAAATTGAGTGTAGTAGCACTCCTCTAATGATGGAGGTTGAGGGGGTAGTGAAAAATCTCGCTGCTTTGAAAGCCCCGGGAGACGATGGGTTCCATGCTGTCTTTTTTCATAGTTTGTGGGATACTTTAAAAAATGATTTTTTCAATGCCATTGCTGATATTTTTGTGAGCAAAGAAGTTCCCCAGAATATAAATAAAACGATTATAACCCTTATTCCCAAAATTGAGAATCCCTTGAGAGTTAAGAATTTCAGGCTTATTAGCCTTGTTAACACAAGCTATAAGGTAGTCACTAAAATTCTTGTGAATCGAATTAGGCCTTACCTTCATGATATCATTTCCCCCAACCAGAGTAGTTTCATTCCGGGGAGAGGTACGGGCGTAAACTATTTAATTACAACGGAAATTTTACATTCTATGAAAAGAAAGAAGGGGAAAATGGTCTATTTGCTATGAAGCTTGATCTTGAAAAAGCTTATGATAGACTTGAATGGTCCTTTATTCGTCATTGCCTTCTTTTCTTTCATTTTTCTGTGGATTCTATTGATTTGATTATGAGTTGCATTACGTCTGTTTCATCTGCTGTTGTGGTTAATGGTGAGAAAGGTAGGAGGTTTGATCCTACTAGAGGTCTCCGTCAAGGAGATCCGCTATCTCCATACATATTTATTTTATGTATGGAATATCTCTCCAGGATGATTCATGATGCTTGTGCTTCTAAAGCTTGGACTCCCTTCAAGCTTAGAGCAGGTAAAATTGAAATTTCCCATTTATTATTTGCTGATGATGTGATCTTCTTCGGGGAAGCAAATCTATCCACCTTATCTTCTATAAAATCTGTTCTAAACTCCTTCTTTGAAATGTCTGGGCAAAAAGTCAACGAGGATAAAAGCTCATTGATTTTCTCTCCTAACACTCCTATTGAAATGGTGGATGAATTTGAGCAAGAACTCAACATTAGCAAGTCTAATGAGTTGGGTTCTTACTTGGGTTTTCCTCTAAGTGCCAATAAACCTTCTAGAGCTAGGTTGAGTTTTATAATTGAAAAAATGCAGGGAAAGTTGACTACTTGGAAGGCCAAAGCGTTGTCTAAAGCGGGGAGAATGATTCACATTTCCTCCACTTTGAATGCTATTCCAAGGTACTTCATGCACACAATAAATTTCCATTGCTCAATTAAAAAGAAACTCGACTCTATCTGTGCGAATTTTTTCTGGGGAGGGAATAATAATACTAAGAAGATAAATTGGGTGGCCTGGAAAAAAATTTGTAACTCTAAAATCCATGGAGGGCTTGGGTTTTTCTCAAATGAGCAGATTAATGTGTTGGGCCTTAGTAGACTTTACTGGAAAATTGACAATAGATTGAATTGGGCATCTGAGTTTATTGCCGAGAAGTATATTACTAGATTTGGTGAACCTAAAGCTTTTAGCAAAGGCTCTCACCTTTGGAAGAGTGTGGGGGTGGGGTGGGAGACTTACAAAGAGAGTTTGGTGTGGAAAATTGGTAATGGAAGGGATATAAAATTTTGGCAAGATAATTGGCTAGGGTCTAGCAAGATGCGTGATTTGGTTGTAGGTCCTTTAAACAAGAATGACTTGGATCTTAGTGTAGCTGATGTCATAAATAGTACCTCCAACCAGGTCTCCTTTGTTCTCCCCCCCGAGGTTTTACAAAGAATAGGAGCCATTGAGTTAAATGGTGATTCAGACTACGTTTTCTCTAAGTGGTCTAATGGGTTTAACTTTGTGGCAAAAATGACAGGTGAATTTATAAGATCTAGGGGGGACGGTTCAAGAAATTGGTCTTGGTTATGGCAAAACTGCTACCCTCCTAAACTGTATATTTTCATATGGCAGTGTTTGTGGGGTAGAAGTGCCTGCAATGTGAACATACATAAAATGATTCCCTCTCATTCCAAGTTCTGTAGTTTTTGCCCTTTCGAAGAAGAGACTATGGATCACATTTTTAGAGGTTGTGCTAGGGCTGAAGAAGTGTGGGAGGTTCCTCCCCCTCGTGATATACCTTTAAGTGATTGGATTATGACTTCTCTTGTTCAGCCTACTCCTGACTACCCCTCAATCCCGCCCAGCCTGTCCTTCTTGTTTACCCTTTGGCATCTTTGGATTAGAAGGAATGCTTGGCTTTTTAGAAAGGTGAACCTTTCTCCCTCTTTTTCAAAAAAATCGATTATCTGGGCCTCTGCTGAATGATTTTTCTCCCAAAACCAACCTATAGTAAGCCCCCAAACCTCTGTCACTTCGTCACCCCCTTCCATTGGCCGCCTAAAAATTAACTCTGATGCTTCTTTTGTTCATGAATCAAAGCTGGCCGCGGCTGGTGCTGTTTGCAGAAATATTGCAGGGTATTGGTTAGAAGGGTGCTCGAATACTTTTTTCGCTTGTTCAGTGTTAGAGGCTGAACTCAAAGGAATTTTAGCTGCTGTAAATTGGTGTATTTCCAGGGAATGGAAGGATGTAACTTTCGCTTCTGATTGCTTATTGGCTGTAAAAGGAATTTTGAATCCACCCCAAACTAAGGGTGTATTACCTGATTTGATGAAAACTTGCAGGGAGTCCATCTTGCAGGTCCAAGGAGGGCAAATCGTGCATGAAGGAAGGAGGGCTAATGGAGTAGCGGATGAGTTAGCTAACTTCACTAGATTAACTAAGACTAGAGCTAACGTTTTTTGTATTTTGGATTCCCCACCTCCTGTCTGTATTAATTCAGTAAACTTAGATGTTGAACGTATGATTACTTCGGATGTTAGTGGTCCTGTCAGGATCAATTTAACCGGTGATACTTTAGCAGCTATTAATTAAATAACTTTTCTCCTCGAAAAAAAAAAAATTCTTAGCTTGACTCGACCTTAAAGAGGACCCATAAACCCCCTTGACTTGCTACAAGCTCTATCAACAGCAGTACAGCTGCAGAAGGATCTACACCCTCCTTTTCACCTCTACTTCAGGTGACTGTTTTCATGAATAAGGCGTTGATCATAGTATGCAACAAGACTGATGTACAGTCACTTGATAAAATTCCTTTGAGTAGGAAGAGGTTATTGCAATGAGGAATGCGGCTTGTGATAGGTTGTTAGATCAGGGGTTGAACTGAAAATGAAGTCCAAGAAGATTAATGACTGCTAGAATGTTTTGTTGGTTTTGAATGTCATTTTCCAATTGCATTGTGAATATTTGCTGCTGGTTTTTGGTTTTGGATTTTATGGCTTGAAAGTGGTTATGAACACCACTTCGGGACTTTGGTTTGCTTTGCAGGTTTTGTGTTTGCTTCTTTGCAGGTTGATGACTTCGCCATGCCCTCGATAGGAGGCGCTTGGCGGTACTTGGAGGTATACCACTGACTTTTCTTTGCTTTTTGACTTGATTTGATTCTAACAGGAGCTTTTTTGCATTCTGGATTTCTGGTTGTACGAGTACTTCCCAAGCTTCGCTCAAAAAGAGCAGGGTGCCGGGAAGGCGTTTCTGGTGACCTGTTCCTGGAGTAGGAGGTCACCAAGGTCTTGGAAGTCGCTGGATATTTTCAGGAAGGAGTTCACTAAGGTTCACATGAACCAGGTATAATTCATACAAGTTATGCCCTTATTTAATTCATACAAATTATTTTTATAGCTGTATTGAAAACAATATTTATATATGATACTTAACCAAACCTTTTAAAACTACGTTGATTAGAATAATAGAGTATGGCTTAACTTTTACCAAAGTGGTGAACAATATTCAAACCTTGCTTACCCAACAAATGCATTGACCCTTCCACTTTGTTGTTTAATTGTTTAATACCCTTTGCATATTAGCTGCAGATGTGCTTCCATGATGTTTTATAATTCTAGTACCACACTTAACCACAGATGACTTCACCGAAACTTTGAACTTGTTTACAGCAGTAACAGCACGCCCACCATATTCAGCAACCAACTTAACTGAAAATTTCCATGTGAGAAGGAATGTAAGGAAGCAATGCAGTTCACCTTATTCATTCTTAAGAGTAAACTGGTTAGTAATCTCATTTATTCAAACAAGTAATCCCATTTATTCATAAAAGTAACCCCATTCATTCATACGAGTAACCTAATTCGTTCGTAAGAGTAACCTCCTCTAGTCATATGATAATCCAATTTAATCATACGAGTAACCCTAATTGTTCACAAAAGTGAACCCCATCTATTTATACGAGTAACCTCGTTCTTTCATAAGAGTCACATCATTTAATCATGCGATGAACCTATTTCATCATTCGAGTAATCGCCATTTATTCCTATGAGTAACCCCATTATTTCATTCGAGTAATCTCATTCGTTTATAAAGTAACATCACTTAATCAAATGACGACCCTATTTAATCATACAAGTAACTCCAATTCTTCACAAACGTAACCTCATTCGTTCACAAGAATAATCTCATTTAATCATACGATAACGCAAATTAATCATACGAGTAACCCCAATTGTTCATACGAGTAACCTCATTCATTAATAAGAGTAAACTGTTAGTAACCCCTTTGTTATAAAAGTAACAACATTTATTTATAAGATTAACACCCTTTTATTGTTAAGAGTAATCACATATTTGCATAAGTAACTCCATTTGTTTATGAGAGTAACTTCATTTGTTCATAAGGGTTTGTGCACAAGGGTCAATTTCAAAAAACCATATCTCACAACACACTCAATATCTTGAAAATATTCATGTTGGAGATGTGTCTCGATAGCTTTCCAACGCCTAGTCAAAAGCTCGATTTTGATGAAAAACAAATGAGATATGACCTTTTGAAAATGAGTTGATCTTTAAGGAATTTTATGTTTTAATCCGAGATCTTACTATTTATCACCATCATGAGACATGCACTACCATAAGGTGGAGAGAGAGCGTTTAATCTTTAAGGTGTTCTTAGGTATAGAATTTTATATAATTGTTTATATTTCCGTATCGTAGATCTCATTAATTATTTATTATTTATTATTTATTTTGCCTTGTTATTTTGATCATGTAAGAAAGTATTATATATAATTAATGATCATATCTATGATCAAGATTAATTGATAATCAAAAAGTTTCAAACTTTCAACGCTATGCAAGATTGCAAGATAACCAATATATAATTATATAGAAGGTAAAAATAGAAGGAAAGACATGATTTGTATTGTGGACTGATTTTTTGAAGATTTATTTTGAAGGGATTGAGTTTTTCTGAAGATGTATAGTAATTTTTGTTATATAGCTTATCTATGAAGTTTGATAAGTGTAGGTATAAAAAAGTACTACTACAAATTTTAAAAATTAGGTAACTCATAATTCTAAAACAAAAATATGTTGGCATATTATCCGTCATTAACTTTTTTTTTTTTGAAAGATTATCCGTCATTAACTTTGACTCTATCACATCAAGTAAAACCCGTGCTGCCGTGCATAAACCTAGTGTTTATCAATTGTCACATAATTTCTAAATAATAGTAAATAAAGATAGCCATGTGTATTTTCTAGATAAATAGGGTAGGTGTTGTTCCACAATTCGTCTGCCTTCACCAGACTGACACGGAGGTATGTGCTCTCAGATTCGTAACAGAGAGAAAAATTCAGAAAATAATTTACATAAACCATGCCAACAAATGATCCAAGTATAGCCACTAGTACACTAGAAAACATGTTAAACCTTACAGATCAATTGCAAATTCAATCCTTTCATTTTGTTCTCAATAAGCCGCATGATGTTGCATTATTATCATGCCCTATTGCTGCACTTATTACTGTTCGGTTGTCTCCTACACCGGCCCCTTCCGTATCAGCTTACTTATTAGCACCGCATGATGCAAGCTTTTTTCCACAGCAACAACACTCTCAACAAATCTAATGACTAGCTTTATTGAACTTTTCCATGTGAGAAGGAAGGTAATAAAGGAGAGTACACATACTAAGACAGCCAACCATAAACTCTTTTGCAGAGTTACTACAAACACGCCGAGTGTGAATGCCAGCATGGTGAGGTAGAAGGAAATTTCAAGCAGAATTATAGAGATATATGTATGGGTATAACCCAAGTATGTTAGCGGATCTCTGGTAAGAGTCCGCGAACACCATCTCGACCGCGATCATTGTAAAGGTCGTCTACAACTCCAGCACGTCAGCATATCAACGTGGTCCGACAACGTTGGCGGTCGTCGAAGAAGACAAGATAAGGGAATCTTCCTAGCTGTCAAACATGCCACGACCGTACACGTGTAAAAGGATTACGCACCTTGTCAGATGAATAGTACTTTTATAAATACACCACTAGTAATATTTTGCAGGTACATTCTCTCACACTCACAATTCTTATATCTCTCTCTCTAAATACGAGTTGGACACGTACTGACTTGAGCGTCAGAGAGGGTTTCCTCACATCCCCTCCGAGGGTAGTTCACGTTTGCTTCTTGTGCAGCTATTCACCAGAGGACGATAACCCCAATCTTTGGCGGACTTCTCTCAAGACCGCCAACCGTTTCAACACCGAAACAACTTGGCGCTAGAAGGAGGGGGACTCCCGTCTATGTGAAGCAGTCATGGACAAAACTGGAAACTCGAGTCGCGGTCCACCAGGGTTTGAAGTTGGCCAAGGGTCTTCTCAACCTGTCATTACCGGACCTATCGGTACACCACAGTTCCACCTTAACGTCCCCGAGGACAATAACGACCAGCGTACTCCTGAGAATAATGTGACTCAGGTAAACAATGGTAGCGTTCCATTCAACTTGACTCAATTGACTCAATTCTCCCCTGACCAATTGCAAACCGTGGCATCATTCATCCAAATGTTACAAGGCACTTCTCAGCCTAATAACACCCCTGTTCCGAATACTAGAGGCGTTCAGCACCGTAAACGATCACTGGCTATGGCCGGTAGAAACGTTGACGGTACGCCGGTAAGGAGGATGCGTACGCTGACGCAAGAGGAACGCCAAATGGAAAGGCAAATTGATGATGCAGAGTATGAGGAAGCTATTCTGGAAAGTGAGGATCTAAACAATTCAGAAGATGAATATCAAAGTCAGTCCCGCCGAGAGTACAACACCTAGGGTGCTAGTAAATATTCGGCTGACAGACACCTGTTAATTTAGCCCAGAATGTCTCCCTTTATTCCAGAAGTCTTGAATCACCCCATGCCCAGAATCAAGATGTCGTCCTGCAAATACGACGGCAGTTCTGACCCAGATGATCATGTTGCAGCATATGAGGGTCACATGTACTTATACACTCAGGTGGACGCCATCTGGTGCGTGCAAGGTGTTTTCGTCTGCCCTGACCGGGATTGCTCAGACTTGGTTCAAGAGTTTGAAGTCATGTTTTATCTCCCGTTTCTCCCAGTTGGCTTCCACATTTAGCACTCATTTTGTAAGCAATAGGCGCCGTGAGCGCACAACTGGTGAACTGCTCTCTGTTAAGAAAGGGGAAACAGAAAGTCTTCGTGATTTCATTGGTCGTTTTAACGTGGAAGCAGTCTCCATTCCGCGACTTCAGCAGGACGTGGCCGTCTTAGCCTTAATGACGGGGCTGAGGGAGGGGTCAGCTTTCAGAAGTTATTTGGGTCGCAAGACCTTCACGTCCTTAGGTCCTGTTCTGGGAAAAGCAAATGATTTCATAAGGGGCGAAGAGTTTGATAAGGCTGCGAGCAACCAGCACCGCGAGCCCGAAAAAAAAAAGGAGGATAAGCAAAAGAAAGACAAAGGTCGTGAAGGTGATCGCGGCCGAGACGAAAGAAGGCAAGAATCCAATGTGGTCAAAAGAAGAAATGACTGTGAAAGAAATGTCCGCGATAGGTATGACCGGGAGAAGGGTGAATGCAAAGAAAAGTTTGGCGCGTACACTCAGCTCACCACCTCCAAGAGTCAGATAAACTTGATGAATAAAGACAGTTATAAATGGCAGCGTCCAAAACAAATGTTCCATAAAAACCGCGACAAGAGCAAGTGGTGTGATTTCCATAGTGTTCACGGACACTTGACTGAAGATTGTCGGCATCTGAAGGATAACCTGGAGGATTTGGTAAGAAGGGGCTATTTCAGCCAGTATAAAGCTCAGACTAAGGAGGGAGACGTGGTAAAGCCAGCCAACCAGAATGTTCAGTCGCGGATCAATGAGATCCATGTTATTAGTGGCGGCCCGATTCATGGGGTAGTGTGAACGGAGCAAAGGCAAGCTTGAAAGAGTTCAGGCATCAAGTCAATTTCAACGAGAGTATGCAATGGAGAAGACCGCCAGTAATGGCCGCTATGTCTTTCACTGTAGAGGACGCGAATCACGTTGTCTACCCCCATGACAACCCTCTAGTGGTCACGCTGAAAGTATCAAACTGTCTGATCCATAAAATTTTGATAGATGGAGGAAGTTCGGCAAATATATTGTATTTCTCAGCCTTTGAGAAACTGATGATTCGCCGGGAGCATCTGAAGCCCGTCCGTTACCCAGTTATAGGTTTCACGGGGGCGTCAGTGATTCCAGAAGGCTTGATAACCCTACCGGTCAGGGTAGGAGAAGATGAGAACGCCAGAGATGTGATGGCGGAATTTTTGGTGGTCGACGTGTCTGGAGCTTATAACACAATTATCGGACGCCCTTTTATCCATGACGTCCAAGGAATTGTGTCAACTTACCATCTTACCATGCTGTACGTTTCCAATCTTGGAACGATAGCGAAGTTAAGAGGGAATCAGGAGATGGCGAAATCATGCTATTTAACAGCACAGAAGCAGCCGGCAAGGAGAATGCCGGTAGAAGAATTGAATCCTCTAACTCGGAAACAAAGGCGAGCCCAGAGGAAAGCTTTGGCAGATGAAGCAGAATCCGAGAAAGGAGATGAAGAAATGATGGAAATTTCAATGGAAGAACTGGAGTCTAGGCTTGATGATACGCCAAGACCCAAGCCAGATGGAGAAACAAAGCAGGAGATGTTGGCAGAGGATCCGGTAAGGATAGTTGCTGTCGGAACAGACATGGACCCAAAGGTCAGAGTCAACCTGGTGACTCTCCTAAGAGAAAACGCAGATGTATTCGCGTTCTCAGCGGATGAGATGCAGGGAATAGACCCGGCCGTGATGGTACATCGTCTAAATGTTGACAGCACTGTCCGCCCTATCAAGCAAAAGAAGAGAAATTTCTCTACTGAAAAGAACAAGGCCATAAAAGAAGAAGTTGATAAGCTGCTGGCAGCGGATTTCATTGAGCCATGTGATTATCCAGAATGGTTGGCCTATGTGGTCATGGTAAAGAAAGCTAACGGCCAATGGAGGATGTGCGTAGATTTCACGGATCTCAACAGAGCTTGCCCAAAGGACTGCTATCCGTTACAGAGAATAGATCAGCTGGTAGACTCTATTAGCGGGCATGCACTGCTAAGCTTTATGGATGCGTTCTCAGGCTATCACCAGATTAGTTAGCTCGAGGCCGACAGAAAAACGGCAGCATTCATCACAGATTGTGGCGTATACAATTATAAGGCAATGTCGTTTGGGCTTCGTAATGCAGGAGCAACCTACCAAAAGTTGGTCGATAAAGTATTCGAGGATCAGAGGGGGAGAAATATCGAAGTATATGTTGACGGCTCCATTGTCAAAAGTAAAACTGACCGCGAACATTTGGATGACCTGCAAGAGACCTTCAGAACGTTGAGGAAGTATAAGATGAAGCTCAATCCAAAGAAATGTGTCTTTGGGGTGAGGGCAGGGAAGTTCTTAGGCTTTTTGGTAAGCAAGAGAGGGATTGATGCAAACCCAGACAAAGTTCAAGCCATTGTCGAACTGCCTGAGCCAAAAAGCGCCAAAGATATTCAGAGGCTAACAGGGAGAATGGCGGCCCTCACTCGATTCAATTCAAAATCAGCAGACAAGGCTTTGCCTTTCTTTGCACTGCTAAGGGGAAATAAGAAGTTCGAGTGGGGGGAGGAGCAAAGCAAACCATTCCTGGCGGTAAAGGAGCATTTGAAGAAGCTACCCACCATCACAAGGCCCGAGACTGGAGACGTATTACAACTGTATATCTCGGCCTCGCCAAAGACAATCGCGGCCGTGTTGTTGGTGGAAAAGGAGAAAAGGCAGCAGCCAATATATTTTATCAGTCACATCCTTAACGGTCTGGAGAGCCGTTATCAGCTGGTAGAAAAAATGGCTTTGGCTGTGGTAATTGCCGCCAGGAAGCTCAGATCATACTTTGACTGTCATCCCATCTAAGTTTTAACAAATCAGCCGCTAGAAAAAGCGTTGCAGAAGATGGATAGTTCAAGCCGCTTGCTGAAATGGGACGTTGAACTGTCGGAGTATGATATACAGTATAAGCCCAGGACCGCTATCAAAGCACAGGCCCTGACATGTTTTATTGTGGAAGCCTCATATGAGGAAGAAGAAGTGGAGCAAAAGGAAGTCTGGCTACTGGAAGTTGACGGATCCTCCGCTGCTAGCGGATCCGGGGCTGGTATAGTGATGACTAGCCTTGAGGGAAATTCATACCAGTACGCCATCAAGTTTCCCTTCCCGACGTCAAACAACGAAGCAGAATATGAAGCGGCAATTGCCGGCCTGAGAATGTGTTTGGCAGCGGGCGCTAAGAATGTACTCTTGAAGACGGATTCACAGTTGGTTAGCGGCCAGATAAGAGGTGAATTTGAAGTCAGAGAGCCTAACATGTTGAAGTACGTGGAGAAGGCCAAGGAGTTTATAACTCAATTGAATCACTTTGAGATTCAGGCAATACCGAGGGCCGAGAACACGAAAGCGGATGCATTATCCAAATTGGCAAGTTTTGACTCATTTAGCATCGAGAAAATCGTCACGGTGGACATCTTGAAGGAAAATAGCATCACTGAAAAAATTGTGACCGTCAACAGCATAAACCAGCAAGGGGAGTGGTTTAGTGAGCTGGTGGCGTATAAGCTGGCTGGGACGCTTCCCAACGATCCTTCGTCCGCTAAGAAACTGAAGCGACAAGCAAGTTCGTACGTCATATATCAGAATGAGCTGTACAAGAAATCGTTCAGTATACCTCTGCTTAAGTGTGCAACCGCATGGGAATCCTCGAAGGTTCTTGAAGAAATACACAAGGGTATTTGCGGCAACCATATTGGCGGAAAGGCTTTAGCACTTAAGGCATTGAGAGCGGGGTTCTATTGGCCAAGTATGCTGGTGGATGCCTAGGGCTACGTCAAGAAGTGCGATAAGTGCCAGAGATATGCTCCCGTCATCAACAGGCCAGCCAATGATTTGCAGCCTATTCTATGCCCAATTCCGTTCGCTCAGTAGGGAATGGACATACTGGGACCATTCACCACAGCGACTGGGAGGAGGAGATTCCTAATAGTGGGAATTGATTACTTTACAAAGTGGATAGAGGCAGAGCCGACTGCAAGGATCAAGGCAAATCAGGTCAAGAAATTCATCTGGCAAAATATTATGGCAAGATTTGGGATTCCCATGGCTATTGTTTTCGATCATGGCGTCCAATTCGATTGCCGTCCTATACAAGCTTTTTTAGCAGAATTTCGGGTGAAGTTTGCATACTCAGCCGTTTGCCATCCCCAGAGCAACGAACAAGCAGAGGCCGCGAACAAACAGATCCTGAATGCCTTGAAGAAAAAAGCTAGATGAATTCAAAGGAGGATGGGCTGATATGGTGCCGATAGTGCTATGGTCAAATAGAACAACCGAAAAGGAAGCAACGGGAGAAAGCCCTTTTAAGCTAGCCTTTGGTACAGAAGCAGTGTTGCCAGTAGAGGTGGGTTTGCCCTCTTACCGGATCAAGCATCAGGATCTTGGGAAGAATGATCAAGCACTCAAGGAGAATCTAGACTTCTTGCTAGAAATAAGGTTGATAGCAGAACTGAAAGCGGCTGCCTACAAAGACAGAATTAGCAAGGCTTACAACAAGAAAGTCTGGGAGAGGCCGTTGGATGTTGGCGACCTAGTCCTTCGCAGAACAGCAGCCACTGGTAAGGCGCATGTTGAAGGAAAGCTGACCGCTAATTGGGAAGGTCCTTACATCATTGCCAAGAAGCTTGCTCCTGGTTCTTTCATTCTCAAGGGCATGGATGACAAGGAACTCAAGAACTGTTAGAGTGCTAGTGTCCTAAAGAAGTACTATGTATAGAATGTAAAAGCCGAGAGCCACCTTTTATTACATGATTAATACAAACTTCTGCTAGCGTTCCATAAATTGTCTTATTGTTCATATATATTAATGAAATGCGTAACCGGTCAATGTTCATTATTAGCGGTCACACATATTAAAAAAAAACGTCGAAGCCATATGACAGGCAAAGTGCATTAACGGTCATATGACAGACCAAGCACATAATAAAACGCCATATGACAGGCAAAGTGCATTAACGATCATATGACAGACCAAGCACATAATAAAATGCCATATGACAGGCAAAGTGCATTAACGGTCATATGACAGACCAAGCACATAATAAAACGCCATATGACAGGCAAAGTGCGCTAACAATCATATGACAGATCAAGCACATAATGAGGGCACAAGACAAAAACCATAAAACAGGCTCGCGTACGTTTGCGGCCATGCAACAATCAGACGACAATTAAAGCGACAGAAATGCAAGATATAAAGTACTTTCCCATTAAATAAAAGCTACTGGCTTGGCGGCCAACTACAGATAAAAAAGATGGCGGCCAAATAAAAGGCTTTCAGTTGGAATCGTACTTATAAAATTAAGAAACATTAGTGTTTACAAATGCCAACATGGGCCGAATAAAGAGTTAAAATATTCAAAAGATTACCAACTACAAACTATTGGAAGAGCAAGAAGAGCTGAGGGAAGGCCGCCAAAAGCTTCAAAAGGGGGGGATCCTGGTTTGTCTGCTCCGCCAGGTCTTGAGGATCCGCATCGGCTATGGCGTCCTCGTTAGCAAACTTTGGATCTCCCTCAAATGGCGTGAGATGTTGGCCGGTAGCATGAGCATCTTCGATCACATTCCAGTCAAATCCTGGAACGGTCTTGCACACGCACCTCATGGCCGCCGCCTACCCGCCATTATACCTCTTGTGGAGGGCCGTCGCGTACTCATCAGATTGCCGAAACTCAGCAATAGCCTTGGTTTTAGCTTCTGCCCTAGCGTCCAACACAACAACCTCCTTCTCAGAGTTGGCGGCCTCCAGAGCTTTGGTCAATGCGTTAACATTTTCCTCAGTCTCTTCCAGCAAGGCAGCCCTTGGCCTTAGAGTTAACGACTCATCTTCCAGAGGCTGCAATTCCTCGGTCTTAGCCGTCAGCTTGCCTTCTGTTTTCTTCAGCAAATCCTAGCAAGTTTCCAGCGATTGCTTGAAGTTGTCCGCCAGCCTCTGGTACTCAACATACTGCTCGATCAGCTCAAGAGCAGCGTTGTTGGCCTGCGAAGAAAAAAGAAGAACGTTAAATAAAAAATGTGGCAAAATAATAAAACAAGTACGAAAACGTACCACAAGTTGGTCGTGAGCCAGCCTTGCAGCAGGAGTTACCAAGGACCCAGCCGGCCTGTCCAACGGCAGCGGCATGCCCTTCAGAAAGCGGTACGCCAGAATGCCACCGTTCTCAGGGATGTTGGCGTACATAGATTCATCTTCCCTGACGTCCCAGTCAGGTTGATCTTGCCGGGACCGATAGGCCGACGAGCAAATGAAGCCGACACCTCGTCACTTAATGGCACTTCTTTCTTCTCGATCCACTCGTGGAACCAAGAAAAGATGCTGGGAGACAGGTTGGATAGAAAACTGGGCATCGTAATGAGCTCCCGGATCTTCTCACGGATGCTAGAGTAAGATCCCGACAACCAGGTTGCCCTAATGTGGTGACCAGGGCCAGTGGTTGCGACCTCGCCATGCTCCCGGCCTTCAGAAGGAGCATTCACGTCCACATCCTCGGCGTGGACGACATCCCGAGTAGGGACAGAAGCTGAAGGACCCGCAATTGTTGGCCGTTTACTGGCAGAAGTGTCCTCCGCCGTTGGCTCACGCTGCCGCCTCCTGGTCCTGCTACCCTTAGCAACAGGTCGGGAGGTAGAGGACCTGAGAGGGGCAGTGGGAGAGGGAAGGCCACTAGATCCGGCAACTGTAATTATTCCACCACGACCTGGAGCCCGACCGGCATGCGCGCCCCGGATACAACGGACATTCTGTGGACCGTTGCGGTTTCCCCCTCTACAGCCGTTAGTTGTGCCGTGCATGGTCTCGGGACCGTCAGTAGGAGCAGGATGCATGTTGGTAGTCGGTTGTCCAGTTGGTCAAAGCCTGCAAATGGCAATGTAAAGGTTTTAGGCAATATAAAAAATAAATAAAAAATAATAAGTTTCGGCATCAGACAGACGAGTCCGATAACAATACTTACCGTTCGCGTGAGTAGGGCAAAGCAGCATGGCCTACAGCTGTTGATTTCCCAAAATATACTTAGAGTGAGGGAGCCAGTGTTTGGGTTCCTTGACCTTAACTTCCCTCCCGTCCTCATAAGTAACCATGTAATCCTCAGTGCCAAAATAATCATAGGCGTTACGCTCATCATTAGTTAGCGGCGCCAAAGGTAAATGTTCCATGTGAGGGCGCGGTTCAGTAAAATGACAGCGCACCGGGTAATTCTCAGGCACTTGAAGCCAGAAGAAGGCATCCTGCCAACCCTTCAACCCGGTAGCCTTTGGTTAAACCGTCATTTTCTTATCGGCCGTCATTCGCGACCACCACCCCACTTGACGGGCAGAACCATTCCTCTTTAACCAGTGGAGATGACGGAACAAGTTTAGGGTTTCAGGGAAGCTCAAAAAGCGGATCGTCCAGATGTACGCAATCAAATTGCGTATCGTCAGAGGAGTCAGTTTGGCCAGACAGACGTTAAAGGAGTTTAAAATCCTCAGCAGAAAGGAGTCCAAAGGAAAACATAACCCAAACTCAAAATGATGAGTGTAAACGGCCACTTGACCGTGAGGGCATTCCGTTACAATGGATCCCTCAGAAGGAATCACCAACCTGTAACCTTCCGGGAACTGGAATAAGCGATCAGCGACCCTGGGGTAATCAAGTTCAAGGGCATCTTGCCGCCAGGGTAAATCAATTTCCACCGTCAACGGCCCGGCACACTCGTCCTCAGGCAACCATAGCGCATCAGTGTCGGGACCCCCAACGTCCTCTTCAACACCTCCCTCTGGCACGTTAAGATTAACATCAACTCTCCTCTTGCATGTGCGAGAACTCTCTCCAACCACACGCTCCGACAAGGGCACACTGGTGCCAATGTTCGCGGCTGTATTGTCAGTCGCATCTTCGGTAACGCGAGCAAAATGAGCAGACCGACGCTGGTAAACAGACTCTTGGTTGGCCATAACGGTCGCGATAGAGTCACTGTCGTCACCTAAATCAATGATAGGCGGATTAGCGGCCACAGTTTCGTGCAAACGGTCATAAAAGTCAGCAGTCACTTCCGTCCGTCATGTCATCCAATCAAGCATGCTCTCTTAGAGGGGCAACATCATGGCCGGGAACGGCACCAGCTGGCGTACTCCTAAGGGACCGTCTAGCAAGGATTTGATGTCTAAGTTCCCAAAGCGTCTGTCTATCACCACTTTCCCTAGCGACCAAATATCTCCTAGTCAACTTATGTTCCTCAGGAGTAGCAGGGTCGTTAAAGAACTTGGATCTCATTTCTTTCTCTCTCTCGGCTGTTAAGGATATGTCCGACAACAACCTAGTCCTCCCCACAAGGCTAGAATCTGAAGAAGGGTTGCTATCGGCCAGGGGGGAAGAAGGTTCACTCTCGGTCACAAAAGCGTCGCTAAGGGTTTTCTGGCTATCAGACTGGTCTGACATGATGAAAATACAAAAGAAATTTCAAGGAAACATGGAGAAGAAATGAGGAAATACCTGGAGAAGTAAAGTCGCCGGAGAAAAGTAGAGTCACCGGAAAAAGACGAGCGAAGTTCCCAAGAAACGAAACGGTGTAGAAAAACCAAAGCTTGAACAAAAATACTGCCGGAGATGCAGAACGAACACCGGCGAAACTCGAAACTCAAAATCCCAGAAAAAACCCAGAAAAACTTCGTCAAAAAATGACGAAATTCTTAGTACACTGAAATCGAAAAGTGAAAACTAAGAAGTTTGGTAACTTTTCGGGGTAATTTGAACAAGAAAAAGTTAGTTTTTGAACAGCTCAAGCTTCGGCTATAGGGGTTTTGTCAGAGAAAAATGGAGAAGGAAAGAGAAAGCTTTGAGAATAAGATAAAGAAATCCGAAAAGGACAACTGCCCCAATATATACGCGCGATGAACGACTAAGATTCAAAGAACCCTCCAACTTCTCTGTAGATTTCTGCCAAGTGTCATGACGAAGTTAAACCCTAATAAAGTATTGGGCGGGCTTTTCGGAAAATTAATCATTAACTTTTTGAAATGCTTCAACTCCCTGTAATGACACGTGGCATCCAACAAATAAACTTCTCCGAAAAATTGAACACGGCAACAATGACTCGCGTCCACCGACAACATCCTTAGCGGTCAAGACCCCAAATGATGCTGGGGGGGCTAGTTGTATAGGTATAACCCAAGTATGTTAGCGGATCTCTGGTAAGAGTCCGCGAACACCATCTCGACCGCGATCATTATAAAGGTCGTCTACAACTCCAACAAGTCAGCATATCAACGTGGTCCGACAACGTTGGCGGTCGTCAAACAAGACAAAATAAGGGAATCTTCCTAGCTGTCAAACACGCCACGACCGTACACGTGTAAAAGGATTACGCACCCTGTCAGATGAATAGTACTTCTATAAATACCCCACTAGTACTATTTTGCAGGTACATTCTCTCACACTCACAATTCTTATCTCTCTCTCTCTACTTTCTCTCTCTAAATCCGAGTTGGACACGTACTGACTTGAGCGTCGGAGGTGGTTTCCTCGCATCCCCCCCGAGGGTAGTTCACGTTTGCTTCTTGTGCAGCTATTCACCAGAGGACGATAACCCCAATCTTTGGCGGACTTCTCTCAAGATTGCCAACCGTTTCAACACCGAAACAATATCTAATATCATGAGCGAGCCGTGACTTTTGCGGATACCTACCCAAACGAGTAAGAAGAGGCAAAGCATAGAGCAACACATTGCAATGGTATTTGCCACCATGAAAGCGGCAAAAGCTGCATTTGTCAAAAGGACAGGGGATTTGTCATCGCTATCAAATCCACCGGGTACCTGCAATCCAGCTGCAAAAGTTATGGTCGCCAACAGGGCTGCAACCACGGAGAGAGCGTTGGTTGATTGGTTCATTTCTGTGTTGCGAATACCATATTTCTTCCGAATTTGCTGTATAATCTGTTGCATTCCATGAAAGAAATTAAATGACAAACACCAAAATCCATACTAGATTTCCATTTTTTTATTGTTGTTTCTTTGGTACTATTATTGTCAGAAGGGACAGGATATTTGAAAGATAAAACAACATGAAAGAGGAATACTACTACAAAAATAAATCAATTTAGCAACAGTAAAAAATTGTTGCTATACATCAGAAATTTGTTGCTAACTCGAGTTAGCAACAAATTGGAAACAAAAAATAGTTGTTGCTAAACGGCTTGTTGCCATATGATTTTAGCTACAAAATCTGAAACATCTTCGTTGCCACATCTCATCCATGAAAATATTGTTGCCATGTTGGTTGCTATATGTGGTGCATTTGTTGCCAACTCTAGTGACGAATTATAAATGATTGTTGCTAATATCGCAACAAATTATTAATATTTTGATGCTAGAAATTAGCAACAAATTATTGACAGTGGTTGCTAAAAATAGAAACAAACCTTTAATTATTACAGAGTTACACTTTGACTAATGCACTATTCATACGACGATTAACCTCATGTTTTTTGTTAATTGTTTGATAATTTGATAAACACGTTTATGCAAACCAACAAAGAGAATGAGAGTCAGTCCACTTACAATTCTGAATGATATTTTCATAATGATACTAATAGAAATTGATAATAGTGTATGAAACTTCTTAACATATAAGGTGGTAGTTTGGCTAATCTTTCTTCGATGTGGGACACATTTTGAGGAAAAATATGATGTTACTTCACTAACAAATAATAACATATATTGTTTCCAACGACAACAAATCAAATATCTATTTCCATATTTGTTTATAAATGGCAACAAATTTAAAATATGATGTCATCTATCAACGAATCATAAAATTAATTGTTTCTAATGTCAACGAATGAAATATTGGTTATCGTAATTTGTTGCTAAATGGCAACAAATTGGAAATATGATGCCATCTAGTAACAATTAGTAAAATTAATTGTTCCTAATGTCAACATAACCAAAGTTGGTTGTCGTAATTTGTTGCTAAATGGCAACAAATCGCAAATATGATGCCACCTAGCAACAAATAGTAAAATTAATTGTTTCTAATGACAACAAGCCAAATATCTGTTGTCGTAGTTTGTTGTTAAATGGCAAAAAATCGAAAATATGATGCTATCTAGCAACAAATAGTAAAACAACTAGTTTCCAATAGCAACAAATCAAAAATATGTTGCTTTTATTTGTTGAAAAATCAGAGTAAAAAATGTCACTTTATAATATGCAACAAAAAAATAATATATGTTGCTATCTATCAACAATTCAAAAATTCGTTCCCATAATTTGTTTCTATAATGCTCTAATTTTTGTAGTGCATACTACCTCCATTTATTTGATGCAACATTTGATTTTTTAAATCTACTCACAAACTAAATGTTGCATCTAAAAATCAAAACTATATTGCAGCATATATATATATATATATATATATATATATATATATATTCGCTTGCAACGTCATGTAATGCAAGTAGATCTAAAACAGTTTGACCGTCGCTATTCACCAATCCAAGTTCTTTATGTCCTTCATCTTCTAAACACCTTTGAGTTAATACAATTGCAACAATAGAGTTTTGAGTCTTAATGGCGTAATGGAGGGGTGTATTCCCCTCATAATCTTGCACCAATCTTTGGGCATCTGCTTCACGGATTACAAATAATTCTTTCCCTGTCTTCTCGAAATTCCCATCCAAACTCCCATCAATATCCTCACCTGTAAAACGTAAAAGATGCAAAAAGGTCCTGCCCCATGGGTCTCGGAGGTATGCTGATTGGGGGCAATGTGTAAGTATAGCTCGTACAACTTCCAGACGACCGGACCTTGCTACCCTCAACAACGGTGTGAGGCCTTCATCATCTCGTATATATGCATAATTATAGCATTTTGACTAAGGCCTTCATCATCTTGTATTTACGCAGAATTATATGCATTTTGATTGAGGCCTTCATCATCTCTTATATACGCGGAATTATAAGCGTTTTGATTGCTTTCTCGTTTAGATGTTGTATTACTGCTATCATGTTCCTTTGTTTTTGCAATGATCAATTTTTCCACAATTTTTTCTGCTTCGTTCTTGTTGTCTGCATGGAATGGTTAGTTAATACTAAGAATAAGAGCAACAAGCTATTCAGCAAAAGGTTTTTGTTCTGGTTGTAGAACGATTGGGGGTCTTAATAAGAGTCCGCCAAAGTTTGGAATTGGCGTCCGCTAGTGAATAACTACACAGGAAGCAAACGTAAACTACCCTCGGGGGGGATGCGAGGAAAACCCCCTTCAACGCTCAAGTCAGCACGTGTCCAACTAGGATTTAGAGAGAGATAAGAATTGTGAGTGTGAGAGAATGTACCTGCAGAATAGTACTAGTGGGGTATTTATAGAAGTATTATTCCTCTGACAGGGTGCGTAATTCTTTTACACGTGTACGGTTGTGCTGCACCTGACACAAGGGAAGATCCTCTATTTTGTCATGTTAGGCGACCGCTAACGTTGTCGGACCACTTTAGTGAACTGACTTGTTATAGCTATAGGCGATGCTTAAATGTTCGCGTCTTTCATAGCGTTTGCGGACCTTTCAAGGATGTCCGCTAACGTGCTTGGGTTATACCCATACAACTAGCCCCCCCTCAGCATCCTTTGCGGTCCTGACCGCTAAGGAAGTTTGACGGGGACGCGAGCAAGTGTTGTCGTTTTCAATTTTTCGAAGAAGTTGATTCGTCGAGTGCCACGTGTCGCTTCAGGGAGTTGAAGAATTTTGAAAAGGTATTGATTACTTTTCCCGAAAATCTGGCCCATTACTTTATTAGGGTTTAACTGCGCTTTAACACTTGGCAGAAATCTAGAAGGAAGTTGAGACTCTTTTAATCTCAGCCGTTTGCTCACCACATATATATGGGAACAGTTGTCTTTTTTTCCTGTTTTTCATTAAATTCTCATATTTCCTCTTCTTCTTCTTCGGCATTCTCTCTCATAAACCTCCATTTTCGTAGCTTGTCTTGCTTAAAACCCGGCCCTTTTGTGCTCAAATTTCACCAAAAAATAGTTAGAAACCTTCATCTTCACTTTCCGGTTCCAGTGCACTAAGAATTTCGCTTTTTCTCGCCGACTTTTTTCTGCGTTGTAAGGTTCGTGCTTTCCGGTGATTTTTCGAGGAAAGCTTGAGCTTTCCTTCGCAATTCTGCTCTTGGGTGCTTCGCTTTTTCATTTTCGGTGTCTACAGATATAAACATTGGCTCCAGTGTGCCTCTGTCGGAACACGTGGTTGGGGAGAGTTCCCACGCCGCTGAGTGGAGGGCCGACAACTCCAATGCAATGGAGGAAGATGATGAGGAAGAAGTTGTTGTCGGTCCGGCATCTGACGCCCTTTGGCTACCTGAGGACTTTAGTGCCGGTTCTCTCAGCGTGTAGATCGATGATCCTTGGCGTCAGGACGCCATCAATCTTGGGTACCCCAGAGTTGCTTAGAATTTGTATCAGTTCCATGTGGGTTATCGGCTGGTAGTATTGCCAGAGGGGGCCATTGTGACGGAATGCCCTGATCACGTGGCCGTTTATACTCATCATTTCGAGTTTGGGCTTCGCTTCCCCCTGGATTCTTTTTTGGTGAAGATCATGAACGCCTTCAACGTCTGCTTAGCCCAGTTAACTCATTTGGCGGTTCGCAATTTGATTGCGTATATTTGGACTGTTTGTTTTTTGGATTTCCCGCAAACATTAAATTTGTTCCTCGTAAGGTTTACCAGCCTGAGTGGGACGTCAGGGAAGATGAGTTACTGTATGCCGATATCCTGAAAAATGGTGGCATTCTTGCTTACAGGATTTTGAAGGGCATGCAGTTGCCCCTGGACAGGCCGGCATGATCTTTGATTACTCATGCTGCTAGGTTGGCTCATGACCAGCTTGTGGTACGTTTCTTAACTTGACCATTTTTTTAAAATTTTCATTCCCTTCTTTTCTTTTTGCAGGCCAATAATGCTGCTCTAGAGCTAATTGAGCAGTATATTGAGTACCAGAAGCTGGCAGACAGCTATAAGCAGTCACTTGAGTTTTGCCAGGATCTGCTAAGAAGGCTGAAGAGGACTTGGCGGCCAAGGCTGCGGCTCAGAAGCCCCTGGAAGATGAGCTCATAACTCTGAGGATGCGAGCAACTCTTCTGGAGGAAACTGAAGCCAATGTCGAGACGCTGATTAAAGCTCTTGACACGGCCCAAACCGAGAAGGAGATTGCAGTTTTGGACGCCACGGCCGAAGCTTAAGCTAGGGGGGCCGTTAAGGCTGTTGCTGAATTCAAAAACTCTGATGAATATGTAGCAGCTCTCCATAAGAGGTATGACGGCGGATGGGCGGCTGCCATGAGATGTGTCTGTAAGACGGTTCCTGGGTTCGACTGGAACGTCGTTGAGGACGCTCATACTGACGGCCAACATCTCACGCCTGTCGAGGGGGATCCGATGTTTGCCGACGAGGATGCCATAGCTGATACGGATCCTCGGGCTATTCCAGAACAGACGAATCAGGAAGCAGCCTCCTCTTGAAGTTTTTGGCGACCTTTGATCAGCTCTTCCTGTTCTTCTAATAGTTTATGAGTTGTAATCATTTGAATATTTTAACTAACACTGAATTCGGCCCATGTTGGCGTTTTGTAAACAATGATCTATTATCTTTTGAATTGCAAGTACTTTGTTCCAACTGAAAGCCTTTTTATTGGTCGCCGTCTTTTTTCTATTGTAGTTGGCCGCCAAGCCAATAGCTTTTGTTTTATGCAAATGCAGTACCTTTGCGGTTTCAGTTATATGCTGTTATGCTAAGGCTTTAATCTTTACCAAATTGTTTATGGTTTTTGTATGGCTATTAGCACGTTTAACCAGTTATATGTAACTTGTGCTTGGTATGTTATATGACCACGAATGCACTTGAGCCTGTTATATGGCTTTAATTTGTGCTAGGTCTGTCATATGACCGTTAATGCACTTAGCATATTATATGGCTTTGATTTGTGCTAGGTCTGTCATATGGCCGTTAATGCACTTAGCATGTTATATGGCTTTGATTTGTGCTAGGTATGTCATATGATCGTTAATGCAATTAGCCTGTTATATGGCTTTCATTTGTGCTTGGTCTGTCATATGATCGTTAACGCACTTAGCCTATTATATGGCTTTCCAACGTTCAGGCCTGTTATATAGCTGTTAGTATTTAATTTTGTTGACCTGTTATATGGTCCGTCAATACACATGGAATTAACAAAGTGAGTGATGAAACGCTAGCAGAAGTTTGTATTAATTATGTAATAATAAAAGGTGGATCTTGGCCTATTACATCCTATAAATCAAACAGCATAGTACTTCTTCAGGACGTTAGCATTCCAGTACTTTTTGAGTTCCTTGTCATCCAAGCCCTTTAAAATGAAAGAGCCGGGAGTAAGCTTCTTGGCTATGATGTAGGGACCCTCCTAGTTAGTAGTCAACTTTCCTTATGTGTGCGCCTTGCCAGTGGGTGCTGTTCCGCGTAGGACTAGGTCGCCAACATCTAACGACCTTTCCATGACCTTCCTGTTGTAGGCCTTACTGATTCTATCCTTGTAAGCAACAACCTTGAGTTCTGCTACCAACCTTGTCTCTAGTAGGAAATCCAGATTTTCACTCAAAGCATGATCATTGTTCTCCAGATCTTTGTGTTTGATCCGATAGGATAGTAAACCAAATTCTACTAGCAAGACCGCTTCCGAACCAAAGGCTAACTTGAAAGGATTTTCCCCAGTCGCTTCTTTTTCACTTGTTCTGTTGGCCCACAATACATCTGGGACCATATCGGCCCAAGCTCCCTTGAATTCGTCCAGCTTTTTCTCCAAGGCATTCAAGATCTGCTTATTAGCGGCTTCTGCTTGTCCATTGCTTTGAGGATGGCAGACTGCTGAGTAAGCAAATTTTACTCTAAAATCCGTCAACGAAGCTTGTATAGGTTGACAGTCAAATTGGACGCCATGGTTAAAGACAATAGCCGTTGGAATTCCAAATCTCGTCATGATGTTCTGTCAAATGAACTTTTTGACCTGGTTTGCCTTGATCTTTGCTGTCGGCTCTACTTTTATCCACTTTGTGAAATAGTCAATCCCTAATATAAGAAACTTTCTACCCCCTGTTGTCGTTGTGAACGGTCCCAAGATATCCGTTCCTCATTGAGCGAACGGTATCAAGCACAGGATAGGTTGCAAATCGTTGGCGGACCTATTGATAACAGGAGCATACCTCTGGTATTTGTCGCACTTCTTGACTTAGCTCTGAGCGTTCGCCAACATGCTTGGCTAATAAAACCCTGCTCTCAGCGCCCTTAACGCTAAAGCTTTGCCGCCAATGTGATTACCGCAAACACCCTCGTGTATCTCTTCAAGAATCTTCGCGGATTCCTAGGCAGTTGCACATTTCAGTAGTGGTAAACTGAATGTCTTCTTGTACAACTCATCTTAGTACTCCCACCGTCCCAGAAAGATCTGAACACTTGTTAGGACACGTAGTTTAAGGTGATAAGTTGTGGTGTGATTATCAAATGTTATTTTATTTAAAAAGTAGATGGGATAGGAGTTGGTAGGGTATTTTTATTAGAGGAGAGAGAAAGTTGGGTAACTTTTTATTGATAAAAGATAGAGTGTGGGCCAAAGATGTATAAAAGAAATAATATATTAATGGTGGGACCATGCCAAGAATGGAAGTGTTCACACTAATTTGGGACAAACATAAAAGGAAAGTGTTTAGACTATTCTGGGACGGAGGTAGTATATGATATACCAATTCGCTTGTCGTTTCAGCTTTTTGGCGGACACGGGGTCAGCGGGAAGCGCCCCTGTTAACTTGTATGCCACCAACTCACTGAACTATTCCCCTTGCTGGTTTATGCTGTTGACAGTCACAATCTTTTTTGTGATGCTCTTCTCCTTCAAGACATCTACTGTGACGGTCCTCTCGATACCAAATGAGTCAGAGCTGGTTAGCTTGGATAATTCGTCCGCTTTCATGCTCTCGGCCCTCGGAATTGCTTGTACCTCAAAATGGTTCAACTGAGCAATCATTGCTTTGGCCTTCTCAACATATTTCTGCATGTTGGCCTCTCTGACTTCAGATTCTCCTTTAAGTTGTCCGTTTACCAACTGTGAGTCCGTTTTCAAATATACACTTTTGCCCCTGCTGCCATACACATCCTAAGACCGGCAATAGCTGCTTCATACTCAGCTTCATTGTTTGATGCTGGGAATGCAAATTTAATGGCGTACTAGTAGGTATTTCCTTATGGGCTTGTCATAACAATCCCGGCCCTAGATCCGCTAACAGCGGAAGAGCCGTCAACCTCCAGTAGCCAAGTTTCTCTTTCCTGCACCTCTTCCTCTTCATATGAAGCTTCAACAATGAAATACGCCAAGGCGTGTGCCTTAATGGCGGTCCTGGGCTTGTATTGTATATCATATTCCGACAATTCCACGGCCCATTTCAGTAAACGGCCCGAGCTATCCATCTTCTGCAGAGCTTTCTCCAATGGCTGATTTGTTAGAACTTGAATAGGATGACAGTCAAAATATGGACTGAGCTTCCTTGCGGCAATTATCACAGCTAGTGCCATCTTCTCAACCAGCTGATAATGGCTCTCAGCACCATTAAGGATGTGGCTGACAAAGTATATTGGTTGCTGCCTCTTCTCTTTTTCCACCAATAACACGGTCGCGACCGTCTTGGACGAGACCGAGATGTACAACTATAATATGTCCCCAACCTCAGGCCTTGTAATGGTAGGCAAGCTCTTCAAATGTTCCTTGACCGCTGAAAAAGCTTCACTCTACTCTTCACCCCATTCAAACTTCTTGTTTCCTCTGAGCAGTGCAAAGAAAGGCAAAACTTTGTCTCTTGATTTGGAGATGAATCGAGTGAGGGCCGCCATCCTTCCTGTCAGCCTCTGGATATCTTTAACACTCTTAGGCTCAGGTAAATCCATGATGGCCTGAACTTTATCAGGGTTCGCGTCGATTCCTCTCTTGCTTACCATAAACTCCAAGAATTTTCCAGCCCTTACTCGAAAGACACATTTATTTGGGTTAAGCTTTATCTTGTACTTTCTTACCATTATGAAATTTTCTTCGAGGTCTCTTAGGTGTTCCCGGTCAGTTTTGCTCTTGACGATTGAGTCGTCAACATATACTTCTATGTTCCTCCCTTTCTGGTCCGCGAAGACCTTGTCAACCAATTTCTGATATGTGGCACCAGCATTTCTCAAGCCAAAAGGCATTACCTTGTAGTTGTATACACCACAATCCGTGATAAACGCTTCTTTCTTTTTGTCGGCCTCTAATAAGCTGATCTGGTGATAGCCCGAAAATGCATCCATGAAGCTCAATAGTGCATGACCGCTAGTGGAGTCCACCAACTGGTCTATTCTTGGAAGATGATAGGAATCTTTAGGGCATGCTCTATTTAGATCTGTGAAATCTACACACATCCTCCATTGGCCGTTAGCCTTTTTCACCATGACCACATTGCCCAACCATTCTGGATAATCACATGGCTCAATGAAATCAGCCGCCGATAGTTTGTCCACTTCTTCCTTGATGGCTTTGTTTTTATCGACCGAGAAATTTCGCTTTTTTGCTTGACAAGACGGACAACACTGTCGACGTTCAGACGATGTACCATCACGGCCGGGTCTAACCCCGGTATCTCATCCGCCGAGAATGCAAAGACGTCAGTTTTTTCTCAGAGGAGAGTCACCAGGTTGACTCTGACTTTTAGGTCCATGTCAGTCCCGACAACGACCGTCCATGTCGGATCTTTAGCCAGGATCTCCTGCTTTGTCTCCCCATCAGGTTTGGGTCTCGGCATACCATCAGGCCCAGACTCCAAATCCTCCATGGATATTTCCATCATTTTCTCATTCACCTTCTCGGACTCTGTTTCATTTGCTAGAGCTTTCCTCTGTGCTAGTTTGTGCTTCCGCGTTGGCGGATTCAAATCTTCGACCAAGATTCTTCTTGCCGGTTGCTTTAAAGGTGTAAGATAACATGACTTTGCCATCTTCTGGTTTCCTCTCAATTTTGCTATCATCCCCATATTAGATACGTACATCATTGTCAGATGATAAGTTGATAATACTCCTTGGACGTCATGAATGAATGGGCGTCCCATAATAGCTTATAAGCTCCTGGTACATCTACTACCAAAAATTCCGCCATCACATCCCTGGCGTCTTCACCTTCTCCAACCTTGACCGGCAGCGTTATAAGACCTTCAGGAATCACTAACGCTCCCTTGAACCCTATCACCGGGTAGCAGACTGGCTTCAAATGTCTCGGCCAATCATCATCTTTCAAAGGTTGAGAAATAAAGTATGTTTACAGAACATCCTCCATCCACAAGAATTCTATGAATCAGACAATTTGATACCATTAAAGTGACCACCAGAGGGTCATCATGGGGGTAGACGACATGTTTGGCATCCTCTACAGTGAAAGACATGGCTGGCATTACTGGTGCCATTCTCCACTGCATGCTTTCATTGAAGTTCACCTAGTGCCTGAACTCTTTCAGGCTCGCTTTGGCTCCATTCACACTGCCCCCGTGAATAGGTCCGCCACTAATGACATGAATTTCACTAATCCGCGACTGAACATTCTGGTTGGTTGCCTTTACTTGGTCTCCACCCTTCGCCTGAGCCTTGTACTGAGTGAAGTAGCCCCTTCTAATAAGATCCTCCAAGTTATCTTTCAAGTGCCTACAATCCTCCGTCAAGTGCCCGTGATCACCATGAAAATCAGACCACTTGCTCATATCACGGTTTTTATGGAACATTTGTTTTGGACGTTGTCACTTGTCATTGTCCTTGTTCATCATATATATCTGAGCTCTAGAGGTCGTGAGCTGAGTGTATGCATCAAATCTTTCTTTGTGTCCACCCTTTTCGCGGTCATTCTGCTCACGGTCATGTCCCTTCTTGACCACATTGGATTCCTGCTTTCTTTCGTCTCGACCGCGATCACTCTCGTGCCCCTTATCCTTCTTTTGCTTCTCTTCCTTCCTTTTTTTCAGGCTCACGGTGCTGACTGCTCGCGGCCTTATCAAATTCTTCTCCCCTGATGAAATCAATTGCTTTTCCCAGAACGGGTCCCAAAGATGTGAAGGTCTAGCGACCCAGATAACTTTTGAACACGGATCCCTATCTCAACCCAGTCATTAAGCCTAAGACGGCCACATCCTGCTGAAGCTGCAGAATCGAGACCGCTTCCACATTGAAACGGCCAATGAAATCACGAAGACTTTCCGTCTTTCCTTGCTTAATAGAGAACAACTCACCTATAGTGCGCTCACGGCGCCTATTACTTACAAAATGAGTACTGAATGTGGACGACAACTGAGAGAAGCTAGAGATAATACCCGATTTCAAACTCTTAAACCAAGTCTGAGCGATCCCGGTCAGGGTAGATGGAAACACCTTGCACCAGATGGCATCCACCTACGTGTATAAGTACATGTGACTTTCATCTGCTGCGACGTGATTATCTGGGTCAGAGCTGCCAACATACCTGTATGACGACATCTTGATCCTAGGCATAGGGTGATTCAAGATTTTTGGAACAAAGGGAGAGAGCTTTGGCTTGATCAATAAATGTCCGCCAGCCGAATAGTTACTAGCACCCTGGGTGCTGTACTCTCGGTGGGAGTGACTTTGATTCTCATCCTCTGAATTGTTTAGATCCTCAGTCTCCAAGACAGCCTCCTCATATTCAGGATCATCAATTCATCCAAATGTATCAGCATGATCTACAGTAGACAGTGAACCATTTAATAGTGACTGTTAAGTCCTTTAATGCTACTATGCATGACCCAGGTTGCTACATAAGTGAAGATATATGCAAACTTAACAAAACATAACAGGGATAAACACATAATTCTTTACTTATTTCCCAAAAAGAAAAGAGAAAATGAGCACAGTCTAGCAACACCCTCTATAATTGTCAGTAAAGTTGAAAATGTAAGTGAAAATAAAACAGACAAGACAAAACGCAATCTAAACTTGTTCAGATTAAAATTATGATAGCAGTAAACTTTGAGGTATGATATTAACAAGCCCAAATGAGAATCAAAGATATATATTGGCTAGGAAGATAAAGCAAAATTTAAGTCTAACCAATATCAACCCACTATTGTAGATGTTCTAGAAATGACCCAAGCACACATCATGCAAAGATTCTGCTGACAACATGCTATATAGTTATGTCAACTATCAATTATTAGACTAAGTTCAAATAAGATCATAGCTTGCAAAAATTTGGCCAAGAAACAAGCAATAAACTTATTATCACCCATCTAACACATATGAAAAGCCTATCTCTAAGTAGATTTAAGACATATAAAAGAATATAAACCTCACATTTAAGGTCTCCGGTATTCATAATTCAGAATACTAACACCTGACTTTCACAATGAAGGTAAGATAGGTCAAAAACAATAAAACATGCAGCCCCAGTGCCCCACTAACAGGTTTAACCTCAAATTCCAATATGTGATGTAGGTGGAGATCACAAGGTAGCAAACAAAATTCGCAGATAAGTAGGGGTGCAATGGATTAAACAATGAACGCATCACTGATAAGTATAAAGCATAATACATAGACTATAATGAAAATCTAAGCATCAATCCGATTAATTATTTGCCAACTATTTATATAGTATAAGTTGACACCACATGCATATATGGATATTGTCAAATAGCACACCAAATAAAACATATTGTACTGCAGTTTCATAATGTATTTTTATTCAAGAAGTCAAGATGGTTCTAATTTTGTGAGAATAATATATCTTTATCCAAGCCCCAAAATAAGTTATAGACATAAATCATGATATATCTTATTGCATCTAATCATAAAAGTCTTAAAGGTAGGTGTGTAACCATAAAAATATGCACAGGACATGATTTCCTAACGTGCAACAATTGTAAAACAGAACTATTATGTAAATATGATGATAATCATGTTAGTTCTAATCAGACCATAAGAGGATAATGCCTATATATTTAAGCATTTAAGACACTGAGCACATACTATATTGACTACCTATTCTAGAAAGTATATAATAGGAATTATCTACATAATGACATATACTATACTCATTTAAAATTACCTTTTTTCTTTTTTTTTTTTTGTTCAATCATAGTCTCTGACTTCTAATCCTAAAGTGCAGGACGTTTTGAATTTATAGAAGATCATACTCATGTTTCAATAAGTGAAAGTTTAAACCAAGCAAGACGAATTAGAACAAAAGAATACACTAGTGTAACTGATTACTGACTCTAACTAACAGATCATAGTCAAAGAAATACTATAGACATGGTTAAACAGTAGGCTCTTTAGACTAAAATTTACAACTGAAATTATATTGTCATGCTGCAACGATATACAAGTAGTAAGTCAAACTTTGATAAATAGGAAACTAAAACATATCTCCCCGGCAATGGCGCCGAAATTTGATACGTGTCGTTTACCGTATAAAATTAAAAACCTAACTTAAACCTTCAAAAATGTTTATAACTAGTAAAAGGGTAAGAAAGGGTCGATCCCACGGAGAGACTACTAAATTCCTAAACTCAAAGTTTAATAAGAAAATATATTATTCACATAGATTAGCAAGATTATACAACTATTTATCTATTTACATAGATTTGGCGAGTTAAGATAATACGAACTACTAGAACTAAGTAAAAATAAAACTAATCTACTATCTACAAGTAGTAACAAGCTACCCATTAAGCACATAACTTAAAAATATTTAACCTTTTAATAGTGAATTTGGGTCAAACACGATTAGTTGCAAACATAATATGACAGATTAATGTTAGGAATTTTGGTAGTAAAATTTTCCCTTATCCCTCTTCTCCAATCTAGCCAAGCGAAATTAACGCAGCCCACTATGACTAAATTATGAGTGGTAATAGCTAACTTTAAACTAGGCCAAAGTTAACTTTTAATAATCCTACAATTGCTAGTAATTCGCAACTAGCAAAAATTCAGATTATTAGCATATGTTAGTTTCAAATCAAATATGATATTCAAGTTATATTTGTTCTTGATAGTAAAGATTACATTTTTATGCTTAATTGCTATCTTTTGAGTATATAGTATATTCTTATGCTAATTACATAATTTGTCCTAGTATAGATTACGTAATCCGGGTAGTAACTAGTTTAAATTAGAATTTGCGACACAATTCCAGTTTAAAGTTGAGTATAATTTGATCAAGTAAATTAATACATCTATGTGTTTTAATTGATTGGGTTGATATAAATACTTGAATCCAAAGACCCAAAACACAATTGAAAAATTAAATAATCCAAGTACAAGATCATAATTTGTGAATATAAATTTCTGGATAAAACTAAAGAGATTGAAGGAGAGAGAAGAACTTATAATTACTCCCCGGGAAATCGCTGCTCAAATTCGGTTTCGACACCTCCGACGACCCCGACACTCACTCTTCCTCGCTGCACAGTAGCTGGACGGCGATGACTGTTCTTCCTCCACTTCAAACCCTCGATCTTTGCCCCGAAATTTCACTCTCAAACTCCCTTTCTTTAATCTCAAAAATCCCGTCTTTTGCTTGCTTTTTTTTCTTCACCGAGTAAACCAAAGTATTTGTAGTAGAGTAGTGCAAAATTGGCCTCCCAATATGATAGACTTTCATCCCTAAATTCACGCAATTTCTATCCATCTCTTAATTTTCTTAATTTCCTAACTAAAAGCAACAACCTAATGTGATAGAATTTGAGTAAGAGTAGGAGATATAATTTTTCCATATTTCCTTCATGTACTGGAGGGAAGAAGAGAAGGAGTTGATATTTTGTTTTGGCTAGTCTCCAATTCCTCTTTTCCTTTTCTTGTTTCTTCTTTTTAATTTCTTCATACCATTTCTTTACTTCCTTTCTCACGTGCAATTTATTTTGCTACTTGTAAGCATAACATTTGATTTGTTCACTTGGTTAGTCACCTATGACACATAACACACTAATTAAGTAAAGTTTATATTAAAAATATGTAACTAACACAAAATCATCTAACTTATATTAAATCTAGTAAAATCATAAAATATATGACAAAGATAAACTATAAAGCTGAAATTAGGGACTAAATATATAGTAAATAGCACACTTATCAAGTTTGTAGTTCATTGTTGTTATTGGGCACCCTAGGGTTGAACTGCGGGGCACCGTAATGATGGGTTGGGAAGACCCTTGACCGATCTCGAACCCTGGCGGAACACGGCTGTCATTGTTTGCTTTGTCCATGATAGCGTTCACAAAGATGGGAAGCCCCCTCCTTTTAGCACCAAGTTGTTCCGGTTGTAGAATGGTTGGCAGCCTTAAGAAGAGTCCGCCAAAGATTGGAGTTGGCGTCCGTTGGTGAATAACTGCACAGGAAGCAAACGTAAACTACCCTCGGGGGGGATGCGAGGAAAACCCCCTCCGACGCTGAAGTCAATATGTGTCCAACTAGGATTTAGAGAGAGATAAGAATTGTGAGTGTGAGAGAATGTACCTACAGAATAGTACTAGTGGGGTATTTATAGAAGTACTATTCCCCTAACAGGGTGCGTAATCCTTTTACACGTGTACGGTTGTGCTGCGCCTGACACAAGGGAAGATTCCTCTATTTTGTCTTGTTAGGTGACCGCTAACGTTGTCGGACCACTTTACTGAACTGATTTGTTAGAGCTGTAGGCGATGCTTAAATGTTCGCATCTTTCTTCATAGTGTTCGCGAACCTTTCAAGGATGTCCGCTAACGTGCTTGAGTTATACCCATACAGTTTCTTGTGTTGATGTACAACTAAAGACTGAAAGGTGTGATTATACAGGTCGTAGGCCCATTTAGGAATGAGTTGGGCTAGAACATGTTCAAACTAGTTACCTATATGTATATCATAATCCTTAACCTTGTGTCCAAATTGCATAATCTGATAGTGCGTAATCTTCACACATGAAGTGCTTCAATATCATAAAAAAATTAGCGTAATATTTACAAGTTGTGTTATAATTAGCCTAAATCTAGTGAAAATTAGGAAATTAGAAAATTCTTTCTCATAATTAGTGGCTTTATAAACAAGTTGTGTGTATTGCAAGTAGTGCTAGATTTGCAAATTCTAAAATTTTCCAATGTATTCCAGAACCTAATTACTTTGTGAGATCAAGTTATTAAAATTGATCACTGGGTGCATCATACCATATTCTATATGATTTTCCCCCCTTCTTATTATATTAGTTGAACTTGAAAGGCTTTCAGGTTATGTTTGGTTGGAAGAAGAAAGTCTCCGAGAAGAACTTTCTCTAATTGCACGCAGGGTAAGAGAAAATTTTTCTTAGGCTTAAAATACTGAAGTAGTATTGCTTAAGAGGTCGAAAATTATTTATTTTTCCTCCCATCTTTTTACCTTCCTTGTTTCCTCTCCACCCTCCATCTTTTACCAAACACAGGCAGGGGCGGATCCAAGGGGGGCCTACCCGGGCCTTGGCCCGCCCCATCATCTAGGATAAAAATTTCATACTGCGCTTCTAAACATTGAGGAATTGCTAGCCAAGTTGGTTTGGCGGGCGTTGATTAAAACTGCATTGTTGTGCGTGCGGGTTGGCGTTTCGAATCTTTTGTCAAACAAATGTACTACTAAGTAGTAGCTTTTTTGTTTATCTCGCTGAATCATTTTGCTTTATCTTTTTCTAAATTGAAAGTACCCCTAGGGCCCTACTGCCAATTGGTCTAATAACAAGTTTTCCAAAGTAATAATATTATTTTAAAAATCATTGTAATTTATACTCATTTCTTACATACACTAGAAATAATCAATTTTTGATTCTTTTTTCATATTTGCTACATTTTCATCCATATGATTCTAACAAATTTTTGGCTCTATTTTCATATTTGCTACATTTTCATCCATACAATTGCTTTAAATTATTCTTTAAGCTTATATGGGCTCCTCATCTTCTGGGGTCAAACTGATGGAATTTAGAAGGGTAATATAAATTAACTTTATATGGGCCCTTTTGATAGGGTAAAAGAGGGACTAATTAGGCCTAAACCTGAATAAAAATGCAAGCATTGAAATAAAGAAAGACAAATGTAAAAAGAGAATGAGTAGAACATAAAAAATAGATGGAGTATTATCTTATTTTGCTATACGTATTTATGATACTATTTAACATTATTAGTGACTTACAAAATTATATTTATATAATATAATTTTTTGAAGTAAAAATTTTTGGCCCACCCAATATAAAAATCCTAGATCCGCCACTAAACACAGGGAATGTAATTACATTGAATGAAGCAGGTAGCTAGGTAAGTAAGAGACTCACTGATGGCAAAGCCGTTTTTAGTAAAAGCATGGAGTGGAGTCTCGCCCAAGTCATTAACACGAGAAGCCGCCTCAACATCACATCCGAGCAAAATTTCCGCAGCTTTCAAGTTGTTAGACTGTAAAGCCTCGTGAATTGGAAAATTACCCTTGTAGTTTTTCACCTTCCATGTTTCGAGGCTTCTATAGTACTTTCACTGATGATAAACCAGTCTTCCACTTAGCAGCTAAGTGAAGTGGCGTATCTCCATTATTATCTGGTCGCATGCTGAGGATCGGGTAGTGTGTTAGAGCAGTCTTAACAAATTGTTTTACGTATGGGCTCCCATGTCTGTGGGCTATATGAATTATATAATATAATTTATATTGCTTCCACCTGGTTTTTGACGGCAAAAATATGCTTCAATAGATTTTGGGCCCCTTTTACTGCTGCATTGTAGCAGACGTCGTCCATCATATCATATACGACTGCTCTCTCTTTGACGTAACTTCTGTTCACCAGCTGTTGCAGTTCTTTCTGCGCACGCAAACAAATCAAATTACGTTGCACAGTCCTAGATTATACTCCTTCAACTTAGCTTTTGTCTCACTTGTTTGTACTATTACCTGTAGCACTCAATCTATTGGTTAACGTCAATTTTTCTTTGTCTAATTTATTTTTTTAAAATTAAGAATTTTGTATAATTGTGGACTAATAATATTGCTTGACACATATAATGGCCAAAATAGACAGAAGATTTGGACCCCCATATTAGTTGTCACATTTAATTAGGGAACGAAAATAAATAAAAGAACATCATTCATGATGTTGTTTCCCACCTGTAGTGTTGATTTTGACCTATAGAAATTGAGTTTGTAAAACATTTAATGTTTTTGTTTATTTTGGGACATTATATGAAATCTGACAACCGAAATGGGACAGCGGAAGTATGATTTAAAGATAAAACTTTTCGAATTCAATTATAGACCTTTTGTATTTAGAATCATTATTATGCGTTTTAAATTAGGACTCCAATCTGCTAGTGAAATATGTGGCTAGTAATACAAAGGTAAATAAGAGTTAAAGTCGATTTCTAGCGGGTAGACTACCCACTAGAGATAGACAATTAAAAATAATTAGTTTTACTAAGACTCTGTTCTTTTGGGTTGAGTTGGACTGAAATGAATTGAACTTAATTTAACTGGCCTGAACTAAATTAAAACTTTGAGATGAAACTAACAGAATTGAACTTAATTGTATTGAATTTGCCTAAACTGAACATATCTATTTCTAATGTTACCGATTGGGTAGACAAAGTTTTTTTCTTGTTTGTACATGAAAACTGTTGACAAATGAAGTATTTCATTTGTTTGAATAAGAGAAACACACAGAATCACATAACACAAATATTCCAGTAAAGCCTTTTGAGAGCTTTTCATTCATTTTGTAATGATGGCTACAATGGGACCTCTGGTCCTTAAATAGTGGAGGATCCTTCTTGGTGACCTAACCACCAGAACCTTTAGGGAATACTAGGATAAAAGCTGGAAAATAAAAGTCAGGGACCACTATACATCAGAGTACACCTGTGACTCTAAAAAGAATAGGACAAATGATATAATGACAGTACTGAGAGTGAGATGTAGTGGTTGCAATCTTCAGTAGGAGTTGCACACACTACCTATACTCTTCAACACTCCTCCTCAAGGTGTAAGTGCAGTGATGAACAAACTCCCAGCTTGCTAAGCAGCCTCTGATGTTGAGCAGTGCCTAGGATCTTTGTGAAGACATCTGCCACCTGATCATGACTTGAGACATAAGTAGGTTGAATTGTGCTATCAACAGCTTTGTCACTGATGAAGTGACAATCAATGTCAACATGCTTTGTCTTTTCATGGTCAACTAGGTTTGCTGCAATTGACAAAGCACCTTGATTGTCACATTTGATGACAGTAGTGCCTAGGCCTAGGTAAGAAGTTGAGTGAGCCACATCACTTCACACACAGTGAGGGCCATAGATCTATATTCAGCCTCAGCTGTTGATCTGGCAACTACTGATTGCCTCTTGGACTTCCAGGACAGAGGACAATTGCCAAGTAGGATGCAAAATCCAGAAATGGATCTTCTAGTGGTAGCACAACCTGCTCAGTCAGAGTCACAATATGTCGTAAGAATGGCTTCAGGATTCTTTGCAAGGATAATACCTTGACTGGGACAATAGCAAGGTATCTAAGTACCCTTATGCCTGCTTGATAGTGAGATGATGTAGGTTGATGCTTGAATTTGCTCAAAACATGTACAACAAATGCTATGTCAGGACGGGTGTTGGTGAGGTATATTAACTTCCTTATGAGCCTTTAGTATTTCTCTGGATCTTGAAGAGGTTCACCAGTAGCTACAGTGAGCTTCTCATGTGTGTCCATATGGATTTTTAGAGTCCTACATTGCTCCAGGTTGTACTCTTTGAGAAGGTCTTAAACATATTTGTGTTGAGATAGGAAAATGCCCTTGGTGGATCTGTCCACTTCTATCCCAAGAAAGTAACTCGCTGAACTCATGTCCTACTTGTGAAAGTGTTGAGATAGGAGTTGTTTAGCCTTAGTAATACCTTCTTCACTATTCCCAGCCAAGAGTAAGTCATCAACATACACCAAAATATAAGTGAGATTACACCCTTAGAGCTTGGTGAATAGGGAATAATCTGACTTGAATTGTTCAAAATGGTTGTCATTCAAGGCTGAAATCAGCTTAGAGAACCATTGTCTAGGGGCCTGCTTTAGGCCATATACCATTTCAGGTTGATTTTTCTTTCCATCACATTTCTCCCACTGAGCTTGAAGCTGGATTCTGTCACCTTGCTTAGTGTATCCTAGAGGGAGCTTCATAAAAACTTTCTCCTGCAAGTCACCATGTAGGAAGGCGTTTTTAACATCCATTTGATGTACTGACCAGTCCTTAATAGCAACAACAGCAAGAATGGATATAACAGTTGCAAGTTTGGCTATAGGAGCAAATGTCTCCTCATAGTCAAGTCTATATTTCTGCTTATTTCCTAATACAACCAACCTTGATTTATGCCTCTCTAAGCTTCCATCAGAATGATACTTGGTTCTAAACAACCATTTACAACCTATGGCTGAGTTTCCAGGTGGAAGGGGGGTAATATCCCAAGTATCATTCATTTCAAGAGTTTCTAGCTCTTCATTCATAACTGCTACCCATTTTGGATTGGCCACAACTTATTTGTAGTGAACACATTCACTATGTTTTGCTATGTTAGACATAAACACCAAAATCATGAACTAGGCTTGAGTGTTATGGTTTGTTCAATTTTTTCAGGGATTTGGGAATGAACAAGGTTAGTTTGATGCTCATTTAAACAGGAAGGGGGTTTATGTTGTCTTGCAAACTTTGTCACAGTTTCAGTGAGAGTAGGAGTGGCTTGGGTTGTGTCATCAGTGTCTTGAGGATCACTGAGAGTTTCACCATTAGTGTCATGAGGATCACTAATTGTTTGGGTTGTCTCATCAACGGATTGAGATTGAGCTTCAAACCATGGCCTATGAGAAGAATCAGGTTCATGTGTGATAGGATTTTTTACCTTCCTAAACACTTGGTATGGAAAGAGGTGTTCAAAGAATTTTACATGCATGGTGACAAAAGTAGAGTTGTCTAGCAGGTTTAACATTCTATAACCCTTCTATGTGTGAGGATATCCAATGAACATGCAAGGAACACCCCTAATTTCAAATTTATCACCACTTTTCTTTGGATTATAATCAACATCAAAACATCTAAATACTTTCAATTGATAATAATCAGGCTTAGAGTTATAGAGTACCTCATAAGGTGATTTATTCTCCAAAGTGTGAGTGGGAAGTCTATTGGTAATGTGAGTTACTGCTAAAACACAATCACCCCAAAACTTTGAAGGAATTCCTGCTTGAAGCTTTAATGACCTGGCCATTTCCAAGATATTCCTGTGTCTTCTTTCTACTCTCCCATTCTGCTCAGGAGTGTCAACACAGGATGTCTGATGTAATATGCCAAAAGCATTAAAGAAAGGTCTGCTCAGCTTGTCATCTAGTTCAGGAGCATTGTCAGATTGAATGATCTTTACTCTCTTGTTGAACTGCTTTTGTGCCATGTTGACAAAGGTTTTCAGGGCTTCATAAGCATTAGATTTTTGCTTCATAAGATGAATCTATGTCATCCTAGTGTAATCATCAACCACTGTGAGGACGTATCTCTCATGTGCTTTGGAGTTCACTCTGTAAGGACCCCATGTGTCAATATGGACTAGCTCAAAAGCTTCTTTGGCTCTAGATGAGCTAAGCTGAAAAGGAGTTTTGGTTAGTTTTAAAGGGACATATGACACAGGTTTCATGGCAGTTCTTGTCAAAGCCTTTCAACCCTTGAATTTCACCAATCATTTTCAAGGGGGCATGACCTAGCCTCATGTGCCAAATGGAAGTGTTGCTCACCTTTCCTTGTTTGACAATATTTCCTGAAATTGTCAAGTCTCCAGCTGTTACATTACATGATATCTTCTCATTATTTTTCACATCTTCTCTGCATTTCAGTTTTTTCAGCAATTCATCCATATTTTCATCAACCGAGTAATACATCCATTTTCAACTCTTCCTACTCCCATGAGAGATTTTGATGTATTGTTTTCAAATGTGCAGAATTCGGTGTAGAATATTGCTCTGCAGTCACCAGTCTGAGACAACTTCCTCACTGACTGAAGGTTGTGTTTGAAGGATGGGACAAACAACACACTTTTCAAGGTAATGTTATTTTTCAGGATAAAATGATCTCCAACATGAGTGATATTTGAGGTTGCACCTATGGTCAGATTTATCTTAGGCGCTTTATTGCATTTTCTTACATTCACATGAGCACTCAAGTTGCCAGTCATATGGTGAGATACTCCAGTCTCAATGATCCACTGGCTATCTCCTGTGCTTGCATAGTAGCATCTCACCATGTTTGAGTAGGCAAATCCATGTCATCATCTGATCCATTTTCAATGACTCTATTTTGGTACCACTTTGACTTAGCTGTGGTACCAAAATTTTGTGAGATGCCAAAATGAGTTACCAACACTTTCTCAGGTAGAAGTCTATAAAACGGGTCCCACTTTTTGACATGTAGAGGGGTATCTCCTTTAGAGTCCTCCCAATAGATAAGATGATATAAGTAGCTCTTTTCTACAACTGCCATAATTAAGGACAATTTCCTGTGTCGAACTGCTATATGCAAGATATTACTTCCATCATGTGCTTGACATTGCAGGCGAATGAGTGTAGCAACTTGATTGTAGGAGTCTGTGAGACCGAAACCATTTGTAAAACAAGGCGATTGTTAGAGACCGGGGCACCTACATTCTTGAGTTGATCCGAGAGGGTCTTGAGATGTTGACAATATGCGGAGGCATTAGGAAAATCCTCCATATGCGTATTTGAGAATTCTTATTCAAGGGTAACGGCACGATAATTCTCGTTGTCTTGAAAAATATCGCGTAAGCGATTCCACGCATCCATAGCCGTAGAGTTGGGCTCAATAATGGTATGGAGAAGATCATCGGAAATTGTAGCGTAGATCTATTGGAGGACCATAGGATCAAGAGTAGACCAAAGTTCTTTTTCATCATCCGTCGTAGGAACCTTCTCTTTTCCTTTTCCGGTGGAATAATGTGATGAATGACTTTGTGAGATCGAGCATGGATCTTAAACAATTCCGCCCACGTAGAGTATTGGACGTTCTCCATGGCGAGAGTGATGGAGATATGGTTTCAAATACTCGAAACAACAAGAGTGGGGTGAAAATTGGACTTGCCGCTAGTCATGATGGCTGGACGGAAGAGCCTGGCGGAAAGAGAAGGTGGTCGGGGAAGGAAGGCCGAGGTCAGCGGAAGAGATGGGGTAAAGAAAGGAAATTGGCATAAGAAAGGAAATCTGATACCATGAAAGAATGATTTTCCTTAACATTCTCAATTGTCATTGTGTCAAGCTATACAAGTGTATACTACAAAATAGGAAGCTATAACAAACTTACCTAAGTAAGCTAATTACATAAGATATACATCAAGAGAATATTCTACAATAATATTCTACATTATTCTAACAGTTTGGCACTCACTTCTATATATATTCATGGAACATCATAGGCCAAGATGTGATTGAGGCTGTTTTGAATTTCTTTAGAGGCAGGAATTTACTGAAGGAGTTGAATGCCACAATCATTACTCTTATTCCTAATAGTACATTTACAAGCAATGTAAGTGACTTCTGGCTCATCTCTTATTGTAATATCTTATATAAGTGCATTACCAAAGTTATATGTGGCAGATTAAGGAAGATCTTGCCTGATATTATAGTGGAGAACCAGGGTGGTTTTGTTCATGGTAGATGTATTGTGCACAACATTATAGTGGTGCAAGAGTTGGTAAAACATTATAGGAGGAAGTCCGCTAGTCCTAGTTGCATGATTAAAGTTGATTTGCAAAAGGCTTATGACACAGTAGATTGGCATTTCCTTAGAGAAATGTTGGTGAATTTAGCATTTCGTGAAAATTTTGTTATACATGGTTATGGAGTGTGTTACTTATCCAAAGTTCTCACTTATGATCAATGGCTTTATGGAGAGTTTTTTTAGTTCTCAAACGGGGCTAAGGCAAGGTGATCCCTTGCTTTTTGTGGTGTGCATGGAGTATTTTTCAAGGATACTAAAAAATATGAGTGAAATGCACATATTCATTTTCACCCTAGGCGTTAGAGCCTAAATCTTACTCATGTTTGTTTTGCGGATGACCTTATAATGTGTAGTAAAGGAAAATTTCAAGTCCATTTATTTACTCCTCCAAGCTTTCAAGATGTTTTCTGAAGCCTCAGGATTGATACATTTTGTTGTTGTGGTATGTCTGAGGAAGATATTCAGAGGGTGCAAAATGTCTCTGGATTTGAGAGGAGTAATCTGCTATTTAGATATCTTGGTGTGCCTATTTGTGCAACAAGAATATCAGCAGCTCAATATGATAATTTAGTGGAGAAGATGGTTGCTAGACGTGTATTGGGCACTACTACAAATTTGGCTTAAGAAAACTGTTAATTACGGCTTAAGAGAACTCCTCGCAACGATTCTCCAAGTCAGCGTAGTCTTTGGCTAAGATAACTCCTCCTTGAGACGTTTTATTTGAAGAACCAAAGAGAAAGCCTATTTCCATGAGGCGTTTTCATAACAAGAGAACACCTACTCTAAATAGAGGTTCTCTTTGCCTATGGCTAATTTTCTCACAAACAGCTTTCCGAACACGATGGTTCTATAATCTCTCTGCGTTGTTTTTTATTTGTGTTGATGTTAATTAAATAGCCAAAAGAAGATTGATGGATTTATATATAACTGATGTGTACAAACGATACAAATGAAAAAGTAAATCACTTTCTCCCTATAAAACAACAAACCAATTACTCATATAACAAATAGTCAAAATTTTACAATAGAACAAAATATATCTATAATTACAATCAACAATATTAACAAATTTGAGAGACTACTAAATATGTAAAAAAAATGATAGAAATAAAGCTACAGCTATAGGAACAACTCAAATATGAGAAGTCTCAATCTTATTTGATGTCTTCAGACTTGAAATACCATAATATCAACAACGAGAAGAGATCTACAATGAGAAATATATATATCAATCAACCCAATCAATTATCATTATAAAAAAATGAACTTTAGTCTTAAAATGCGAAAAATAAAAAAATAAAAACAGATCTGTCAAGGGATTTATGATACTTCAATCAGTAGCAGAAACATATAAAAATCAACCTTAAAACACCTTGAGTTTGTGCGATTGTTTTTTGTTATTTCTTTGATTGGAAACTGATTCAATCAAAAATTCAATTAATCAACAAAAAAAAGCAAGAATGAAAAGGATAAAAACAATACCAAGAATATGGGAAGATTGAGAGAAAACAGGGCCAAGAATCCTACTCAAGAAATTAGGAATCTACAACCCCCTTTTGGCGTGAGAGCTGGAGAGAGGAGAGAATCTCTTTCCTTTGACTCTGAGTTTTGACTTCGAAAATCTTGCATTTTCTGGGTTGTGCCTCCGCTTGGTCGGCTTTGTTTGCCATCAACTCCTTCTGATCATGAACTCTGAGATCATTTCTGAACCAAACAATGGCGACTCTGCGCGCTGCTGCGCCATTGGAGGGCTCTGAAGGTAGGCGAGGAGTGAGAGAAAGAGGGTTTTGAATCAGAGGAAGAATACAACTGGTAACTGAAATCTTCAATTTCCTCTTCCTTTAACTTTCATTTGATCAAATTGATCCAAAAATATAGCATTTTTGTTTCCAGAAATCTTCGAAAATTGAAAATTTGCTCTTTTCTTTGGTTGAAGTAGTTTGAGAGATTGAATCTGAAAGAGAGAGAAAGAGAGAGAAAGAGAGGATGAGGAGGAAGTTGGGTGAATTTGTGTGTGCGACTTACTAGCCATATAAAAAGAACATACCATTTATATAAAACAACAGCTTTTCTACTTTAAAAAAAACACACGACTTAAAATTAAAGAACATGTAAATCTATATCTATAAAAGAACATAGGTTATAATGAAAAGAACATATAGTAAATGAACATCTACGCTTAAGGTAAAAGAACATGTACCTTTTAAATTTAAATTTGAAAAAGGAATCTTTAGTTGCAAAATTTAAGGAAACAAATAACAACAATTTTTTAAAATTATAGACTCTAAAAATGATAAAACGACGTAGTTTAGAAGAGGGTGCACCATGCTCTACGTGCACTTGGGTGCATGTACTTATTTGCGCATAAAAAAGGGATGGTAAAAGAAGAGAGAGAAATGAAGCAATAGTAATACCGAAGAGAACCGTGGAGTTCCCTAAAAAAAACAAAAAGAGAATCGGGGAGTATCCTAGTGGTAATCTATTAGTTCTTTAAAATTAAATGAGAATAATCAAAATATGAAATTAGAGATAAGAAAACTCTCAAGAGCTATGAGAGTTCTTTTTCCTGTTTTTAAGAGAACTCTTCATATTCTTAGAGGTTTTCATTTATTAACAAACCTCTTTAATAAATTTGTAGTTCTCTTAAGTGTGTTCTACTTGCCCAATTTTGTAGTAGTAGGGCTCAGGTATACATCCTCCCTAAAAAGGTGTTACATGAAATTGAGAAAATTTGAAGAAGTTTCCTGTGGAATGGTCACAGTTATTGCTCTAAGTCAAGAAAGATAGCTTGGGATAGTTTGTGCTGGAGTAAATCTCAAGGAGGATTGGGTTTCAGAGACATTATAACATGGAATATAGCTTGTCTAGGGAAGTATGTATGGACCATTGCTAAGAAGCAGACAACATTTGGACTAAATGGGTGAATGTTGTTTACTTAAGGGATGATCATTGGTGGGATTACAAGCCTAAGAGTAGTGTCAGTTGGTACTAGAAGAAGATTTGTTATGTTAAAGAGAAGCTCAAACAATATTATTCTCATAAGGATATTTATGATATGAACTCTTATTCTATCAAGAATGTGTATAATAGCATGAAAGGGGATAAAGTTGTGATCCATTGGGGCAGAGTGGTATGGAATAGACTTAATATTCCTAAGCAAAGATTTATGAGTAGTTAGGTTGCCTGTGCAAGGTAGACTTCAAACTGCAGACAGATTGCTCAGCATTGGCATCTGTGAGTTTGATATATGTCTGTTTTGTGGTTCAGAGGTGGAAACTCATCAAAACCTGTTGTTTCAGTATGTTTTTAGTGATCAGATTATTAAAGAATTGAAGAGTTGGCTGCAGATGCAAAAAAAAAATGTGAAGGATCTTCAAAGGTTGATTCACTGGATTAATGTCAGTAGGTACTCAAAGTTTAAAAGATCAGGCTGGAGTGCAGGTGTTACTACAGCTCTTTACTTCATTTGGAAAGGCAGGAATGACTCCTTTTGGAAGCAACAGGTCCTTAATGATGCTCATATGATAAGGGGTATGAAACGAGAGATAAAGCTGTGAATTTTTGCTGTTATGCCCTAGAAAGTTGTTAGAGCAGAAGTCAATTGGTTTAATGATTTGTAATAGGCTCTGTTGTTTCTGTTGGTTACATTCTAATGTACTTCCTCCGTTTTTTTTACATGTTACACTTTCTATTTTAGGAAGTTTCAAATTAGATGTTACACTTTTATTTTGGGTAATAACTTCTCTCTATCTCACTCCTATCACATGTTCACATGGGACCCTTTTGTTTTCTTTCTCTCTATCTCTTTCCTCTCCAAAAATTGCCTAGGAGTCCGTGATTCTAAAAGTGTAACATGTAAGAAAAAAAGGATGAAGTATTAGAATGCTAGCTCTTGCTTCCTGCTTGAGTTGTTAGGTTGTAAACTTGTTTTTGGTGCTATCATAATCTTAATTAGAAAAAAAAGAGTGAACGATGAAGCTATTTCAACATGATTCTTTTTTTTTTTTTTTTGGTAAAATGTAATACTCCCTCCGTCCCAAAATACTCTTGACACTTATCAAGGCACATAGTTTTAGATGATAAGTTGTTGTTTGATTATTAATTATTATTTTATTGAAAAGTAGATGTGATAGGAGTTAGTAATTAGTAAAAGAAGTATTATTTTATTTTAAGGAGAGAGAATGTGGGCCATGGTTAGAGTTGGTATGTAATAGAAGTGGTATTATTTTATTTCGAGGAGAGAGAGTGTGGGTCAATGTTTAAAAGGTAGAAAGATTAAAATAATAGTGGGTCATATCCAAAAATAGAAGTGTAAAGAGTATTCTGGGACAGATGGAAAAGGAAAGTGTAAAGAGTATTCTGGGATAGAGGGAGTAATATATTACCAAAAACAGTGAGAAATCACCATCAACCGAAAGTACACCATTCACTAGAACAAGCCTCTAGTGAGCAACAACACACTTACAGCACAGAAAGAAAAAATACCCTACTCAACAAGAGTAGAAAACCAATCAGTGACAGTAGAAGGCCAAGCCTAAGACATTCTAGTTTTAACTCTCAAACATACATCAACTTTGATACATTTCATAACTCTATTAGGCATCACCACAGCACTATTCCACAACTAATGATTCCTAGCTCTCCATATGTGATAGACTGTAGCAGCTAAGGCAACATAACAAATTTGTTGTTGATGTTTTGTCCTATAGCATCTCCCCCATTTCTTCCAAGCTGTGTACAAGCATTCATCATTTCCAACTCTGATATGCAGCCAATTCATGATAGGCACACAAATGCTTCTGCTATAATGGCATCTAAAAAATAGATGGAAACACCCATCTTGACCAGTATCACATAGCAAACACTGCATTGTACTACAAAGTCCAGCAGCCATCAAGCGTTCTTTTGTCGTGATCTTTCCAAGAGCTACAAGACAACATATGAAAGCATGTTTTGGGACATTTAGAGGACCCCACACCCAATGGTGCCACCCAACCTTGTCAATCTGGCTTTTATCCATTCATAGCCATCTTTTGCTGTGTATTTCTGAGCTCCATTTCTCCACAAATTATTGCAATTGTATCCTGATCTGAACACTTCCTTAGCTTTACAGACACCTTTCCATATCCAACTAGCATAAGTAGGAGCATTGTACTCCCACCATTGCTGATCTCTGATGTATACATTATGGATCCATATGATCCATAATACATCCTCTTTTTGTGTAACCTGCCATACTAGTTTCCCCACATCTGCCATGTTCCATGTGATACAATCACGGATGCCCAACCCTCCATTCTTCTTAGGCAAGCAAACCCATACCCAAGCTACATGAGGAGCTTTGTTTAAAACAACCTTTCCTTCCCATAAATATGCTCTACACAATTGAGTAATTTTGTTTAGCACACATTTAGGGAGCAAAAAATTTGAGCCCAATATGTATGTAAGCTTAGAAGCACTGCATTTCCAAGTGTAACTCTGCCAGCATAAGATAAATACCTCGAACTCCAACATTGAATTCTTTTTAGCATTTTGTCAACAAGTAGATCACAGTCACACTTTGTTAATTTCTTAGAAGTAATAGGGATGCTCAGGTACCTGAAAGGAAACTCCCCCCTCTGGTAGCCTGTAACTTGAAAGATTCTGTGCTGGATCTCTTCAGGAACATTACCAAAATAAACTGCTGTCTTGGCCTGGCTAGCTTCCAATCCAGAAGTTTTAGCAAAAGCTTTCAATGTCCTCTTCAATAACATGATAGATTGTACATCACCTTTGCTAAATAACATCAACATCAGCAAAAATAATATGATTCAGTGCCAAGGCAGAACATCTATGATGAAATTGGAATGCTCTTCTCTTCCCCATCTTGGTCATCAGCCTAGTGAAATAATCCATAGCAACAACAAAAATAAGGGGGGAAACTGGGTCCCTCTGCCTCAAACCCTACTTTCCTTCAAAAAATCCACAAACTCCACCATTAAAACTCAAAAGAGTAAGAGGGGTGGTAATGATCCACTCAATAAACTGCATTGGAAACTTTAAACACACCAACAGCTCCCTAATTAACTCCCAGTGAATTGAGTCATAGGCCTTCCTCAGGTCCACGTTAATGGTGCATCTAGAAGGAAAATTTTTCCTCCTATAGTAGGTCTATACTGAGTCACATCCATAGGTTGATCACACTTTGGAATAAGACACAATATAATAGCACTAATTTGTTTCAAGAGTCTCCCTATTTGAAAGAAATCAAGCACTGCTGCTATAACATCAGAGCCTACACACTGCCAAGCCTTCTTGAAAAAGTAACTTGTGTAGCCATCAGGGCCAGGGGCTTTGTTATCATCAATATCAAACAAAGCCCTCCTGACATCCTCCCCTATGAACTCCCTACGAAGCTCTGCCATCTGATCATCATTCAGAACCCTGCCTTCATCAACAATAGTTTGACTCACTCATTTTTAACAGTGCTACTGGTCCCTAAGAGCCCTTTGTAGATGATGTGTCCGAGTTATGCGTGCATCTTAAACACATTTTCTATCATTTTGGTTAATAGTTAGGCTTAAGTATGAAAGAATGAAGTTGTTTTAGCCTTTGAAGGTTTAGGAGTAATATGTTGATATTTATCTCCTAATTCCTACTTTTGTGAGTTTTAAAGAGTAAAGGTCATTGTTATGTGGTCCTGTTCTACCCGAGATATTTGAAACTTCGATTTTAGAGTGTTCGGGAAATTCAGCATTGAAGAATTATGGTGAGTCCTAGCAACACAGGCCAATCGCACCTCGCGAGGCATATCGCTGGTCGCGACCTAATATGTCATTCCAGCACAAAACTGCAGCGTCAGTTTGAAGAAAATCAGTTGCAGCTCGCACCTCGCGACCCAAGTCGCGACTCGTGACCTGTAACTGACTTTGGCGGTTTCTTCAACAGCTAGGTTTTCTTCCGTGAAGTATAAATAGGGGGCTTGCGCCTCTTTTCACGGGGAGGAGAGAGAAAAAGAGAGAAAAAAGCCACAACTTCATCTCTTCACTTCTCTTTCATATTTTAGTTTGTAATTTGGTTAGATTATGGAAATTGTAGCTTAAAATACTCTTGGGTATGATTAATTGAAGCTTCAACTACTTATTGTAAGATTCTCTATTCTCTACTATCTCTCTTGGTTATTATTTGATTTCTTATGTTTCATTGTATGATAATTGCAAAACTTGCTAGGAGTACTAATAGTATGATTTTGTGATTTGTCTATTGCTAGATTTAAGAATATAATCGGATTGTTTTGTTCTTTTATCACTTGGTAGTAAACTAGGATCTAACTTTGCATGCTGATCGTGAATTGTTAGAACTTAGAGAAATCAAACAAATTGATTGAATGTTCATCGCTTGTATAACATTAGCAAGCCTATTGGTTCTCTGTTATTATTGCTACTTTTGGATTGAACTTAGACGCAGATCGGACTAAGTTATTCAATAGTAAGGGTTTTGTAGTCACGCTGATTGTGCTATTTGACTTCAGGTAAGGAGAATAGGAGATTTTATCTCAACAATAGGTAACCTTGAGCTTAAGTAGAGTTGTGGTATCAATGATCAATAAATTAGTTGAAAGCGAAAATTAATCGGACTCAAGACTTGTTTACATTGAATTACTAAAACTTTCATTTAGTTGTTTACATTTGTTTACTAGCAATTTCTATTGAAAATCCCCCCTTTGAATTGGTTACTTAACACTTAGAGTCATCTAGGTGTTCTTTACGTTGAGTACACATTAGTCCCTGTTTCCCTGTGGATACGAACCTTACTTCCCTTCTGCATTTAACTGTAAAAGAGAGTAGGAGAAATTTATATTTGGATAGGTGCATACGACTAAACATCATGCCAAGTAGAACTGAAGAAAAGCAGTCTCCAAGTTCTCCTGATTCTCCATCCAAACACCATGCATATTTTTTAAGCCTATACACATGGTTATAATCCCTCCTTTTCTTCAGTATAGCATGAAAATAGGAAGTATTGGCATCTCCACCTCCTAGCCAATCCTGCTTTAATTTCTGTTTTAGAAAACATAACCTCGCTTTATTCAACCTTTCATATTCCTCTTTAGCCTCTTTCTCTTGTTGGTAAAGAGCAGTATCATAAGGGTCATTATGAACCTGACTTTGTATTGCTTTAACTTCTGGCCTGCTAACTCAGCCTCACTCTCCACATTTGCAAACCTGGTTTTATTCAACACTTTTTATTCATGTTTAAGACCCTTGAACTTTCTCACAAGTTTGTACATAGGCACCCCATACACTGCCAGTTGCCATCCTCTAGCTACTATTGCTTCAAAGGTGGAATCAAGCCCCCACATATTGAAAAATCTAAAAGATTTAGGCTTGCTCACCATAGAACTATCCAATTTCACCACACAAGGACAATGGTAAAAAATGCTCTCAGGGAGAAAAGTAATAAAGGCCCTAGGAAACTCATCCTCCCAAGCTTCATTCACACAATTCTATTTATTTTGGAAAACACCATGTCCACTCCCTCCTGTTTGTTGGACCAGGTAAAGAAAGGCTCTGAACAAATTGTATCATGAAGATCACACTCCCTCAAGCATTGTCTAAAATCACCTAGCTCCTCTAATGGAACATCTGACCCAATTCTTTCATTAAGGTTTAACACATTATTAAAGTATCCCCCAATGATCCATGCTCCTGTCACAATATTCTTCAAATTAACCAGGTCCTGCCACAACTTCATCCTATCACTAGCAATATTAGCACCATACACCATTGTGAGAAAAAACCGCTTACCACAGCCTTTATGAAGCACACCATAATGGATTAATTGATCAGACACACCAATGATGTCCACCTCAAACTTTATAGGGAGCCATATAAGCCAAATCATTCCTCCTCTATGCACATGATAATTTGTAGCCATACACCAATTATCACATACCTTAGAGAACACTTTATTGAAATTACAAGCTTTAACTCTTGTTTCCAACACACCAAAAAGACCCACAGTGTTGATGAAGCAAACACCTCACATCTCCATGCTTATTAGGGCTGTTAAGTCCTCTAACATTCCAAAAGTCCTATACTATCAATGAGGTGGGTTCTTTATCCCCTCACCACTTCCACCTGTGTCAATTGTAGCACCAGTACTACCTACCATATGTCCCCCAGACTTCTGCACACCTGCATCTTCATTTATCTCACCCTTCATGTGCTCTTTATCTACTGACAATACCTTAGTTGACTCCTTATTCACACCACCCACTCTTGTACCATCATTCCCCTCTTTTGTACTCACATCCAGAACCTGAATTTCATCACCACTCTTCTCAACAAAAGTAGGGAGTTTAGTACCGTCATTTGCCTGAGTAGGCTTGGGAGCATTATGAACCACCCACACCTTCTTGCTTTGTACTTTGCTCTTTGCAACCTCATATCTCTTCTGGTGACATTGTTCCATGTTATGACCTCTGCCATGACAATCAGAGCAGAAAATAGGTTAGTCTAGCATAAGCTAACATGTCCTTCTGGACAGTTGCTCTGTTTGATCTTATGGGCGTACCAATCAATCCAGCCAACATGTTAAGTGAGCTTTGCCCCCAATATTTCAATGGCAGGCCAGGAAACGAATCCATGTGGGAACAACTTAGACACTCTCAGCATTGATATCTAAATTTGGAGACCAACCCTTCACTATAACTGGTTTCCTATCATACAAGATAGGACCAGCTGCCATGGCTCTCTCCTTGTCATCTAGAGTACGAAACTTAACCATGAACACCCCATTATCCATCATAACTATTTTTTGAACCCCTGAATTCCTCCACACCCTACGAATAAAACCATCAACTATTCTAAAAGGGGTTTTAATCCCTAAAATGTAACAAACCACCGCTGAACCCCAATAATCAATTTCAGGCTGCACATCTTCCATTGTAATTTCCACCCCCACCTCAACATTTTCCTCCCTAGATCTTCCATTACCCGTTAAATTTAAACCCTCCTCATTCACATTCTGAAATAAAGAGTGTCGCCAATTCGTATTACCTGGATGGCTCACCAACTGTTGCATTGGATGTGGAGAGGGAAGAACACGCACTGTAACAGGGGTACGAATCGACTCAATCCAACTATTCGTCATGCTCCTAACTGCTTGAAACGCTGCCGCATCTTACTTGGACAATTCCTGATCAATCGACGCAACTGATTCATTCTCCTCTTCCTCCTCAGAGGTCCAGCTGCAGAGCTGAAACTTCTAATAACTCATTGATATCCTTTAATTTCCTGGCATTCCGATTGTGGTTTACGACCTCCGTGTGCACCTTCTTTTTGCTTCTGTTTCTGATTATTCTTCTGACCTCCCTGACCTTTTTAGCCCCTTTTGTCATAGCATTCAGCAGAGCTGAGGAACCAATAAGGAAAGAGGGATCAATTTCAAAAAATGCAAAAAACTAGAGAGAAGTCAGAATTTCTCTCCCTAGCCATTTTCTCAACAATAATTATAATTAGTAAATAATCTAACGTATTTTTTTTTTTTTTTTTGTGGTAAAATGTAATTCATTACCAAAAGCGCATAAGCTTAGAAAAATACAGCCTAAACTCTACCAGTACAAGCACATGTAGAGCAACAACAAATTACGCCGTCAACAAACAAAACACACTACATAACAGTACTACTATCTTCTAATTTTTGCAGCCAGTCTTTATCATCAGTAGACCACTTTTCATTCACCTGCATTCTAACTCTCCACACCACCTCCTGTTTAATACTAATTTAGACTTTCTCAGGGCGTGGCACTACTTCCTCCCATAAAGCCTGATTTCTAACCTTCCACACCCAATACACCAAAGCAGCCAGAGCTGCATAACAAATATGTTGTTTCTTCCAGGATGTATAAAAACATTCACCATTGGAATATCTCACACCCAACCAGTTCATAATCATAATGCAAACTCTTCTACTAAACTGGCATCTGAAAAATAGATGGCTACAATTATCTTGCCTTTGATTACAGAGAAAACAATCCATATTAGAGCACACCCCTGCAAAACAATCTTTCTCTTGTTCTCACCTTCCCTAGTGTGACTAACCAAGCTATAAATGCATGCTTTGGCACATTCATGCTACTCCATACCCAATAATGCCACCCCACTGATTCATGTTGGCCTTTTAGCCATCTATAACCAACGCTAAAAGTGTAAGGCTTACTTTCAGCCATCCACTGGTTACTACTATTATAAGCATTCTTATAAATTTCTTTAACTCTACACACTCCCTTCCATACCCAACTCGCTGAAGCAGGTGGCTTGTATGACCACCAGTACACATCTTGAATGTAGATCTGATGTACCCACTTGATCCAGAGAAGACTTGACTTCTGAGAAACATGCTAGATTAGCTTCCCTATAGTAGCAGCATTCCAAGAAAGGCAATCTCTAATCCCTAAGCCCCCAATTTTTTTTGGAAAACAAACCCAAGTCCAGGCTATAGGGAGAGGCTTACTGCTGAAAACCTTACCTTCCCATAAAAAGGATCTACAGATTTGAATGATTTTATTCAGGACACATTTTGGAAGTAAGAACACTTGAGCCCAGTATGTGTGAAAACTGAGTAGGACTGAGTTAACTAGAGTAACCCTTGCTGCACAAGAAAGATGTCTTGTACTCCAGCACATAATTCTTTTCAAAATTTATCAATCAACACATCACAATTAGACTTAGAAATCCTCTTGGATGGAAGAGGGACCCCTAAGTACTTAAAAGGGAATTCACTCTTTTGAAATCCTGTAACTAGCAGAATCCTTTCCTAAATTTCAATTGGCACATTCCAAAAATACATAGCTATCTTTGCCTGACTAGCTTCCAGACCAGAAGTAGCAGCAAATGCTTTCAAAGCTCTTTTCAATAGAGCAGTAGATTGCACATCTCCCCTACTGAACAGCATAAGATCATCTGCAAACATCAAATGATGCAGATTCAAGGAAGTACATCTGTAGTGGAACTAAAATTCCCTTCTCTTCCTCATCTTTTGCATGATTCTAGTAAAATATTCCATAACTAGGACAAAAATCAATGGGGAGATAGGATCTCCGTGTCTCAGCCCTTTTTTCCCCTTGAAAACCCACACAAACTTCCATTAAAACTCAAATAGTAAGTGGGAGAAGTAATACACACCATAAGCCAACTAATAAATTGCCTTGGGAATTTTAATGCTTCCAAAAGCTCACCAATAAACTCCCAGTTTGATGAATCATAAGCCTTCATCAGGTCAACCTTCATCGTGCACCTAGGAGGCTGACTCTTCCTTTTATACTTCTTAAGGATATCATGACATAAGAAAATGTTATGCAATATTACTCGATCTTCAATGAAAGCACTTTGCACAGAGTTAACTAAAAAAGGAAGTACTTTTTTCAGCCTCTTGCATAACATCTTGGAACTTACCTTATAAAGGACATTACAACAGGCTATTGGTCTAAATCGTGATACATCCAAAGGTTGCTCACACTTTGGTATCAAACACAATGTAGTTGCATTTATCTGCTTCAACATCCCGCCTCAGTTACTTCTTCCCTCACCATATGACATGATTTTTTGAAGAAGAAACTTGAGTAGTCATCAGGGCCTGGGGCCTTATCATCATCAATATCAAAGATGGCCTCCTTTACATCTTCTGTAGAAAATTGCATGCTAAGAGAAATCTGATGATCTTCATTCAACACCTTCCCTTCATTAATAATAGTTCTGCTCACTTTCCTTCTGCCAGCCTGAGTAGTCCCCATCAAACTCTCATCAAAATTGCAAGAAAGCAGTCTCCAAACCCTCCTGAGTATCCAACCACTCTCCTCTAATGTTTTAGATTCTATGAATGTGGTTATGAGCTCTTCTTTTCTTGAGGCAAGCATGAAAATATGTTGTATTAGCATCCCCTCCTTTCAGCCAATCTTGCTTCACTTTCTGCTTAAGGAAGATTATTCTAGCTTTGTTCAGTTCCTCATATTTCTCTCTAGCCTCCTTATCCCTTCTATGAAGATCAACATTACCAGGGCCATTATAAATTTGCTCCTGTAACCCAGTTAGCACACTATGAGCTTCATTAGTAACATTTTCAATGTTAGAGAATTTAGTTTTTTTCAAATTCTTCAACATAGGTTTCAAACCCTTCAGCTTGGTAACAACCATGTATATAGGAACCCCTTGAACACTCCTCTACCAACCATCAGCCACAATACTACCAAACTCCTGAGCCATACCCTACATATTATAGAAGCAAAATGGCTTAGGTTTAATACTCACTTCAGAATCCAATCTAACCACACAAGGACAGTGATCTGAAATGCTCTCAGGGAGAAAATGCAATTATAATGAGGAAACATATCATCCCACCCATCATTCACACACACTCTATCATCTTAGTAAACACTCTATCATCCCCTTCTTACTTATTGGACCAAGTGAAAAAAGGCCCTGAACAACTAGCACTAGTGGAAAAAATGCTATATGTCACAACACAACCGCTGCGATCCCTAAGATAACCCAAGGGGTAAATCCTCGAAATTTTAGGAGGGATGATCAGTTAATAAAAAACCGATTCGGTTTTCTGTTGCCCAAACCGACAAAACCCTCCCTCATCACTTCCTCACTCCCACTTCTGATCTTCTCCTTCCTCCCTCCTCACACGCCTCTCAACAAAGCCTAATTCCTCCCTCCTCCCTCCCTCCTCCCTCCTCCCTCCTCCTCCTCCCTCCTCCCTCCCACAACCCAACAACCACAACAGCCCAAATTCGCCACTACTATTTCTCTCTCATCTCCCCCCTCTCTCACCCATCCTCCCACTTAACACCCACAAAACCCTAACTAAACACCCCTCTTCCATCTCTCCTTTCTCCAGCCCCTTTCTTCAATCGCTCCTCCTCTAACCTACCATCACTCCATCAGTTCACCGACAAATCACACCACCGTCGGAAAAAAAGGTGAATTGCGAGGAAGAAGAAGAAGAAAAAAGATGAGCTTTCAAGATCTCGAAGTGGGTCGTCGATTTTGGTAATAAGATCTTATACATCCTTTTTGTGTTCTGCATCTGATGATATATTTTGTTTGATTTGGTTCTAGGTGTTCAATCATGAGAGGTGTTTTTTGGCATTAGCTGTTGTGAAATGAGAAATGCTTCTCAACTTATATTCAATTAACCAACAATTTCTTACATTTCACGAGGGATTATGTTCTTCTAACTACACTTAGTAGCCTTCTTCATAGTCATAGGGGGGTATTGAGATAATAATCGTTCAATGTTATTCTGTTTAGATTGGTATTTTCTAATTTTTTGACCAGATAATAGAGATAGTGGGATGGTTTATGCTATCAAATTGTATGGTGCTGGTGCAACAACTAACTCGAAGAATGATGTCACTAATCTTCTAGGAAAGTGTTTGCCTGTGCTCAAAGAGATGGCTCAGCTGATCAAAATATGCCTTTGTTGGTAAGTTGTCTAGTATGAATAAATGAAGGGTTCAGTGGTGCCTTCCTCTCATCAAAATTTGGTTCCTAATCATCATTAGGTGTCTTGTTAGTTAGGCAAATGAAGAAATTCAGTTCTAATCTCACATGAATGATTTATGATTTGACTCTCTGCCTCCTCTTTCCCTCTATGAGCTATGGATAGCGTGGAAATCTTTTAAGACGAATATTCCTCTGTGTATGATAACAGGTCCACGGGGAAGTTACAGATCCTGCTGTAGACATATTTGATCATGAAAAGGTTATTTATTGAGACAATTTTTAGACCTTCAGTACATAAATTACCACAATTTAAAGTTGTGATGGAGCATATCTCTATGGTAGATGCCGTCAAGTTTATTGAATCATGCAATGAAGGTAATATCATATGTTTGTTTCAGAATATTTCTATCATTTAATTGATTTTAGCTACCTTTTTTTTATAAAAAAAATCTAATTTTCTTTCAGTTCCCAATAAGAATTCTCCGTTCATCTTACTCCTTTAGATTCAACACTCAACAGGTAGTGAAGCAGAGTCCGTGACACCACTTCACCTTTTTTGAATAGAAATTCTCCCTTCCAAGGAGGCCTGCACCCACATAACTACTGTCTTGCAGTGCTCGAAAGAGAAACTCATAGTATGTGTTGTTTGAATGGTGATGAACATCTTCTTTAACTTTATATACTTGATAAATTTTAGGTTGATTGTGTATCTTGCTTCAAGCCTTCAACTACAAGAAGAGAGTAACATCACAATTGCTTTGTTGTGTCTCAGACATGAGTTTCTGTCATTTGCTGTTGTCTCTGTGTTCACTGACCATACCATTTGGTTGTACATTCCGGGGCAGACAATTCTTTCAGCAGTTCCCAGTGGGAGTAAACAGTTTTTTCTTGGGACAGGTAGTGCTCATCATGAGAGACAGAGGAAATAATGGTCTTGCGGATATGCTGCAATCTTGAATGCCCTGTTGCTCTATCACTATATGTAAATATATTTGAAGACGTATACTTCTCATAATACAATTTCATATTCTAATAACTAGCATTCGAAGCTAACTTGCTATTATGGCTTCCACAATGAGCTCATATATGATGCTTATATATTTTGTAGAAACGTTTGGGTCATCTTGAATGTGGATTGTGGACACAATTTAGTGCGTCCAATCTTAGCCAAGGTATTGTTGTATATAAAATTTTAATTTCAATATGGGTGCTTCAGAGAATTTTTGTATAGACAGAAGAGAAAAAATTGATGCAATTTAGGATACATTTTCCATTAATTGCTGAAAGATGATTGCACCATCCCTGACTATGAAACTACTAGTATACCCACCTGAGGTGGTTGTTCAGAACCCCAGGACAAGCTGTTGAAGTAAGATATCAGCATTGGAAGATTATTTCAATGTCAGTTTTATTGTTTGCTAAGTGTCGGACAATGAACATCCTGGTACATGTCCGTGTACATATGTTGTAACCTGCACTATTAAGGTAAGAGTGCATAGGAATCATAGATTTCACAGTCTTTCTTTTCAGTTTGTCCCCAAAAAATTGTTCCATTTACTATCTAAGTGATGTGGTCTCCGTAACTTCTCTCTACTTTTTTCTCCTACCCCACGCTTAAAAAGTCAAAATTACCTACTGCCTATATATAACTCTTACAAAAGTAGAAAAAAATGAGAATCAGACACATGATAAGGTACGGAGGGAGTATTACAAGCTAAGTCTATAGTTTGATCAAAGGTCAAATTGTTTCCTCTAGTCCAGACTCCTGAGTTGGATTGATCCAGGTCTAACAGTACCGCAAGCACCATAATGGCATAATTGGCCTGCCATTTATAGGTTTGCTTGCCAAGCAATGATGAAATCAGAGATGTGGTTTCAAAGTTCGTATGTAATCAGGTGTCTTTTGCTAGTCTATTATGTGCATTCATTAGAGTAGAGACCAATTAATGGTGTGTGTTAAATGCAAGTGTGAGTATTATGTTTGCCCCACATTTGAAAATAAAGCCAAGATCTTTTAGTTTATAACCTAAGTGAATTACTCCTAATACCGTGTTCGATGTTACCTTTCTCATACAGAGTTTGTGACCTTATGGAATAGCTCAACATCGTTGGATGAGATTACTCTTTCATCTTTGTTTTGTCTTCTGTGTTTTATTTTTCTTAGTTTACGTGTTTCTTCCTTTCCTTTTTCTTCGGGCTGCAACATGCCAACTCTACATTGGTCTATGTTTTCTCGACTGAGAATGGCATAATCAATCTGGCATGATCATTTTTGAAGGACATGCTCTCCAAATTATATTGGATGATGGTGAAAAGCTGATTGGCATGATTCAGCTTAGGGAATTACAAAATATGATCAGTCAGAGCCATTCAAGCTCCCAGCACTCAAGTGCCAATGCAGGAGTTTCAGGCTTTTTATGGGATTTAATTCAGATTGTTGGTGAGAGAGCGCGTAGATATGATGTTCTTTTGATGGATAGGGATAATGCTGAAGTGTTCTACGGTAAGATCTCTAATTTGCAAGAGGTATTTTATTTCTTGGACAGGCACTTGGATTACATTTTAAATGTGAGGCAGCCATTTAAAACTCAGGTCCAGCGAGTTTGTGAACTGTCAAAAGCATGTGTGACTTTGATCCGCAGCGCTATGCACTATAGAAATGAGCATCATATGTGGCATCCACCTCCTGATGGCTTGGTTCCTTGGTATAGCTAGCCTGATGTGCGCGATTGGCTCTAGAGTTAAGCCTCTTTTATGATTAAGATTTTAGATGATTCATCTGGAATTGATCTGTCTATTAAGTCAGATATATGTTCCCATTTGGAGGTGCTAGCTAACGTTGTACTAGAGGCATCCATTGGTGCCATCACTGCTAAAATTGAGCGTGAGGAAGAGTATGAAGGCCTCTCAGTTGAGTATTGGAGAAAAAGGGATGCACTTCTGGACTCCTCTAGAGATTATTTCTTCAATGGGGCATGTATCTAGTTATAGTTGAGTATGATGTTAAAATTATAGTGGTTAATATTTTTATTATTCTAATTATATATGCTTATGTTTCAATTGAGCATAATATGCTTAATAAAATGAGTATTGATATATATGATTGATTTTGTATTGATTAATAATGAAAAAATGCAAAAAAAAATAAAAATTCTTTGGTTTTGGTTAAAACCGTAGCAATTAACTTATTTAACCGCTCTGGTTTTCACCCAAAACTGCAGCGGTAAATGATTAATTGATCTGGAACCGGATCAGTTAATATTTGGGGACTGCTGCAAGTCCAACCGATGCGGCCCAAAACCGGAGTGGTAAGTCCGGTTTTGACCAAAGTGGTTGAATTTTTTTCCACTAGTGTAGCCTCATGAAGTTGACTGACTCTAATACATTCTCTAAAATCAGCCACCTCTGCTAAGGTCACTGCAGACCCAATTCTTTCATTAAGGTGTAAGACATTATTGAAATCTCCTCCAATGAGCCAGCCCCTGTCAATAGTACTATGAATTCTCACAAGACTCTCCCACGGTCTCCTTCTCTCCCTTGCCTCATTTTCACCATAAACAACAGTGAAGAAAAATTGCTTATCAGTAGCTCTATGCACCACCTCAGTATGAATATATTGATCTCCCACCTCAATAATATTCACATGGAACTTATTAGGAAGCCACACCAACCAAATTCTACCCCCCTTATGAGATTGATAATTCGTAACCACACTCCAACTGTTACAAACCTTAGGGAAAACTTTATGAAAATTGCACGCCTTCACACGAGTCTCTAGGAGTCCAAATAAACCCAAAGAATGTTGATGAAGCATCCATCTCACATCTCCATGCTTCAATGGGCTATTAAGACCCCTTACATTCCAGAATCCTAAGCTATCCATTTGGGGGGATATGCCTAACTTCTCCCAATTTGTTGCTCATGGCATATTCACCCAGTCTCACTTTCCCCTCCTATTGCTTCTCCATCTCTCCCTTGCCAAGCAACTGTACTCCAGCTGCTTCCTGATTCACATTCCCAGATGGTACAGCCTTCTCACTAGGTTCAACTAACTCTGTCTGAGTTTTGTCAGCACTTTGATCAGCCCCTTGTAACTCATTACCTTTCCCTTCACCTGTGCTTTCTTCAATAGTTGGTAATACTGGGATACTAGTTTTAACTTCTTCAATAGCCAATAGCCTACTCATCTGCAGTACAGCTGGGGGAACCATAACAACCCATTGCTTCTTACTCTTAAGCTTCCTTTGAGCAACTTCATATCTTTTCCTCCTACATTCCTCCATGGTGTGTCCCACCCCTTTGCAATTAGGGCAAATGATTGGCTTGCAATCATATAACACTTTCTGCATCACAACCTGTCCAATCTCATTCTCAAATTGGATTTCATCTAGGAATGCTTGATCTATTGAAACCTCCACCAGTATTTAGCATAGGACATAATGTCCTTTTGCGTTGTAGCCTTGTCAGTTCTTATAGGTTTTCCTATCATTCCAGCAAGTTTATGTAAGGTTGTTTATACCCAATATTTCAGAGGCAAACCTGGAAGACGAATCCAAGTGGGAACTATCTTAATATCTTCCTCATTTAAGTTCATATCAGCATACCAGTTCTTAATAATGAGGGGTTTTCTATCATACAAAATAGGCCCAACACCTACAGACTTCTCCTTATCTTCAACCGTTCTAAATCTGACAATGAAAGCTCCATTTTCCACCATCGCTACTTTCTAAACACCATATTGCCTCCATATACGTCTAAAAAAACCCATCAATTGACCTAAAAGGGGGCTTAACTCCTAGAATATAGCAAACCAAAGCTGATTTCCAATATTCTACTTCAGGTTGAATTTCTTCTGCAGTGATTTTCACTACATCCTTCCCATTCTGTTCACCAGTTCTATTACATGTATTATGAGTCAAATCCAACCCCTCCTCCCTAATATTGTGAAACAAAGACTGTCTCCAATTTGGAAGAGTACTAGTTCTGGGGTTACCTGTATGACTCGCCAACGGCTGCATCGGATACGGAGAGGGTTGAACTGGAATGGATTGCCTAGCTGAAGTACGAATCGAATCTATCCACACAGATGTTTGAGCCCTGGCTACAATGAATGCTTCACTACCTTGTTAAGACACCGCCATATCAATCGAAGCTTCAGATTCCTCTCTATCCTCCGATGTCCAACTCAACTCCAGGAATCTCCAACAATTCATTCACATTCTTCTCCTTCCTCGCATCTCCTGATTGAGGTTTTCGCACCTCTTTCATCGACTGATCAAACACCTTCTCCTTTCCCTTTTGTTTATTCTTCGCTCCACCATTTCCTTTCTTTGACCTTTTTGCCATGGCTCCAGCAATGCTGAGAATCAAAGCACTGAAACTGTGAAATATTCAAATTCTAGAGAGAAGGAAGAGTTTCTCTCTCTAGACTCTCATTCGTAATTTTTTATCACTTTTGTTGCACCATTGTCATCGTGTGGTGCCACACTCCTCCTTTTTCTTTCATATCTACTTTTAATCTAACGTATTTCAACATCATTCAATTGTAGTATGTGAATGAAGACAATTGATGAGCGCATGTGTGGCTGATTTTGGACCGAGTCAACTCTTCTTCTTGAAGTAATCGTTGATTAAAATTAAAATTGAACCACTGAACTTTCATTTACGAGTATTTGTTTACAAATGGGCAAAGACAACAAAGTCCAATGATCCACTCGTATTAGAACTTGTGACTGTTAAAGAATTGCATGTCAATAATTGTTATTACTACAATAGGCAATAATGTTCGCTTAGAACTTTTTGAGTCTCAAAATCAATAATTAGTGTGTCTACATCGTGCTGAGTTATAGGGAAAGCAAGAAACTGTAAAAAAATCAACGTGTAGAATACATGCTTGACAAGGCTGCAGCGGCAATCCTTCGAAGATGGAGGATGAGAGATGAATTTTGAGTGTGTCGTATTTCGTATTCATGCGTTGCCTTTTACAACCTAAGAGAAACAAGACTAACTATACAATGGGCCTCAAAGTAATATCATAGCTGGGCCAATACAAAACAATAAATGCATATAGTCCAGCACCCCCCCTCAAGTTGGAGCATGGGGATTAACAATGTCCAACTTGCCAAGCAAATAAAGAAATTGTCGTGTGCCAAGGGCCTTAGTAAATGTGTCCGCAAGTTGTTCAGTGGTGGGAACATGAGCAGTAGACACGAGACCCGCATGAATGGCATCCCGAATGTAATGACAATCCACTTCAATGTGTTTGGTACGTTCATGGAAGACAGGATTATGAGCAATATAAAGAGCAGACTTGCTATCACAGAAAAGAGAGCAGGCACCTGAATGAGAAACACCAAGGCTACCAACAAGGGCACGTAACCATTTAAGTTCAGCTGTTACATCGGCCATCGAATGATACTCAGCCTCCGCAGAGGAATGGGAAATAGTATGTTGTTTCCGTGTCTTCCAGGAAATGGGAGACGAACCAAGAAACACAATCCAACCAGTAACAGAACGACGAGTCAAAGGGCAGCTAGCCTAGTCAGAATCACACCAAGCAGTCAGGTGCAGGTCACAAGTAGAAGATAAAACAATACCTTGCCCCGGAGAACCCTTCAAATAACGAACGACACGAAGCGCGGCCTCCCAATGTTGTTGACGGGGTTCCTGCATAAATTGAGCTAGAACATGAACCACATAAGCCAAATCTGGACGAGTGAAGGCCAAGTAAATAAGTCGCCCCACAAGACGATGATACTGAGAAGCATCAGAGTAGAGACGGCCATCGGCCTTGGCTAAGTTGTGATTCTGCTCGAGGGGCGTATCAGCAGGTTTAGCCCCAAGTAGACCAGCTTCAGAAATATTATCAAGAATATATTTTCGTTGAGAGAGAAAGAAGCCATCTGAACTACGCGCGACTTTAATACCCAGAAAATACTTCAAAGGACCAAGGTCTTTCATACGAAAGCAATCACCAAGATAGTGTTTGAAAGAAGTCAAAGCAGCAGAATCATTGCCAGAGATAATAATATCATCAACATACACTAGCACATTCAGACGAATACCAGCACGACAATAAGTAAAAAGAGAATAATCTGAATATGAGTGAGAAAAGCCATACTGACGCAGAGAAGCGGCAAGCTTAGCAAACCAACAACGAGGAGCTTGACGAAGACCATAAAGAGATTTTTGTAACTTACAAACCTGACCAGTGCGAGTAGGAGTGAAGCCAGGAGGAAGTTTCATGTAAACTTCTTCGTCAAGATCACCATGGAGAAAAGCATTATGTACATCCATCTGATGCACCTCCCAATTTCGAGCAGCAGCAACATCAAGGAAAGTACGAACAGTAACCACCTTAGCCACAGGGGCAAAGGTCTCATTATAATCAATTCCTTCCACCTGATGATTACCCAAGATGACCAGACGAGCTTTGAGACGTTCAGCACTGCCGTCAGAATTATACTTGATCTTATAGACCCATTTACACCCCAAAGCTTTCTTACCAGGAGGAAGAGAAGCCATCACCCAAGTCTGATTATCCTCCAGAGCCCTAATTTCTTTTTGCATAGCTTCTCGCCATCCAGAAGACTCCATAGCTTCCTTAAAAGTGCGAGGCTCAAGCCCCTCATCAACAGCTGCAAGAAATGCACGATGTGGCAGAGAAAAATTATCACAATTCACAAAGTGAGCTATAGAGTAAGGAGTAGTACCTGAGGGACGTGAAGCATGTAATGAACCTGGAGAGGGACTCTCGGACTCCACAGAATTAACCACAACATCACGCAATAAAACACTAGGTTGTTTGTCACGATGTCCACGGCCTAGAAGAGGTGAGGGGGCAGGCCCAATAGAAGGCACAAGATGCGGGTCAGCAACAATGGGCGTGGAAGGGCCAGTAAGGTCAGCGTGAGCTGGGCCAGTGGATTCGGTGGAAAGAGAGCTAGTCGGCTCAAGAAAAGCTGGGCCAGCATGATCGGTGGGAGCTAGGCCAGGAGACGCGGGTGAAGTTGGGCCAGGAAGGAGTAGGGGAACAGCGGGCTGGGAGCGGTCAAGGGAAGAAGATGGGCCAGGTGTATTTAAGGAGGAGCTGGGCACGGGAAGTGAAGGTAAGGGTGCTGGGCCAGTGAAGGCCGAATCATGAGGGGAAGGCTCATCAGGGAAGTGGTGGAGAGGAGAAGAACATGGGCTTGGAGAGGTAATGGCAAGGGTGTCATTAGAAAAAGATGAAGCATAGGGAAAATTTTGTTCATAGAATAGTACGTCACGAGAGACAAAAATAGCATGAGTCGCCAAGTCATACAACTTCCATCCTTTCTTCCCCGGAGAATACCCCACAAAAACACACTTGCGACTACGAGGAGCAAACTTATCTCCTTTCGCCTTTTGATTATGAGCAAAGCATAAACACCCAAACACACGTAAAAGATCAAATTCGGGAGCATGACCAAAGAGTACCTCATAAGGGGTGATGTTCCCCAGCACACCAGAAGGAGTTCGGTTAATAACATGAACTGCAGTAAGAACACATTCACCCCAAAATTGGATAGGTAAGCTAGCCTGAAACATTAAAGCTCGACTCACATTCAATATATGGCGGTGTTTTCGCTCGACTCTCCCATTTTGTTGAGGAGTGCCAGTACAAGAAGTTTGAAATATAATCCCACTTTCTTGAAAGAACCCAAGCATACAATTAAACTCACTTCCATTGTCACTCCTAACCACCTTAACTGTAGTATCAAATTGACGAAGCACCATAGCAAATATGGAGATGAAATATTTATAAACCTCAGTTTTATTTTGCAACAAGTAAACCCATACAGCACGGGAGCAGTCATCAACAAGAGTCAAAAAATAAGTTGCACCACAAGAAGAAGGCACACTATAGGGCCCCCACAAATCACAATGCACTAGTTCAAACACACGACTAGCTTTATTAGAACTAACAGGAAAACTATCTCGTGTCTGTTTTGCCATAGGACAAACATCACAAACTTTATTTAATTTCTTCCTAAATTGACTCGAACAAATAGCAGGAAGCATCTTCACTACTTTCTCCGAAGGATGACCTAACCTTTGATGCCACAGATCAAACAAGCTCAAATCAGAGTCATTAACAGCATGTACCACAGCCACCTTGCGGAAGAAGTAGAGTCCCCATCTCCGTTCACCTGCTCCAATCAGAGTCCCTGAAGGTAGGTCCTGTATAGCACACAAAGATGGAGTGAATTGGACAGTACATTGATTATTAGACACCAAGTGTGACACAGAAATCAAATTACAATTAAATTCAGGCACAAATAGCACATCACGTAAAACAATATGATGTGTGAGGTAAACATCTCCTGTTTTTGTTGCAAGAGCAGTATTGCCATTGGGAAGTCCAACTGGTCTCCCATCCACATCACGCACATTACTCAAGCATGACAACGCACCAGTAATATGATGCGAAGCTCCCGTGTCAATGATCCAAGCCATATCACAAAACTCACCAGTCATACGTTCACCATTATTATGTTCGTTGTTGATAAGATTCATGAGAGTTTGAATTTGCTCAGGAGTAAGGTTTGCAAGAGGAGTTCCTCCTTCACTAGGTGCGTTGAACACGCCATCTTGAACAACATTTGCTCGAGCCCCCCCTGCCCCCTTACTTTTCCCAGCCGTGGCACCACCACTACGTGCAACTCCAGCACCCACATGCTGTCCCCCAGCAACAGCCACGACCGAGCCTCCAGCAGCCCCACCATCGGACCGCCCTACAGCAGCATTACGCGCACGAATTCGGTCTTCATACAATGCCGGATTCCCATGAATCCTGAAGCAAGTGCCTACTTCATGTCCTTGTTTCTTGCAATGCGAACACACAAGTTTACTTTTATCAATGCGATCAAATCGCCCTCTCCCACGTTCACCACTCACGTGGAAAGCATGGACACTCTCATGAGTCTCCTTACTACGAACAACCACTCGCGATTGCTCCTCTTGAATCAAAACTTGATACGCACGGTTTAAATCACCCAATGGCTGTTGTGAAAGCAAGTTAGTACGCACAGGACCATACTTAGCATCTAGGCCAATCAAGAATTGATGGAAGATCTCTTCTTCCCTATCTTGTGCTAGTTTCGCACCAAGACCACATTCACACTTTTTGCATTCACACATAGGCAAAGGTTTCAATCTCGCCAAGTCGTCATACAACCCCATGAGTTTTGTGTAATATTTCATCAACTTTCATAGTGTCAGTTTGCTTGCAATCGGTAATGGCCGCCTTAATCTGTTATATACGGGGTCCATTTGCCACACAAAATCTCCTCTCAAGGTATTCCCACAAGTCTTTGGCATTATCGTGCAACGGTATGGTTGCTGCAATTTTCGGCTCCATGCTTCTCAACATCCATGAGACAATCATCGAATGTACAGTATCCCAATCAAGCAAGGCATTCAATTCGGTTGGTTTAGCAACCGATCCATCAATAAACACGACCTTACGTCGCACACGGAGGGAGAGCGTCATCGCTCGCGCCAATTTTCGCCTGAAAAAAATCACGTGGCTGATCATATTACCCGGCTGGTCGCCGGAGCCCAGGTAAAACGGGGAGGTGGTGTTCACTTGCCACTCCCCTTTCGCTCCATTAATCACGGTTTCCTCGTCCCCCATCGCTGTGTGTCGCCTTCGCTATTCACGCGTGTGATACGAAGATTCAGTCAAGTTTCAACGGAAAAAAATGATTCGCACAGTCACCGGTCACCGGCGCTCTGATACCATGACAAGGCTGCAGCGGCAGTCCTTCGAAGATGGAGGATGAGAGATGAATTTTGAGTGTGTCGTATTTCGTATTCCTGCGTTGCCTTTTACAACCTAAGAGTTACAAGACTAACTATACAATGGACCTCAAAGTAATATCATAGATGGGCCAATACAAAACAATAAATGCATATAGTCCAACAGCCTCAATCATGAGTTTGTTAAGTTGATCCCCTTAGGCTGAGCGTAGGATTTAGGCAATTTAATACTTTTATACGTTGTTACTACTTTTATATCTATGTTACAATTACTTAGGTCTGCTATCATTTTTTTTCTGGGATTGTTTGATCATATACAATTTTTTCATGGAGCAAAGATGATAAATTGAGTTGAAAAGAAATCAAAATCATGAGTACATAGAGAATGGTATAAGTTCTCTCGAGTACCTTTTAGGTACACTCAGAAGTACCTAGAAGGCTAGAACAAGGTGCCCCCTCTCATATATCTTGCTCATTTCATGTTGCATAGTTTATATGTTGCTTGTTTGATAAATGAGCAACCTGAAATGAAAAATATATGAGGCAGCACCTAGTTCTAAGTACTCTAGGTGTACCTAAAAAATTGTAAGTGCTCTTGAGTGCACTATAGAGTTTATGCTAACATTATGTCCAAATAGCTATTTATTTGATTTAATTAAGCATGATTCCAGATTCAATTGTAGTCAACCTCCCTAGTTACTGTTTGGAACATTTATCTTCGGATTGTAATATTTTAAACTCTAGTATGTAAACTTTGGTTGCTTTGTTTACCAAAACAAAAACAAAAAATCAATTGTAGTCGGCGAATGAAGACAATTGATGAGAGCATGTGCGGTTGGTTATGGACCGAATCAAGTCATCTTCTTAACGTAATCGTTGATTAAAATTAAAAATGAACCACTGAACTTCCATTTACGAATATCTGTTTACAAATTACAAGTGGGCAAAGTTCAATGATCCACTCGTATTAGAACTTGTGAACGTTAAAAGAATTGCATGTCAATAATTGTTATTACTACAATAGGCAATAATGTTCGCTTAGAACTTTTTAAAAGTCTCAAAATCAATAATTAGTTTGTCCACATCGTGCTGAGTTATAGGGAAAGCAAGAGACAGTAAAAAAATTAACGTGTAGAATACATACCTCAATCATGAGTCATGATCCCATGGCTTTTAATTTACTCGGTTATATACATTGAGCAAAACATATTTGTTTCTATTAGAAGCATTTGGGTGACCGAGTCAAATGTAGGAAAGGTTAAATAGCCATTGCATTAGTTCTATTTTGGCCTCAGAACCAATGCAGAAGTGCTAAAACTCCCACCTCAATTCCTATTGTACTTGCCATCAAAAAAATTCCTACTGTTATCAATCAAAGTCTTAATCCCATAAGTTACGGTTTTATTTTCAAGAGAAAATTTTCCTAACTTCCTGAACATCATTCTTTCAAAAAACAAAACAAAAATAAACATCATGTCGCACAAAGAAACGGATTCAGATAGGTTGAACTTGAAGTTAAAGACGGTAGCACTGAAAGGAAATGTGGTGTTCCTGAATTCATGTGTTGAGTCCAACAAACCAACTGAATTCTACTTGACTGCTTTCCAAAGTGACCCACCTCACAAGGGTCCTCGCAACATCTTTCACTTAGCTGCAACTAAGGACCGCAAAATGTTCATTAGAAAAATAATCGACATCTTACCTTTCGATGCATTAGATCAACTTCTCCGCCAAACTCGAGAGGACGACGGATACAACCCTCTTCACATAGCAGTCAACCGAGCTCATGGAAATCGAGAAATTGTAAAGCTCTTCCTAGATGTCTACAGAAGTAATCCCGAATTATCACCATCTCGTCCAAAACCGTGGTTACAGAAGAATCGCAACAACAACACCCCTCTAGACAGCCCTTTATGAAGGTAAAGAAGATTGTGCGTTACAAATATTGGAAATGGATTTGCAATTCTTCTGTGACCCTGACAAAGAATATGGAGGAGTAAGCTTGCTTTACAAAGCTGTTAATGATAAACATACCAAAATTGCTTCTCATATCTTAACTTCAGCCTCGTCCTTTAGCTGTCACGGCAAAGACGGCAAAACTCCCTTGCATATAGTCACTAATCTCTCAGGTATTGATGCTTCATTCTTTTACCACCCCATGCCACCATCTAAGAATGGACACTAATAATAATTGATTATTTTCTTTGCTTTTTTATTATTATTAATTTGTGCAGTTTTTATTTTCTGATCGAATGTTTATGATAAGAGTATAAATAGTAAACTGACAGTAGTTTGTGATTTACATGTAGAGAAATACATAGTTGTGAGTTGTGTAGGAGTTTAATAGATTGGGCTTGATTCATAACTTTTAATTATTCGGCTTAATACCGAGTACTATGTTTTTCCCATGTGAAAATATACATATGGTCATTAATCCCGTAAATTTAGAAAAAACAAAATTTTATCTGATGCCTTATTAACCACTAAACTTATTAAAGTTCTATAGCACTTCTACTTATAAGTTATATCAAACTAGAAAAATATTGAAGAGAAGATAAAATTCGACTTATTTTTAACTGAAAACCTTGACAGTTATGTATGGGTAGTACCAAGTATGCTAGCGAACGCATTAACATGTCCGCTAGCAGCATGTCCGCGAACATCATACCAGGACGCGATCAAGAGGCAGCCATAACAACGCTTGAAGTCAGTTTCATGAAGTTGTCCGACAACACTGTTGGCGGCCATCTAATAAGATAAAATGGAGGAATCTTTCCTCATGTCAGGCACATCACAGCCATACACGTGTAAAAGGATTACGCACCCTGTCAGAGGAATAGCACTTCTATAAATACCCCACTAGTACTATTCCCCAGGTAGATTCTGAACACTATACTCTCTCTCTCTATCTCTACTTTCTCTCTCTAAATCCTTCACGGACACAATACTGACTTGAGCGTCGGAGGGGGTTTCCTCGGCACCCCCCGGGGTAGTTTACGTTTGTTGTCTTGCAGGGTTTCCATGACAGCCACGCGAGGCTTTCCATCGCGGCCGCAGCTTCCAACACAAAGCGGTCACCCGTTTCACAACCGAAACAACTTGGCGCTAGAAGGAGGGGGACCACTTGTGAGAACGGTCATGGAAACCAAAGCGGACAAGAACGACGACGGTCGGTTTGAGAAGTAGATCTTTGATAATGATGGAGACTTGAGTACGAAGTTCAGGAAACAAAATTATGCTAGAGGATAACATACCTCAATCTTATCACTTATCCCGGACGATAAGAATAAATGGTAGAACATCTACGACGATGATACCGCCACTCTCATAGCGGACATAATTCGAATCAGCAGACAAGCAAAGATTTGATGAAGGATCTTGGCAGCCAGATGACTAACGGCCATATAACAGGCACAAACGTTAGAAAAGCCATATGACAGGCTCAAGTGCATTAACGGTCATATGACAGACCTAGCACAAGTCAAAAGCCATATGACAGGCTCAAGTGCGTTAACGGTCATATGACAGACCTAGCACAGATCAAAAGCCATATGACAGGCTCAAGTGCATTAACGGTCATATGACAGACCTAGCACACAAATCAAAAGCCATATGACAGGCTCAAGTGCATTAACGGTCATATGACAGACCTAGCACAAATCAAAAGCCATATGACAGGCTCAAGTGCATTAACGGTCATATGACAGACCTAGCACAAATCAAAAGCCATATAAGGAACCAAGATCCATCCCGGCCCTATGATGGGCCAGGATCAAAACATGGTTATAATGAGCCAAGATCCATCACGGCCCTATGATGGGCCAGGATCAAAACATGGTTATAATGAGCCAAGATCCATCCCGGCCCTATGATGGGCCAGGATCAAAACATAGTTATAAGGAACCAAGATCCATCCCGACCCTATGATGGGCCAGGATCAAAACAAGGTTCAAAGGAACCAAGATCCATCCCGGCCCTATGATGGGCCAGGATCAAAACATGGTTATAGTGACCCAAGATCCATCCCGGCCCTATGATGGGCCAGGATCAAAACATGGTTATAACGAACCAAGATCTATCCCGGCCCTATGATGGGCCAGGATCAAAACATGGTTATAGGGAACCAAGATCCATCCCGGCCCTATGATGGGCCAAGATCAAAACATGGTTATAAGGAACCAAGATCCATCTCGGCCCTATGATGGGCCAGGATCAAAACATGGTTATAACGAACCAAGATCCATCCCGGTCCTATGATGGGCCAGGATCAAAACATGGTTATAACGAACCAAGATCCATCCCGGCCTTATGATAGGCCCGGATCAATACATGGTTATAATGAACCAAGATCCATCTCGGCCATATGACAGGCTAGGATCAAAACATGGTTTATAATAAACTAAGGTCCATCTCGGCCACATGACAGGCCATGACCGTAAAAAGGTCAAAATTTATATCGGCCACATAACAGGCCAAGACCAATATATGGTTTAAAAATAAGCCAAGGTCTATCTCGGCCATATAACAGGCCACGAGCAAAACATGGTTTAAAAATAAACCAATGTCTATCTCGGCCACATGAAAGGCCATGACCGTAAATAGGTAAAAATCCATATCGGCCATATGACAGGCCACGACCAAAACATGGTTATAATGAACCAAGATCCATCTCGGCCATATGACAGGCTAGGATCAAAATGTGGTTTATAATGAACTAAGACTCATCTGAGCCATTTGACAGGCCGGGATCAAAACATGGTTTATAATGAACCAAGATCCATTTCGGCGATATGACAGGCCTAGATCAAGTTATGGTTAAAAAATGAACCAAGATTCATATAGGTCACGTGACAGGTCATGACCGTAAAATGGTCAAAAACTATATCGGCCACATGACAGGCCATGACAATAATAGAGTCAAAATCTATCTCGGCCACATGACATGCCATGATCGTAAAAAGGTCAAAATTTATATCGGCCATATGACAGGCCAAGATCAAAAAATGGTTTGATAAACCAAAATCCTTAACGGCCATATGACAGGCCAGGAATAAAAATGGTCAAAAAAACCAAGTTCTTTCACGGCCAGATGACTGGCCTGAAAATAATTAATGGTTTTAAAAACCAAGTTCCTTCGCGGCCATATGACAGGCCTGGAACCAAAAAAAAAAAAAATGGTTTAAAAAACTAAGTTTTTTCGCAGCCATATAACAGGCCTGGAACAAAAAATGGTTTAAAAACCAAGTTCTTCAGTGGCCACATGACTCGCGAAGAACACTAAACATTTTCAAAAACTAAGTTCCTTAGCAGCCACATGACAGGCCCAGGAACAAAAAATTATTAAAGTATAATTTTAGTCATGGCATTCGTACCATTGCATCCAAATAACCTCTATGGTGTCACTTGTCACCATAGACGCTTGGGGGGCTAGTTGCATGGGTATAATCCCAACTGTCCTCACGGCCATTACCATTACCTTGGCAGACATGGATATAATGATGGATGCAAGTATAAGTTGACAACAATAACTCAAGGTTAGTCAGTGCATGATATAGAGGCCGTTAGCCCCATATCGGCCACGGTCATGTCAAAAAATGGTTTAAGAGCTCCTCCATCACTCTGTTAAATGGGCGACATGTGTCCAAAGAGTAAGAAACAACTCAATAAATAATAATAATTTGAAAAAATATGGTGCCACATTTTTCAAAAATTGTACTTGCTCAGTTAAAAATGCAGACAATAATGACAAAAATGTCAAATAAAAAAATAATAAATAATAATAACTAAAAGTTGGTAACGACCATGTATATATACGGCTGGGACCAAAAGAAAAATGGTCACATGACAGACTAATGGTTCTTATCGGCTATATAACAGGCCAAAGTCATGAAATGGTCATATGACATACCAAAGGCTCTTATCAGCCACATAACAGACCAAAGTCAGGAAATGGTCATATGACAGACCAAAGGCTCTTACCGGCCACATAACAGGCTAAAGTCATGAAATGGTCATATGACAGACCAAAGGTTCTTATAGACCATATAACAGGTCATAAATTGAAGAACAGTCAGATGATACGCCAAGTGCGTATTGGCGAATAAATCCTCATCGCATCCGAAAAACCTCCATGGCATTAATTAACGCCATAGACGCTTGGGGGGCTAGTTGTATGGGTAGTACCAAGTATGCTAGCGGACGCATTAACATGTCCGCGAGCAGCATGTCCGCGAACATCATACCAGGACGCGATCAAGAGGCAGCCATAACAACGCTTGAAGTCAGTTTCATGAAGTTGTCCGACAACACTGTTGGCGGCCATCTAATAAGACAAAATGGAGGAATCTTTCCTCATGTCAGGCACATCACAGCCATACACGTGTAAAAGGATTACGCACCCTGTCAGAGGAATAACACTTCTATAAATACCCCACTAGTACTATTCCCTAGGTAGATTCTGAACACTATACTCTCTCTCTCTATCTCTACTTTCTCTCTCTAAATCCTTCACGGACACAATACTGACTTGAGCGTCGGAGGGGGTTTCCTCGGCACCCCCCCGGGGTAGTTTACGTTTGTTGTCTTGCAGGGTTTCCATGACAGCCACGCGAGGCTTTCCATCGCGGCCGCAGCTTCCAACACAAAGCGGTCACCCGTTTCACAACCGAAACAAGTTATTTTTTAGAATTAAAGCGTGTAATTGATGAACTTTTTTTATACTGAATTGAACTTTTGATGAAACAATTGAATTTATCGTTAATAATGAAATTAATTTGATTTTTCTAAATTGAAATTATTTTAGTTCAAATTATATATATGTATATTTATGTATCAAGGAGAACAACTGTCAAGTTGCAAAAGAAAATAAATAATATTATTAACACTTGATCTCATTTCCTGATATCACAGATAAAGAGGGAGAAGATATATGTAAACTACTGCTAGAAAAAAAGCTAAAGCTAATGAACCAGAGATGTAAAGACCAGAATTCAATACTCCATGCCTGGGCAGAGTCAGGTAAATTGTGGCCATTTAAATGTCTTCTAAAGAGCAGCGATGGTTCCTGGGCAAAGTCATGTCGTAAGCATTTTGTGGATTTAATGTCAAAGGATAACACTAACGATTCCAACCCTCTCCATATTCTGGTAATCTTGCTCAAATAACAAAACTACGGCTTATGATATAGCAAAACTCCTTATAGATACTTACAATGAGGGAGCAGAAACACATGGGTCGTCGTCAAGCAGCTCACCAAAACCGGTACCGTGGTTAGCTACAAATAAGAAAAACGCTACACCTCTGTCTTTGGCCATGGAAAATGGGTACGAAAAGGTTGCAGGATATTTCGTGGATAATTCACTCGACCACGATGCACTTGTGGAGCATCAGCCGGATGCTTTGTTCTTGGCTATTGATAAGGAATGTCATCAAGTTGCGGAAAAGATTCTAAAGATGGTGAACCCTAGGCAAGGACGATGGAATAATCTTCTTACTAATTCTAAGCACCCTAAAATCCTGCATCTTGCACGAAAATGTGAAAGTAAGTTAACTTTTCTCTCTTCCTCTCCTCCCCAGCGTTCACATGACCTTTGAAATGAAATGTGATAGTTTAACCACTAAGCCACTATAATTTCAATGCTTAATATTTCAAAGTAAAACATAATAAAGTCTTATCATTATATGTAATTATAAAGACATAGACAAACTTTTCGATCTCTAACACTTTTATTAAGTAATGACACTCTCTTATCCTTATTCCATTGAAATTGTTATTTTTATCCCTAATTCCTTAGAAGCTTTTTTTATGCCATAACGTCATTTTTCCAATTTCGCACTAGATAGAATACTATCGAAAGCTAATAAAATCAATTATGAAATTTATAAAAAATAATATATTTGATAATTGTAACTAACCCGCGGCATCGCCCGGGCGAAATTACTAGTGCCCCACTTAAAAGTTGTCATTTAGTTATACTTTGCTGATTGGTTGATCTTTCCTTTTCATTTGCTGATTGATTGATCTTTCCTTTTCTTTTGCTCATTAATTGACTTTATTTACAAACTCTTCTACATTTAATAAAGTAGGGGAGATTCTTTTTTTTTGTTTTAAATTATCTCTATTCTATTTTTAAAGAAAGAGGTGGTGGTTTGAACGTTTTAGGTGGACACCATGTCCTTCCCTTCATTTATATAATAGAGTGATTTTATATGAGAAAGGTAAAAATGTAAACAATGGAAGGAAAATTTGAGAATATGGAGAGGTACGTAGTTTATAAGGAAAAGAGTAAAAGAAAAAGTTAATCTTAATATATGATTGATTCAAAATACGGAGCATCATCTTTCTAAGAATACTTGTATGAGAAGATTATTTAACTTCAAATGAAAAGCAGATCAAATTATGTTGTACTATTAGTTTCAGAAGAACAAAAGTTTCTTGTATTATTTAGCAACATACTTATGATTTTAGGATGGAAATATGAGAGAATTTTGTCCATTTTTTCAATAATGAGATGAGAATAGGTCTTGTCCATCACGGCATCACCATACTATTTATTTTCTTATCGGTTTTGGATACTTAGGAGTAGCGACAGTAAACAGAGATAATCATCCACACCCCCCCCCCAAAAAACACACACACAGAACAATTCGACCCCGACCAACAACACCAGATTATTACTCCCTCTGTCCCAAAATACTCTTTACACTTTCTTTTTTCATTTGTCTCATAATACTCTTTACACTTCTATTTTTGGATATGACCCACTATTATTTTAATCCTTCTACCTTTCAACCATTGGCCCACACTCTTTCTCCTCCAAATAAAATAATACCACTCTTCCTACCTACCAACTCTAACCACTGGCCTACACCCTCTCTTCATCAAACAAAATAACACTACTTTTACTACCTACTAACACCTATCACATCTACTTTTTCAATAAAATAACAATTGATAACCAAACAACAACTTATCATCTAAAACTACGTGCCCTGATAAGTGTCAAGAGTATTCTGGGACGGAGGGAGTACTATGTAATATGTATATCTTAATATCTACGTACAAGTAAATCGATTTTTTTGGGCCCCTTTCGGGAACCCGTGGTAAGATGAATTTCCTCTGGGCTGCCCTCGCACAGGGCTACTCACCCAGAGGCCCAACAAGCCCCAAACCTCTCCTCCCCCCCCAAACAATATTCAAGTGGGAGATAGGAAGCCATACCATTGGACCCAAGGGTCCTTGATGTACAAGGAAATCGATATATCATGATGTCTTGGCCTAGTGGTTAGTTTTGAGGGCCTGTATATGATAGTGTTGAGATTCCTTCAAAGTATTGGGTCATTAGTTGTTGGTGAAATAAATGTTGTTAGTGGAGGATTAACTTCCTATGCATCTCAAAAACCACATCGGAAAATGGGATAGGTTTCATTTTGCAAAGAAAATTAAGTTTGTGGTTTGTTTTTGCAAATAATGCTTTAAAAGGTTTTTTTCCGCACAATAAAACTTTTAAAAGGTTTTTTATAGTAAATTTTTCATATTAAAAGGTGTTCCTAAGAAATTTTGTCTGCCACGTGGCAATCTCATCTAAATCTCTAATGCAATTGCTTAACGTCAAACCCTCAATTAAAAAAATAATGTTGTGTAGTTACAAGGTATCGAACACGTGACCTTTGAAATGAAAAGTGAAAGCTTAACCATGAATCTAACATAACACAATTGTTTAGTATTTCAAAATTAAATATCATAAGGTATTATAATTATATCTTATTTAAAGACTTACACAAGTAGTTAGATACCTAACATTTTTATGATAATAACAAGAGACTATTGTAAATATAAACTCTTACTCCAATTCCTTGTACAAAGTTAAGCTATGGTTTTAATCTCCAAACTTATAAGGGTTTATTTTTCAAATTATCTTGTAATTACTTATCATTTCATTAAGTCAATTTTTCCTCACTAGGTAAAAAAATACGAAAAGTAACAACTGGGGCATCGCCCGTGACACTCACTAGTTAGTTATTAAATTTTGTATTGTATTGGTGCACTAAGTTAGAGTAGTGGGGAGTTATCCCACGTAAGTTACATTAGTTGCTATAATTTAGGAGTTGTAGTTGTTGCTTAGTTTATATAAATAGGTTTGTTTCTATTTATTTGAGAAGCAAGAAATATAAGCAGTAAGTTTGGTTACTCTTGTTTTGTGTATATTACTGACGCAGTCGGAAAGATCAAAGGAAAAGCAAGCGCTAATCCTTAACAAGAACAAACAGATTTACAAGCGATAAATATGTGGAAAGACTCTGGAATCCACCAGAAAGAGTTAAAAACTCTGAAATATTATTAAAGATGAAAAACTCCTCCTAATGATGACCTAATAATGTTTAAATAGTAAAAACAAAACACCCTAGTACGAAAATAAGGAAATAATAAAATCCGAAAATAACGAAAATGTTATTTTCGGGCCCTAAACGAACTCGGATGGCTTAAAAAGCCTATCGGTCACAGCATAGCGGTGAGTTTCACTCGTTGGCTCGTTTCACTTCCAGAAAGGTATTATAACAAGCATTCTGACTCCGGAGGCCTGACTAGTAGAAATCATTCCAGGCTATTTTGACGAACTTCTTCGTCGAACTTCTCCGCTAACCTTCCTACGTCAATTACTCTATTCTCTTATAATTTCAACAGATAGGTCACAGGTTCGAATCCCCTCTCCTCCATTTATGAGATTTTGGTCAATTTTAACAAAACTTTGTTTAAATACAGAAAGTTTCTGCCAAGAGTTACTTGAGAATCATTCACATGTACTGAAGGAAGTAGTAGATCAAGACAAAACCACAGTGATACACAGTTGGATAAAACTGGGTAAATTATGGCCTTTTAAATACCTTCTTGAAAGTCCAGAAATGCGTGGCAAAACAAGGATCAATTTCATCAAACTCATCCCTCAATGTGATTCCAATGAAAACAACCCTTTTCATTTTGCTGCAAAATATAACCATGAAGCAACATTACAAGTTGTGGAACTTCTTGTACAAGCTTACAAAGAACAAAATCCCAATTGGCTTTCTTCAAAAATTGATCAGCAGCCATGGTTCAAGAAGAATAGTCATGGAGATGGACCTTTGCACGAGGCAATAACAAATCGACGCGAAAAGCTTGCATTATACATATTGTCACTGCATCAAGTTGATCATATCAACACAATATGGAGTATTACAACGAGCATAATATTTTGTTTCTTTCTATAGAACATAAATGCTATCAAGTCGCCAAAGAGATCTGGTCAAGATTAGATATTGAAAGATTGGCCACATATGTTACGGATAATGCTCATGGACGAAACGTCTTGCATCTTGCGCCAAGTTGTACAGGTGAGTATATATATACTAAGTAGCAACATGTTATTTGTAGTTTGATATAATGAATTATACTTCATGGCAGTCGAATATTTCATCATCAATAAGCATGTGGGACGAATGGTAATAAAATTTTGTAAGAGAAACATTACTTTTAAAGATAACAAGTATCGGTGAGTCTGTGTTAAAGGTCCTAACTCCTAATTATGTTTAATTCTACACATGTACCAACTTTTAGGTTTTTATTTATTTATTTTGCACGTTTTGACAAAAAATAACCTAGTAAGTCAGTTTAATAAGATAGAATAATGTGAGCTATTTTATATAGAAATCCCCTCAAATTTTAGGATTGGTATTCGAACTTGAGATCAAATAAACCTTTCGCGAGGCAATCAGATCAATTCATGTTAATTAGTTACATCATTTGTCCTTAGATAAGAGAAATCTTATTAAACTGGGTCAATTTTGAACGCAGACAAATAATTTGGTATATGGTTGGTGCAAAAGGTAACGGCGGAGTTCATCACCCAAGAAGACGAGACACAAGAAACACCTCTGGATGTAGCGTCTGAAGTTGGTGCATCCTGGGTTTTACGAGCAATGTTAGAAAACAGCCCTGCAATATATAATGATAATGATAATGATAATGATAATAAAGTACGCAAGGCTTGGATTACAGCGTGTGAAAATGGTCAAATCTCAGCTATCCGTGTCTTCATTGAATGTTGTCCCGGGAAGTTTTATGATCATTGCATTCAGCGTCAGGATTCACCTCTGCATCATATTCAACTTCGGAATATGGCAAGTTATGAAGAGTTTCTCCAGATTCCAAGCATCAAGGCTCTAATCAATATTAAAGATTCGCAAAACGCAACACCTTTACATCGAGCAACAGAAAAAGGAAACATATTGTTGGCAGAAGCATTAATAAACATGGATAAGATCAAGTTTGATATAAAGGATCGTGATCAGCAAACTGCGAGGGATTTGCTGAAAAGAATAGGCGAGAAAGAAAATACATGGGTAAGTTTCTTTTTTAATTGTTTGTTTCATTAACTTGTAATGTTATTCAAAGCCTTTATAGGTTGCATTGACTAGGTTGATGATTTTAACATTCTAATCTATACTAATATATCTATACAAATATATAAATATTGTGCATCCCCTCAAAAAAAATATATAAATATTGTGTAACTATAAGGTATGGAACACGTGACCTTTGCAATGAAAAGTGAGAGTTTCACCATCAATACACTATAACTCTGTTGTTTAATATTTCAAATAAATTATGATAAAGGCTTATATTAATTATACTTAACTAAAAAGACTTAAATAAGTAATTACATTTCTAACACTATTATTACGATACTATAACAAGACATTATTGATGACATATTATCTTACCCCAATTTCTTTTAAGCTATTATTCTCAAACTCAAACCTTTAAAGTTATTTTTACTGATCATGCTATGACGTCAGATTTTCAATTTCTCATGGACAAAAAAATACACAAAAAATGAATTATGAAATTTATGAATAATTATATATTTGTTTATTACAATTGACCCAAGGCATCCCCTGGGCCAACAATACTAGTTAAAAAGCGTTCTTAAGCTAGTTTATGCACCACGTGACACTATCCCGTTAATTGTTCATGTCACTTGACCTCAAGTTAAGATACTAAAGTTCTTACCAATAAGCTATGCAACATTAGACAATACTTCCTCCGTTTCTTTTTAAGTGGAACATAGAGAAGTGGCACACCAACCAAGGACTTTAGAGAGAGAAAGTTAGGGACCACATACAAGAGAGATTATGCAATTTAATTAAATAAGAAGCTTGACTAATCATCCACCAACCACATACACCTTAACCAGAAATTTATCTCCCCCCACCACCACCACCACTTGCCATCTACATACCACAACTCACCACCACCACCGACTATAAATTCAGTGGCAGCACAACCAAATCTCACGAAACTTCTATCATCGGCGGTGGTTTTGCTAGCCCCTTTTCTGTCAACCCCTCCACTCCTCCGGCGTCCTTTTTTCTTCTTCGAACTTCCGATGGCCTTGGTGGGTTGAGGAGAGTGAAGAGATGGTTGGAGGACCATCCAAGTAAACCACCACCATCTACTCAACCCACCTCCCTCTCTCTCCTCAATCCCCCCCCACCACCACCCCCCATCTCTCCTCGACCCACCTCCAACCATCTCTTCTCTCTCCTCAACCCACCACCCCCATCTCTCCTCAACCCCCATCCTGCGATGGACCACCGATGCCACCACTATCGGCCGCGCGTACAGTCGCTGCAATTTAGGGGAGAGAAATAAGAGATTGGGCAATTAGGAAGAAGAAGGGTGGAACAGAGGTAGGTTATGGGGAGGGGTCGGGAAGGGTGTTTACGAGGTACAGAGGAGAGAGAGAGACAGGGGGCTGTTGGGATTTGGGTGGGGGAAGAGTTGAGGAGAGAGAGGGGGTGAATTAATTAAATCAAGGTTAAAGTGTTAGGTGAGTGATTAATTAGGTTCGTAAATAAAATTAGTAATGGCAATTTTGTAATTACAAAGATTTTTTCTGCCATTTTAAGTAGTGTGTCACTTATTGTGACATTTCCTTAAAAGGAAAGTGACTCACTTAAAAAGAAACGGAGGAAGTATTTATTTTAACATGAAAATATTGATAACCGGGGACATCATCCGGGACTAAAAACTAGTTAAGTATGCATTCTATTCTCACATGCACATCAACCAAAAAGGAATATGTATAGATTCGCTCCATTTTTTTTTTAAATAATCATATCGATAAAGTCATTTAGTATAAGGGAAGGAGTAAGGTGATGGTGTCAATCTAAAAAGACATTTAAATACATATCTATTTAAGAGAAAAAAAAAGTCTAATGTTTAAGTTTTTACCCCTGTTTATGTCCCAAAAGGCTAGAATTTATGTTTAAACTTGATGACAAACAATCAGACATGATAACAAATGCTAGTGATAAAAGAATAAGCTAGTATAATATAAAAAAAGAACATTAATTATGTGTACAATGCACAACATATCCTCAGATGTACAATATAACAATTGGAAACGTTTTATCTCATTAATTGGTTGTGCATCATTGCAGGACGAAATGTTGAAAGGCGGGGAATTCGAACCAAGGTTTAAAAGAAAATACTTCCAAGAGAGAGCAAATTATTTGAGCGCGAGAAATACATTATCTGTGGTGGCGGCTCTACTAGCCACCATTACATTCACTGCTGGATTCACTCTCCCACAAATATGAAGGTGGTCTCGAGACCATGTAGAGCTTGGTGATCTCGGTAGAAAACGCAGCCATCAACAAACAAAACGCATGATGTGATAAAATGCTACATTAAATAAATAATTTAAAACAACTCCCTAAATTATGCCGGCATCTGTGGGAGATGTACCGGTTAAAAAAATGAAAATCTATCTTCTTAATATATGTATTTTGATTTTCGAATGTTTTTTTTATCTAAAAAAATATGCTCCTTATATTTAAATGGGCAAATTTTTTTACTATATGTTTAAATGAGTATGTTATTTGATTTTCAAATGTTTGTATTTTTACTAGAAAATATGTTCTTTAATTCAAATATGTTTTTTAGAGATGTTATTTACATCAAAAAAATTGTATATTTACATCAGTTTTATATATTTTAGGGAGAGTACTTTTTTTAAAACTATATGTTCCTTTAATTTAAAAGGTATATTCTTCTAATTTCAAAGATATGTTCTTTTTGTTTATATACAAAAAGAACATAACTCAATATTAAAAAGAACATAACTCAATATGAAAAAGAACATGAATTTGTTTAATAAGAAAATATATACAGTTCGAAATTGGTAATTCTTTTAATTTAAATTGCGCATTCTTTTATATGTTCTTTTCAGTATGACCCATATTCTTTTATGACTGAAGATTCTACATGTTATTTTAGTATGAACTACGTGTTCTTTTTACCATAAAAATTTGCTTATATAAGTTCATGTTCTTTTTAATAGAATAATATGTTCTTTAGGGTGCATAGTGAGCATGGTGCACTTGGGTGCATTAACCAAGCTTTGCTCCCTGGTGCAGTCGACGATAATGGAATAGCAAATCTGGGCGAGAAACCAGCCTTTTTAGTGTTTATGATATCTGATACATTAGGCATGTGTTGTTCCATGTTGGTGTTGTTATGTCTCGTATTGTCTATGGTTGTCGACAATAATAATAAAGAATTGGAATTGATTGATAAAAGCACCAAGATACTCATGTTAGCGCTCTTCTTCACCCTGTTGGCATTTTTGACCGGAGTGTATGCTGTTCTAGCTCCAAAGTCCTTATGGGCGGCCATCACTGTGATCGTTATGTGTTCTCTCACTGTACTATTAATCAAAAGGAATTTTCTATACAAATTTCTGCCAATAATCGAGCATGATCCAGTTCATCTCATGGAATTGGTAAGTCCACAATATGTTTTTAATTTTAATTAAGATTATATATTTTTCTCCTTTATACTTCATGCTCCGTTAATCTAAAAAATACACCCTTCTTTTAGATGATTTTCATTTGCTATTTAAAATGCAATAAATCATAAATGGATGCTCATGATTACTTTGAATCACTTTGGTTATTGCCAGTGGCGGATCTATTAGTGGTCCCTATAGGTCACGTGACCAACTATTCCTGAAAAAAAAAAAAAAAAAAGATTTTCATTTTCCTCTCTCACACGCGAACACTAACCCTCATTCCCTCACCCAGTTTCTCTTTCTCTCTCGTTCTCCTTCGCGAACGCCACTGCAACTTCAGTCTTCAGTCTTCAGGCGACGGCGACGGCGACGGTCGACGCCTCGACGGAGATCTTCATTCTTCACACCCCCAGTCCCTCACCCAGTAGGCAGTAGCACTTCACACTTCAGGGCCTCAGGCGACGTTGCGAAGTCGCGAAGTGTCGCCAGTGGCGGAGACACTAAACCTCACACTTGCGACTCGTCGCCGACTCGCCGGTGACCCGTGACTGGTGAGTTTAAAATTCTTTCAGTTTTTTTATCATTTTTGTTCGCCGGTGAGATTTTGTTAGGGTTTTGTTCAATCACTTCAATGTTCGACTTCGATCTATTTAGGTTGATTTAGGTTCTTTGTGGTTCTTTGTGGAATTGTGGTCGATCTATTCGAAGGTCGTTGAAGAGGAACTTGAGGTCATGGACTCATGGTTCGAATTTAGGTTGATTTAAAGGTTCTTTGTGGTTGATTATTTAGGTTGATTTAAAGGTTCTTTGTGGTTGATTTAAAGGTTCTTTGTGGTTGATTATTTAGGTTGATTATTTAGGTCGAATTTAGGTTCGAACTTGAGGAACTTGAGATCTATTTAGGTTGATTAATCTTGGCAGAGGGCTGCAGATTGGTGATGATGTTTGTGGTTGAATCTTACATCTTCACTTCTTCATGTCTGATTATAGGCGGCAGGCGGCAGTTGGCGGAGCGACGACGCGGCAGCGGGAGCGGCGCCAAACTTCAGGTGACAGGTATTCTTCTAATTCAACCTTCTTAATCTTCGCTTAATCGCTAGGATGTCAATTGGATTTCATTAGGATTTCATTACGATTGTGTTGTGAACTTGTGATTTGGGAATTAGATTAGGATGCCAAATTGACAAATGATTGTGTATTTATGTATTTTTGTCAATTGGATTTCATAACGATTGTGTATTTGTGTTGTGATTTGGGAGTTATATTAGGATGCGAAATTGACAAATGATTGTGTATTTGTGTATTTTTGTCAATTGGATTATATTACAATTGTGTTGTGATTTAGGAATTAGATTAGGATGCGAAATTGACAAATGATTGTGCTGTGAATTTGTGATTTAGGAATTATGTTACTAAGGTTAGAAATTAGAATGTTTTAGAAATCATTTTTTAATGATGTATCATGTATTATGTGCTTGATTGTATTGTGTTGACCTTTTAATCTCATTCAAATTATTAATTTAATTTTCAGAATGAAAAGGAAAAAAACGAAGGATATTTCAAGTTTTTTTGTTAAAAGAACGCCAACTCAAAATCCACCTCCACCTTCTCCTCCACCTTCTCCTCCTCCATCTCCTCCACCTTCTCCTCCTCCAAATCTTTCACCACCTCAAGAAAATGAACAAAATCTTCATCCTCCACCTTAAAAGAACGCCAACTCAAAATCGAACGCGATTAGAAGCTTCTGTTGAAACTATTAGGTGGCTTTTGCTCCAAGGGTTGCCTTTTCGTGGTCATGATGAAAAAGAAAGTTCATTGAGTAGAGGTAATTTTGTTTCATTACTTACTCTTCTTTCACAACGTGATCCTGAGTATTCCAAAGTTGTTTTCAAATTGGCACCTGGCAATTGTCAACTCACTTCCCCCGTTGTTCAAAAAGATATCATCAATGCTTGTGCAAAAGAGACAACTAAAGCAATACTTGAAGATATGAATGGTGGTTTTTTTGCTATTCTTGCTGATGAGTCCGCCGATGTTTCTGATAAGGAACAAATGGCTCTTTGCTTGAGATATGTTAATAAAAAGGGAGAAGTATGTGAGCGTTTTCTTGGTGTTGTGCATGTTCCCAATACTACTTCTTTAACTCTTAAAGAAGGTATTGAGTCATTACTCATGGAGTACTCTTTGACTTTCTCACAAGTTCGAGGGCAAGGTTATGATGGGGCAAGCAATATGCAAGGTTCAATCAATGGACTCAAAACTTTGATATTAGAGGAATGTCCTCAAGCATACTTTGTGCATTGTTTTGCACATCAACTTCAGTTGACACAAGTTGCACTTGCTAAAAAGAATTCAGATTGTGGTTGGCTTTTTGTTGATGTACTTGCACCTCTCTTGAATTTTGTGGGTGGTTCACCTAAAAGGAAAGAATTTCTTCTAGAGAAACAAGCTCAACGAGTTGTAGAAGCATTATCCTTAGGTGAACTTGAATCGGGAACGGGTTTAAATCAAGAACGTGGCTTAGGTAGACCTTGTGACACTCGTTGGGGGGTCTCACTTTAAAACAATTTTGAATGTGCTTGATTTGTATCCTTCAATTCTTGAGTCACTCGATAAAATTGGTGAAGTTTCTGATGCAATTGATTCAAATAAAGCACAAGCTCTTACACACTTGTTGATGTCATTTGATTTTGTGTTTGTGGCACATTTGATGGTTTCTATATTTGGAATCACAAATGCGTTGAATGTGGCTTTGCAAAAACGTGATCAAGACATTGTAAATGTTATGACCATGGTTGATGTAACCAAGATCAATCTACAAAAGATGAGAAATGAAGGATGGGATTCTCATATGGAAAAAGTCACTTCTTTTATGGCTAAATATGACATCGAGATTCCAAACATGGAGGAGAGATATCATGTTCCGGGGAGAAGGATGTTTAGAGGTAAGAGCCCACAAGTTACAAATCTTCATCATTTTCGAGTTGAAGTTTTCTTAAGTGTCATTGATCTTCAATTGCAAGAACTTGAGAATCGGTTTCCGGAGATAAGTAAGGAACTACTTGTGTGTATGTCTTGTTTTAATCCTACTAACCGATTTTCTTCCTTTGACAAAAGAAAATTGATTCAACTTGCCAAGTTCTATCCTAATGAGTTTTCAAGTACCGAAATGATATTTTTTGATTGGTCACTTGAAAATTTCATTGTTGATGTTAGAGGAGATGAGAGATTTTGGAATTTAAAGAGTCTTCACGAGCTTTCAATGAAACTTGTTGAGACGGGAAAGTCCGAAACTCATGATCGGGTCTACTTGCTTTTGAAATTGGTGTTGGTTCTTCCCGTTGCAACTGCAAGTGTAGAAAGAGTATTTTCTAGTATGACGCAAGTGAAAGATAAATTGCGTAATAGCATGGGAGATCAAATGTTGAATGATTGATTGATTACTTATGTAGAGAAAGACATGTTTTTGAAGGTTAGCAAGGATGATATTATAAATCGATATCAAAATATGAAAACTCGTCGAGAACAATTGTAATATTTGCTAAGTACTATTTGGTTGTAATAAGTACTATTTTTAGGTACTATTTTATTGTAATATGAACTATTATTAGTCATAAATTGATTTTATTTGAAGTAGTTTTTTTTTAAATTCATGGATTATCTTATATGGATACGTGTATTCGAACACGTACCCGTACCCGTACCCGTCTCTGTGCAACCTAGTCGGTAGTGACCAATTATTCATAAATTCCTGAATCCGCCACTGGTTATTGCAGGGGATAGGTAAGCTTGTGCATGGTTGTCGTCAGGGGTGATAGTAGATGAATTGCAACTAAATCAACAATCAAGAAGAATTATGTTCTCTCACATGAATACTTGATCATGCCAGATCTTTCTCACTCATGCGTGACATTAGAAAAATGAACTCAAATTTCAAATTATTGTACCAAGTAACTCTTTACTCATTCGTGACTTGCTTCATAAAATGTCTTCTAGTGAGTAAATCTTTAATTTTCTTCTTTCTATTCTCTTTAGTAACCTCCTTATCTCTGTTTTTTAATACATCATAATATTTTGATATCTTATATTTCGTAAAATATGATTTATTATTGCTGAAAGTATATTTTTGGATAATCTATATTTGATAGAACTTGATTTCCCTTATTTCAAGTGAAATTATATTTTTGATATTGAAAATAATACTTGGCATATCAAAATTTCAAAATCTCGTATGTTCCACATTATTCATAATTCCAATATTATGTGTAAATGTATTTCTTATTTTCCGATTAAAAGTGATTATATTACAGTGTAAATATTCATTGCGTGTGGCATTTTGACAACCATCGAGAATGTTGAAATTAATCCTTCAAAGTAATAGGTTAGCATGGTGGATTGGTGGGTAGTTATTATTTCCAATATACAAGTAGTACGCTATTTTTTAGGAAACATAACGCATAGAATTAGTCTAGTTGTTTCTTATCATGTCTATATGTAGTTGCATAGTGCTTAGGATAATAGTGTAATTGGTAGGTTAGTTAGTTGGTCCACTAAACTAAGTTATCAGATATAATTCCCTTATTTTCCCATTGTAGTTTTAGGCTTCCATTATACTTCCTCCGTTCTTTTTCTATTGCAACAATGAGATTTTTACACTATTCACTCAGCACCCTTTAATAAACTATTGTGATTTTTACATAAGGAAAAATATAGTCATGTGAGGTCTTCTTAGATACGTCTCGATATATACTTTTAAAATATCAAATTTGTAAAATTTTTACTAAATAGTAGTTAAATATATCAATAGTTGAAGTTGTGCATTGGCAAGCGTGAAAACTCATTTGTTGCAATAGAAAAAGAACGGAGGAAGTATATAGTTTCGTATGTAATTCATATTCTTTGGATTGAATGAAGTTTTTAGTGTCATTTTAATTTCTTTGTGGTATCAGCACAGAGTTAGATCCCCAAATTTGAGTTAACAAAAAGATGGAGAGAGAGTAGGAAGTAAGCCATTGCAAGAAGGGGTGTGCAGTTTTTGACCGGGACCGGAATTCAAACCGGAATGGTGGTACATGTCGTTATGCATACAAATTAAAAACCTTATTTCATCCACAATAACATTATTTAAGTTTAGTACAGCGATAAATAAGGGTCGATCCCATGGAGAGGTTTATATGTTCCTAAAATCCAAGTTCAACTAATTAAGAGAATCTAACTAGTATATACATGTCATTGACTAATATATACATATTCACATTGTTTTTAGGGGGGTTTACAAGATGATACTAAAAATCTAGATACTACTAAAGATAAGTGTAACCTAATATTAACAATTGATGACAAACAATCCCATTTTTAAGTCCATAATGTTGTAGAGATTTATAAACTTCTAACCATGTTTATACTTTCGATTTCATAAACCCAAGATTGATTAGATATATTAATTGTAGGAATTCAAGTAACCAAACTCCCCTATACTTCCTTACTTTTAATCAACGTTGAACTAAGCCTAACATCGATTCTAAACTAACCTAATCACCACAAGTATTTCACAACTTACAATGATTAAACTAGAAGCATTATAGAACTAGAAGTACCTCATTAATCCCTAGTTAATTGAAACATATTATATTTTTATGTCTAAATAACTAGTCTAAGTTATATTCTAGTTTGAACTTAAAACCATCTTTGCAGGCCTTAATTAAACTAGTTGCTACTTGTTGTCATATAATTTAGACTAAGCTTAATCATATAACTAGCAAAGATTTCAACTTTATACATAATAAGATAACAAATTAGGCATAATATTGAAATCTAAAACATACACACAAATATAACTCATGTATCTAAGATCAAACAATCTTGAATTCAAACTATATATTCAACAATTCAATCCAAATAATATCAATACAAACCAACTATGAAACCCAAAAATATAATCGGGAAATATCAAACCAGTTTGAAAGTACAAGAGAAAGAAAGAAGAACTTTATGTATGTCGCGCGGAAATTCGCCTTTGAATTTCGGATTTCGCACCTACGTTCAACCTTGAATTTCACCCTCCACGGTTGTGTGCTAAGACTCCTCCCGAAGGCTGCCTTCCCGTCGAACTCACACACGCCCAAAATGGCTCGAAAACCTCACGCAATTCTCTACTTTTTTTTCTAAAAATATTTGTGGAGTTTTTTGCATAGTATTTTCGGAACCCTCAATTGGGTATAAATACCCCAATTCTGCCGCCCAAGTTGTGAAATTCGGAACCAATTAGATAGGAGGATTGGCCTCCAAGTTTCGGCCCTAAAAACCGACCCTCCTCCTTCTTTGTGGCGCTGAATTGCGGCTGTGCTTCGTGATTGGTCGATTGATGTGCAAGTTGTAAGCTTTCTAATTGGTGGAGATGATGTGGAGGAGATGAGGTGTTTTGAAGAGAGAGGATGATCGACGAAGAGGCGGGAGGAACGAATCCCCTGTTCTGTTCTTTCATCTTCGTTTCTTTCTATCTTCTGTTTTCCATTTTTTTCTTTTCTTTTCTTCTATTCTCATGTGTTTCTTTGCCTTTTTCTTTCCTTTTTTTTTTTTCTTTTCTTCTTTTGTCTTCAAATTTGGCTGCACGTTTGGGCTTGTCTTGTAGTTCTTTCCTTAGACCAAGATTTATCATTAAACAAAAATAGTATAATTAAGTAATATTAGTAATAAAAATAAAAACCTAACATATGATATCTAATATAATTAAAAGTATCTAAAATGCATCAGAATAATAATATAAACACACATATTATAATAAAATAAGGGGACATAAATATATTATAATGTGCACTTATCAAACTCTCCCACACTTAGTCCTTGATCGTCCTCGATCAAACTCTAACTACATGCAATTATAACACATAACACCACCTCTCTATTTCTTAACTCTAAAAGTGAATCAATGAAACGTCGAACAAGAAACGAAAACGTTTTATTTTAGTTAGTAAAAACTCAAGTAAGATGTTAATAGGAATTTCACATTATAAATTTAGAACAATCAAATCATCAAAACTCATAACAAATCATAGATATATTCTTTCGACATTTGCTAAGCAACTAGCTAGCATTCACTTGATAGAACCATGATTTTAATAAATAGACCCTCGCACGATAAATACTCACTCGTCACTCATGTGTTTGAAAAGGTTCATGTATTTCACTTAAGGCTCAATTCCGATGGCAAAAGTCTTCCATAAGCTTGCATATCTTCTCGATTCTCCACTATTATTAAGACAACATGCCAGACATAAATCAAAAGGATTTTAGATGGATTGTAATGAGGGCCATGGTTAAAGGTAGGAAATTTTAAAGACATGTAGACTAGATAGCTTCGAACCAAGTAGAGCAAAAACTTAATAACTCCTCCCTTTCCGGACAAGAGGGAGCAAAATAACTCTCACATTGTACTTCAACCTTCTGTCATTCCAAATAAGCACATTTCATGTATTTTGACTTTGATATACAAACGCCCATTTACATCATCATTTGTAGCTACATATCACACTTGATTTATTTTCTTCACATTTTTTCATTTCATTTTTTTTTTCACCATTTCAATTTTTTTTTTTTTACTTCTTTTCTTCTTCTCTTTTTTTTCACCTTTTTACTCATTTTTTTCATAGAATTTCAAGATTACAATATATTATACAACATGGACGATCAATACTTCAACTGCCATAACCACACCTTTTATAGAAACAGCCCCACACTTCGCTTTTACTCAATCAACAACCATGCTCCATCAGCTCAAAATGTTGGGTCATGAATTTATTTAATGTTTTTTATGGTTTATAATGAAGGCTAAGCAATATAATAGTCTTTTAGGCTCAAGGGGTTTAGAAAGGATGTAATATAATGTAGGGTGGCTATTTGGCTATGTAGTTTATAGCAAAAGAAATACCTTTTTCTTCATGCCGATATGAGTCAATGTAGTCTTGAAGAGTATCAATGCAAGTTCTAGAGAGAAATTACCATGGAAGAACATCACACATAAAAGAAAAGTATGAGACTAATGTGAATGTCTCAGTTTATTAGGCTCGGAATCTCACAGGTTATTTTGGTCTATCCATCTAGTCATAGTTACCACCAAGGGAATGACTAGACTAATTATCTATAAACATGAGATCATTTATGTAATCATGTTATGAATCCTTCAAACTTGACTATTCTTTAACTAAAAATGTTAACAATTCCCAAAAAAAAAAAAAATTATTTTCGAAAATATATTTTATTTCAAAACATAGTTAGATTAGAGTTTCTTGTTGAACTTCTTCATTTATTCAAATTTTTTCCAAAAAGAAACTAAGAGGTTGGTTTTACTTAGCATTATTTCCTGAAAATAATGCATAACGCACATACAACTACTAAATGCACCTAAAACTACATGCTACATGCACATGAACTTTTTTATATAATGCAAATAGTAGTCCAATGATTAACTTTAGTCCAAATTCATAAATTTCTATAGAAATTTCGACAGCATTTCCCTTGTAATATGGACAAATAAAATTTTCATGCATCCAACTCAACCTGTTTCACATCAATATAATCTCCATATAATATTCCAATACCAACATTCAACAATTCTCCTCAAAAATATCAACGTACAACTCCAACTACAATATTCTCCATAATAATCCATAGCAATTCAATTCGAAAAAATATCATCAAATTGCACATACTTCATGTAATAACAAGCAATAACCTCTCCCCCGCACTTAAACCTTACATTGTCCTCAATGTAACATTTAGAATGTGGAAGATATCATAAAATTTTTTCAAAAATCAAATTAAAAAGCACACTAAAATAAAAGCAAAAAACTAAAAGAAGAGTTTAAGAAAGCAAATATGATTCTTGGGTTGCCTCCCAAGCAGCGCCTTGGTTTACGTCGTTGGCTCGACGTGTAGTGATCAAGGTTCTTCTAGTTTTATATCTTCAACGTACATGGCATGAGTTTCGCCATAGAATGGTTTTAGTCTGTGTCCATTAACCTTAAAAACCTTGTTAGTTTTAACATCTATAATTTCTACTGTACCATGAGTAAAGGTGTTAGTAACAATAAAAGGACCAAGCCATCTAGTTTGGAGCTTTCGAGGAAATAATTTCAATCGAGCATTAAATAATAAAACCTTCTGACCAACATAAAAAGATTTCCTAGCTAACTTCCTATCATGAAAGGCTTTAGTCTTTTCTTTGTAAATCTTAGCATTTTCGTATGCTTCTAACCTTAATTCTTCAAGTTCCTGCAACTGCAATCTTCTTTCTTTTCCAGCTTTATCATAATCTAAAGGGAAATTCCCAATGGTTGGCTCCTATTTTTTTAAATTCTCAATGGTAGATTCAACTTTATTTCTTTCCCATTGCTAGGCTTCAACTATTATTTATTTACTAAATGTGGCATTAGTGATAATTTTCCGTTAACAATCGGATTTTGACGTTAATTAGGCGTTAAGCCCCCTAAGTTAACTATGTTAAACCTAAATTAGCCTCTTTTCTTTTCTTTTTTCTACTGTTGCCACACTCCCGTTTCATTTACCCTCCTCTTCATAACTCTCCATCTTCCCTTTTGAAACACTCATCATTCAATCGCAACAGGGTTTCTTTATGGAATTCAATTGCAATAGAAATTTCTTTTTTCTCAATTAAACGCAAGGAAGTAAGGTATAACTACACCGAACTGAATTCCCTTAATTTTATTTGATTGATGTTCCTCTGTTTCTAGTATAATTTCTCACTATTCGTCTCTCTGTTTCTGTGAATACTATGAGGACAAAGAATTGGTTCATATTTCCTTGAATATGGTATTTAATTATAAAGCTGAAATGGGATAATGGGTTTATTTTAAAAAAAATATGTATTTAAAATTTTTAATATATTACTCAACCTGGTAATTGGCATATATTTTGATGTCAATCTCATGAACTCCGATTTTGTGGGCACTGACCCACCTTGCAATTTTCAAAGTTAATCAATCTTTTTTTTTTATGGGAAGTTAATCAATCTTTATTGACTTCAATATTTGCAGTTTGCACTTGCAACTTCTAACCTTTAATTTTTACTGTTTGTCTCTCTGTCCATTCGTCATTTTCACTTCTTCAACTTCATTTTCTTTGACTTTTTTTTTTTTCACAGAAACTTCTATTCACATAAACTTCATCCCGCAGACTCCCTTTGATTTTTAGTGGTACTTTTTTTAGATGAAAATAACTAGTCTTTACTTTAAGTTAAAGCCACTAAAGCTTTTACTTTTCCCCACAATTGAATCAGTACTTGTTTCTACAAATTTTGTAAACTAGTTTGACAATCTAATAGGCTACTACAAGTATTATATTATAAAGAGGCATATATCATTGGTAAATTAATGTCTTAGACCTTTATACAAGAATCACAAATCTGCAAGTAGTAGTATATTCTTAGTTTAATGTGAACAACTCTTTTTTATTTGGTTTTGCTTTTCATTTCTTAGAAATCCACAGATTCATGTGAATTTTATTCATAGTTAGAAGCATGTGCAACTATAATGATGATGTTGACTATAATGAGTGAATGAGGTTGTTTAAAACTTATTCTATGTTGCTATATGTATTGCAGCATGAGTGAACAGGTTTTGTTGAAGTTTCAGTATAGGGCTTTGGATGTTGATGTGTGATAAGTGCATATTCTAACATATTTTAGTTGCATATTAGGTGCATTTTCATGTAGCATTAGAGCATTTACGTTGCATTTGTGCATATTTAGATCCCTTTTCAGAAGCTACGATACTTTCACGGGTTTTTTGGTCTTTTGATGTAAACTCAGGTACTTTGAACTCCTATTTGAGGATATGACGATTAAGACACTTGGATGACCTTCAAAACGATATATCATGTGCCCAAAACGGATTGAAAGTGAAGAAGATACACACGACTTTGTGTACTTGTGCGAAATATGATACCTCTGCACCATTTCACTCATACCCTTTGACACAATAATGATAATGAGGTAATTTCAACTGGGTTGGAAACTAGACTTCAAGAGCTTTCCAACGATATATTACATGTGTGAAACAAAGCTATGAATCAAAAGTTATAGCTGTTCAAAGTTGAGGTGAAGTCGCTGTCTCGCCCGCACGCCCGTGCGTATTTGTGCTCGGCCGTGCAACCTGCAATCAAAAGTCGCGAATGTTTCTGCCTTGCTCGCACGACCGAGCAAGATTTTGCTCGACCGTACACGACCCTGCACGCCCGTGCGCTTAGTTGCTTGCCCGTGCAACCTGCTGTAATGTCGTATCTTCCGCGTGACCTAACTTATGTCGGTTTACATTAATCTTAGCTTATAAATAGGACTTTAAACATTATTTTGAGGAGCTTAGATAATATATCATCATTATTAGTTTATACTTATGGTTTTTAGAGAGAGAAGTTAGAGAGAGAAACTTGTAGATCTCCATTGTTCTCCAAGACTCCACCTTTCTTCCATTAATTCAAGTATCTCTTTTCTTCTTCTTTTCTCCTTGTTTTATATTATGATGTTTTATTATTCTTTTCTATTTTCTTTATTTATTTCAATTATGCTTTCATAGTTTTGTAATCTATGGTTAAGTTGAACCCTAGTGTGAATTAATTCATGATTATACCTTTAAATTCCCAAATTAATTGCTTAATTGTTCTTGCTTAATTGATTGTGCATATTCCAATACTAGATTAGGGATAACTAGTATTGTTATGATTCCATTGTCTTGATCACAACGGGAGTTGGGTTTTGACGGATTTGAATATTTCAATTAAGGACATGAAGTTCTCCACGGGAGTAGGTAGAATGGATTGTTAGCAAGTTAGAGTGCCGCGTTTAATGTCTTTAATTTGCATGATTCCACGGGAGTAGGCTTGAGTGCATATTAGAGAAGTCATAGATACTCGGGAGAGATTTATGGTATTTTATAGGGTATGCTTTTCCTTGTGAATATTTAATTGACTAGTTTGGGGTAGGAATTATCATTGTATTAATTTATGCTAGTGGGGATACTTAACTATAGAGTCTTTTATTTATAGATTGAATAGTATAGTTAATTCGACCATATTTGATATTAACCTCCTTTAGTCTTACCAATACTTAACGGCTAATCATAGAACAACTTTCCCTCTGTGGGATCGACCCTGACTTACCCTACTACATACTTAGGAGGATTAGTTAGGTTATTTATATTTGTTAGGTGCACGACACGCCTATCAACTTTATCTCTGTGGGACATAGTTTGTTTTATTTAGACTTTATTGTTGGTGAGTCTATAGTGTATATAATTTTTTTTTACTTTCTTTTGTGAATTTTTTTTTTCTTTTCTTTCTTTTTCGTATCATGGAGTCATATTATTATTGTGATGGGGATAATTCTTTTGATAGGCACCACAGTCATAGTTCTTGTGGTTCTCATGTTTATAGTTTTGATGCATCACATCAAAATTCTCCCAATTTTTGCATGAGTTCTCATGAATTACCATACATGTTCCATGAACCCAATATTTTTGCTAGTAATTCTAGAGCAATTTTTTCTTTTCCTCAATATGAGAATGAATTGTTTTGGAAATACTATTATAGGCTTGGCGATTTTATTGGTCCTAAACATGGAATTGAAATTTGGGATATGTGCCTAGGAATTTTATGAGGGTTTAAATGAAGAAACTAGGGTGGTGTTTGATTCTATGTCTAATGGGAAATTCTTAGCAAAATCACCAGATTATTGTTGGGATTTAATTGAGTGGTTGGCTAAGAATAACTATGAATGGGATATGTCTTTATCTGCTAGACCAACCCTACAACCCTATAGTTGTATTACAACACCTTCTTATTCTTCGAATTGTCACTCTACTTCTCATGCAATTTCTTTGTGTGATGTGACATTAGTGAATGATTTTAATCCCTCACCCAATATGAATTTGATTATTACACTCAAAATTCTCATCCCCAACCGTATATTTATGATGATGATGATGCGGGTTGTATAGAGAATGAGAGTTATGAGGATGATGATCAAATTATAGGAGAGATCAATGTGATGGATATTTTAAAGGAGGAAGAAACCTTGGTTGAAAAACCTTCCTTCGAGAAGTCTATAGATGAGAGTGATGTGATTCATGAGTCTTTGTCGGTTCCCCCTACTGTTTTTGAGTTTCATGTTGCTTTCTCTCAAAAGCTTGACCTTATTCCTTCTTCTCCTATATTATATCCTCCTTCATTCCTTATTTCTCCCTCTTTGAATGACTCATATGATCATGAAATTTATGTACATTCGGTTTCTTTCCAACCTGTTGGGTCATGTAAAAAGACTAATAATTTTTCTTTTTCTTCCTTCTCTTGTGGATATAACTTTTTCTTTGATTTTCCTTTTTGCAGGTCTTCTAGAGAATTAAAACTAATTTATTCTACATTTTCTTTTGTATATTATTTGCTTTTCTGTGAGATGCATGCAGATGCATTTGACAAACTACTAAGGGCTTTGATGAGCTATTCCTAGGAGGCAACCCAAGTTTTCTAACCTTGTTAGTTTTTCTTTTTTAAAAAAAATTTTAGATTTAGGATATTCTGTTTTTTTTTTTATTACTAATTTATAAAATTTGTGCAAATTGTGATCCAGGGGTTGAATTCCTATTATTCATTAAGGTTAATTTCTAGGTACTTGATCTTATGCTCTGTGAGGAGATTCAACTAAGGGTTTTCACCCACAACACTTTTGGTATACTCTTTCCTTTCCCCCTCTTCAAGTTTTTGAGACTCATATCTCTTTTTGCCATTTATTTTGGTTTAACTTGATTGTGTGATTGAGGAAGTTGATTATGTTATGTGGTTGTGGATGTTTTCCTTTTCTTCCCCTCCTTATATTTCTTTGTCACGTTGAGGACAATGTGTTATTTAGCTTGGGGGAGGATTTACTTTTAGGGTTATAACTTTGCACATAATTTTGTTTTGGTATTTTTTTAATTTCTTCTGCATTTTTGCATATTTTGGCTTTGTGGGTATGCTTTCTGAAAACCTTCACGAGACCTTACTCGTCCACTAGGGCATCCTAGGGGTTTAAAGGGCTTGTTGCACATGCTAAGTGCAATCGTGATTCCTACGAAAGTGAGTTAGGATTTATTGCTTTCTTAGCATTAGGAACATTTTAGTTTAGTTTTGCATTTTTGTTGCATTCATACAGGAAATATATGTTTTAATTCATGACATTGATAACTCGTGAGATTTCGGCATATCTTGGATATTGTAATTAAATTTTATAAGATTGAGTTAGTCTTCATTGACCGCTTCATGGTACGATTGTTTTGCAACTTGAATGGTTTGTGGTAAGATTGGTTGACATTCCCCGAGGAAGACTTGATTTTACTTGGTAAGCATAAGCCTAGTGAGGATTCTTTCAAGCCTTATAGACTGACACATCTACATCATTCTTCTATTTTTTTGTTGTGTGATAGTTACTCATGAAGTACGATTCTTGAACTTGCCTTGGCACTCTTTGAGACTTATGTGGCATATGCATGCGTTGATATGATTGAGGTGTTCTTTTCATTATTTTGAGCCTTCAGACATTTTTCTTTTCATATATATTATTCCCTTTAATTAACCCATGTTGAGCTTTTGATATTCCATTCTCTTGATCAACCTACATTACAAGCCTCTAGCCTTTTGTGATTTCTCTACCCAAAGTAGGGTAACATTAAAGTTCATGTGTTTAAGCTTGTGTTGTGGTTTTTTGGTAATTATTGGAAGAAAATATGTTGAAAGAAAAAATGCTTAAAGTTATAGTGTGGAAGTGCAAAATGAAAAGAATGATGAAGAAGTTGTGAAGAATGATCTAAAAAATTGAAAAAAAAAGGAAAGAAATGAAAAAAATATTGAATAAAAGGTGAGATAATGTTTGTTGGAGTTGATAAGGTTGGGTATTATCTTGATTCATTGGCAATGTGTTGTTAAACTTCTAGTAGAAGTTTTTGTGGCGTTTGCATCTAATGGCCATAGATGTTAAAGTGTTATTTCCTCCACTAGTTGGTTTTTAGCACCACATTCCCATAATATTTTCTTACCCTTACCTTAGCCACACTACAACCCTTTGTAAGTCCTCATGATCTATATGCATGTTTTCGCCAATTTTAAGTGGATAATGAGACGATAGTCAAGTTTAAAGAAAAATGCTTCATTCGAGTTGATTTGGTATATGTTTGAGTAGAAATTTCATTACCCATAAACACATGAGAGAGGGTGTGCTCGACTAAAGTGAGGTTTGCCGAGTTTAATTAAGCTTAGCTTGGGGGAAGGTTTGTGGTTTGCCATGGTGAGTCAAGTTGCGATCACATGAATTTATATGAGGTGTGATTTGTGGTCTATCTTAGTATAATCTTATAATTATAATATCTTTCATATGCTAGAATCTCATGTCTTGGAGATTGAATGGTTGAACGTATAAATCCTGTACAAAACTTCATCTTACTCTTCTCTTGTGAATTGGTTTGGTTTGCTTGAGGACAAGCAAATGTTTAGCTTGGGGGAGTTTGATAAGTGCATATTATAACATAATTTAGTTGCATATTAGGTGCATTTTCATGTAGCATTAGAGCATTTACGTTGCATTTGTGCATATTTAGGTCCCTTTTCAGAAGCTACGATACTTTCACTGGTTTTTTGGTCTTTTGATGTAATCTCAGGTACTTTGAACACCTATTTAAGGATATGACGATTAAGGCACTTGGATGACCTTCAAAACGATATATCATGTGCCCAAAACGGATGAAAGTGAAGAAGATACACACGACTTTGTGTACTTGTGCGAAATATGATACCTCTGCACCATTTCACTCATACCCTTTGACACAATAATGATAATGAGGTAATTTCAACTGGGTTGGAAACTAGACTTCAAGAGCTTTCCAACGATATATTACATGTGTGAAACAAAGCTATGAATCAAAAGTTATAGCTGTTCAAAGTTGAGGTGAAGTCGCTGTCTCGCCCGCACGCCCGTGCGTATTTGTGCTCGGCCGTGCAACCTGCAATCAAAAGTCGCGAATGTTTCTGCCTTGCTCGCACGACCGAGCAAGATTTTGCTCGACCGTACACGACCCTGCACGCCCGTGCGCTTAGTTGCTTGCCCGTGCAACCTGTTGTAATGTCGTATCTTCCGCGTGACCTAACTTATGTCGGTTTACATTAATCTTAGCTTATAAATAGGACTTTAAACATTATTTTGAGGAGCTTAGATAATATATCATCATTATTAGTTTATACTTATGGTTTTTAGAGAGAGAAGTTAGAGAGAGAAACTTGTAGATCTCCATTGTTCTCCAAGACTCCACCTTTCTTCCATTAATTCAAGTATCTCTTTTCTTCTTCTTTTCTCCTTGTTTTATATTATGATGTTTTATTATTCTTTTCTATTTTCTTTATTTATTTCAATTATGCTTTCATAGTTTTGTAATCTATGGTTAAGTTGAACCCTAGTGTGAATTAATTCATGATTATACCTTTAAATTCCCAAATTAATTGCTTAATTGTTCTTGCTTAATTGATTGTGCATATTCCAATACTAGATTAGGGATAACTAGTATTGTTATGATTCCATTGTCTTGATCACAACGGGAGTTGGGTTTTGACGGATTTGAATATTTCAATTAAGGACATGAAGTTCTCCACGGGAGTAGGTAGAATGGATTGTTAGCAAGTTAGAGTGCCGCGTTTAATGTCTTTAATTTGCATGATTCCACGGGAGTAGGCTTGAGTGCATATTAGAGAAGCCATAGATACTCGGGAGAGATTTATGGTATTTTATAGGGTATGCTTTTCCTTGTGAATATTTAATTGACTAGTTTGGGGTAGGAATTATCATTGTATTAATTTATGCTAGTGGGGATACTTAACTATAGTGTCTTTTATTTATAGATTGAATAGTATAGTTAATTCGACCATATTTGATATTAACCTCCTTTAGTCTTACCAATACTTAACGGCTAATCATAGAACAACTTTCTCTCTGTGGGATCGACCCTGACTTACCCTACTACATACTTAGGAGGATTAATTAGGTTATTTATTTTTGTTAGGTGCGCGACACGCCTATCAATGTGGTAGTTGATGATGTTGACAAAGTGAACATGATTGACCTTGTAATTGACTATTGGGATGGTGCTAAGAATTCTTACATATCATATCCTAGTAACCCTACATTCTCTTATGTGTTCATAATGAAACATTGGCCTTTGAATAATGATAAGGACCTTATGCAAATGTTTAGTAGGTTATCTAACGAAAAGTGCATTAATATATGGATAGGAGAGGTATCAAAACCCTCTGAGCTAATCAATTCTGCTATGAGGTTATATTCCTCCAAATTTCGGGAAACTACTAACAATGATGCCAACAGCGAATCATCAGCTGCTAAGTTGACACCTAGAAGAAGTGTTAGGTTGAATCCAAATGTCGGAAGTCCACCATTAAGTCCTCCAATAATTCAAAGTCCTCAAGAACCTTCATTGGCACAACTTACAGAACCTCGTCCTTCACAAATTGATGAACTTTGGAAAGACATCCAAATATATCCTATTCCATCACCCAATGTTGTAGAGAGAGGAAGGGGAAGTGGTGGAGGGAGGAGTAGAGGGAGTGGAAGGGGCAGGGTTGCAGGGAGGAGTAAAGGGAGTGGAAGGGGCAGGTGTGCAGGGAGAGGTAGGGGGTTGGATAGTTGGTTCAACTGCTCCTCAAATGATTCACAACCTTTTGTAACCCAATCAGAAAGACAATTAGAAACACAACCACAGATTTCTGAACCAATTAAATTTCCTAAGAACTACAAGGCAGTGAACAAGAAGATGCCAATTACCACAGCTAGAAGGAAGGGGTTGTTTGTGCCTAAGAACAGTGACACTTCAGTTGATGACAGTGGACATGACAGCACTCCTAGGAGAACTTTATCATTGAGGGTGACTGATGAAGTAAATTTGGATGATGATGATGTTGTACATGGGTATGGTTCAAATGGAAATGGTTCACATGGGGATGTTTTAGATGAGGAAGATTCAAGTGAAGATGACAGCTCACTAGTGCATAATTGGCCTAAGGTATCACCCCAAAAGTGTTACTTGAAGGCCTAAAAGTGTTGCTTTAGGCAATAGGTAACACTTTTATAAGTGAAACATCTGCCTGTGCTACCTATTATCTAAGGTAACACTTTCCAATGCTAATGTTTCACTTTCTTAAGTGTTACCTAAAATTCTCTAACGTATCACTTTTTTAAACTAATGTAGCATTTTTACCGTGTTACTTGTAATTTTTGATGTAACACTTTTTCATCTATAGTAGCATTTTTTATGTTATGTCTTGAATTATAGTAACACTTTATTAGATGTTATGTATCATTTTAGGTCAGCATATGTAACACTTTGTGATATTAGGCAACACTTATTATTAGCTAGATTTAAAGTCACTACTATTTCACACGTCTTATATATAATAACAATCTTTAATTTGTCGGCACATATACAATATAATAATACTAAAACTTACAAACGTAATAAACGAAGAGGAAATAGAACGATATTATAGATATTGAGTTCAAATACTCAACGGTCATTGTAAAAAACGAGCCAATGAGTAGTATTCATCAATTGAAAACATACTATTGCTTTCAAAAATATAAATATATAATTGATCTAAAAATCCTGTCATAATACATATAACTCTCCCCAAATAATCCTAAATTAATCTTAAGATCGTGTCTTTTTTCCGTCTTGAATTCCATGCATCGCCCTATTCATGCATGCATGTTTCCAAAAGCATCATGCCTACCTGCTACTCTAATCCATTATCTCCATCGTCATCCTGCAGTAATGAGAACAAATAAAAAAGAATGCTCAAAGTCTTTATGATAACACGACTAATTATATACTTGTAAAAAATAAAACAAGTATGGCAAATATATGAGGCATAACAAAACTCCTCTTTTTTTGTGAACTGTGATACATGGAAAGACCCTGCCTACATCCCTGTGCTTGTCTAGAAAACAAGTGACTCGATCAAGTGGTGAATGAATCCTTAAAGATGAGGCCACCTTCACTAGTATCCTGTATGAATGCTCTTGCAATAAGTAGAATGTACCAACCCCGTGCACACCCTGCAAAACAACCCCGTGCACACCCTCCTGCACAGCAACCCCTTGCATAAATCGAAAAGAAATAGAAAAAGAAAAATAATTATAGTAATCACTTCCTCCAAAAGTTGTTCAATGAAACAATCAGCAAGTCTCCTTTTTCTTTTTATGCACATGTGTTTCACATTATGGCCTATATGTAATTATTCATGTAGGTCTCCCTTTTCTTTTTATGCATCAAGAGTTTTACATTGGTTTTTTTTATGTAGATTATCTATTAACTTTCTTATGCTGGAGTGAAGCATTACAATTACAATAAGAAACTTTTAAGGGTAATATTTGACATGTATAAGTAATCATGAATTCATGATATATGATCTTACAATAGATTGACGTAAGTCATTCTCATATAAGACTTTTAGTTAAAAACTAATAATATTTGAAGCATATGCATTTTCTTTAAAATAAAAATAAAAGAGGTTTACATCCAAACTATAGTTCGAAAAGTATATTCTTAAACACGGTTAATATAAGAACAAGTTTTCTTTTGAATGCTTTCTGCTCATAAGAACTTCTATCCACCATTAAATCTCTAAAACATGGAAAATGTAATTTTCTTGGTCATATATATACGGGATGCACAACAACCCCCTGCACAGCAACCCCCTACACAGTAACCCCCTGCACAGCCCCCCTGCGCAATGGCTTAGCAAAAGTATATGGGAGCTTATAACATGCAACTATGCAAGTGGTCTATATTCATCATTCAGTAATACCGGTCACATTTTAATAAAGCATAGCGCACAAAATCTAAAACTCAGCAAAAGAAAAGAACATAACTAGTTTAGTTTAACTATGAAGAAAAGGTTAACATTAACAACAATTAGGAAAAAAAACCGGAAGAGCATACAGTTTCATAACATAGCTCAAAAAGTGAAAAAGTTATCAGACAACCAAATACAAGGATCTAGGGAAACCTTACTGTCAATTCTTAAATGCTCCAATCTCAAGTTCTCTTTCTGTCGTAAACTTCAATCAGCCTAAAAGTATAAGATATAACAATAGTAATAAGTAACTTGAAAGTTTCCTTAAAACACGAATATCGATCAAATACAAAATTTGTATAGCCGACTTGCATGAATTTTTTAGTCTGCCTTAAGGCCCTTAACAATTAAATAATTTATGTATAAACTGACCTTCAGCTTGTATGACTTGCGCCCAACCAAGAAGACCTTTCTAATCCTATAACAATCAGCTCATATATGTGTCAAGTATCCCCTCCCAGGTCCAAACTCACCAACAGAATAGATATTATCTTCAGTCAATATGATGAAACTGTTGTTCTGACAAAGCTTGAGTAGAATTGGGCTCTGGTTATTAATAAATTTGATCACTGATCAAGCCTTTATGATGGGTTGGCTTGGACTATATACCCTAATGCGTTTATGCACTTATTTCTTTTCATGAATGATGAACAATCCGATTAGTTACAGAGATTTTGATGCGATCAGCGTATCACGTACCCTAGAATCTGTCCTCATAATGGAATAAAGACATAATTCAATGGTAATTCGAAAAATCAGATTGAAATTTACAAAATTCATTGGGAAAAAGACAATAATTTGAGACAAACCTGCTGATCAAAAGACTTTTAATGAAATTTCCCAATTTTCGTTGTCAAATTGTCTAAATTCGCAGCTTCCCAATTGTGTTAAAACTGATGGGAGGTTGAACATGAACGATTCATTGGAACTTCGAACAAAAAAGTTGATGAAGATTGACAAATAAAACAATAAAATCAAACAACAAGATTTAAACAAACCGAGTAAATTCTCTAATCACCTGGAAGAACGATGAGGATTGAACGCCGATGGGAATGGACGAATTAAGGAGCGAGCGGCACCAACGCGACACCCCCAGCAGCGACCACACACAACAATACCACCACGAAGAGGAGAGAGAAGACACGAGCAGGGGACCGAAGCACATCAGCAGCACCGCGTGAGGGGGGAACGATAGCACGACAAGCGCTGGGGAAAACGGGAGCACCCGCAAGGGGTGGCTAACGGGGCAGCAGCGCAGGGGATCGAAGAAAGAGAGAGAGGGCTGGGATTTGGGTTTTCACAGGGAAGGAAAGGAGTTGGGGTGAGAGAAATAGAGGTGGGTTTGGGGTTTTTGTTTCCCAAACTAACCGACTAAAAATAGAAAATAAAGGAGTATTAGACTTTGGCTTTCTATTTTGGCAAAATACCGCTCAACCAATTGCATACGAAATCAAAGATATAAAATAATAGTAATAACTTCATAGAATTTATATAAATAAATATATTATAACCACTACAAAAATAAATGTTCATACCTTAACCCAAATAAAATAAGAATATTCAAAATATAATTAGCATAATAACTATAATTAACGCTTAATAAAACGATTTTAAGAATCGGGGTATTACACCTACAGAGCGTTGTACGTAATTTGTCAATATACCAATGCTTTAATTTTTGGCCTTATTGTGTTTGGTGGCTAATAAAGTGCCAAACATAAAATTTGGGATTACTCCCCTAAAAGAAATTAATTATAAAAACTTTACTTTACTAATTGTCAAAAAGAAAAATACTTATACTCTAAAAAGAAACCTATTCTAAAGTGTTAGTGTTACTTTAAATGTGTTACAAATACAAAGTGTTACTTAAAAGTGTTACCTTTTATAAAGTGTTACATCAAATGTTACTCAATTTAAAAAGTGCTACATGAAAATGTTACTTATAGAAAAAGTGTTACATTAGGTGTTACATATTAATAAAGTGCTACCAAGGTGTTACGTACATATTCGAGAAACTTGAATTTTAAAAAGTGTTACCCTATACATGTTACCTTAGACCAACTTTGTACTAGTGGCTTTAACCCTACAAGTGCACTTGATGGATCTGTTGACAGTGATGAGACTGTGGTTTCTGAGCATGATGATGATGATGAGTATGGTCCACTGACAATGCATGACAACTTTGATCCTTATGAAGGACCTCAGTGGGAGGAGATGCTAGGAGGGGAAGAAGACACTAACTACTTCACAAAATTGTATGAGAATGGTGAGTTGTACATGATAAGTGTTATTTATTATATATTATAACCCTCTTATGCCTTCTTATTAGCTCTTTATTACTGTTATAAATTACTCCCTCTATCCCATAATACTCTTTACACTTCTATTTTTGGATATGACCCACTATTATTTTAATCCTTCTACCTTTTAAACATTGGCCCACACTCTCTCTCCTCCAAATAAAATAATACCACTCCTATTACATACCAACTCTAACCATGGCCCACATTCTCTCTCCTTAAAATAAAATAATACTACTTTTACTAACTACTAACTCCTATCACATCTACTTTTCAATAAAACAATAATTGATAACCAAACAACAACTTATCATCTAAAACTATGTGCCTTGATAAGTGTCAAGAGTATTTTGGGACGGAGGGAGTATAAGTTGTGGGTTTAAATGGTTTTCATAGGTTATCTAGTAATTGTGCTTATATGATTATTTATTAGTCTGGCGTATGTTATATTTTATACTAGTAATAATATATCTAATGTTGATACTTGATAGGTACTCTATACTTATAAAGTCAAGGAAATGGGCTAAAGTCTAAGACTTGCTGTGATTAAACATAACATTTTGAATAACTAGTCTATCGCGCATTTTGAATGGGCTAAAGTCTATCACGCGCGGGCCCCCAAGGTAGCAAAAATAATTGCGGAAAGTTCTCGTACCTCTACTGACAACTTATAAAGAAAGGGAAAAGAAAGAACAAACTATGACTATATGAGTACCACTTCAATTAGACTTAATAATGGATAACTGTTAGTTTCGGAAGGCATTAACTTATGTAAATTTCTCATGTTAAATATACCATATTCTTGTAATTTCTTGCTAAAAATTGATGACAAATATTTTATCAAGGGTAATGATGAAACTATATGACTATATGAGTACCACTTCAAGTAATCTATTTATAAATGAACTTCCATTAAGAGGAAACCCTTAAAGTCATTTTATGCATTCGGAAACTAACAACTATCCAAAATTTGCTAAATGTTACCATATATATATTCAAGTTGTTATGTCAGCTACCAAAGAGCAACTACTGAAAACAACTATTGGCTATCAACTAATTGTTATATAGAGGCATAATCCAAACACAAGAAGACAAAAAAGACAAAAATTGCAATAAATATGAATCCTTGGTATGATTAGAACGTCAACCATTTATTTTGTAATGGTGCATGATAAGTGGTCTACCAAAAAAAGCTAATGAAATAAAAAAGATATGTGCTTTATCTTATTTACAAAGGAGTTCAGAAGATTTCGGTTATTGTAAAAGCTAAGTGCTGCTACATCTGGTTAGTCTTTCCAAGATGCTGCCACTTCAAGACTAAAGTACAACCATTTCTTCAGAGCTGATTATCATTTTGGTCATTTTCTATCAAAACTACCCATTTTCTATCAAAAAAGTAGTCTTTACCTTTTCTACATGATCACTAAGAAAAGAGAATGCTTTATCAGTGAGTTCTACTATTTGGGTTTCTTGTGTTACAAAGATTGCCACTGCTGCTGCTATTTCAGAAGGTCTGAATTCCATCAAGTCAATCCCTGCATTTAATTCTCTCAACAATCAATACACCAAACCCACTCTTCATTTTTTCACCAACTAACATTGAATATATATACTAATATACTTTATGAAAGATTATAAATGATAAAGAGAGGATGTATTTAAGGAATGAATATTGATTGTACCTTTGATTGTGCTTATAGTAAGTTGGATGGCCTGTGAAATTAGACTTCTTGGTGGCATTTGATCCCCATTTAGTTTATAAAGAAAATAGTCTATGAAAGAAAATGGTGTCACTGATTGCATTCTCCACTTCAAAGTGCTCATCACTAAAAGCTCCATTCTTTGAATAGTTTTTGCTTCAAATACAAACTTGCTATCACCCACCTACACACCAATCAAATCAAATTACTCGAAAAAAAATTCCTATATCATAATCCTAGGTCTTATATTGATTAGTGATGTATTAATTTGATCCGGATTCAGATTTAGTTATTGGGTCCAAAAGATTACATATTATTGCTATTTGGATTTAGTTGTAAAGATATTGGGTGCAAAAATTACAACATAAAGGTCTGAAAATTGATATATTTACCTCTATTTGGATTTAGTTGTCATGTTATCGGGTCCAAACTACATTATCAACGTGATAATTAATTCGGAACGAAGCGAGTATCTACAAATAGGACTCACTTGTAGATCTATGGAAAGAGGGACATCAGTTTCTTCCATTTTGGCCGCTATAGATACACAAGAAACAGCCAGCAATTGCATCATCCATGCTTTTCCCTTCTTCAAAATCAATAACACAAAATGAATTAATTAATTTTGATTTGATTTACATAAATAAATAAGACTTATTTTTGGTTTGATAGATTCTTACAGGTAGTTCATATGCCGAAAGGAAGCGATCCAAGTAGTTTACAGATAGATAAACACAAAGGGGGCCTAAATTGTAGTGGGATTGGACCTGTTAAGCCAACATAATAATGAAATTAGTAATGATAATCAATGAAGAATATCTAAACTATTAAGGAAAATCAAACTTAAAACACACACATATTAATCAAATGATGGTAACACCGTGACAACGTGGTTCATCATATAAAGGGGTTTGGTACTTTTGAGGGGGAAGGTAAGAAATGCAAAACATGTTAGTAAAACTGAAAAATAAAGTTGACATAGAACATGTAATTTAATTAACGTAACTATATAATTAGTCCCACACAAATGGATGTATCATTAATAAAAGGATGAGAAAAAACAAAACAACAAACCCCACAAAATAATCATCCACAGAATAATAGAAAGTAAGAAAAGAAATGAAGAAAATTTGTAAAATTCTTTTAATTAGCAGAAAATAAAAAAGAAAAAGACATCCCATCAGAAAATTAAGACGAGACAGTTTTGATAATGAAATATTGGTGGGAAAAAAGAAAAAAATTCCATAAAATGGAAAATAAAAAGAGAGTTAGATTAAGAGACCCACCTTATGAATCCAATCAATAGCTTGATTTCTAGCACCCAAATCTAAATCTCCACATCTCAATCTCTTCAAATAATCAATACCAAGAAAAAATTGATTTTCTCTGTTTAACATGGAAGCCAAACATTCATTAGTTGGCAGAGAAAATAAGTTAAACTCTGGACCAACAAAGTTGTAATCTTGATGATTATTATTAATAAAGTTTCTTGGATTTCCATGTTGCCAGTTACAAATCTCAAAATCATCAAAACTGGTTGTGTTATCCTGTGCACACAAAAGGCTTGAAACTGCATAATCTAAACTGGGTGCCATTTTTAGTTGATGTTCTTCTTCTTGTTCTTCAGCCTACAACTTCTCTCTCTAAAACTCACACTTTCTCTCTCTAAAAATTAATGAATCCCTAGTTGCATCTACTGAAATCTGAAGATAAATGATAAATTTAAGAGTTTTTCTTTTCTGGGTATTTAAGAGATTTGATTGATAGATGAAAGAACAGATTTTTGATGAATCAAAAATAGAACAAAACAAAACAAGAAAAAACAAATGAATCACAAAAAGAATGAAAAAATGGGTAGTTTTGATAGAAAATGACCAAAGTTTATATTACAGGGAAAAAAGTAGTGTCTCAATGTTTTGGTTGAAGACTCCTATAAGCTGATTATTCTCCTAGCCTTGTTAAACTGACAGTATCATGTTACTGCTGCAGTTAACAATTCTGTTGTATGAAAACCAAACAAACAAGAATTACACAGCAACTGGCATCATCGGGAGATCTCAAAGAGCTGGGTATAGTATTATGTCATCATTACAAACAGAACTTCAAAAATAACTAAACAAAAAAGTATGATAGATTCACAACAGAATTGTAAAACAAATAACAAGGTAAGTATATTGTTAACATAAACAATCTTCGTTGGTGAAGTCGCATGAAGACACATAAATCCTAAACTGGCAAACTTAGTAGAAAGTGAATGAACTTAAGAAAAGTGATGCAGAAAAAATGCGATGGAAACCTTAATTTGCGTAATTTACTTTAAGAAAAGATAAATATTATTCGAAATTAAAGCTTACCCCATCTCCAAATCATCGTATTCATCGTCTGCCATTAGAGATCTTGGAAGCTTGTTCTCACAAAACCCTAAAGAGGTTCCATCCAAGTGAAGAGAAGAAATCTGTAAATTATGTCTGCAAAAAACAAAAGTCACGAATTAATTGTATTTTTAGAAGATAAAACAACACGTGCAAAGCCAGGGCAAAAAAGCAAGTTTAAACACCACAAGATTACTACTAAGAGTACATAAAATCAATAACAAAAGGTCTAAAATTATTAATTCAAGCCAGTAATAGAATAGCCTAGTTTTAATCACAATAATTGGAAATCATAATTCTTGCTTTAGATTATGGAGTTTGGTAACTTTGTTCCAAGTATAGCTTTGATTCATTTGAATTGAATCTGAATTCCTATATTTTTTCATTGGATCTAAAATTAACTTGGAAAATTGCAATTTGTAGATGGAAAACAGTTTCGTGATATATGTATTTGGACAACATTTTGGCTGATTATGAGAATTGTAATCCTTGTCATAGAAAATTAGGAAGAGTTCTATTATCAAATTTCTCAATGTATTTAGTGACAACTTACCAATGAAATATAAACTGGAGTACTAAATCTCTACAAAACAGAGGGCTAAGAATATGTTCCCTAAATAACATAATTCTTATAGATTATAGTTGTAGGGTTGCTTTCTCATGGTCAACTGGTTTTGTCCATTATTGCTTATAGACATAGTCAATTAGTGAAGTAGTGTACTAAGCAAAGGTTGAACCCCTTAGAGAAGAACATAAGCTAAGTAGTACATATAGAGCATGTCTGGTTCTACTCAACAACAACCACCAGCAAAGCGTAGATCTTCATATATTTCTCTTTAAATCACACGAAAAATGCCCAAAGATTGCATCTTTTTTCTTATTTTTCAAATATCTACTCCAATTTTTTGTCACATTTCCAATAACTTAGCAATAAAAAGCATTTGAAAATAGCCAAAAAAATTATTGAAATGAAGAATGACTTACAGTAGCTTTCCCTGTCCTCCTCCATTCTTCTTCCTTCTCCCTCCTTCCTTCGGTCTCCTCCCTGGCGCCACCACAACCACCACCCGATGCGCAAATAATTCAAAAGAAAGTTTTTTTATGCGCAGATAATGATGAAACTCCAAAATTCGAAATATAAGTAACCAGATCTTGGGAAAAACACGAAACCCTAAAAAATCCATGAGAAATTAGATCTTAATTCTAGCAAATTCGAAAAAGTATCACAAGATCTAAAACAAATAGCAAATAAACCCATAATCTAACTAAAAGAAATGAAATTTCATGGAAATTAAAGATTAGAGATAAAATTGACTAACCCTTGAAATATAAAGCCAATAATCGAAAGCCGGTACTGAAAAAGGAGGGAGATGGTGTCGATTCAACGGCGGTGAGAGTAGGCGTAGGTCAGCGTGGTGGAGTTTCACCTTCGCTAAATGTTCATTTCGTCAACGTTCAGCTAATCTTGAGAGAGAGAAAAAAAAAGGTAAAAAAAGAAGAAGAATGAAAGAGGATGAACTGGAAATTGGAAAGAGGAGAATGAAGAAGAAGAGAGAGACAGTCAGAGTGAAGAGGGTTGCAAAGACAACGGGGCAAAAAAATGGCAGCATAGCAATTCTAACAAAGTGGAGGGGCAAAATAGTCCTCTTACTGTTACTAAGCTACATTAAGATAACTTCTCACTTTTTAATGGGTATGGAAGAAGAAAAGACAAAAAAAACTTCTTTTTGGGCTAGCAACACCACGCAGCATAAGAGGAGAAAATATGGAGTGGGCTTTGGAGGGAAAACCCATACAACAGTAATAACGAAGGAAAGAAAGAAAACCCTATGTTTTCTTGAAGAGAGCAAGCAGCAGGGGCTCGGGGGGATAGAAGACAGAACATAACGCTGGAGAAGTAAGTAGCAGCAGCGACGAAGCGGCAGCACAGTAGCAAGGAGACGTAGTTCGAAGGAGCGAAGAACAATACGAGTGTACGACGTCGAGCAGATCGTTCGGCCATGGTTTCTCATATTTGGGTGATGTTCTCTTCAATTATGAGTAGCTAATTTTCTATTTCTAGGACTTATAGATGAAACCCTAATATTATGAATTGATAGTTTTGTTGTGTTTGAGAATTGAATTTGGTTTATGATTGCATAGCTATTGAGATTATTATTGGGTTAATTATTGTTTGCAATATAATTGATGATTATTCTTGTAGAATTAATTATTGGGTTATATTGTTATCAAATTTACATACTTTGTTCTTGTAGTTCAAGGTGTGATGTTATGCAATGGTGTTTGATGATTTGTGATTGAAAAGTTGAATAATTTATGCTTTGGTTAGATAGGTTATGTCACCTAATTAATCACAACACTATTTTTGTGGGTATTCCGGCTTGTAGTTTAGGATACTTGATAAACCTATTAATTCTCATTCCAATTAATTTATTAATCATATTATTAGTGGTGGATTCGACTGTCCTAGATTCTGTATTATTGTCTGTTCTCCGATTCACTTTTGTTATTGTCAAGTTTATTTATTTTACTTTATATTTCAGATTAGTTTAATTAGTTCACAAACAATTCATTATATCTACATTTAGGATTAAATTAGTGGACTTTAGACTTAATTTTAATCAACTGTTCCCTGTGGATACGATACCCTATTATTTATCACTTACTACTAAGTCTTGTTCACTTGCAAGAATAGGGTTTTATAACTTGTTTAAAATCGCTATCAAGTTTTTGGCGCCGTTGCTGGGGAACGGTGTTTGGTTAATTTAATTTAGTGTCTTCTAGTTTATTTCTTATTATAATATTAATTTTCTGTTTTTCTTATTTTCTTTTCTTTATTAGTTTCTTTGATATTTTCGCTTGTCACAAGTATTGAAGGTTAAAGAGAAGTTGCCGAATTGATATCTCAAGGATCAGGTGCTTTCTTTCCATTCTATACTTCTATTTTGTGCTTGTTTTTGTATTTTTAGTTAATGTTAGGTCGTTGATCATTATCTTTTGATTTAAATCCCTATAATCCTGAAATTGAACGCACACTTAGAGAACTAAGGGCTTTACGTCAAGTTAATAACTCTGATTCTGAGACTGAGACTGAATCTAATTCAATGGGTGATCCAGAACCTAGACAACTTAGTGAGTATTTCACTCCTGGTACTTACACTTCTCCTGTAGGTAGTCGAATGCCCACTATAACTAGGAGATTTGAAATTAAACCTCAGACTATTCAATTGCTTCCTTCTTTTTATGGTCTTGAATCTGAAAATCCATATAAGCATATTGACGAGTTTCTAGAGGTATGTTCAACTTTTAATCAACCTGATGTGCCAAATGAAGATTCCTTTCTCACTAAAAGATAAAGCGAAACATTGGTGGACTACAAAAGAAAACATTACTAATTGGCAAAATCTAGTTACTCAATTTCTGAAGAAATATTTTCCAATTGGTAAATTAACTAAGATTAGACGCGAAATTACAACATTTTCTCAATTACCTAGTGAACAATTCCATGAGAGTTGGGAGATATTTAGGGATCTTTTACGTAGTTGTCCACACCATGAAGTCCCTAAATGGCAACAAGTGCAAAGTTTTTATTCTGGTTTAGATGAGCGTAATCAACAAATGATTGATGCTTCTTGTGGTGGTACCTTTTTCATAAAAACTCCTAATGAAGCATGGGAACTATTTGAGCATTTAAGTGATAATTCTCTGCAACATGCTAATTCTTCACGTATGAGAATTTCTAGATCACTAGGAAGTAAAGGTGGTATTTATGAAATATCTCATTCTCCTGAACTGTCAAGCAAAGTAGAGGTTCTTACTAAAAAGTTGGATCAATTAATGGCGATTAACAACATGAATATGAACCCCACTACTTCTCATGATGTATGTTCAATATGTGCAAATCCTAGTCATTTGTCTCACAATTGTCCTACTATATACTCTGAAGTATCACATGAACAGGTGAATGCAGCACAAGGATATTCTCCGCACAATAATCCATATTCAAATACTTATAATCAGGGTTGGAGAAATCATTCGAACTTCTCCTCGAAGCAAAATGCTGGTGAGGTACAGCAAGGGCAGCGAGCTACTCAAGTTAATCAACCTGGTATGAGTAACATTCCTCCTGGTTTTCAAGCTCAAAGGTATGTCACACCTACTGCACCTGCTGCACAACCTGCTCCTAATTCTGAATATGAAAAAATCATGTCTTCATTGGGGACTGTAACTTCTACATTAGGTACTATTACTTCTTCTATTAAAGCTTTGGAAAATAAGATGCATATAGTTGATTCTCATACTCAGTCTATAGCTAAGCTTGAAACGCAAATAGGTCAACTAGCTAATACAATGAGTAAAAGAGACGATGACAAGTTACCTAGTAATTCAGTTGAAAATCCTAAGAACCATAATTATGAACAAGTTAAGGCTGTTATGACCCTTAGAAATGGCAGAGATGTAGATAACTTAGTAGAGGAAAAGAAAAAGCATGATAAACCTGATGAGTTGGAAACTAAGGAAAATGAAACTGAAAAAGGAAATGATAACTCCCTTTCCCCTACTGTTTCTAAATCTTCACATTCTATTCCTTACGAACCTAGAGTTCCTTATCCTCAAGCTTTGGATGCACCTTCACCTTATGGTAAGAACAAGCAAAAAGAAGATATTTTAGAGACTTTCAAACAAGTTAAAATTAATCTTCCTCTCTTGGATGCAACAAAACAAATTCCTGCCTATGCTAAATTCCTTAAAGATATGTGCACTTTTAAAAGAAAATCGAAGGCGCATTGTTCTAAAAAAGTTGTCCTAAGTGAACAAGTAAGCTCTATTTTGCAGTTTAACAACACACCTAAGTTTAAAGATCCTGGTGTCCCTACTATTTCTTGTTATATTGGTGATCATAAAATTGAAAAGGCACTTTTAGATTTAGGTTCAAGTGTTAATCTGATCCCTTACTCTGTGTATGAGCAACTAGGCTTAGGTGAGCTACAACCTTCTAATTGTACCTTGCAATTAGCTGATAGGTTTGTCAGAGTTCCTAGAGGTAGGATTGATGACGTTTTAGTTAAAATTGACAAAGGTTTCTTTCCTGTAGACTATGTAGTATTAGATATGGAGTCTGGTAACCCTTCTAAGAATATTCCTTTAATTCTTGGGTCCTTTCTTAGCCACTGCTGATGCTACTATAAATTGTCGCTCTGGAGAGATGGTGGTTTCTGTTTTAAATATGAGAATTAAACTTAATATTTTTAGAGCTTCTTCTCAACCTACATTTGAAAATGAATCTGAATGTTTCTTTGTTGATTTGATTGATGAGTTAGTTGAGGAGGCTTTACCTGCACTCATATCTAAAGATGCTCTAGAAACTAGTATTGCACATGAAAACATTGAGACATATAACTTAGGAAATGTTTCTCAAGTCTTGAGCTCCATTCTTGATCAAACTTCTATTTTAGAAACTTCTTCTTGGGTGTCTAGAAATGAGCCTTTACCACCGCTCTCAGAGTCTCCAGCCCCATCATCTATAGTTTCTCCACCTAAACTTGAGTTAAAACCTCTTCCATCTACCCTCAAGTATGCATATCTAGGATCTAATGAGACTTTACCAGTTATAATTTCATCTGAATTATCTAATGAGCAGGAATCAGCACTGATTAAGGTTTTAGCAGAGCATAAGAGAGCTATAGGATGGTATGTAGCAGATTTAAGAGGAATTAGTCCTTCTATTTGTATGCATAGGATCTTTTTAGAAGAAAATGCTAAACCTACTAGAGAGATGCAACGAAGGTTAAACCCACACATGAAAGAAGTAGTCATGAAAGAGGTCGTGAAACTTTTAGATGCTGGTATCATATACCCTATTTCTGACAGTCAGTGGGTTAGTCCTGTGCAAGTTGTCCCTAAAAAGTCTGGTATTGCAGTTGTGAAAAATAGTGAAGGAGAGCTTGTTCCTACCAGGGAAACCACAGGTTGGCGAGTTTGTATTGACTATAGGAAGCTTAATTCTGTGACTAGGAAAGATCACTTTCCATTACCTTTTATTGATCAGATCTTAGAAAAGTTAGCTGGTCAAAGTTATTATTGCTTTCTTGATGGCTATTCTGGTTACAATCAATTGGCTATTTATCCTGAAGATCAAGAGAAAACTACTTTTACATGTCCTGCAGGTACTTTTGCATTTAGAAGGATGCCTTTTGGGTTATGTAATGCACCTTCTACTTTCCAAAGATGTATGATGTCGATCTTTTGTGATATGGTTGACAAATTTTTAGAGGTGTTTATGGATGATTTCTCTATTTTTGGAGCTTCATTTGATGAGTGTTTAGGAAACTTGACTGCTGTTTTAAAAAGATGTGAAGAGGTAAATCTTATTCTGAGTTGGGAAAAGAGCCATTTTATGGTTAAGGAAGGTGTTGTTTTGGGCCATAGGATTTCAGAGAAAGGTATTGAAGTCGATAAAGCTAAAGTTGATATCATCTTCAATCTTCCTATTCCTACTTCTGTTAAGCATGTTAGATCCTTTCTAGGCCATGCAGGTTTTTATAGGAGAATCATTAAAGACTTCAGTAAGCTTGTTAGCCCCCTCACCAATCTTCTTGCTAAAGATACCACCTTTGTTTTCGATCAGTCATGTGTTGAGTCTTTTGAAAAGATAAAATTGTTGCTTGTGTCAGCACCTATAGTGCAGCCCCCTAATTTTTCCGTGCCTTTTGAAATTATGTGTGATGCATCTGACTACGCTGTTGGTGCAGTACTTGGTCAAAAGGTAAATAAAGCAACTCATGTAATTTATTATGCTAGCCGAACTCTTACGGATGCTCAGAAAAATTACTCTACCACTGAAAAAGAGTTACTAGCCATTGTGTTTGCACTTGATAAGTTTCGCTCATATCTTCTATGCTCGAAGGTCATAATATATTCTGATCATGCAGCTTTAAGATACTTATTGTCTAAGAAAGAGTCAAAGCCTAGACTAATTAGGTGGATTCACCTGTTACAAGAATTTGATATTGAAATTAAAGATAAAAGAGGATCCGAAAATTCAGTCGTGATCATCTATCTAGGCTTATTCTTGAACATACTAATGATGTAGCTGTGCATGACAAGTTTCCTGATGAACAATTGTTTGCAGTTTCACATACACGTCTTCCTTGGTTTGTGCATTTTGTTAACTATCTTGCTTCTGGACAGATACCATCACAGTGGTCAAAACAAGAGACAGACATGTTCTTTTCACAGGTTAAACATTATTATTGGGAAGATCCTTATTTGTTTAAGCATTGTTCAGACCAAGTAATTAGAAGATGTGTACCTGAATCTGAATATCATGATATTCTATCATTTTGTCATTCTTATTCTTGTGGTGGACACTTTGGAGGTAAGAGAACAGCTGCTAAAGTACTCCAAAGTGGATTTTATTGGCCCGCGTTATTTAAAGATGCACATCAATTTTGTCTAGCTTGCGATAGATGTCAGAAAACAGGTGCTATATCTCGTCGTAACATGGTGACTCTCACCCCTATTTTGATTGTTGAGATTTTTGATGTATGGGGTATAGATTTTATGGGCCCTTTTCCACCATCTTTTGGCTTTTTATACATATTAGTTGCTGTTGATTACGTATCCAAATGGGTTGAAGCCAAAGCCACTAGGACTAATGATCATAAAGTAGTTATGGAATATGTTAAAGATCATATATTCTGTCGATTTGGGGTACCTAGAACACTCATTAGTGATGGGGGCAGCCATTTTCTTCATCGCTCTTTTGAGTCTTTGCTTAGAAAGTATCATGTCACCCATAAAGTAGCTACTCCTTATCACCCTCAAACTAGTGGTCAAGTAGAGGTGTCTAATCGTGAAATAAAATCTATTTTGGAGAAAACAGTTAAACCTGATAGAAAAGATTGGTCTTTAAGGTTAAATGATGCACTTTGGGCTTATCGTACTGCATTTAAGACCCCAATAGGAATGCCACCATATAGACTAGTTTTTGGAAAAGCATCTCATCTTCCCGTTGAGTTAGAACATAGGGCTTTTTGGGCTACTAAAGCTTTTAATTTTGATATGAAACAAGCTGGTTCTAACCGTCGTCTTCAATTGAGTGAATTAGATGAATTACGTAATGATGCTTATGAGAATGCGAAGATATACAAGGCTAAAACTAAGGCTTTTCATGATAAACATATTGTTAGAAAAACTTTTGAACCTAATCAGCAAGTTTGGCTTTATAATTCTAAGCTCAAATCTTATCCTGGCAAATTACGTTCTAGGTGGGATGGTCCTTTTGTTGTTGAGCAGGTTTTTCCTTCAGGTGCTATACAGATTTCAGACCCACGAGGTGGACGTCTTCTTATGGTAAATGGACAACGATTGAAACATGCCGTGTCTCATGAAGTTGAGGAAGGTCTGATTGAGTCCATTAACCTGGTAGACCCTATTTACATTGATTGATGCATATGGTTACGTCTGGCTGAAGACTTAAACTTAGCGCTAACTGGGAGGCAACCCAGGATTCTATTTTACTTTTATTACCTTTCATGTAGTTTTTTTTTTTTAAGTAATTAGATTTCTGTTTCTGAATCCTAACACTTGGCTAGTCTAGAACTTGTTGTGTTTTGCAGGATCTTGCTACTGCCTACTACAAGTGTGCGCACATCATCATGGACTTGGAGTATAGCACACCACACGTGGACAACTTTGCACAATTCAACAATACATCCACCATCCACCAGGTTGTGTTGCTCCTTTCTCTTCTTTTTCTTTTATTATTCTTGCATTGAGGACATTGCAAAAATTAAGTGTGGGGGGAGAATGGATGCAGCTGGTATATTCAGATGGTTTGGTAATGTGTAGTGTGCTTTGTGGTTATTTTCGATGCTAGAAAGTGTTATTTGAGTGAATTACAGGTTTAAGTAAGTGGCACATATTGCCTTTTGTCCTGTTTATGGGGACATGCTGCCCAAGTTTTTACAAAAATGTTGAGTTTTATATGCTATTATGTGTCTAATGAAGGGTAGATGTGCAGCATTCATTGTCATCTCTTAGATGATCAACTAGTTAATGAGAATAATTGATAATAGGCTCTAATCTAACAAAGTTTTACTCAAATTCCATTTTATTACATAAAAAGAAAAAAATTATTGAAGCTATGAATGTGAAGACTTTACTCTTGCAACTTATTAAATTTACCTTAACAATGCTTATGCTTATTTGTAATCTAGCACACTTTCTTCATTGCCTTAGATGTGGGGTATGGAGGAAGGACTTTTATACTTTAATCTACCTAATTAGTATCTATGCTTTTCTTGGTGATCTTTCACTGCTCTTGGTTACTGGAGAATTATTTGACTTTGTTAAAAAACAGAGAGAATCATGGTTCAGAAAAAATTAATGGATTAGTAATCCAAATTATATCAAAATTGTGAGAATGTGAACCATTGAAGAAAAAAAAAGAGTGAAAAATTTGTGTTTCCAAAAAGGAAATCGGAAAAAAAAAAGCATAGAAAAAGCCTCAAAAGCAATGCAAACAACAAAGTATCGAGTACTCCTTTGAGATCATTGGGTGGCAAGTGCAATGTCATATGAAAGAGACGATCCATGTACGGGTACTAAGTGCCTCTTGTACGGAAAAGTATGTGGGAATCAACTGAAACAATAATCAAGTCCGACTAAAGTACCTCGTATACGAACGTCAATACACTTGCATATAGGGCTGTTCAGAGTGCGGTTTGGACCGCAACCCAAACCGTTTTTTCGCGGTTTGGGTTGGTTTGCGGTTTCAAAATTGCAGTTTGGGTTATGATTTCAAGCAAACCGCGGTTTGCGGTTTGGGTTGGGTTTTAATTTTTGTAAACCGAAACCGCACCGTAAACCGCAATTTTATATGATTTTTTTAAAATAAAAAATTTTATCTATTTTGATGTTTTTTTAAATACACTTGACAAATTGGCATACAAGTATACAACTGAAAAAAGAAGTTTGAGGTAAAGAACTTGGACAGTTTTGATAAATTATTATTTATGTTTAATTATGAAGTTAACTTCATATTTATTTGGACTCTTTATATTCATTAACAAATTTTTTTTTACTCTTAGTTTACAAAATTAATGTCGCGGAGGAAAAAATGGTTAAACCGCAAACCAAACCGCACCAAACCGTTTCGTGCGGTTCGGTTTGGGTTGGTTTGGGCAAAAATGCGGTGCGGTTTGGGTTTGGAAAATGTCAAACCGTATATTTGCGGTTTGGGTTGGGTTACATCCCAAACCGCACCAATCCAAACCGCGAACACCCCTACTTGCACATGAGCACCTAGATTACTTATGAGATCAAACAAATTTATTACAAAGGTTGCTTGAGAATAAAAGTTCAATAGCGTTCATAGCTTGCTAACCTAACAAAAATGTTTTTATGACTAACTTATTAGTTCTTTTAAAACAAAATCGTTTTAGCCTATTGTTAACTCTCATTAGTTTGGTTTCTTCTTTGAGAGATGGTGGGGTGGTACGACCCAAGTTGATCTTGAGTGATATTGGATGTTACTTTGATATTTTCTTTGCTCGAGGACTAGCAAAGTTGAAGTGTGGGGGAGTTGATAAGTGTTATTTATTATATATTATAACCCTCTTATGCCTTCTTATTAGCTCTTTATTACTGTTATAAATTATAAGTTGTGGGTTTTAACGGTTTTCATAGGTTATCTAGTAATTGTGCTTATATGATTATTTATTAGTCTGACGTATGTTATATTTTATACTAGTAATAATATATCTAATGTTGATACTTGATAGGTACTCTATACTTATAAAGTCAAGGAAATGGACTAAAGTCTAAGACTTGCTGTGATTACACACAACATTTTGAATAAAGAAGAAAAGATAAAAAAAAAACTTCTTTTTGGGCTAGCAACACCACGCAGCATAAGAGGAGAAAATATGGAGTGGGCTTTGGAGGGAAAACCCATACAACAGTAATAACAAAGGAAAGAAAGAAAACCCTATGTTTTCTTGAAGAGAGCAAGCAGCAGGGGCCCCGGGGGGGGAAGACAGAACATAACGTTGGAGAAGTAAGTAGCAGCAGCGACGAAGCGGCAGCACAGTAGGAAGGAGACGTAGTTCGAAGGAGCGAAGAACAGTACGAGTGTACGACGTCGAGCAGATCTTTCGGCCATGGTTTCTCATATTTGGGTGATGTTCTCTTCAATTATGAGTAGCTAATTTTCTATTTCTAGGACTTATAGATGAAACCCTAATATTATGAATTGATAGTTTTGTTGTGTTTGAGAATTGAATTTGGTTTATGATTGCATAGCTATTGAGATTATTATTGGGTTAATTATTGTTTGCAATATAATCGATGATTATTCTTGTAGAATTAATTATTGGGTTATATTGTTATCAAATTTACATACTTTGTTCTTGTAGTTCAAGGTGTGATGTTATGCAATGGTGTTTGATGATTTGTGATTAAAAAGTTGAATAATTTATGCTTTGGTTAGATAGGTTACGTCACCTAATTAATCACAACACTATTTTTGTGGGTATTCCGGCTTGTAGTTTAGGATACTTGATAAACCTATTAATTCTCATTCCAATTAATTTATTAATCATATTATTAGTGGTGGATTCGACTGTCCTAGATTCTGTATTATTGTCTGTTCTCCGATTCACTTTTGTTATTGTCAAGTTTATTTACTTTACTTTATATTTCAGATTAGTTTAATTAGTTCACAAACAATTCATTATATCTACATTTAGGATTAAATTAGTGGACTTTAGACTTAATTTTAATCAACTGTTCCCTGTGGATACGATACCCTATTATTTATCACTTACTACTAAGTCTTGTTCACTTGCAAGAATAGGGTTTTATAACTTGTTTAAAATCGCTATCAGTACACTAACCAAGACTTTGGGAAGATTGAGCTTAAAAGTTCGCAGCTTTTCATTGACAAACAACATCTCAGAGATGTTGTAAGAGATTATTGCATTCAGTCTGGTTTCTCTATCAATGTAGAGAATGCAAGCAACAAAAGATATACTGTATATTGTGATGCACTCAACTGTGCATGGAGGTTACATGCTTCTAGGCTGCCAGATGGTCATACTTGGGCTATAAAGTCTATCCAACATTCAGAGCACACTTGTGCAAGTCTGGAAACCAAAAACTCTATGGTGACTGCAAAATGGGCTGCTAGAGTGTTGCTTGAAGATATTAGGGCTAATAATGACATACATGCAAAGTCGTTGAATGAGCTACTATGGTCTAGGTATGGGGTGCAAATGACTAAAAGCACATTATACAGAATGAGGAGCCTAGCTTTGCATGAGATCCATAGTGGTTTTGATCAGTCTTATAGCCATCTACCTAAGTACTGTGAAGTTATTAGTATGACAAATCCTTCGTCATCTGCAAATTGTGCTTGGTATCCTTCAACTCATCCAGAGAGGCCATTAGCATTCAAGAGCATTTTCATATCATTCAAAGCTTGTGTAGATGGTATATTAGCTAGCTGTAGGAGCTTAATATGAGTTGATGGATGTCATCTAAAGGGTAACTATGGGGGTATAATGCTTTCTGCATAGCTATGGATGGAAACAATGAGTTGTTCCCTTTTGCATGGGCAATTGTAGCTGCTGAAGACACTGACAGTTGGATGTTTTTCATATGGCATTTGAAAAACTTGCTCATGGATACTGGCAGGGGAGATGAATGGTGCTTCATTTATGATAGGCAAAAGGTATGTGCTTACTTCTTGTGTTATTTTAACCTTAAGATAAAATGATTTCTAACTTGCTTTATCTTATATACAGAGAATTGATGCTGCTCTTAACGAATTATGGCCAAAAGCAGGCAGAAGGTACTGCACCAAGCATTTGTGTGAAAACTGGAAGAAGGCTTTCCCAGGTCCCTTAATGTTCAGCCTATTCTGGAAAGCATGTGGAGCAACATCACAGTTCACATTCAGAAAGGCCATGGAAAAACTACAGAAAGTGAATCGCACATCACTCATTTGGCTTTCAAATTTGGGAGGCCAAGAAAGATGGAGCAAGCACCCGTTCAATCCTATCATCAAGTCTGATGTGAACAAATCAAATTTTGTGGATAGTTTTAATGCTACTTTGGGTATTGAAAGATGCAGACCAGTTTTGACACTCCTTGAAGGTAAACTTGATTACTTAGCCACTTAAGTTTGCTACTAATGTGAACTAATGTTGGCTACTAATGACACAGGCATAAGGAGGTTGACCATGGTGAGGTTGGCTACTAGAGACATGCTTGTGAAGAATGGGATAGAGATTATATTTTCCCTAACATTGTGAAAAGGGTTCAGGTACTTTGTCATGAATCAAGGACATTCAAGGCTTTGATGTGTGGGGATGGAGAGTTTGAGATTATTGATGGAAAGTCAAGTCTTGCTGTCAGCTTGAACCAGCACACTTGTAAGTGCAACCTATGGCAAATCACTGGAATCCCTTGTAAACATGGCATGAGGACCATATTAAGTATTGGGATGGATCCTATCAAGTTTGTGGATAACTGGAACACTGTTAAGCTTTACAAGTTAGCTTATGGAAGCAACATCAATCCAGTCCCTGATGTTGATCAATGGCCTGAGATAGATCTTCCACCATTGCAGCCACCACAAATGAAGAGAGCTGCAGGCAGACCTTGTAGAAACAGAAAAAAGGGATCAGAAGAGGAAAGAAAGGGGAAGAGGAGTAAGACAATTCAGTGTGGCAACTGCAAAGAGCTTGGGCACAATACATTAACTTGTAAGGGTAGAAAAACAGCAAAGCAGAAGAAGGCTACACAAGGAAGCAAAAGCAAAGGAAAAAGTAAGACAACAAACAACCATGCTTCAACATCACAACCATCACACCCCAAAAACAAGAGCAACATGGGTGTTTCCTTCTCTACTGTACCAGGGGTGTTTGCCTCACAACCTGTGCCAAGGAAGACAAAGACACTTGCAAGTGTGTATTCATCACATCCTTAGTTGATATTTGTGTTCTAAATGTTGATTTTGGTATTTTATGACTTGTGTCCTTGACTTTAAACCTAATTTAGATTTTTTAGCAGACTAATTATTTAGAAAATGAGGAGAATAGAACTCTACATCTCCCCACGAATTAATAAATCAATTCCAGCTTGGTACTGGTTAAAATTCTCTCCATGGTATTTTAGTTTTCTTTGCACATATGGTAGTTTGGGTGCAGTGGCTTTCCATATGCCAACTGGGGAAGAAAGGGGGAGTGTATACAGCAGTGATAATGAGCTTAATAATTTTTTGTTTGACATGGTTGACTGGTTGTGAGCTTATGTGTCTAGCTTTTGTGGCTTTTATATCATGAACAGATGTAGGAAAAGCACACTTTTCTATGGTTTGCTGGACTACGTTGGTGTGGCATGGCATGTTCTCAAGTGTTCTGTTTATCATAGAAAATCAATCTAGATAGCTAAATAATGTACTACTCCTAGGTGTAGTAAAAATTAGGAGGAAAAGCATTAAAAGCTTGCTTTTGCCTTAAGTAACAAGTCCAAACATTGATTGTTCATGCGTATATACTACTAGATTAACAAGTCCAAACATTTCATTAATTCATTCTTTTTATGATCTAGACAGCTTAACATGAAATTAAAGTTTAACATCAGTATTAGAATTAAACTTTAAACCTCATTAATACTACATTTGGGTAAATTAGAAAAGTTGAGGCCTAGCAATGGGAAAAAAATAAGTTAAATCTACCATTGAGAATTCCTAAAAATAGGAGCCTACCATTGGGAATTTCCCTAATCACACTGTTTTACAGCCCAATATAACTTATGTTCTATTTCTACCGGCAAATGACATGCTTTACCAAACACTAATCTATAAGGAGACACCCCTATCGGAGTTTTAAATGTTGTCCTATAAGACCATAATGCATCGTTTAACCTTAAACTCCAGTCTTTTCTATTAGGATTCACCATTTTTTCCATAATAGATCTAATTTCTCTGTTCAAAACTTCAGCTTGTCCATTAGATTGTGGATGATATGCAGTAGAAATTCTATGTGTAACATGATATTTTTCAAGTAATGCACCAAACGTCTTATTACAAAAGTGAGTGCCTCTATCGCTAATGATTGCTTTAGGCATTCCAAATCTAGAAAATATATTACTTTTGACAAAGTTAATCACAGTTTTAACATCATCAGCTCTAGTTGCACTAGCTTCTATCCATTTAGATACGTAATCCACAGCAAGAATGATATAAATATTACTAAAAGAAGACGGAAACGGACCCATAAAGTCAATACCCCAAACGTCAAATATTTCACAAATTAAGATACCGGTTTGTGGCATTTTATTTCTTCTAGTTAAGTTTCCAGTCTTTTGACATTGTTCACAAGATTTACAGAATTCATAAGCATCTTTAAATAATGTAGGCCAATAAAAACCAGACGTTAGGACCTTGTGTGTAGTTCTTTGAGGACCAAAGTGCCCTCTACTTTCAAGACCATGACAAAAATTTAGAATAGAGGAGAATTCAGATTTATCTACACATCTTCTTATAACTTGGTCAGAACATGTTTTCCAAAGGTATGTGTCATCCCATATATATTATATAGAATCAGATTTAATCTTTTCTTTTTGAGCTTTAGTTAAAGTAGATGGAAATGTTCTTGTAACCAAGTAATTAAAAATATCAGCAAACCAAGGAGTTTCTACTTGATACAAAGATAATAATTGTTCATCCGACAAAATTCACTCACCATAGGCCAATCCTCTCTAGGGACAATTCTGCTTAGATGGTCAGCAACATGATCCTCAGCACCTTTTTTGTCTCTAATTTCTAAATCAAATTCTTGTAGGAGGAGCATCCATCTAAGAAGTCTAGGTTTAGATTCTTTCTTTTTCAATAAATACTCAAGCGCCGAATGGTCAGAATAAACAATGACATGAGTTCCAAGCAAATATGTCCTAAATTTTTCTAATGCAAACACAACAGCGTACATTTCTTTTTCGGTTACAGTGTAGTTACATTGGGAAGAATCAAGTGATTTTGAAGCATAATGAATTACATAAGGTACTTTATCCTTCTTTTGTCCTAAAACTGCACCAATTGCTTTATCACTAGCATCACACATAATTTCAAATGATAAAGACCAGTCAGGAGGTCTAATAACAGGGCCAGTGGTTAATTTTTCTTTTAGTTCATCAAAAGCTTTTTTTCAATTATCATTGAAGTCAAAGTTAGCCTCTTTAGCAAGTAAGGCGCATAAAGGAGATGCAATTTTAGAAAAGTCTTTAATAAAACGCCTATAAAACCCAGCATGTCCTAAAAATGAGCGAATTTCACGTACACAAGTAGGATACGGTAAGGAACTAATGACTTCTATTTTAGATTTGTCAACTTCTAGTCCTTTAGCACTAACAACATGTCCTAAAACAACACCTTGTTCAACCATAAAATGACACTTCTCAAAGTTCAAGACAAGGTTTGTTTCAATACATCTTTTTAAAACAAGAGATAAACTATTTAAGCACTTATCAAATGAATCACCGAATACCGTAAAATCATCCATAAATACTTCCATATTTTGCTCATTTAAATCAGAAAATATACTCATCAGACATCTTTGGAAAGTACCTGGAGCATTACATAAACCAAAAGGCGTTTGTCTAAAAGCAAATGTACCAAAAGGACACGTAAATGTGGTTTTATCTTGGTCTTCAGGAGCAATGGGAACTTGTATATAGCCAGAATAACCATCAAGCAAGCAAAAGAAGGACCGTCCGGCTAACTTTTCTAACATTTGATCAATAAAAGGTAAAGGAAAGTGATCTTTTCTAGTTGATTGATTTAACTTTCTATAATCAATACACACTCTCCATCCATTAGATATTCTAGTTGGGACAAGTTCTCCTGTTTTATTTTCAACGACTGTTATTCCAGACTTTTTAGGAACCACATGATTTGGACTTACCCATTTAGAATCAGAAATTGGGTAAATTACTCCTACATCTAACCATTTTAGAATTTCTTTCTTGACAACTTCCATCATTAAAGGATTTAGTCTACGTTGAGCTTCTCGAACAGGTTTAGCATTGTTTTCTAAGAAAATTCTATGCATACACATAGTCGAGCTAATTCCTCTTATATCAGCTAATGTCCATCCATTAGCCTCTTTGTGTTCTTTAAGGACCTCTAGCAATTTTTGTTCTCGGGATAGAGTTAATAAACTAGAAATAATAACGGGTAAAGTCCCATTATCACCAAGAAAAGCATATTTTAGATTTGAAGGAAGTAGTTACAGTTCTAATTCAGGTGCTTTAACAATCGAGGACACTAATCTTGTGGTAGATAATGGTACACCTAAACTTTGTTTTTCAGCAAAAGAACAATCAACTATTCGAGTTTCAATGTCATTAACTAGTCCACCATCATCAATCCATGCAGTAATTTCGTGAATTACATATCTAAGTAAATCACCAAATAATTGACCTTGATCAAATAAATTTTGTGCAATATTATCAATCACATCAATAGTATCAATGGCACACAAATTATTGATGTTACTAGGTATCTCATAGCTTCGAAAATATTAAATCTAATTACTTCACCATCAAATTCCATAGTTAAATTACCCTCATGCACATCTATTTTAGGTTTAGAAGTCTTTAAAAATGGTCTTCCTAATAATAAGGGTACATTAGAAAAATCAAAATTAGAACCCATATCCAACACATAGAAATCAGCAGGAAAAACTAATTCATTCACTTGCACAAGAACATCTTCTTAAACTCCGATAAGATATGCATTAGATCTATCAGCCAATTGCACGACAACATCAGTTTTAGAAAGTGGGCCTATATTCAGAGAATCGTAAACAGATTTGGGCATACATTAATAGAAGCACCTAAGTCGAGCATGCATCTTTCAAATTTACAACTACCAATTATACACGGAATAGAGAACATTTCAGGATCTTTGCACTTAGGTGGGAGTTTCCTTTCAATCACCGCATATATATTCTCGCCCATGTTTACCATTTCAGAGCCCCTAAGTTGCCTTTTATGAGTACATAGCTCTTTTAGAAATTTAGCATATCTAGGCACTTGTTTTATAGCATCAAGAAGAGGTATATTCACTTCAACTTTTCTAAAGTTTATAGGATTTCATTATCAAGAATATCTTTCTTAGGTTTAGAAAACCTAGAAGGGAAAGGAGGCACATTTTTGTATTTAGAAAAATCAAAATTAGATTTTAAGTTTGACTCTCCTTTTCTTCAACTTCTTTTTCTTTCTCTTTTAATCTTTCTTGATTTTCTAAGATTGTTTCATTAATTTCATCTTCAGTCAATCCATTCTTAGGTCTTACCTCTAGTTTATCTTCAATTTCTCTGTTTTTGACTTTAGAGTCCTTTAATTCTCTCTCGCTCCTAAGTGTGACAGCTTTTGCATTTTCCTGAGGATTAGAGAGGGGTTGAGAAGGTAATTTTCCAGAGATTTGAGTTTCCAGATTACTTAATAAGGTACAGATTTGACCTATTTGAGTGTCTAGATGTTGTAAATGAGAATCAGTCTTCTTTTGATAACTAACACCTTGTGAATGGACTTGTCCTATTTGATTAGTTAGTTGTTTTACGAGATCTTCTAAAGACGTGTTTGATGATTGGGATTGTTGTTGGGGATTAATATGAGAATATGGCCTGGGATTAGATTGTTGAAACGGTGGTCTAGGTCCATATCTCAAATTAGGATGTGCTTCCAACCTTCATTATAAGTTGATGAGAAAGGATCGTACTTTCTTTGGGGTTGACCTATGAAGCCTCCTAAAGCATTTATATCTCCATTTTGCAACGTTAGACATGCATCAGTAACATGGAACACATCAGCACATATACCACAAACTTTTGCTTTTGACTCATGGCCAACAATTTTAGATACTATAGTAGTTAAATTAGCAATCTGTTGAGCATTTTCCTTTAATTGATTATGAACAGAAGTAACATCAAGCTCATTTACTCTCCTAGCATCATTCCTAGTACTAAATTGTTGTGTGTTTTGTGCTATGTTAAAAATTAAATTTTTAGCTTGATTAGGTGCTTTATTCACTAATGCCCCACCACTTGCAGCATCTATCATTCCCCTATCATTCGGCAATAAACCCTCAAAGAAATATTGAATTAATAATTGGTCACTTATTTGATGTTGAGGACATGAAGCACATAACCTTTTAAATCGCTCCCAGTATTCATAAAGTGACTCGCTAGGGTACTGCCTTATACCACATATTTCCTTCCTTATGGACCCAATTCTACTTGCGGGGAAGAAATTTTCTAGAAAAGGTTTTTGTAGTGCATCCCAAGTAGTAATTGATCTAGGAGGAAGAGAATATAACCAATCTTTTGCTAAATCAAACAATGAGAATGGAAAAGCATGGATTTTAACATAATCTGGACTAATGCCTTCAGGTTTCACGGAAGAGCAAACAACAAGAAATTCTTTTAAGAATCGATTAGGGTCCTCACCTCATGAAATTTAGGAAGAAGATTGAGAAAACCTGAATTTAACTTCAATGGTTTTTCTAATGTTGGAAAAACGATGCCTAAAGGTTCATCATCTAGCTTTGGCGCCGCTAACTCCTTCAAAGTTCTTTCTGCCATTTCTTCTTCGAATTCGAACAATTTCTCAATATAGAGACGCTCTTCTCTTTCTTTTTCTAAGAATTCTTTCCTTGTTCTCCTTGTTGTCCGTTCGATTTCAGGATCAAACAACAATGGTTCCTTTCGTAGGCGTGTGTTCATGCATCAGAAAATAGTAACTTCAAAATCATTAACTAATTCAAGTTATTTGCAGATTCTTTGTGGTATCATTAAGCTAGATTAAACTGTTGATGGATGCTGAAATTAGCAATATGTAGTTTAGATAAAGCATAGATAAGAGTAGCAAGCAACTTGCAGACGAAACACTAAAAATCCAGGTGAGTAAAAAAAATCAGCTTAAGTACTGGAATCACTTCAGTATAATCGGCTTCCAAGTTTAACATCTTATGAAAAAAATTCAGCTTGTTTTTTTTTTTTTTAATAATCATGAGTCAACAATGATTCAAACTAGCTAGCACAGAATAGAAATATAGGAGTATAAGAAGTTGATCACTCTTCTTACATAACTTTCAAACCTCCTGCCATTTTAAGTGCTAAATAGGAATCTGACAATGGACAACATCTCAATAACCTAAAGTCTAGAACCATATTTGTAACAGAGAACAAAGAAATTCATAAACAAGACTTAGCATAGAAATTCCAACATGAAGTGTTACTTAGAGTTGATTAGAAAATGGTTCTAACTAATAATTCTCATCCCATGTGTATATAAATCAAAGTGTATAAAATATGAGATCATATTACTCGTTTATTATATTAGTCATCCTTAGCATAAGAAAATGCAAATCTATGATACCGTCAAGCTAGTTATATATATCAGACAACTTGTCATATATTCTTTAGCTCCTCTTTCTTTAAAGTCAATAATTTCAATAGCATATCTATTAAAGTAATTCCATAATTCACATCTTAAGCACATAATCCATCTTCCTAAGTTCATTTGTTTTAGAATTACTTCCTAATGGTCTGAAACTAAACAAAAGAAAGCATGGATGCAATGAAGCTGAACTTAACTCCTGTAGTACTTGCACCAATTTCAGTTTAATACTATGATCTTGTTCACTAAAGTTCAAATCTCATATCCATACTCCAATTCAAGATATTATAAAATTCTTAATTTTTGCACTACATATACATGCCTGAATTAGCATACAACATTCACATTGAAACTTCTTCAATATAAACATATAAAGCTTTTAAACTCAATGAGTGATCAAATTAACATCCAGGCACCTAGTTGTCTTAACAATAGAGATTTACGCACACTAATTAAAGATCATCAAACATACTCATTAATGATCCAAAATCTAGCAACCTATACTTTTCAAATTTCAGATTTTAGCATACTTGTTTACATAGTAAAACATAAAAGAGAATAAAATTCTACTTCAAAGTCTTAATACATCTATCACAAAATAAACAAACCAACAAAAATTAAAAAACACATATGATAGATTAGTTAAGCATTGAATTTTAATATTAAAATAATTACTACCTCCCCGGCAACGGCGCCAAAATTTGGTACGTGTCGTTATGCGTACAAATTAAAATCCTTATTTCATCCACATTTACATTATTTAAGTTTAGCACAACGATAAATAAGGGTCGATCCCACAGAGAGGTTTATATATTCCTAAAATCCAAGTTCAATTAATTAAGAGAATCTAACTAGTATATACATGTCATTGACTAATATATACATATTCATATTGTTTTTAGGGGGGGTTTACAAGATGATACTAAAAATCTAAATACTACTGAGGACAAGTGTAACCTAATATATACAAGTGATGACAAACAATCCCATTTTTAAGTCCATAATGTTGTAGAGATTTATAAACTTCTAACCATGATTATACTTTCGATTTCATAAATCCAAGATTGATTAGATAGATTGATTGTAGGAATTCAAGTAACCAAACTCCCCTATACTTCCTTACTTTTAATCAACGTTGAACTAAGCCTAACATCGATTCTAAACTAATCTAATTACCACAAGTATTTCGCAACTTACAATGATTAAACTAGAAGCATTATAGAACTAGAAGTACCTCATTAATCCCTAGTTAATTGAAAAATATTATATCTTTATGTCTAAATAACTAGTCTAAGTTATATTCTAGTTTGAACTTAAAACCATCTTTGCATGCCTTAATTAAACTAGTTGCTACTTGTTGTTATATAATTTAGACTGAGCTTAATCATATAACTAGCAAAGATTTCAACTTTATACATAATAAGATAATAAATTAGGCTTAATATTGAAATTTAAAACATACACACAAATATAACTCATGTATCTAAGATCAAACAATCTTGAATTCAAACTATAAATTCAACGATTCAATCTAAACAATATCAATACAAACCAACAATGAAACCCAAAAATATAATCGGGAAATATCAAACCAGTTTGAAAGTACAAGAGAAAGAAAGAAGAACTTATGTATATTGCGCGGAAATTCGCCTTTAAATTTTGGATTTCGCACCTATGTTCAACCTTGAATTTTACCCTCCTCGATTGTATGCTAAGACTCCTCCCGAAGGCTGTCTTCCCGTCGAACTCACGCACGCCCAAAATGGCTCAAAACCTCACGCAATTCTCTACTTTTTTTTTTCTAAAAATATTTGTGGAATTGTTCGCATAGTATTTTCGGAACCCTCAATTGGGTATTTATACCCAATTCTGCCGCCCAAGTTGTGAAATTCGAACCAATTAGATAGGAGGATTGGCCTCCAAGTTTCGGCCCTAAAAACCGACCCTCCTCCTTCTTTGCGGCGCTAAATTGCGGTTGTGCTTCGTGATTGGTCGATTGATGTGCAAGTTGTAAGCCTTCTGGTTGGTGAAGATGATGTGGAGGAGATGAGGTGTTTTGAATAGAGAGGATGATCGACGAAGAGGCTGGAGGAACGAATCCCCTGTTTTGTTCTTTCATCTTCGTTTCTTTCTATCTTCTGTTTTCCATTTTTTTCTTTTCTTTTCTTCTATTCTCATGTGTTTCTTTGCCTTTGTTTTCTTTCTCTTTTTTTTATTCTTTTCTTCTTTTGTCTTCAAATTGGGCTGCACTTTTGGGCTTGTCTTGTAGTTCTTTCCTTGGACCAAGATTTATCATTAAACAAAAATAGTATAATTAAGTAATATTAGTAATAAAAATAAAAACCTAACATATGATATCTAATAGAATTAAAAGTATCTAAAATGCATCAAAATAATAATATAAACACACATATTATAATAAAATAAGGGGACATAAATATATTATAATGCGCACTTATCAAATGGACCAGATAGGAAAATTCGATCCGGTCTCTGGTCCATAAAAATTTTGGATTCTGAGTTTCCCAGTCCGGTCCAGTCCAAAACCGGAATTTTCCGATACTACGGACCGGTGGACCAGAATCCCATTTTTTTTAGCAAAAATAAGTTTTAGGGTTAAAAAAGTTCAAAAATTAGAAAGTTAGAAAGCTAAAACTTTATTTTTTTGCTTTTAGAATTATTGCTTTTAAAATTATTCGATTTAAATGTATGAAATTTATAATGTTTTTAAAACAAAGCAAAAAAAGATTTTTCTTATTAAAAAATATAAATTTCGGTCCAACCTCAAATTTCAATCTCCAATATCAACCTCAAATTTCAATCTCTGAGCAAAGAAAGCAGAATAACTCCTGAATCAAAGAGAATTTCGCAACAACTGTATCAATGAACTCCAACACAATTCTCAACAAATTTATTTCACATAAAAATTCCGAAAGAATCTCAACACAAAACACTTCAATTAACAAAATCAATCGATTCAACAACAACTAATCACAGAAGATATCAACAATTTTATCTAGATTTTCTCCAAATTATCACAAAATCAACAAAAAATGAAATAATCTAGGAAGAAATAGTGAGAGTGAATCACCAGGTTTGCGAAGCAAAACATGAGACATGATTCAAAATTCCCGCTCTGATACCATGTTAACTTTTGTGAATTGAAGATTAAATCAAGAAGCAAATAAAATACCCAAACTCCATTGATAAAATGTGAGAAGATCAGCTCAGTATCTCTTTTTTGGTGGTTACGTTCTTTTGCTGTTTAAGTTTCTTTTTTATGTGTTGGATCTCCTTCTTAAAACTTCCGTTCTCTTTAAAATGCTCAGCCTTCATGCTTCCTCTGTTTTTTTTAATGTTGCTGCCAGTTTCATATACCTGCTCAATAATGCCCATGCACCACCTGAAATTATCACAATCATCACACTTGTAGTAGAGTCTCCGTGGGTTTAGTGTGGTCTCTGAACTTCTTATTGTAAGCCTTTTTCTACAATTAAATGTTTTGTTTGGAACTCTTATGTAAGAAGATTCATATGTGGAGGACGAATTGTGTGATTGTAAACTCACAGCCCTGAAAGTGTGAAGAAGGTGTGCAATACAATGAGAGAGTGAGAAAAGAGCAAGAGAGATGGAGGAAATTAGAGTGGAAGCACTACTTATATAGGAAAAAGAGGAGAGAAACAAACGCCTAGTTTTTTAAGTCAAACTAGCTGTTTTCTTTAAACGTGGGCAATACTATAAACCTAAGGGGTAAATTGTGAATTAAGTTTTTAATGGATACTTGATGTTAGGGGCACGTCATGACTTTTTTATAACTACGACACCAGGAGCTTTTTTTTTTTTTTTTTTTGATTAGGAGAACAAGAACACCAGGTGCATTTTCAAAAATATGAGAGTATCACGTGAATTTTTTGAAAATTCAAAAATTCTTTATCTCCTTTTTTCCGTCTCTTGTATCACACATTTTTTTCCTCCCTCTCTTCTCTCTTCAAAAATTAAAGTTAATAGTAAATTAGTAATGAGAGAAGAGAGAAGAGAGGGAGGAAAAAAAACGTGTGATACAAGAGACGGAAAAAAGGAGATAAAGAATTTTTGAATTAGTGCTGTTAGTTTGGTTGAAAACCGATGGTTAAACTGCAAATTGATGACCAACTGAACTGAATAAACTGAACTGAATTGACCCACAACTGAAAAGTTAAAAACCGATAAATCAATCAGATTAAAGTAAACTGCAATTAACTGAACTGAAACTGAACTGAAACTCAACCGAAAACAAACTAAACTGAAATTAACTGCATGGAAAACCGATTTAAACTGAACTGAACTGAATTTAACTGAAAACTGTTTCAAACTGTTTTTAACTGAACTGAATCAAATTGAATAAAACTGTTTTTAACTGAACTGATTCAAACTGTTTTTAACTAAATTGAATCAAATTGTATAAAACTGAATAAAACTGAACCGAATCAAACTGAATTATATTGTATTAAACTGTACAGAATAAAACCGTCTCAAACTGAACTGTTTCAAAATGTAACAACTAGCTTAGGCTCGGCTCGTTTAGGTCTCGAGCCGATCCCGAACTCGAGTCGAGCCCTCTCGAGCCGAACTTTGACCGAGTCGAGCTCGAATAGTTTTCAAGCTACCCTGACTCATTAATTCCCCTATGACAATATATAATACTCATTGTAATTATATATTAGAGCAAATTAAGAGTCCTTCATAATCAAAAAAGTAATTTAACTATTATCTCAACACCACTATAGCACTAAAATGGTACTGTCTTTCACTAACAATTAAAAAATAATCCTTATTTTACTTAACCTGAGTAATTTAAACAACTAAAAAACAAGCTTAGCTTAACCCACATTCACCGGGCTTTGATATATATAAATATAGCCCAATGAAATCTTATCAAACTCTTGATGAAAATAGATATCAGGCTGATTATTATTAAATATGAAATATGCCCAACATCCATACGTTCCATCCTACTCCATACAAGCCTTTTAAATACATTAGTCCCTTGTGGCCCTTGCTTCCTCTCCGATGTGGGAGTTTTAAAATCCCAACAAAAGATTCGCTGCTGGAGGACTTCATATAAAGTGCAATGTTCTCTTACTGTTACTTTTAGAAGTAGCAATGTTCTCTTAATTCCTCTAAATGTGGGATAAAACGAACAAAATAATTCTGCATACAAGAGGAGTGCGTTTATTGCATGTTCTAATATGTTTTCAAATGTCGCTTGCCACACTTAAATTATAGTAGAATTAATTTTATATTTACAAATGGAGGACTTCATATAAAGGCCAACATTATAAATAACACAAATCAAACAAGAAGTAGAATTAAAGACTCAAAGGGTAATAAGATTATATAGGGAAAACAAGGTTGGTGTGTACTTTCTCTATCGATGTGGGACATTACTATTTTACATAAAAACTATGTCAAATATTTTCGAGCTTGTTCACGAACTTTCGAGCCGAACTTAAGGAGGCTCAGGCTCGGCTCGTTAAAGTCTCGAACCGATCCTGAACTCGAGTCGAGCACTCCCTAGCTGAGCTTTGATCGAGCCAAACTCGGATAGTTTGCGAACCACCCAAAGTTATTAAAATCGCGATTCAAATCTTAAAATCTTACGATTTTAAGATTCAAAATATGGTAGACGATTTGATTCACGATTCTAGACGATTCTATACATTTCTGTTGACTAGCGAAAACCTAGCGAATATAAATCATGCTAACAAAGAAAATAATAGATATATATTGTTAGTTATTGCCAACATAGTGGGTAAACAACTATTTTTTCAGATTTTTAGGTCTTTTAACTTATAATTTTAGCATATTCAATGAACATTGAGTGCAATATCTTGATTATACGTGTTTATAGAATCTTACGATTCTACGATTCGATTTTACAATTCGTAACTAAAGGTCGTTTCCGATTCGAACTAGAATCTCGATTTTAACAACATTGGAACCACCCTGGCTCATAAAACCCCTTTTTAGCATAATTAGGCTATATTTTGTTCGACTTATTTTAACTTATTTCAGAAAAAAGTAAGTTTAGATATGATAAGTTCAAATAAGATGATATATGTTCAGATAAGATAAGATAATATAATATATGATAAAGTTCAGATAAGAGAAGTTAAGTTCAAATAAAATAAAATAAAATAAGTTCATATAAGATCGTATAAGTCTAATAATACAAACATCATTAAGTTTAATAAGTTCATATAAGATAAGATAAGTTTAGATAAGATAATAAAAGTTCAGATAATATAAGATAAGTTTAGATTAAAAAAAAGATAAGTTGGATAATATAAAATAAATTCAAATAAGATAAGTTCATATAAGTCAAAACAAGTTGAATAGAATAGATCTTTAGTTGTTATACAATGTTACTCAATAGTCAATACAATGTTACCGTCAACATCAATACATCATTAAAAATTATAAGTCAATATATACATTTGAAAATGTAAGATAATTACTCCCTCCATTTCATTTTAATTTACTCATTTCACTTTGGGGGAGAACCAAGGAATAAGTACAAAAGTATGAGAGAGAAACTGAAAAGTGAGAGAGATAAACTGAAAAGTGAGAGAGAGAAAGTAAAAAGTGGGTTAAAATATTAAAAAGTGGATGACATTGGTGGAAAAAGAGGAGAAAGTAGATGTGACATGTTACCTAAAATAGAAAAAGCAACAGTGTGTAGATTAAAAAGAAACAGACTAAAAAGGAAGTGTGTAGATGATAATGAAACGGAGGAAGTATGTTACATAATAACATTACAAGTTATCATACATATCAATGTAAGGCTCCGTTTGGTTGGGTGTAAAACATTTTCATTGTAAAATGTTTAGCATGGAAAACAATTTACAATGGAAAACACAATTCCAAAATTAGTTTTCCGTTGTTTGGTTCCATGTAAGAAAAATGATGAAAAGAAAGGAAAATGAAAAGAAAGTAAGGAGGTAGGGAGAGGAGTGTAAATGAGAGATAAGAAAAATGAAGGAAAACAGTTTTCCCTTCATTTTGAAGGGAAAATGGTTTTTCATCACTGGAAGAGCAATTTTAGTTCTAGGGAAAATGGTTTTACACTCCTTTGCAAACCAAACAATGTAAAATTGAAAATAGAGGAAAACAGTTTTCCAGGAAAACGTTTTACGCTCTACCAAACGAGCCTAAATTTCAACACGGCTAACATAACTGTAATCAACATACAAATAAGCAATGATTAGACATTTTATAAGTAATAACTAATAAATATCATTGCTTTGGCAAAATAATTCATCATTATCACTTCACAACTACTTAAATGAGTTAAACATTAACATGGATAATATAGGTGGAAACTAAAGTTCTTAAGAGTTGGCATATATAATTGAGATTATACAATGGAGTATTATCTAAAATTTACTAAAATAAATACATTGATCTATGCACTAATTTAGATTAGCCTAATGATTACTTACTTATATTAACTTTGATCACAGTATACTCGTTTAATTTTGTGTTTATCGACCTTAATCATCATCGACACCGATTCATCATTATCAGTCATGATCACCTTTAATCTTTGATCACAATCAATCCTCAATTCATCATTCATAGTTACAAGTCAATATACACATTGGAAAACTATAGAATGATTATGTTACACAGTAACATTACAAGTTATCATACATAATTACATTTAGTATCGGTAACGTAATTATAATCAATATATAAATGACCAATGACCAATGATTAGATATTCTATAGTGAAGAATTTGAAATTGAATTTTTCAATATAAGCCAAATGTTGAACCTATAATAAAATAATTTTACAGAAAATATAGCAACTTCAAAATGCGCTTTTGTAGACAAATATATATACGTCTCTTGATGGTACCGTTGTTTTATTTCGACAAGTTTAACCGATATGACCAAAGTCTAACCGAATTGAAATTCCAGGCAATGAATAATGGCTTGACCCGAAGTGCGGCCCGAAGGGAAAAGGTGTACATGGTAACATGGCATAACTTATATCAAGTTTCCCCCGAGTCGATGCGGGTTGCCTTAAAAAACCGAAAGTAACTGAACCCAAACTGAAAATAACTGTTTAACTAGATAGTAATAGGAAAATAGTCAACTGTTTAAACTGAAACTGTATGGGTCAAACCAAAAGATAAATGTAAACTGAACTGAAAATTGAATTAACTGTATGGATTGAAACTGAAACCGAAAAAATTTAAACTACATCAATTAAGTTGGAAAAAACGAACTGAGTTAACTGAACTGAAGTCAACTGAACTATTTGGTTTGAACCAGAACTGAACTGGTTAACTGAATTGACACCAACTGACTCACGTGCTAACATTGCGTCACTGCAATTTCGTTTGTCATACACCAAAAATGAACTGGTTAACTGAATTGACACCAACTGACTCACGTGCTAACATTGCGTCACTGCAATTTCCTTTGTCATATACCTAAAAGCCTTAGGACGACGAGTTTTATGCGTACCACGACAATTGGGGAGAAAGAAAAAGGGTTTTGCTAAACAACGCCCTAAAATTTCCTATTAACGCCATAAATACAGTATTTTTATACTGTATTTCTATACATCCAATTCTTTTCTCTCTCCTCCCCTTGACTCACTTCCCTAACCCCTCCTCCTCCACAACCACCACCACCACCATCACCATCTTCTTCTCGACGGCACCACCACCACCATCTTCTTCTCGACGGCACCACCACCACCACCCGGCGCAGGCACACCACCACCACGGCCGCCAGGCGCACCACCATCACACCCACCCTTCTTCTCTCCTCTTTTTTTTTTTTTTTTTTTTAAAAGAAGGAAAAGGCTGGGCGGGCGCCTAATTTAGGTGCTGCACCATTGGTGGGGCGCCTAAATTAGGCGCCGCACCATTGGTGGGGCGTCTAATTTAGGCCCCACCAATGGTGCGAGCGCCTAATTTAGGCGCCCCACCAATGGTGCAGACACCTAAATTAGGCGCCTGCCCAGCTTTGCCTTCTTTTAAAAAAAAAAAAAAAAAAAAAAAAGAGGGGAAGGGGTGATGATGGTGGTGTGCCTCCCTGGTGGTGGTGTGGTTCGGCGCCGGTGGTGGTGTGTCGGAGGCAGTGGTGATGTTGAAGATGATAGGGAGGGGAAGTGAAGAAGGAAGGGGTGAAATGATAAAAGAGATGGAAATATACCAAAGCCGTATTTTTATACACGTATTTAGGGCGTTAGTAAGTAAAAAAATGGCATCGTTTAGCAAATGAGAAGAAAAACAATGCTCGAAAGTCGAAATCCTAGTCGTCGCTTTTTCCTCTCTCATCAGCGAAATTTATTCCCTCACATCGCCTTCTCCGGCGAGATTCCGGCGAATTTATGAATTGTTCATCTTTGATAATCTTCGAGCTTCAGTTGAGGTAATATTTCCAAAATTCTATAATTCATTTGTTCTTTTCGTCAATATAATTCAACCTCTTCTCGTATTAAAACTCTAATTCAAGCTCTAAAAGCCTTTTTTTAGTCTCATCACTTCGTTTCATATTCTAAAGTTGGTATAAATCCATTTGTTTGGATAATTTGTTATTTGAAATCATTGAACATGAGTAGTAAGATCACCAAATTTGAAATTTAAGTACATTACTTTTTTTTAAGTACATTACTTAACATTTCCCAATTGACCTTATGTATTTGAATTGAAATTGAAGCTGTGTTCTTTTTTTTTTCCTTCTATTTTAGGCGCATTTGTTGAAATGGATATGGGGACTGAAATATGAATTGCCACAGTTGTATTGAGAGAGGGCAGAGGATTTGGAATTACGGCGACAAGCTGAACAAGAGGGAGTGCTGCTTATCTTCACAAGTCTACCGTCAGATTTCGCCGTAATACTCGTTTTCTTTTAGCCACCATTCGCGGCCACGCGGGATACAGCAAGGTGACTTGTCTTTGTTTTTATTATTTGATGATGATTGAAATTAGTTGCTGTTAACCTTTTAATTCATACCTTTTTTTTTTTTTGAGGGTGTACTTATGTGCGAGGATGATTGAACCTGCCGCCAAATTGGAAATTTTATCCTTTTAACTCGTTTTGGTTGTGCAATTATCCCTGTAACTTTTATATGGTTAATGTACATCCATGATCCACCCCATAGCAAGATTTTATCTGCATCATTACTCATGCCGGTAAATATGTACTCCCTCGGTCCCTCCGTTCCACAATAGACATCCCATTTCTAATTTTGGCACTATTCATAAGTAAAGAAAATCTTCCAATTTTTTTTTCCAAATATAAGAAAAAACATAGTCAAGTGGGGTCTTGTTTGATTCGTCTCATTGAATACATTACGAAAATCAAACTTTTATAATGTTTACTTATAAGTAATTAAAGATATTATTGATTTAAAATGTGCATTGGCAAACATGAGAAGGAGAAATGGGAATCTGTTGCAGACGGAGGGAGTATGTGATTGAATCATCCAATTAAACATATTTTCCATACTACTTCTTCCTTTTCAAAATAGTTGCACCATTTGGCATTTGGTCACTATTCATCAACCAACTTTAACAAGCTTTCTCTCACCATTATATAAGAAAAAACATAGTCAAGTGGGATTTTGTTAAATTCGTCTCAATACGAGGATTTCAAATATTAACTTTTTATAATTTTAAAATTTAACTTATACGCAATTAGAGATATTCACGTTTAAAAAAGTGTATTGGCAAACGTAAAAAAGCAAACGGTACAACTATTTTGAAACAGAGGAAGTATTACTTTATTCTGTTTGGAGTTTAGACCAAGAAAAGGGTTTACAGCTTGATATTGCTTTATATAGCTTTGCACCATATATCAAATATGTTTTGTTCACACTATCACTTTTTTTTTGCATACATTTTCTTTTAATTAGGACAATAGATTAAAATGGTTAGTGCATTTAAAGATTATGCTATACCAATAAATACGTATGTCCCATTAATATTTTATAATTTTAGTATAATTTGCTCGGGAATAGTGATTTGAGTCTTGTGTTTGAAGTTTTTCATGAAAGGGTTTTTTTGCTATTTTTAAAGAGAGGGAGGGGGTGAGGAATTATTGCACAACTAAAATGAGTAAAAAGAATGACTACTAATATATAATAGGATATTCGTGGCTCTTTCGTGACATTTATGGATCAAATTCAATGCTCTACATACAGTATCTATCAGAGCTGCTAAGAAACATTTCCTCTTGAGGTAGGCTGGTAACAATTTGGTTCCTATGTTGCGTAACGTACTTCTGGTCATATGTTACTAATTTTTCAGTTCACTGCTAGAGCTTATGTATATGTTTAGGTGATCAAAATTTTGGTTGGATCATTAGGAAAGAAGGTAGATATCATATCATTGTTTGGGCCTTTGGCTTCACTTATCCTTATTGCAAAGGCCATCCTCATGTGCTTACTTTTCTTGAACAGGACGGTGGTCTTTTGCTTTTTACTTGATTAGTTCTTTTGCAAGGTATCTTTCTTTCATTCTTCTTTTAAATTTTCACTTGTTTTATTGCGAGCAATTTATGTGAAATGCTCAAGGTGTAGCTGGGGCGGCTAGATTTGACACATGATGTAAGTGTAGGATGCATTGCTTATTAGATTTATATAGATATCTATAGAGAGAGAAGAGGGTCTGGAGGGAAGGAATGGTGAGGAAGGAAGTTTTCAGAGAATGAAGGCAGAGGGTCATTGATGATAGGACTTGGTGCTGCAGTCTTCACCATTGTTACAAGGAACGGAGAACGTTCCGGAACGTGGTACGGAAACGGGAACGCGGAACGCAGCCTCAGATGGACTCCTAGCCCACGTCCCACGTACCACGTACCACGTTTCGCGTTCCGGGACGCGTCCCCTGGAACATGAAACGTGGCCACGTACCACGTTTCCGGTATCATTGGTCTTCACTCTGCAAATGATTGAGTGAAAGAAGACCAAAAATATGATGGACTTGAGCCTATGTATTACCTCATGGAATTGCAAGCCAAGGATTGAAAATTGAATCTTTTAGACCTGGGTACACCTAATCCCATGAATGTCCCTGTGTGATTTTATAGAAGTAGCGTGCGATGAGGTGCTCTCTTGTTCTTCTTCATCTGATGAATATGCATTTTTTATTTTTAAACAATGTGCAATTTGTCATGTCTGGATTTTGGTTGAGAAAGGAAATGGCTAGGTTTTTCCTTCAGTGGTGTCTTCTCCACTTTGTGTCATGGTCAACCAAAGTGACGAATTTCACATTGGTTTGCAGGTTGAAGTCACTTTGGTCGACAACTAGATCTGTCTCTAAGTGTGAAAAATGGCAGTTTTTGAAATAAGCAGCCTATCTCCTGTTTAGTGTTTTTTTTACCCTCTGTGTTTCACACATAGTTGGACGTTTGGACCCCTGCAGAGTTGCTCTTTTGGTTTTAGGTAATGGTTTGATAGGATGGTTACTATATCTCTATTTTTTTTATGCTTACTATTTCAGCAACTTTTGCTGCTGCTTGATAATACATTGTTAATCAAAATGGTCAACGGTATTAGTATAAATGTAATACTTTTGTATCTGGGATATGAATCTTTACTTCTCCTTTGACAATTCTTTAGCCACTCTGAGAACTCTCCTTTAAGAACTCTCCTTTGAGATTCTAATTTTTTGATCCTCACCATCTGGCATTTAAGCTTGAAGTTTGGCTACTTTCATGAACTAATCCTGGTTTTTGTGTCTGTTGCTTTAAATATAGTTCATCCTTGTGTTTGGTGAAGTAGTAGACTCCTAAATTTTGCTGTGTAGGAGGTAAAAATTCTATGTTCAGGGAATCTTTAAATACCTTTGTAAAGATTTCGCGGAATAGCATATCCATATTCCGTTACAGAACGACCGTTTTGTAACGGAACGGGAGAGCTTTATTGACATGGTTCACTCATACCATGTTATATCTTCAGTTTTCCTGCTAGACTTTCATCACATAGGATTCAGCAGATATATCATGCTGTAGTGAGAATCTTTTCTGTTTTTTTTGTTTGTTTGTTATCCTTAACTATATTCTGATTTCTAATTGCACGTCCAAGGCTTGTTCAAGCTTCTGATATGCTATATCTCTTATCATTTGCATCCTTCCAGCTGCCTGGATGATAACGAGATAAAGAACTACTGGAATACAAGAATTAAGAGGCTGCTACACGCTGGATTACCCATTTATCTCCCTAATGTTCGTTTGCGTGCAATGAATGAGAGCCAACAAAGTGAGGATATGATGACATGCCAGAATGGAGATCTACACCATTCTGAGGCTTCAGAATCGAGTAGTTTAAGATTCCTGATGTGGAGTTCAAAAGTTTAGGGCTCAACCAGGAATATGTAAACTGTTCTTCAGCGCTACTTGATATTCCTTCTACAAGCCTCCTCCGAAAAGGTGTGAGCTAGCCTAACAGCTACGGCTTCATGAATTCAGGATTTAATCCTCACAAACGCTTTTGAGAGGTGGAAAGTCAGTTTCATGGTTCTGTTCCAAGCACCAGCAATGCTTTTTCCTCATTTGATCAGCATGAAGATGATCTATTTGGAAGGCTTATCCCTGTGCAGCCTCTTTTGGTCACTGCCTTCATATGATCCTGAATTAAATATCAATCAAACCTCCCCTATTGACGTTCTTGGTAGCCACCTCCCTATAAATTGCAATTCCTCTTCTTCGGCCAATGGTTTAGTGCAATGTAGTTTATGCTCTTGGTATATTTTCTTACTTTGTTGTCTTGTAATGTATTCACTATATCTACTTGTAGGGGATGAATGGTGGGATCTTGTGGGCCACATGTTGAATCTACTGGAACTATTAATAGGAGAGCCATTGAACTTGAATCTGTTGCTGGTGCTTACTAGAGGGGAGTTGTAAAGAGGCCAATGCTACAAAGGATTATGGCACAGCACGGGAAAATGAAGAACAGCTGAAAGCTTACCTGCATTTCAAAGCAGAAGCTCAACGGCGAGATCACAGGCGTCTTGGCCAAGATCTTAACCTGTTTTCGATACAGGTATCCAAATTCTATTGCTTCTTGCTTTTCTAAGATTATCTATAGATGTTTCAGTTCATGCATTATCCTTTATTTCCCGCACATTGTTGTCTGTTCTCAAGATTTTATTTGTCCTGTTCAAGAGGTTATTGATCGTAGACTTGTTGTTCCATTTGGAAAGCTTATAGTAGGATTTTCTCTGAAAATGCTGATGCTGGAAGTAAGATTTCATTTTCATATCTTTCTGCCAATTGCTAAATCCCAGATCATCCATGACTGTGTGATTGCTAATAAGGGGCACATGGAAAAGCTGAGTTCTTTATAGAATTAACTGGCTCAAGCCTTCGTTCTTTGTACTGTATAAGTGCTAATGGAGTTTGTGTTCAGCCAAAGTCAAGCTCATAAGAGTGTGAAAGCTGCTTGATGGTCATCTGTCATATAATCATGTTGAAATCCTTAGCATATTCGCCTCCAAAATGGTATACCCTACTAAAAACTTAGTAGCAATAGAAATATATGTTTCTTCTACATACAATTACTATTCAAATCAAAATACCCCTTTCATCCTCTATCACAAATCATGATCTCTGGGGAACCACAACTGGCAGCTGTTGGCCACTGTCAATGGAGGCTTATAGATTGGCGTGAAAGTTACTGACGTCGTTGCCAGTTGTGGTTACCATGAAATTTTGACCTTATTACAATAGACCTACTGAAGATCAAAATTCTGAACCCCAGGTTTAGATGAAGGAATTCTTAGTTTCAGAGTTTAGATGAAGGAAGCCTAGGCTGAAGTTTGAATCTTCTATGCTTTTGGTTAATTTATTATGAAAAGTTAAGGTATGGAGAGATCAACTAGAATAATTCTCATTGCTTTATTGCAAAGAGATTATGATTGTAGAATGGAAGAAATTCCCCCTTGCTTTTTAAGAACTAGGAAGAATCAGGCTCTATGAGCTATACCTTTGCGAACTATTTTTTGTAAAGAGGACACTCTTTCTCCTAGAAGTGTATTGAGATCCTTTCTACTGATTTTTGAAGGTTGCCTTGCTCCATTCAGTCACCAATTAAACTTCGAAGATATGATACTTCTGTGTGCGCGTGTGCGTGGCGTTCTCTCTCTCTTGTGTGCGTGAATGGTGAATATGTATTCCCATGTATGTACACTTCTGCTTACACACATTTGTTCGTATCTATATTTATACATGCACACACACACATTTATGTGTGTGTGCACTTTAGTTTGGTTACATACTCGCATGGTGTAGTGGCATCATTTATTATAGGGAAATTTGTCAAAAACCACCTTTTACAACCACTTTTTTTCACAAACCACCTTTTAAAAAAAATTGGGCACACAACAACCTTTTTTGTTCTTTTTTTGTGAGAAGCCACCACTTGCCGGATTCCGGGTAATGACTTAACTTTTTCGGCATTGACCATCTTGTGCAACGCACTTGAGGTCTGTAAACCCCCTTTGCACCCCTTTTTCCAAATTTCCCCCATTTCTTCCTCCTTCACTCCTTCTCCCTTTTTTCTCAGCCGCCCTACGCCACCGCTGCTGGATGGTTGCGTGCTGCCGCCACAGATGTTGTTGGTCGTTGGTGTTGGTGTTGCCTCTTCTCTTCTCTCTCCTCTACCTGCGCTGTTGTTGCTTGTCTCTTCTTTCTCCTCTGGTTTGTATCTACTGCTACCGCTGTTGTTGTTCGTTGCACCGCCGCGAGCCACTATTCGCTGGTGTTGCTGCTGCCTTGCTTCATTTTTTGCCTTGTGTTGTTTAAGCCTTGATTGTTGTTGCTAATTCAAAGAAGAAGAGAGAAAGAGTTGAGGGTGTTGCATGAACCTTTGAAAGAGTGAGGAAGAAGAAGAAGTGGATTTAATGGAGAATTGAGGTGTTAATGGTGTTTGGGGCCGGTGATGAACAAGAAAGAGAGGGGATGGTTGTGGTGGAGGCAGCAGCAACATGGAAGTGGCAGTGGAGGTGCTTGGGACGCCACGAATGGAGTGAGGAAGAAATGAGGAAGAACTAGAGTTGCAAAAGAGGGTCAGCGCCGGAAAAGTTGAGTCAATGTACGGAATCCGGCAAGTAGTGGCTTCTCACAAAAAGAACAAAAAAGGTGGTTGCGTCCCCATTTTTTTTTGAAAGGTGGTTTGTGAGAAAAAAGCAGTTAGGTGGAATCTGATAAATTTTCTTTATAATAACTTTTTTGAAGATTAGGGACTCCTATACCAAGATTAGAACACTTTCGTAAGGAAGGGGTAAAGTAGTCTACATGATACCATAGAATTATATAATGCATATATAGAATCAATATTATGGACAGGGGTACCTTGGGTAGTAGAATTATTATAAACTTGCTTGTAGCTTGAAGAATAAGATGGGTAGTTTTTAGAGGCGAAGCACTATATTTAGGGCATATTAGGGAGAGAGAAAGTATACTGAATATTGTTGAGAGATCAGTTTGGTAATTGGGAGAGTGCAAGCCTCTCAAAAGCTTTTAGTTGTCATTTTATCTTACTGTTTTCCAGAAATTATCCATCAAAGTTCATCTTATTTCTGTAATCAATTTCTTAAATTCAGTCCAAGCTATGTCAGTTCATTACAGCATGTCAGCATAGGACAACCTCATATAATTAGGAGATAATATTATTACTTCCGCATTTGCATTATTATTGTTAATATGTGACGAAGTATCATTTTGTGCTGTATTCAGGAAGATGCTCGAGGAGGCTTGGTTTTCTGGCATCCAAAAGCCGCCATTGTGAGGCATATCATTGAAGATACATGGAGAAAATTGCACATTGAACGTGGATACAGTATGCTGTACACTCCCCATGTTGCTAAGAGAATATGGAAGATAAGTGGTCACCTCCCCATGTTGGTTTTCTGGCATCTATAGAAGATAAGTGGTCACCTCGATATCTACAAAGAGAATATGTATGACCAAATGAATATTGAGGATGAGCTGTATCAACTACGTCCAATGAACTGTCCTTGCCACATTTTTTATTTACAAAAGAAAAATGCACTCTTATTGAGATTTTCAAATGAGAGTCGCGTAGCTGGGAACAGTTTATAGATACTAGTTATCTGGAAGCTTGAATGGCCTTTTCCATGTAACAGGTTTCACCCAGGTATGAAGTCTTACTGTGACTTTATTTGGATTTATGTTTTTCTGAAAAAAGAAAAATCACTTTTGTTTGCAGCTTGATTACTCGACTGTTAGAAGCTTTTGACATTATTCTAATTATTCAATGAGTGTCTTCCTTTTCAAAGTTAATTTGAAAGCCATATTTCGACCCAGAAGCTCATTGTCTATTTTTTTCAACTTTGTAGTTGTCAATATACATCAATCTGTTTATTATTCCAGGATTATATTTCCACATTTCTCTCTCTCTCTCTCTCTCTCTCTCTCTCTCTCTCTTTGCTTCTTGTGTCTTGGTCATGAGGAAAAAAAATTAGCTTCAAATTGCATTAATCACTCGACAATGTCTGTTAAGTTGGCACTTGAGTTTTGACTGATAAATTACTAAGAAAATCAGATATTGTCTTAAGCAAGCACGAAGATGCTGCTTCCTCCCTTATGTATGAAGAATCCATCAATGAGACTAGTAATTTGTTGCTTCGAACCTTTTTATGTACCATTATTTCAAGTACAAGAAAGGCATCCTTTTCAGTTTATATTTATCATATTCAAGTCAAAATGACTGCTGAAGTTCCTATTATTTGTGTCCCTTTTGTTTTTCACATTTGTGTAGGAATCAGGCTGTTCCCCCCCCCCCCCCGGGCTAAGTTTATGCCAAGGATGTAGTCTTGTCAAAGATTGGCTATCCATTTATCTTCTCTTATGTCTGTGCCTAGCATGTAACCTTTTTTGAAACTTTAAAATTTGCTATCCGAAATTTTTTACCTATCTTTGAGTATTGGACAACTGTACTCACACTATTGTAGGATGATGCACATATATTTTGTTTAGAACATCAAATTATAGATGAAATAAGTGGGGTTCTCGATCTTTACAGAGAAAATACTGCTTCAGTTTGGTTTTCATCACTATGAGGTGAATCTATCTACAAGGACATATGGGAAAAGGCTACATCTGCAGATCTGCTCTTAAAGACGTTTTAGATGAAAAAGGCTGGAGCTATGAAATTGATGAAGGTGGGGGTGCCTTCTATGGCCTGAAAATTGATCTTAAAACTGAAGATGCACTTGGAAGAAGATGGCAGTGCTCAACAATTCAGGTAAAAAACGACAAGACAATTTTTTGTGAGAATTAATTTATCGAGTTAGAGTAGCTTAATTATTCTGGTGTTTTCTTTCTTGTCAAGCATGAAATGACTATATCAGTTTATTTTATTAGTACTAGTTTTTTTTTGTAAAAACTGAAAAGTTACAAAGAGGAATTAGACCCTTCTCTGAAGGGGATTTATTAGTTTTATCGGTAGATAGATATGACACAAATAATCAAATAAAATGTACATATGGAATTTGGCTCAAGTGATTAAATTCGCTAGCTATGATATGCTTGCTTATCGCAGGTTGATTTCAATCTGCCAGAAAGATTTGATATTACATATGTCCACTCCAATTCAGAGAAGAAAAGGCCTATTATGATCCACAAAGGAGTACTTGGATCCTTGGAGGGACTCTTTGGAGTTCTTATAGAGCATTATGCTGGGGATTTCCCATTATGGCTCTCTCCTGTACCAGCTCGGGTCCTGCCTGTGACTGACTCACAGGTAAGAATTGATGAATTTTTGTGCAATATTATGTTCCTAGAATATGCACATTTTATTTCGCGGGTGAAATTTGACCTCTTGATCGAGCAAGTCAGCAAACATTACTATTGGTATTTCTGCAGCTTGAATACTGTAATGAGGTTGCCAACATGCTTAAGACAGATGGTATATGTGCTGAAGTTTGTCGTGGTGAGCGGAACCGCAGAGAAGCTGAGAGTCCCATCAATGGCAGTTGTGGGCCCTAAAGAGGTGGAGCCGCAATCTGTCACTGTCAGATCCAGATTTGTTGGGGAGAGCACCATGTCAGTATTTGCCGACTCTCATTACAAAACATAATTTTTCTCTGTGCTCGTATTTCCTTTTCAGCAACTAATGTATTAACTCCTTTTTTTGACATTAATCATAATATAATACATTATTAAAAGATAGATTTGATAATTGTCCAGTCTTTGTTAAAGCTTTTCTATTGACAGTGGTAACTCCATGAGCTCCAATTTGGTATTGTCCCTTGTTTTAGATTATTGCAAAGCTGTGTTGTTGTGCTTTTGCGTTGACCTCTTTGATTAGTACTATAGTAAATAGCTTCACTAAGAAGTGCTTAGATTAATGAAGAGGTGTTTTAGAAGAAACACATTGGTCTCCTCGCTGATTTCTCATGAACATTTATGCTTCCCCTTGCAGTCTTGCACAACCCTTTTCATATGGAGTACTTATAGTTACAGTGTTACAAAAGAATTACGACCCGTTTATTAGGTTGAGCATGGATCAGCATATTCGAAATTGGCAATACTTGATATCCACATCTGATCCAAAAACTTTTGGATATTCAAAATCAGGTCTTTCATTTGGTTGTGCGAATTACCAATTTATTTTAGTATTTGTGATAGAATGTGCAGAGAAAAAAGTGTTGTATACTATCTCATTCCCTAATATGGATCCCCTAATATGGATCCCAAATGATTTTGTTTTAAAGGTAAATTACTTTTTAGGACAACTTCCCATCAAAGAGAATACCCAAAAGAATTGTAGCAAGAGTAGAGATAGTTCGATCATCTACTTTTAAGTCCTAATGAGCATTTCTACTCTTTGAATTTATTTTTTATTGTCAAAGTTACAAAATTTTCTAATTTCTAGTGGTGTGAAAAACTTTGAAGAAAGCAATGTCTAAAGATACTATAAATCATAAAAGTTCGTAAATAATTGACTAGCACATTATATAATCTACAGTACCTTTTAAAATAAGATTCCACTAGATCACTATTAACCTCATATAAACCGTACATGATTGGTAAACAGTACATGATTGGTTGTCCCATTACCATTAAATGGAGCTAAACTCTATAAGAATTAGTCTCAAGGCATTCAAAATCACAGATGTTGATAATTTGATCATGTGAGCAGGTGATGATGAGGTGACAAAGAATCTCAAGTGAAGAACCATCACTTCTAGAAAAGAGGCCTTGGCTTATATCAAGGTTGTTTGCATACCACACCTTTGGAGGAGGTCCATATGCATCGACGACGGTTCGGTTAGGATGACCACAATCTTCCCTGGATCAGGTGATCGCCGATGTCAGGTGCACATAGAGGGATCAAATAACAAAAATAAAAACAAAAAACACAGGTCACAATAACCAAAGTTTCTCAAGTATTATTTAAACTTAAGACTATTCTTTTAAGTAAGGCACGTGAAACATTAACATACCAGATTTGAGGGAATCTACCTACCTCACTTTAGTAGTTTCTCCACAGAGGTTTAACCATTCCAATCTATAGGCAACTCATAGGTTTAAGGTCCTTTTCTAAAGCACAAAGACATCAAGTCAACTTTCAAGACAAGCACATAAAAGATTTTAGCAACAATGACAATTAGCTAACATCTCATGAGCCAAACTACATTTGATATACACCAAAAAAAAGGAAACGGCATATATGATATATAAATAATCAAAGATAGAGAAAGGTAATACCTATGAAGATGATGAAGCAGTGTTTGAGGAACATGATTTATTGTAGATATGTTTTTCAATCAAGTTCAAGGCTAAGTGATTCATCATCCTTGTGAGTTGAAAGGTTTGCTCGAAGTACCATTTCTAGGTACTTAATATGAACGGCTTGCTTAAGAGAAGAGGGCCGATATGAAATAGTTACAACATAATGCCGATGAAGATTTATCTTCGAAAAATTAACAGATAGATTATCTTCAAGTGCAGAGCCAGAACTAATGGGAGACTTTCCTTGGGTGTTTTTGGATACTTTAGATCTCCTCTCATTCTCTTTGGCATCAAGGGCACGTAATAGTGGATCTCCACTAATTGTGCTTAGATAATAAAGAAGCTCTTGAGATTGGAGGCCAACTATTTGACATTGTGCATTTAACAATGCGGCCCCAGACGATCCCACCACAAAATCCAAATCATGATCAAACATAATCATGTTTTTATCGCAGCATTCTCCATCATTCAAAAATTCCGGGCACGTAACTCTCCCACTAGCTCCCCTCTACTCTCGTCCCATCGAATGTGCTACACACATAAGGGATTGAAAGTGTTGGAGATCTCATTCCTCCTTCGGTGCAAATAACATTTTAGGATGTTTTTTAACTGTTTGAGGAACACTCAAAATTAGTATTTCCGCATATGGTATTATCACCTCAATGTTACTCGGAAAAGCATTGTTGGACCCAAAGAAAACCTACTTCGAGTAATTTGTCACCAAATAGCAGAGGTTTATCAACTCCTCTCAAACCGTGTGCAACAGTTAATATAATTGTCATAAAACCTACTTGCCCAATAACAGTCCCAGTCCAATAATAATCTTTCCATTTTGCTGGGTTTTGTGTGAATCTGATTTTTACTGTTGCTTTTTTAACTTGTTCAGCCAACCTTGTGAAGTCATTATCAGTAGAAAAAGTCATCTACAATTGACCAAAAAAAATGTCACTAAGCCAAGGATCACAAATCATAATCAACATATCAAAATGCAGTAGTATTTCCAATTCTAATTCAATTAGCACAAATTACTAACATCCCCAACACCAAATATCAGTAAACCTAAAGCCATAACAGATAACAACTTAAAATTAAAACATCCACTAACAATGTTAGTCCTAATATACCAACAACAATGACGAAAAGGCAGGCCCGTTGATTAGGGTAAGAAGCCCAATTGCACAATGCCCCCCAAATATGAGAATATAAAAGGCCCCAAAAAAATCAATCGGCGTGAGCTTTAATAATATGTGAACCACATAAGCTAATTAATGACTTGGGATTATTATTATTTAATTATAAAGGACCCACTTGTTTTGTACTCTTCTCTTTTTTTATTAATTTACTTTTATTAAAGTACATATGATACACTCTATTACTTCACAAGGTTTTCTAACTAATTATTTTTTAAAAAAATACTAATTTTTACCTGATGAGTTAATTCAATAGGGTTATTGATAGAAATTTGGGGGCGCAAGCGGAAGTTTTGATGGACCCGAATAATATAACAAAATTGCATTTTATTGATTACATGCATAAAAATTGTACAACTATATTTGTGAGAGCCCATATCTCTCATTTATCTTTTTAGTGAAACCCATGTTTCTACCCCTAAAATATTTTGTGGGAGCTCTCTTGATTAGCTCACCTCTCACTCTTACTTGATCTTGTGAGAACTATGTTTCTCACTACACATGGGTGCTCTTAGCTACCCATAACCTTGGTAGAACACTTATGTTTCTACTCCCTTAAACACTGGTACCTATTTATAATGGTTACATACCTAATTCTAGAATTTTCTATATTCATCTAAGAGATATTTTTGATCTCTTATATCTAGATTTTTCTAAATCACATATTATAAACATATTTTACAAGATATTTCTAAACTAATCTTTAACATCCCTTAGACATCTAGATTTTTCTAGATTAACCTTCAATAGTTATCTGATGATGTTTGTTGAACAATTTCTAATTAAAGTTTTCTAAAAAAATATTTTAATGAATAAATCAATGTCCAGCAGAAAAGGAAGAGCAAGAAATAATTTCTTGGAAAGAGATTAAGGAAGGAGATGTTAATCAACTTTCTAAAAACAAAAAACGATAATACGACAACACAATCCGAATTCAAATGATCTTGAAACTAATATGACGTTGTTATGAAATTCAAGACAATGATCGATCAAGACAATACCTCGAGTTCCGAGAGGAAAATACGACAAAGGTCAGTCCAAAACTACAAAACATCGCCGCTAAAACAACGTTGTTCAAATGTCAACTATAAAATTACGGGCAATCTTGAAACTAGAATGACGTTGTTATGAAATTCAAGAGGAAAAAAGAATGATTTCAAAATGAGAAAACCCGCCTCACAACACCTATTCTACTACTTTACTTTTATTGGCACATTGGGTAAACATTTTAGTTATTTTAAATAATAAGGTGCAAATATGTTTTAGGTGTTAAAATGATTAGTAGTGTTTGGGAGTACCTAAAATAAAAATCAGGTGGTTAAAATGAGGAAAATCGCGTGGGGAACGCATCCTAGCTACCTCAATGTTTTTTGAATAGCTTAGACATTGTGAGCATGTTAGCCTGGGGTGAGAATTACGCTTGTCAAAAAAAGAAGTTGCCAATGAGTCTTTGTGAGGGGAAACTCATAAATCCCTGACGACTTCAAGACTAGGTCAAACAGGAGCAGAACCAGAAAATTATTTTCAGGGGGACCACATGAAAATTTCAAAAGATTAGGAGGGGCCTGTTTAATATTTTACATATTTTTAAAAAAATACAGAAAAATTTTACCTTAATTTTTCAAAAAAAAAATTGAAGTTGGGGGTTGCCAAGGCCGCCGCCCGCACCCCTATGCCATGAGGTCAAATCCAGATATGAATTCGGGGATGAGGGTGTGAATTCATCAAGAATTAATCCACCCACTCACGGTGGCCTCTACTCGATTTCAAAAACATCAATTTGCACGATTAAGAATATATATATATATATATAACCTTAATGTTGCAAGCAAGATTACTAAGCGTGTTTGTTAATGCACATAAAAAACTAATAATCGATGACCTCTTATATTAATCAATATTTAAGGTACCTAAACCCGGTCGTTCAAATATTATCTTTATTTAATGTGATAAATAAATTATATGTCGGTCTTGATAAACATGCATAAAAGGAGATAAAAAATGATTTAAAAGCATGAGACATGATAAAATAGATCTAAGACCCTAACATGCTTGAATAAACAATAAGAGTCAAGATTATATGCTTTAAAGTTATGGTGAAAGTCAATTTTAAGTATTTATCAAATCATTCATAAAAATAGTTTTAAACCATTAAAATATTAATCAATTAATGTCAAAGTGCATGGTTAATGGTTGTTTATAGAGCTCCCTTAAAACTAGGGCTGTTCAGAGTGCGGTCTGGACCGCACCAAACTGCAACCCAAACCGTTTTTTCGCGGTTTGGGTTGGTTTGCGGTTTCAAAATTGCGGTTTGGGTTATGAATTCAAGCAAACCGCGGTTTGCGGTTTGGGTTGGGTTTTTGTTTTTGTAAACCGCAACCGCACCACAAACCGCAATTTTATATGATTTTTAAAAAAAAATGTTATTATCTATTTTGATTTTTTTTTAAAATACACTTGACAAGGTGGCATATAAGTATACAATTAAAAAAAGAAGTTTGAGGTAAAAACTTGGACAATTTTGATAAATTATTATTTATGTTTAATTATAAAGTCAATTTCATATTTATTTGGACTTTTTATATTTATTAACAAAATTTTTTTTACTATTAGATTACAAAATTAATGTCGCGGAGGAAAAAATGGTTAAACCGCAAACCAAACCGCACCAAACCGTTTTGCGCGGTTTGGTTTGGGTTGGTTTGGGCAAAAGTGCGGTGCGGTTTGGGTTGGGAAAATGTCAAACCGTATATTTGCGGTTTGGGTTGGGTTACATCCCAAACCGCACCAACCCAAACCGCGAACACCCCTACTTAAAACAAAGAAAAGAGAAGTGTTAGATGTGTTTAAAAAGGAAATAAAAGTGCTTGTATGTGTTTAGAGAAGAAAAGAGTAGAGAGAATTATGATATTTGGAGTTTAGGACCAATGGAAGCATTAGGGTTTGCAAAGGCTCGTGCAAGAGGGAATTTATAGGGAAATTAGAGAAGATTCTCCAAATCAGGGTGTGCGCTCAACCACATAATCGTGCGACTGACGCAAAACTTTGCACGTCAAGCGCAGGTTAAGCTAGCCTCTTTGCGTCAGACGCATGGGTCCACGTCCACGTTGAGTCATCATTGCGTCTGACGCAGCTACTGCCAAACCCGAGGCTTAGGGAATCTTAATATTTCAGATTTTTTTATAAAAAGTTTAGCTTAATCAAACCCGTCCATAATTATCCCTTCTGAGTCAAGGAATTGATTAAGGTGCTCATATATCTCACTTCCATAATTTGCTATTTCCTTAGTTTTTGAAAATCTTTTAAATATTCAACAAAACTATTTATTTAATTCAAAAATCAATTAAAATACATTATGGGCTTACGAAAATTCACATAAATTATCAAGAAGCCCAAAATCTATTTTAAAAGCCATGTTTAATCCAAATGAGCTCATATTGAATAAATTAAAAACGACCCAAATGCATGATAATTAGGCCTGAAAATCATTTTCAATTAGCATTCTGCCTCGTGAAATTAAGTTGGACCAATTGCAACGCGGTGTGATCGAATCATCAAACGCAAAATTGGGGAGACACGATTTAGGCGTCTACATAAGCCTCCACTTTGAAATGTGTGCCAATATGATGATTGGAGAAATTCCTATGTTTTTGGCCTCGATATGCATACAGGGGCATTTTCGTAATTTGCTGTGCTAAATACTACCAATGTTTTTATTTAGTTGCAACAAATGCCTTTTTGCACAAATATTAAGGAAAGAGGAGAGATAGTAAGATTTGACCAAATTGTCCATCCTTGTTGCATGTGGGGTAGGTAAAGTGAGGATAAAATGGTCAAATTGCCCTAAAACTTTACCAAAAAAGGAATTGTTGCAACTAAATAAAAACACCTATAAATAAAAATTGTTGCAACTAAATAAAAATCAGGGGATGTATATGGTTAAAAATGATGTTTAAGCCCCCGGGAGCATTGTGGTAATTTCTTGACTTCAAAAAGTTAGTTAGAAATTTGCCGCGACGAAATGGTGGGATCTGTAACGGCTACGGACCCACGACGACGGAAGTTCAAACTTCGAAGTCCAAAAGATTGGTCCTGCGCGGGTCACGCGCCTTACGCAGGGACTCTGCTTTCAGTGCAGCTACTTATATGAGGCTTGTGCAGTTGTGCGTCTAACGTACGACGCGCTGCACTCGGCGCAGCCTTCTACTCTCAAATGGTGAAAAAGAATCAAGAATTAATTTCGAACTTCTACTCTCAAAACCTCTCCCAAATCTCACCATACTTGGAAAGAATCATCCTTGAAGCTTCCCATCAAGCTCTCTCGCATTAATCAAATAAGTTTGCTTCTTTTTTGCTCGAAATTTGCTTGAATTTGTCGAATTTTTGCACGAAAAACCCTAGAAAAATCGAATTGGGCTTTTTCGATTTAGTTACTTTTTTCTTGGAATTGATGCTTGTTTTGGCTTTGATTATGCTTGTATGTGATGCTAGGTGCTTTAGAAACAAATTGTACTTGATTTGAGCAAGATTTGCGCAAGTTTGAAGTGATTACGCCCAAAAATCCGAAAATAATGCCCAAAAATAAAGAATTGCCTGTTCTTGCTTATTTACCTGCTTTGGTGCTTCAAATGGACTACGTTATACCCTTATAACATTATTCTAGTAGGTTTGGAGCCAATGAACTAGATTGAGTAGGTTTTGGGACTTGTTAGTAGCTTAGGAAAGCCCTAACGGTGAAACTGTACTTCCACTTGCTTCGGAACTTGTTCAAGACTTGGAATGAACTCAATTATGCTCACTTATGTTTGAAATGTTTCTGCATTGTTAATTGGAACTCTTTTGAGTTGATTTGAAGCTTGTTTGACTTGAAACCTTGAATTTGCGAAAGCATAGACTTTGCGATGCTTCTAAGGCTTGAAACAAACTCGTATATGACCCTTGATGCTCATAGAAACTTCATAGGGCAGTTTAGAACTCGATTGAACCTTTGACGATCGTTAGAGGCAAGTTTGGACCAAATTAGGCGCGAAACCTGAAAAATCGAATATGAAAGGTCATGAAGCGTTCTAATCTCGTTTAACCAACATCTTAGCTTGACTCGACCTTAGAGAGGACCCATAAACCCCCTTGACTTGCTACAAGCTCTATCTACAGCAGTACAGCTGCAGAAGGATCTACACCCTCCTTTTCACCTCTACTTCAGGTGACTCTTTTCATGAATAAGGCGTTGATCATAGTATGCAACAAGACTGATGTGCAGTCACTTGATATAATTCCTTTGAGTAGGAAGAGGTTATTGCAGTGAAGAATGCGGCTTGTGATAGGTTGTTAGATCAGAGGTTTGAACTGAAAATGAAGTCCAAGAAGATTAACGACTGCTTGAATGTTTTGTTGGTTTTGAATGTCATTTTTCAATTGCATTGTGAATGTTTGCTGCTGGTTTGTGGTTTTGGATTATGGCTTGAAAGTGGTTACGAGCACCACTTCGAGACCTTGGTTTGCTTTGCAGGTTTTGTGTTTGCTTTGCAGATTTTGTGTTTGCTTCTTTGCAGGTCGATGACTTCGCCATGCCCGCGATAGGAGGCGCTTGGCGGTACTTGGAGGTATACCGCTGACTTTTCTTTGCTTTTGCCTTGATTTTGATTTGATTTGATTCTAACAGGAGCTTTTTTGCATTCTGGATTTCTGGTTGCACGAGTACTTCCCAAGCTTCACACTAGGAGGTCATGGTCTTGGAAGTCGCTGGATACTTTAAGGAAGGAGCTCACTAAGGTTCACGTGAACCAGGTATACTTCATACAAATTATGCCCTTATTTAATTCATACAAATTATTTGAATAGCTGTATTAAAAACAATATTTTTATGTGATACTTAGCCAAATATTATAAAACTACGTTAATTAGAATAAGGAAAATTTGCCAAAAATACCTTTTAGAAGTTCAATTTTGCGAAAAAAAAAAAACATTTTAAAGCATTCTTTGCAAAAAGAAACCACAAACTTAATTTTTTTTTGCAAGATGAAACCTATTCCCATTTTCCGGTGTGGTTTTTGAGATGCTCAGGGGTGGCCCTTCTATGTTCCTTTAACCCCCTATATCCATTAACTGCAGCACCACCCTTATGCATCTCAAAAATCACACCGAAAAAGGAGAATAGGTTTCATCTTGCAAAAAGAATTAAGTTTGTGGTTTCCTTTTGCAAAGAATGATTTAAAAGGTTTTTTTGGCAAATTTTTCTTAGAATAATAGAGTATGGCTTAGGTTTTACCAAAGTGGTGAACAATATCCAAACCTTACCCAACAAATGCATTGACCCTTCCACTTTGTTGTTTAATTGTTTGCTACCCCTTGCATATTAGCTGCAGATGTGCTTCCATGATGTTTTATAATTCTAGTACCACACTTAACCACAGATGACTTCACCAACGTTTTAAATTTGTTTACAGCAGTAACAGCACGCCCACCATATTTAGCGACTAACTTAACTGAAAATTTCCATGTGAGAAGGAATGTAAGGAAGGAGAGTCCACAGACTAAGATAGCCAGCCAGAAACCCTTTTTGACGGTAACCACAAACACGCCGAGTGTGAATGCCAGCAGGGTGAGGTAGAATGAAAATCTCAGCAAGATTTTCGAGATATCTAATACCATGAGGGAGCCATGAATTTTTCCGATACCCATTACCCAAAGGAGTAAGAAAAGGCATAGCATAGAGCAGCACATTGCAATGGTGTTGGCAACCATAAAAACTGCAAATGCTGCATTTGTCAAAAGAACAGGGGAACCATCATCGCTATCAAATCCACCTGGCACTTGCAATCCAGCATTCCAGCTGCAAAAGTTATGGTCGCCAACAGGGACCAACCACGGAAAGAGCATTGGCAGTGTCTTTCATTTCAGTTTTGCGAATACCATATGAGCTTCTAGCTAAGTACACCGCTTCTGGTACTTTCTTCCGGATCAGCTCTATAATCTATTGCATGCCATGAGATTAAAGAGATTAGATGACATGAAAACCAAATAACAAATGCTGCTAGGATAGCACATTGTAACTTAATACAACAAAATACCTCGTTTGGCACGTCATGTGATGCAAGTAAATCGGGAATGGTTTGACCCTCTTTATTAACTAATCCAAGCTCTCTTCGATGTTCATCTTCTAAACATCTTTGAGTTAACACAATTGCAGTAATAGAATTTTGAGTCTTGATAGCGTAATGGAGGGGTGTGTTCCCCTCATAATCTTGCACCAACCTCTGTGCATCTGCTTCAGGGATATCAAATAACTGCTTCCTGGTGCTTTCAAAATTCCCTGTCAAACTGTCATCAACATCTTCGCCCGTAAAACGTAAGAGATGCAAAAAGGTCCTAGCACTTGGATCTCGAAGGAATGCTGATTGAGGGCGCTGTTTAAGTATAGCTTGTGCAACCTGAAAACGACCGGACCTTGCTGCACTTAGTAATGGTGTGAGGCCTTCATCATCTCGCATATACGCTGCTTGGCTACTTTTTTTAATCAATGTCTCCCGGAATTTGTCTGCATCATCATCTGCATGAAATAGTCAGACAGTCAGTTAACACTTAATAGTACCATAAACAAATCCAAGATGCTATGTACTTCTATTAAACAACGATTCCAGTGTGTGTCGAAGTAAAGTGATTTCTAAGCTAGAATACTTTTTACTCCCTCCAATTTTTATTAGTTTGTCCATTTCTTTCGACATAGAGTTTAAGAATAAATAGGTCACAGAAAATATTAATTTATTGCAATAAGGTATGTGAGTAACGTTATTGTAAAGATAATAATACAAAATTGGTAAGGCCATTCCAAGAACAAAAAAAGAAGTGGGTAATAAACTAATAAATGACAATCTAAAAAAGAGGTGAGTTAACTAATAAAAATCGGATGGAGTAAAAGGTAAGAAAAAAAAAATCCATTCGGAGGTCTGCTTCTCGAGGGGAAAATTAAGTAAAGAGACTTACTAGCTGAAAACCCATTTTTGGCAAATAAATGGAGTGGAGTCTTGCCCAAGTCATTTACACGAGAAGCGGCCTCTTTGTCACACGTTAGCAAAGCACGAGCGACTTCCAATTTGTCAGATTGTAAAGCCTCATGAATCGGAAAACTACCCTTGTAGTTTTTCACCTCCCATGGGCGAATAATATGAAAAGCTTTGGCCTTCTCATTCAGACCATTCAATGTGCTAAAAAATTTATTCGATGCTTCTATTAGTAAATCCACTTGCACACCACTCTTCCACTTTGCTGCAAGGTGAAGTGGTGTGTCTCCATTACTATCTTGTCTCATGCTCGGTATTGGGAAGAGTTCCAGAGCAGTCTCGACAAACTTCTTAGCATTTGTTCTTCCATTTCTGAGGGCTACATGAATTATGTTGGACTGAATCATATTGATTCAGTCCCTATTACACAAAGCCACAAAAATCCACAAGAAGATTCAGGTGGTTAGCAAGCTTCTCCTTGAAGTTTGTTTAGTTAGTTATAAGCTGCCACATCAGCAACAATATAACTAACTTTAGTTTTCTGTTATAGCGTGATTTCTCTCCTCTTGTATGTAATAAAAACAAAGTAGTTGAGCTGTATAAATACTCTAGCTAGTCATTTCTAGATAGCTTAGTTGTTATTTTTGTAATACACAATATAGAGATTTCTCTCAATTTTCTCAATAAAAAGAAGTTAATTCTTCTCTCTATTTTTCTGAGTTTATGAACTGATTGAATACAAGAAATCATCAATGATGATGATTTCATCATGGTATCAGAGCAAACATTAGAAGATCCAAATTCTCAAAATCGTTGTATGTTTCAAATTGAATCTTAAGAAATTTCTGTTATGTTCTTCATCTAAGGTCTGTTCTTCCAATTTTTCTAATCTTTTTCTGATCAATTTCTGTTGTTCTAGATCTAATCCTGAATGTTATTACAACAATCTGTGACAATTGTTGTCTGATTTCTCTTTCATCTTTCTAAAATCTTCTGAATCAATTCTTCAGAAATTCTAAACCTCTTCCTGAAAATTCAAAAAAATCTTGCTGAAATTGTTCATAATCTGTTTGATAAATTGCTTAACTGAAAATCTGTTGTGATTTCTTTCAAAGCTGAGTTGAAATCTTTCTGTTCTCTTCAAATTCCTCATGGAAAACCTAAACAATGTTGCTGATAACAATACTGAAAGAAATTCAGGATCTAGATTACCTCCTAATCAAGATCCAACCACTCCTTTTTACCTTCATCCTTCTGATAACTCAGCATCTCAACTTGTTTCCGTCAAGTTTAAAGGAGATGGATATAGCGACTGGAAAAGTAGTATGATGGTTTCTTTGTCTTCAAAGAACAAATTAGGATTTATTGATGGCACTATTGAAGAACCTGATAAGTCATCTACACTTCACTCAGCATGGAGTACAGATGTAATGATCTCATTATTTCTATGATTTTGTTCAATCTAGACAATACAATTGCTAGAAGTGTCTTATACTTCAATACATCAAGAGAAATCTGGATTGATTTAGATGAAAGATTTGGTTATGTTTCTGGTCCACAAGTGTTTTCTCTGGAACAACAACTTGTAAATACTGTTCAAGGATCACAAAATATTTTAGAATTTTTTACTAAGTTGAAAGCTCTTTGGGACAAGATTAGTATGGCTAATCCCTTGCCAACTTGTACATGTAACAAGTGTACCTGTAATGTCACACAAAAGATATACAAGATGCAGCAAGATCATAGACTGATGCAATTTTTGATGAAGGTTGGAGAACAGTTTACAACAATCAGAGGAAATATCCTGATGATGAATCCTCTACCTCATCTATCTCATGCTTATAGATTGTTAGCACAAAGAAGTTAGTGCAATTTCTCATTCCAGTCTGAATCTATTGCTCTAGCTGCTGACAGAATAAGATATGATTAGTCTTATAGATCATACAATTCATCTTACAACAACAACAATCAAGGAAGAACTGGCAACAAGAGACCTATGTATTTTTGTGATCATTGTAAGATTCCTGGACACAACAAGGAAAGATGTTTTCAGATTCATGGATTTCCACCAGGTTTCAAGGATAGAGGCAAAAGAGTTGCTGCTGCAGCTCATTCTGAAGAACAGTTCCAGAACAGAACTTCTTCTACAACAGATGATAAGCCTCCTTCAATTACTGTAGAGCAGTATAATCATCTCTTGAATCTCATTGAGAAGAATCAACACTCTAATTCTTCAGCTGACAATGTTGATTCTCATGCTCTAATGGCAGGTATTACTTATTGTCTTTTATCATGTTCTAGTAACAAATGGATCTTGGATAGTGGTGCTTCAGATCATGTGTGTCAAGACTTGCTTATGTTTGACACATACACATCTATCAAGCATAAAGATACTTATATTACAGTACCGGATGGAAGAAAGATTTTAATTCACAACATTGGTACTATCTATCTTACTGAAGACATTAAACTTCACAATGTACTTCATGTACCAGATTTTCAGTATAACTTGTTATCTGTGAACAAGTTATGCAAAGATTTACAGTGCACAGTCTCATTTTCAGCTACTCAATGTTTTCTTCAGGGCCCTTTGATGAAAAGGCCACAGGTGCTTGGTAATGTGGAAGCAGGGTTATATAGTGTTCAACCAGAGATTTCTAATACTACTCCTACTGCTCAGGCTTGTTTTTCTTCTACTGATATAGCTCAACTTTGGCACCTCAGACTAGGGCATGTTCCTTTTAGTCATATTACTCTTGTCAAACCTGAATTACATGTTGCTGCTTGTAAATATGACACAATATGCCAGGTTTGCCCGGTTTGCCCTGCTGCTAAGCAACCTAGGCAATCCTTTCCAATAAGTAGTATCAAGACTACTAATATTTTTCAGTTGATCCACTTGGATACATGGGGTCCTTACAAGAATGTAACTCATAATGGTTGTACTCTTTTTCTTACTCTAGTTGATGACTTCACTAGAGCCACCTGGACTTTTATGCTCAAGAATAATAATGATGCAACTGGCATCCTTTCATCTTTTCTGCAGTATGTTAAAACACAATTTAATACTACTATTAGTTGTGTGCGTTCTGATAATGCTCTTGAGTTAACAGAAGGAGACATGAAGAAATTTTATTCTCATAATGGCATTATACACCAAACAAGTTGCCCTGATACTCCACAACAGAATGGTGTTGTGGAGAGAAAACACAGGCACTTGTTAGAAACTGCCAGGGCATTGCAATTTCAATCCAAGTTGCCAGTGCAGTATTGGGGAGATTGTATCCTTTGTGCTACATACCTGATTAATAGAATGCCTCTAAGAAGCCTCAACTTTCTCACTCCCTATGAGAAACTATATGGTCATAAACCTTCTTTTGATCATCTTAAAGCTTTTGGCTGTTTGTGTTTTGTTAACACCACAAAAGTTCACAGATCCAAATTTGATCCAAGAGCTTCCCCTTCTGTTTTTATTGGTTACTCTCCTACTCAAGAAGGTTATAGAGTTCTCAATCTTCTCACTCATAAAATTTCTGTTTCTAGAGATGTAACTTTCTATGAACATCATTTCCCATTCCATTTTCATACTCCCTCTTCTACTTCTTCTGTTACATCATCTTTTCCTACAACCATTTTTCTTCCTTTTACCACTCCTTCTCCACTCTCTTATGATGATATTCCACAATTTTTTCAACCTACTCATACTACTCTTACTTCACCTACTCCTAGTTTATCTTCACCTACTCCTAGTTTATCTTCACCACCATTTTCCACTTTTACTGTTTCTGTTAACAATGATTTCATTTCTTCCCCTACTGTTTCTTCTTCTCGTTCCTCCCATATTCCTACTGTTAACACACATAATCCCATTTCTAATGATATTATCCAACCTGCTGCAGTTAGACACTCCACTAGAACAACTAAACCTCCTTCTTATTTGACATATTACCAATGTTTCCTTGGTAAACATTGGTGTAATCTTGTACATTATCAATCTCTTCCTACTTCTCACACGGCTTTAATTGCTCATGTTACTGACATTCAAGAACCTTCTTCTTACAAACAAGCTGCTTCACAATCTGTTTGGGTGGAAGCTATGGAGAAGGAAATAAAAGCTCTCAATGACAATCATACATGGTCTGTAGTCTCTCTTCCTCCCGGTAAAAAGCCCATAGGCTGTAAATGGGTGTATAAAGTGAAATTGAAAGCTGATGGCTCACTTGAAAGATGTAAAGCAAGGTTGGTTGCTCAAGGATTTACTCAGAAATATGGTATAGACTTTGAAGAAACATTCTCTCCTGTGGTTAAAATGTCTACCATAAGATGTGTCATTGCTGTTGCTGCTCATAAAAGCTGGCATATTTTTCAATTAGACGTGAATAACGCCTTTCTACATGGTGAACTACATGAGGAAGTCTACATGAGAATGCCTGATGGTATTCCAAATCCTGAGAATAAAGTTTGTAAACTTACAAAGTCACTCTATGGTCTAAAGCAGGCTAGTAGACAATGGTTTGCTAGATTGCTCACTGAGTTATAGCAGCAAGGTTTCTATCAATCCAAAAATGGCTACTCATTATTTGTAAAGAAATTTGGTTCTCACATCACTCTGGCTGCTGTTTATGTTGATGATGTCCTTCTCACTGGCACAGACACTACATCCATCACACATTTAAAAGCTCATCTTCACATGCTCTTTGGTATTAAAGATTTGGGCCATCTTCATTATTTTCTTGGAATGGAAATATCTACAGTCCCTTCTGGAGTGATCATTACTCAGAAAAAGTTCACTCAATCTCTTCTTCAAGAATGTGGTTTTGATATTTCAAAATCAGCTTCTACTCCTTTTCCTATAAACACTAAATTACATTGTGATGAAGGTGAATTTTATGATCAGCCTGAGCATTATAGATCTATGGTTGGTAAACTGAATTTTCTCACCAACACCGACCTCTCATTTGCTGTCCAGTCTCTTAGCCAATTCATGCATCAGCCACGTCTCCCTCATGTTACTGCTCTTATTCATGTACTTAGATATGTATCTACTACTGCTGGCCAAGGTATATTACTTCAAGCAAGTCCTTCTCTTACTTTGCAAGCTTTTTCAGATAGTGATTGGGCTGCTTGTCCCAACACTAGGAAGTCAGTTACTGGCTATATTCTCCTCTTGGGGAATTCTCCTATTTCTTGGAAGTCCGAGAAGCAAAGTACCATTTCTAAAAGTTCTTCAGAAGCTGAATACAGGGCCATGGCTTCTGCAGCAGTTGAAGTTACTTGGCTGGTTAGGTTGCTTGAAGAGATTGGTTTGTCTAATCTTACTCCTGTCACTTTGCATTGTGACAATCAATCAGCCCTACACATTGCAAGGAATCCTGTATTCCATGAACGTACTAAGCACATTGAAATAGATTGCCATTTCACTCGGGACAAAGTCATGGAAGGTTTACTACAGTTGACATATCTTCCTACTTCTTCCCAGCTGGCTGATGTTCTTACTAAAATTTTGCCTGGTCCCCAGCATCATGGGTTGTTATCCAAGCTTGGAGTTGTTTCTCACCCCCAAGCTTGAGGGGGGGGTGTTGGACTGAATCATATTGATTCAGTCCCTATTACACAAAGCCACAAAAATCCACAAGAAGATTCAGGTGGTTAGCAAGCTTCTCCTTGAAGTTTGTTTAGTTAGTTATAAGCTGCCACATCAGCAACAATATAACTAACTCTAGTTTTCTGTTATAGCGTGATTTCCCTCCTCTTGTATGTAATAAAAACAAAGTAGTTGAGCTGTATAAATACTCTAACTAGTCATTTCTAGATAGCTTAGTTGTTATCTTTGTAATACACGATATAGAGATTTCTCTCAATTTTTCTCAATAAAAAGAAGTTAATTCTTCTCTCTATTTTTCTGAGTTTATGAACTGATTGAATACAAGAAATCATCAATGATGATGATTTCATCAAATTATGTTGCTTCCACCTGGTGTTTGACGGCAAAAATAAGCTTTTGCATCAAGTACCGGAGACCCACTTTCTACATTGATCGTTGTATTATCTTTCTTCAAAAATTCATGATTCCCTACTATTGCTGCTTGGTAGAGGTCGTCATCCATCAGATCGTTTATGAACTCTCTCACTTTTACATAACTTCTGCTCACTAATTGTTGCAATTCCTTTTGTGCCAGTAGTACTCCCTCCGTCCCATAGTGTTGTTCCCATTTGCAATCCCTTTTGTGCCAGTAGTACTCCCTCCGTCCCTCCTTCTGTATTTTTTTTATCTTTCTCACTTGGAATCTTGACACTATTTACAATTAGAGAGAATCTTTTAAAATTTTCTCAATATATAATAAAAAATATAGCCATGTGGGGTCTTGTTTGATTCGTCTCAATGAGTATTTTATTAATATTCAATTATTATAATTCTTACTAATATGTAAGGAAAGATATTTAAGGTTGAATAAGTGTATTGGCAAACATGAAAGTCAAAATAGGAAAGATAAAACAATACAGATGGAGTATCTTCTAAATTCTTTCCAATATATAAGAAATAACATAGTTAACATGTAAGTTTTTGTTTGTTTCATCTTAATGAATACATTACGGATATCAAACCTTTTAATATTTTTACTAATATATACTTAAAAATATTACAAAAAATGCAAACATGAGAACTGGAAATAGAATTATGGTACGGAGGGAGTAGTAAACAAAGACAATAGAAACTCTTGTAAAAATCTTACCTAAAAGGTACCTTTGGAGTTAGGGGCATAAACCAAACAAAATAAATTATTGTACTGTCTTTTATATACAAAAAATTGTGTTAAAGCTACCTAATTGCAAATAACTAAAAATCTTTGTAAAAATAGCATAATTACAAATTTTGCACACAAAGAATTAATTTCTTAAACAGAAGAACTCAAGGAGCCTTACTATTACTGCTACCGTCGTGATCATAATGCAGGAAGTTAGAGTTAGAATACCACCAACTATGGGCTCGCGCTACTAGTTAAAGTTCGTGGTGTTGGGTGCACCCACACTATAGTTTGTGGTGTCAAGACCAATTTTGCCTCAAAAAATAAATTATATGAAGTTTTTCTATGTGGCCCTTCTTGAAGATGATTAGGATTGCATGAAGAAGGAAAATACTTGAAGATGATCAGGATTGCATGAAGAAGGAAAATAAGGGGTTCTTTTATAAAGCTAATTTTTCTAATTGAAGTGTTACGAACTAGTGATAGAAATTGGAATAAGAGATATTATTAAGTTTCCTGACACCTCTTGCTCATATATTACCAGTGAAGGGCAGGTCACCATTGAGGCTTTGGTAAATCCCTTTCTCAACACATGTATGAGTGATAATTGATAGTTTACTGATGCATAGATAGATAAATAGATATATAGAGAAACATAGACACAGAGAGAAATTGATGGAGAGAGAGAGAGAGTGTGTACTAGAGGCAATATATACGCACCGTGGTAGGTAGATGCTTGTGATGCGACTAAATCATAAATTGAGTGACCATTATTGTTGACAATATCTAATTCCCGTTTGCCTTTTGATTCGAGACACATTTTCATGAGAAATTTTGATTTAGTAAAATCGGCGTCAACAATTGCTAAATGCAAGGGGGTGTTCCCATCTACATCTTGAGCAATTCTAAGGTTATCAACTCCAGGATGTTTGAAGAATTCTTTCCATACCGGCACTATATCTTTTAAGTCATCAACAAGGTCTACAACAAAAGACTTCAAGTGGTGCAGAACCGTTCTACCTTTGTTGTCTGAAATCTCAACTGATTGAGGGTGCTGTTGACCTAGAAACCTAGCCACACCAAGTCGGCCACATTGCACTGCTCTTAAAAATGGAGTGAAGCCCTCAAAATCACGCATGTAAACAAGAGACTTCATTTGTTGATCTGAAACTTTTTCTAGGAAATCCTTTGCTGCAATGTTATACATTCCATAACATAATTAACCAAACAACCTTTTAGCTTTTTACTTTCTATATATGAAGTTGTTCTTGTGTATAGTATTAATTTGTTAGCCAAACCATTTATTTTAATAAGTCATAACTCGTTTGGAACTAATTAGTTTATCAACAGAAAAATTGATTACTAACGGATCAAAAATGTCTTTACCTTCATAAGTGGCATATCTTGCTATAAAATGAAGAACATTTTCACCATCGTCGTCATTCACATCGTTAATGTCAGTGTCGTTTCTTGATGCTAATAATATCACTTCATAGTTACACAACCTTGCTGCTTCTGAAGGATTTTGTCATCGATCAAGTGTAACAAACTAAATGTATATGGACAAATTATAAAGATAATATATTCAATAATATTAGGTGACCGCAACGTTTTGCTAGAAGCTAATTGCGGTTTGTTGGGCTAGTATATTTAGGCCAACTACTAATATGTATTGGGTCCTATGAGGTCACACAATGTGACAACCCTTGGATATTACCCAAATCCATTTGTGAAATGGGTTGGGCGGTTTTTATGATGGATGGAAGATTTGTAACTCATGAGTTTATTAGGCTCATAATGTATGACATTATGAGGCAAAATAAAGCCTCATGAATCATCTCTTTGTAACCACTCTATATAATCATATGGGGGTTACAAAGGAGTATGACATTACATCACTTTAGTAAGAGAAAATCTGATTTTCTTTTGCTCTCATCTCTCCCATTCATTCGGCCATATACACCTCAAAAGCAAGAGGATTCTTCTCTCTTCCGTACTAGCATACGTGGTGATCTAAGGGTTGTTCGTGGACCAACATTAGAGGAACGGCGGTTGACGTTCTAAAGGATCTCCACTAGAAGGCTTGTGGTGGAAGTGGAAGTCACGCATCAAGAGGTATATTCTACACTCTTAATAGATTCATGTTAATTTATGCAAAGATCTTGGTGTTAGATGTTTGAGTATGTGATACTCGTTTTCCGCATTAAGCATCTAAATTCCTACAGTGGTATCAGTTAGCCTATTGCATAGATTAATATGATCATGTTGATGCATGTTTTCCTCCATTATAATTCATTTAGGGGAGGGTATTAGCATGAGGATATTGTTTGCATGATTAAAATAATAGGATTTTAATCTAGTGGGAGTATAAAAGTTGTTTATACATTTTTCGATACATGTATATATATATAATTGTTATATTATTTCATGTTTTAATTAAGTTGTTAATTAGAATATGATGTATATATGTATGATTCATGAATTGTATGCTTTGAGATTTTATGCTTAATTTGATTATGTATAATTTCATGGCATGAATTCTTGAATTAGAGGCCGAGTATGATTTATTTATGCATAAAAATGTTAGACTGTATAAAGAAAATCATGTGTTTATCGATTAAAATTACCTGAATTGAGATTGAAAAATGGAGGCAGAGCCTGGTCGCGGGGTGCGACCATCCTGCTCGCGGGGTGCGACCTGCTCACTGGCCATAACGGCTGGTTCTTGTTTTCAACGGATTAAAACGTTTAAATCCGTTTATTCCCTTAATGCATATTAAGTAGCTTTTATGCTTGGTATCCTATGCTAATGCTTAAATGAATTAAAATTATGTTGGGAGTTTATTATATGATATTTAATTTTATGTTAGGATGTTAGTTTTAATAAGTTGATTAATTCTTTCATGCTAGTATATGTGATTGAATATCATGTTATGTTTATATTTTAATATAATTAAAATATATGTGGTGCCTTAGAGTGCTTATGTATTTTTCTTTAAATTTAATAGTTGATTAAATTTGTTAGATTAATATTTTAAAGCCCTTGGGAGATAAATTCTAATATGATTAAAATTTGTCTTAAGGTACTAACCATTTGATTTAATATGAGATTAAATCTAGATGGTGTTATTATGTTTAAAGTTGTTAAAGCATAATAATTTATTTTAATAATTGATTAAAATGCATGTTTTATATATATGATATTATGAATACATGCGGTGACTAGTATGGCCCAAACTTGGATAGAAAATACGATCTGCGTATCGTTAATGTATTTTTGTAATTTAAATACGATCTATGCATCGTTGGTATTTTTGTAATATTAGTTTAAATTTTCAAAAAATTATTCAAGTTGAAGTGATTCAAGGATGGAGATCCGATGTTTTTTTCATTTCCATGGAGCACAAGGATGTAGATCCAAGGTGGTTCAAGGATGGAGGCCTTAAAGAGTAGTCTTTAGGGTTAGGGGCCATACTAGGATCACATTTTTATTTTATGCATTTAAATATTTCTTTTGAATGCTTTCTAAGTTTTATTATGCATGTGATTTATTTTTGCAACGAGTTCACTAGTAATTAAATCACATAATAATTTACTTAGGTCCCTAAAGCTAATATTGGGTAATTGCTTTTCCAAATAAACATCTACTAAAATCTTGATCGTTAGTAATAGGTTCTGCCAAAGCAGAGTGTTACTTCCAATCTTGGGCTAAGTAGAGTAAATTTCCGAAATTTGCATGTTTAGTTTGGTTTGGCCCAACAAAATCATCAAAACGGTTTTGGATTTTGAAGCAAAGGGTTGGGTTTTTGTGTTTGGGTGACAAGTTCTGTCTAGGATTAGGAAGGCTTTCCCCAACGTTGTGGGTAACTTCCTTACCTGGGAACTTTCATCACCTTAGCAATCACCCATCAACTAAGAATTACAATTGTTGTAATTAGTAAAAGAGTTTACTTACCTTTTAAATTTGATTTTAAGTTGAGGCCAAAGTCCACTTATAAATCATGTTTGATAGGATCTTAGAATCACTTGATTCAAAAGGGGGCACATTTAAAATTGGTCAAGTGCATAGCTTTTATTTAAAAGTGTTTAAAATTTGTTAAAAGCTATTGATGGTAAACATACTCATTACTTTTGCATCTTCTATGTAGATATCATGTCTGGTAACAACAATAATTCACCTTTTAACTTACGTTCAATCCTTGAAAAGGATAAGTTGAACGGGAACAACTTCCTTGATTGGGAAAGGAATCTGAGAATTGTTCTTAGATCCGAAGGTCGAGAGGATGTTCTTGGAACCCCGATCCCGGTTTTAACGACCACCACTACTGAAGCCGAAAAGGCGGCCCACAAGGCCATTGCAGAAAGGTCGGTAATTGTTACCTGCCTTATGCTCGCGGCTATGGAACCAAGCCTTCAAAAGAGGTTTGCAAGCTTGGATGCCTGCAGTATTATCCGGCAGCTGAAAACCATGTTTCAGCAACAAGCTCGGATAGAGAGGTATGAAACTCACAAAGCTATTCTTGAGTGTGCGTTAGTCGAAGGCAAGCCAGTCGCCACTCATGTCTTTGAAATGATTGGTTATTTCGAGACAATGGAGAGGTTGGGCTTTCCTTATAGCCAAGGGTTGGCTACTGACATCATACTACACTCCCTACATGAAGGCTTCAACCATTTTAGGTTGAACTTCAATATGAATGGGGTGTCGAAAACCCTTGCTGAGTTACATGGGATGCTCATGACTGCCGAGCAAAACATCTCTGTTGCACCTAAAAAGGAAGTTCTTATGGTTCAAAAGGGAAAGGGTTTTAAGAAAGAATGGGTTGGCAAGAAAAAGCAAGACAAGGGCAAGCAAGTTGCCGCTAAGATCGCCGATAAGCCACGGTGCAAAGGCAAAGCCAAAGGTGGCCGCAAATGCCAAGTGCTTCCATTGTGGTCAAATTGGCCATTGGAGGCGTAACTGCCCGAAGTATCTGAATGATAAGAAGTCTGGGGCTTCTTCTTCAGGTATCTATGTCATTGACATTAATTTAGCAACATCTACTTCTTGGATATTTGATACCGATTGTGTTTCTCACATTACTTCGAATGTGAGGGACTAACAAGGAGTAGAACCTTGGCTAAAGGGGAGGTAGAACTGCGCGTTGGAAATGGTGCAAGGGCTGCGGCCGTTGCAGTTGGGACTTATAGTCTACCTTTGCCTTCTGGTTTAATATTAGAGCTTAATAACTGTTATTATGTTCCTGCTATTACCAAAAACATTATTTCTACTCCTGTTTTGGATAATGAAGGGTTTTCATTTACAATTGAGAAAAGGTTGTTTCTCTGTTTATTTGAATTCAATGTTTTATGCCATTGCTAAAAGGTCTAATGGTCTATATTTCCTAGAGTTAGACAAAGATGTCCTTAACATAGACAGCAAAAAACATCGGTCAAGCGATACTAATCCTACTTACTTATGGCATTGTCGTTTAGGACATATAAACGCAAAACGCATTCAGAAGTTACATAAAGATGGACATCTTTTGACTTTGAGCCATTTGATGTATGTGAATCATGTTTAATGGGTAAAATGACAAAGTCACCTTTTACTGGAAAGGGTGAAAGGGCCAGTGATCTATTGGGTCTAATACATACTGATGTGTGTGGACCCATGAGCACAAAAGCTAGGGGAGGGTTTGGGTACTTCATTACTTTTACTGATGATTTAAGTAGATATGGATATGTCTATTTGATGAAACATAAGTCGGAATCGTTTGAGAAATTCAAAGAATTCCAGAATGAAGTCCAAAACCAGCTTGGCAAAACAATTAAAGCACTACGATCCGATCGTGGTGGTGAATATTTGAGCCAAGAGTTTAGTGATCATCTGAAGAGTTGTGGAATTCTTTCACAACTCACTCCACCTGGAACACCTCAGTTGAATGGTGTATCCGAAAGGAGGAACCGAACTCTACTTGATATGGTTCGGTCTATGATGAGTTTTACTGATCTTCCCATCTCCTTCTGGGGATATGCTCTAGAAACTGCTACTTTCACACTTAATAGAACTCCATCAAAGGCAGTAGAAAAAACACCATATGAGATGTGGAGTGGAAAAACTCCAAGTTTGTCTTTTCTACGGATTTGGGGTTGTGAGGTTTATGTAAAACGTTTACTTTCAGATAAACTCTCCCCTAAATCAGATAAGTGTTTCTTTGTGGGTTATCCCAAAGAGACCAAGGGCTATTACTTCTACCATCGGACTGAGGGCAAAGTATTTGTTGCTCGTCGTGGTGTCTTTTTGGAAAAAGATTTTATTTCCAAAAAGGTAAGTGGGAGTAATATATTTCTCGAAGAGGTTCGAGAAAAGCAACAAATGGACATAGTTCAACCTATGTTAGAGTCAGAAGCACAAGTGCCAGCTGTGGAGCTTGAAGTAATTCCTCCTTTAGAGGAATCTTCTCCCATAACTGACCAAGTGTTGGAGGACGTGCATCCTGTACACGAACCTCCTACTGTCCCACTCGAATCTAATTCGTGCGAAAATTCTCAAGTTGTTGAGAAGAAAATTTCTCCTGTTGCAGCCCCTCGTAGGACTAGTGGATCAAGAATACCAAACAAGAAGTTTGTTGATTTCTTGTTAACCGAAAGTTCTGAGATAATGATCTTAGAATTTGAGGAACCTACTACCTACAAGCAAGCTTTGATGAGTGAAGACTCCGAAAAATGGCTTAAGGCCATGAGGTCCGAAATGGCATCTATGTCTGAAAATCAAGTATGGGACTTGATGGATTTGCCCGATGGGTTTACACCTATCGGTTGCAAATGGGTTTTCAAAGTGAAAACAGACAAGGATGGTAACATTCAGCTTTACAAAGCAAGATTGGTTGCAAAAGGGTTCAAGCAAGTTCATGGTATAGACTATGACGAAACCTTTTCACCAGTAGCAATGCTTAAATCCATTCGGATACTCCTAGCGATTGCTGCCTTCTATGATTACGAGATTTGGCAAATGGATGTCAAAACCGCTTTCTTGAATGGGTTCTTGAAAGAGGATGTGTATATGACACAACTGGAAGGTTTTGTGGATCCAGAATATCCTATGAGGGTATGTAAGCTTCAAAAGTCCATTTATGGATTGAAGCAAGCATCCCGGAGTTGGAATCTTCGTTTTGATGAGGCAATCAAACTGTTTGGTTTTCTCAAAAAACGGAGAAGAGTCTTGTGTTTACAAGAAGGAAAGTGGGAGTAACATAGTCTTCTTGGTCTTATATGTAGATGACATACTTCTCATAGGAAACGACATTCCCATGCTTGAGTCAGTCAAGGAATGGTTGAAGAGTTGTTTTTCTATGAAAGACCTTGGAAACGCTGGGTACATTTTGGGGATCAATATATATAGGGATAGGTCTAAAAGGATGATTGGACTTAGCCAAAGAACTTATATAGATAAGATCGTTACTAAGTTCAATATGGAAAACTCTAAAAGAGGTTTTCTACCCATGCAACATGGTGTTTCGCTTAGCAAGACTCGGTGTCCTTCCGGACTGATGAGATTAAGCGAATGAGTAATGTTCCTTATGCGTCGCCTATAGGGTCCATTATGTACTCCATGATTTGTACTCGCCCGGATGTTTCATATGCCTTGAGCATGTGTAGCGATTCCAATCAAATCCAGGTGATGCACACTTGGAGTGCGGCTAAGAATATCCTAAAGTACTTACGAAGGACTAAGGATAATTTCTTAGTGTATGGAGGTGAAAGTGAATTAATTGTTGAGGGTTACACAGATGCGAGCTTCCAAACTGACAAAGATGATTTCCAATCCCAATCTGGTTTCATCTTTTGTCTAAATGGAGGGGAAGTGAGTGGAAAAGTTTAAAGCAAAGTAATCGTCGCCGATTCTACAACGAAGGCCGAGTACATTCATTGCTGCGGCAGATGCAACAAAGGAAGCCGTTTGGATGAAGAAATTCATTCTGGAGCTAGGAGTAGTGCCTAGTGTTGGAGATGGTATTGTTTTACATTGTGATAACAATGGTGCCATAGCTCAGTCTAAGGAACCAAGATCACATCAAAGGTGTAAACATGTACTTAGGAAGTTTCATCTCATTCGAGAAATCGTTGAGAGAAAAGATGTAATAGTTAGCAAAGTTCATACGGATAGCAATGTCGTTGATCCTTTGACTAAACCATTGCTTCAGCCTAAGCATGAGAGTCATACTAGGGCTATAGGACTTAAGCATGTAGGAGAGTGGCTTTGATTGTGTGCTATTTACTTTTAATTAGTTCACAGTTATAGTTACTCCTGTGATATGTTTGGTTATGTTTATCAATAAAAGGTTATGTTCTTATTTAATCTTGGTTTAGTATTAAATAAAACGTTCAAAGTATTTTATAACGTTTGATAGGATTGTCAAATATGTGATTTGACGAATGAAACCCTATCCAGTGAACAGGAGTTATAATTTACCTTTGTCCCTAGTTCGAATCATTAAAATTGAACGTAAATGATTCTGTTTCATGGACTAGATTGCAAGTTGATTGATAGCGCAGTTTCATGGGCTATGGGGACATAGAGATGTCTAGTCATTTGTATAGGCGTGTATAGTTGATACACGTTGGGCAGACCTAGTGGGAGTTCTCTAAAAGGTTTATGAGAATCTCATTAATATATTTAGTGGATTCCTTAGACATGAGTATGACACTATTCTTACTTAAGGATTAGTATGTTTTTGACACTGCAAAACGTCGTGCCGTAAAAGGAGGCTATAAAAGTAGTGATCGGAACTGCTACGAATTGAGTGGGAGTTTTGGTTATACAAGAATGGATAAAGTCCTCCTAAGAGTTAGGATTGGTGTCTTGGCCTCTTGAAGAGCGAGAACTGAAAATGCATGGCCGTGCTCAAATGGATTAAGGAATTAATCATTTGTTTCGACAGTTCGAACTCGGATTTCAAGAAACAACTTGAATATTGGTATGGTTTACATACGATGTTACCATGTCATCAAGTTAGACATTAAGTGACTTAAGGCATTTGAAGGTTACACACTTGTTCTTAGACAAGTGGGAGATTGAAGGATTTTGTCCTCGATCAAGTGTAACAAACTACATGTATATGGACAAATTATAAAGATAATATATTCAATAATATTAGGTGACCGCAACGTTTTGCTAGAAGCTAATTGCGGTTTGTTGGGCTAGTATATTTAGGCCAACTACTAATATGTATTGGGTCCTATGAGGTCACACAATGTGACAACCCTTGGATATTACCCAAATCCATTTGTGAAATGAGTTGGGCGGTTTTTATGATGGATGGAAGATTTGTAACTCATGAGTTTATTAGGCTCATAATGTATGACATTATGAGGCAAAATAAAGCCTCATGAATCATCTCTTTGTAACCACTCTATATAATCATATGGGGGTTACAAAGGAGTATGACATTACATCACTTTAGTAAGAGAAAATCCGATTTTCTTTTGCTCTCATCTCTCCCATTCATTCGGCCATATACACCTCAAAAGCAAGAGGATTCTTCTCTCTTCCGTACTAGCATACGTGGTGATCTAAGGGTTGTTCGTGGACCAACACTAGAGGAACGGCGGTTGACGTTCTAAAGGATCTCCACTAGAAGGCTTGTGGTGGAAGTGGAATTCACGCATCAAGAGGTATATTCTACACTCTTAATAGATTCATGTTAATTTATGCAAAGATCTTGGTGTTAGATGTTTGAGTATGTGATACTCATTTTCCGCATTAAGCATCTAAATTCCTACAGCTTCATGGAGGATTGTATTTCCTTTTGAATTTCTCAAAAAACAGGAAAGTTTTACATAAGACATGAACATCTAATACAATACTGAACATGTCAGATGACACACTGCTCTTTGAAATAGCTTGGACAAGCTTTCTTGAAGCAATTAGTATTTTAACGTACAAGCATCCTCGACTCCTTGCCGCCTCTAAGCCTTTGAGAAATGCATACCCTTCAGCATGCAGCGAAGACGTAGCAAAGACTGTCCCATTCCCCTTGAATTTGACACCACCATTCTCTAACCCAATCCAGCCAATGCCAGCAACCAACTGATCCTTCCCTTTGGCTTTCCACACTGCATTAATTTGAATAAAAACCACCCCTTCTCTAACCTGTCCAAAACTAAACGAATCACGTCCCATACCCACCTCAAGAACTCGCCTACTGACTGATTGTTCTTTCAACAACTTCCTCCTTTGAGCCTCCACCAACCCCCTCTCCACTCCCTTCAAAATCGCAATTGGATCCACCTTACAATTTCGAAATGCCACATTATTCCTATGAATCCAGATTCCCCAAAGTGTAGTAGCAAGCACACAACTCCTATGCCCATCTTTACCATCCACTTCCCAGAAATAAAAGAACATATTCTTCACCCAATCCACAATCGGTATGTTCGTATCATTCCCCACCTTTAGACCAAGGATCAATGCATTCCAAACATGCTTACTAATTTCACAATCTCTAAACAAATGAGCATCTGTTTCTTCTTTCTCTCCACATAAGAAACAAGTATTACTTATCCTAATACCCCTCTTACTCAAATTAGCGCAAGTTGCCAATGCCTTCTGAATTAATCTCCACAAGAAAATCTTCCATCTAGGCGGAATCTCCAAACTCCAAAACTTACGCCAAATTTTCCTATCCTTATCCTGAACCTTCAACCCATACACTTGATTTAGCAGAAAAGAATTAACTTCTTTAGTTGTGACATTAGAACTACCAGACGCAGAATCCCACATATAACAGTCTTCCACATCTGCTTGAGGAATATGAATTGACAAAATTCTCTGGGCCGTTTCCTTCGCAAAGCTGCTCCAAACAAGACTTGTATTCCATTCTTTCTTACCGGCCCACATCAAATCACTCACCATATTCACCTGCCGAGTAGGACAATTGACACCTTGCTTCAGCATTAATTCGTTTCCTTTGACCCACCTATCATGCATGATATGCGTACTAGTTCCATTCCCAATCATTCGAATAAAACCATCCCTGCACTCTCTAACCGCCCGCACTAGACCTCTGAAGCCCCATGAAGCTATCGATATCTTTTTGCCAGACATTGCACAAACTAAGGGTGAAGAACCATACTTGGACTTATAAACTTGAGTAATTAAGAGATCAGGATTACTCTCCATACGGATCGCCTGCTTGACCAATAACGCCTTATTGAAGCAATACACATTCCTAATTCCCAAACCTCCAACTCCCTTAGGCATCTCTATTACCTCCCTACTTTTCCAATAAATAGGGCGAGATCCTCCATTATTTGTCCACAGAAATGCAGAGAACAAAACATTCATTTTGTCAGCAATATATTTCGGAATAAAAAAAATGGACAACACATGTTGACTTAATGACGCTAACACACTATTTATCAACAAAATTCGTCCAGCATGGGACAGCACTAAGTTCTTCCAACTCCCAATTTTCCGACGAATCTTTTCCACTAGAAGCAGAATTTTTGTAGAACTCCTCCCGTCTATCTCGATATTACACCCCAAGTACTTTCCCAACTCCACCGCACAAGGTGTACGCACAATATCACATAAATTACCTCTAACACTCTGTGGGGTATTTGGGCTAAATTTAACCAATGATTTATTGTAGTTTATCATCTCACCCGAAATTACGCTAAACTTCTGCAACACCTCCCTGACCACCATACACGGATTAGGAGTTGCTTTGAAGAACAACAATGAATCATCTGCAAAAAAATAAGTGCGAAATCGAAGGAGCAGATCTGGAAACCTTAATCCCCTGCAGCAATCCCGAGACTTCAACCCTTTTGATCAATCTCGACAAAACTTCCATAACAAGGATGAACAGATATGGCGACATCGGATCCCCCTGCCTTAAGCCACAAGATGGCTCAAACCTGTCTGTCGGCTCCCCATTTACCAAAATAGCATATGAGACTGTAGTCACACATTACATAATCCAATTCCTACACCTTTCCGGAAACTGCATTTTCATGAGCAGCCATGCCAGAAACCTCCAGTTTACTTTGTCATAAACCTTGTACATATCTATTTTCAACGCTGCGTAGTATTCCTTACCACGTTTCTGCCTGTTAATTTTCATCATCACCTCATGCGCAATCAAACAATTGTCAGCTAATCTCCTTCCAGTCACAAAGGCATTCTGAGTAGGAGATACAATCTCTTTGAGAATCGGTTTAAGTCTATTAGTGATGACTTTTGAAACAATCTTATAGACCACATTACATAAACTAATTGGCCTAAACTGAGCAGCTTCCACAGACCTCTCAACCTTTGGAATTAAACATAAATACGTAAAATTCCCTTCTTTCAAAAGGAAACCTCTGTCAAAAAAGTACTTAACTGCCTGGAACACATCATCACCAACTCATTGCCAATATTTATGGTAGAAGACAGCAGGAATACCATCTGGACCCGGCGATTTCAGACCCGACATATGAAATATTGCTCGCTCAGCCTCTGCCCTACTCACATCCTCTTGTAGCCTATTGACATGATTCTCGCTCAACATTGGAAAAAAGTCATCATCAATATCTGGAATCTGCCATCCCTGTTACACTCAAAAATTCCACGAAAGTGCTCACCAATAACCTGCTTTATATCCCCCTTACTGGAAGTCCAATTCCCTGACCCATCTTTAATCATTATAATCTCATTTTTCCTCCTCCTAGTCTTGGCCTTTCTAAAGAACCACCTGGTATTCGTATCTTAGCTTCCCAATAGATATGTTTGTACATGGAATAATGTTTGATAGCTGTCTTAAGGAAGGAAGGGATATGTGCAGGATATTACTTCCATCATGGGTTTGACACTGAAAGCGATCATCAGGACCCAGAAACACATTGGTATCTCCTTTTGTAGCTGCCTCATAAATCTTGTCATCCATTATAGTTGCCAGACTAGCTTGTATTAACAGTTTCTTCTGCAAAATATATACCATGATATAAGATTAAGCAAGAATCATTACTTAAGTATTGCAATATTGGTAAAAATTATTAGCAGTCAAAGAAAGAGCTATAGAAAAGTAATACATACTAGGTGAGGAGAAGTGTCTGATCCACATGTAATCAAATTCATGATTGAGTTTCCTTTATTGTTCTTGATTCCCATTAACTCATTCCTTAAGCTTGACTTTACCTTGATATAATGTTGGATGAAATAATGTGCAACTTCAAAGTTTCGGTTTATGATGGCAAGATGTAATGGTGTGTTTCCATCATAATCTTGTGAGAATATGAGGTGATACCTTCAGGAAACGCCTCGAAAACTTGTTTCCATAGTTGCGAGACTGCTTCTAACTCATTGACCACATCTAAGGCTGAAGTGCATAGATGGTGCATCACTGTTCTGCCTGTAGGAATTTGTGCCTTGAATCTGGTTGATCGTAGAAGGGACTTATTCGCAGGGCCGCCCGACCGGGCGGGGTCCAGTGACTTAGCAGGGGGTTTGGAAGGAAGGCGCCCGATGGCGTCGGGCGAGTGACTGTCTCGACCGGGCGTGCGACCGGGCGATGGTCGCCCGATTGGGCCCGAGTACATTATTCGTTTGGTAAAGTGGTCCGCCCGACCCGATCGGGCGGTGGGTTTTTTGACGCGGAAACGCGTTTTTGGGGTTGATTTATAAATAGGCTTTTAACCTAATTCGTTTTGCGCGGTTATTAGTTTATTAATCACCTCTGTAATTCTGGTTATTCTTCTCATCAATAATATTATTCTCTCTCTACCCGTGGACGTAGCCAACATTCCGTTGGTGAACCACGTTAAATCTGTGTTTTGCATTCAATATTTGTTCTTTTTCACATCTGTCATAACAAATTGGTATCAAGAGCTTTGTGTTCGATCCGGGTGAGAAAGATGTCTTGGATGAATGTGAAAATTGATAAATTCGCTGAGAGAAACAGTTTCAGTCTGTGGCAGATCAAGATGCGTGCTTTACTGAAGCAACAAGGGTTGAGGGCACCGTTGGCAAAGAAGTCAACGTATTCAGTTACCGCTGCGATGGCCGTTATGGAGGAGAAGGCGCATTCAACGATTATGTTGTGTCTTTCTGACGACATAATTATTGAGGTTGCAGAGCAGGAAACCGCCGCCAGTCTGTGGTTGAAGTTGGAGAGTTTGTATATGATAAAATCTCTAACCAACAAGTTGCTTTTGAAGCAACGTCTGTTCAGCCTGCGTATGCATGAAGGTATGTCTCTGAGGGACCATCTAGATAAACTGAATACTATCTTACTAGATCTTCGTAATATTGATGTTAAAGTAGATGATGAGGATGTTGCTTTAATTCTGTTAGTATCTTTGCCTTCGTCGTATGAGAATTTTGTGGATTCTTTTATTGTTGGGAAAGATAGTCTGTCTTTAGAAGAAGTAAGATATGCACTTCATACTAGGGAGATTCGTCATAAGACGCCTGCGGTACAGTACGATCGATCGAGCCTGGATTAGTAGTCAGTGGTAATGGACAGGGGAATTCGGGGAGAAAATCCAGGAAACCGTCTTCTAGGGGTCCTAAATCTAGTGATGTATGTAATTACTGTAAGGAAACGGGGCATTGGAAAAGGGAATGTCCTAAAAAGAAAAATAAATTTGGGTCTGGTTCTGTTGCTGTTGCAGCAGAAAATTTCAGTTCTGATGATGATATTGCTTTAGTTGCTCATGAACAAACACATTGTAGTGATGTGTGGGTTTTAGATTCTGGAGCGTCTTGTCATATGTGTTCGCGCAGGGAGTGGTTTATGAACTATAAACAGGTTGATGGAAGTGTTACTATCGCCAACAGTGATGTCTGTAAGACAGTTGGTATAGGGTCCATCAGAATTAGGACATGTGATGGCAAAGTTTGTACTTTGAATGGTGTTAGGCATGTTCCACATGTCACAAAGAATCTGATTTCACTTAGTCTGTTAGACAAGAAAGGGTTCAGTTTCAAAGGTGAGGGTGAAGGGTTGTATGTCTACAGGGGTTCGAAGATGATCCTGAAAGGGGTTAAACGGGAGACATTGTATGTGTTGCAAGGGTCTACGTTATCTGAGTATGGTGTTGTTACATTGGCTGTTTGTGGTAGTGTTGAGAAACAGGTGGAGCACAGAGGCACTCTAGGTTGGAGTGGTGGTTCACGTCAGCGAGACATCTGTCAACACTCACAATCTGAATCTGAAATTCCGTGTTCTTCGTCGTCAAAATCAGGTCAGTCCAATTTGGCTCTTGGTCGGCATGTAAGTTTTGGGAACTCTCCCCAAAGGGACGGTTGTGAAGACATGGTGGGTCTTGCACTGTATGTCGGAGAGGTGAATATTTTTGGGCCGTCCAAGGAAGGTGTTACTTGTGCTAGGAAGGAGTATAAGCAACACATCTGTTCGAATCTAATTTCACAGGGTAAGTTCCAAGGTTGCTTGGACTTACAAGTTGATCGTGATTGTTAGTTGCCCTTGGGGGGGCAAGTCTGGGGCCCTTAGGGGGCTAATCTGGTCTGGGGTTCTGATGGGCTAGTTTGGTGTCCTTCAGAGACAAATCTGGTTCTGGTTGTTCTTTAGGGACAAATGTGGTTTATGGTTGTCTTTCGGGGCAAATCTGGTTGCAGGGAGAATCTGGTTATCTGGTTTATCTGGTCATCTGGTTATCTGGTTTATTGTGAGAGGATTCAAGTCAAGGTGGAGATTTGTAGGAATTTGTGCCTTGAATCTGGTTGAATATCGTCGAAGGGACTTGTTCGCAGGGCCACCCGGTCAAGTCGGGCGTGTGCCGCTCGACCGGGCGGGGTCCAGTGACTTAGCAGGGGGTTTAGAAGGAAGGCGCTCGATGGCGTCGGGCGAGTGACCGTCTCGACCGGGCGTGCGACCGGGCGATGGTCGCCCGATCGGGCCCGAGTACATTATTCGTTTGGTAAAGTGGTCTGCCCGATCGGGCGGTGGATTTTTTGACGCGGAAATGCGTTTTCGGGGTTGGGTTATAAATAGGCTTTTAACCTAATTCGTTTTGCGCGGTTATTAGTTTATTAATCACCTCTAAACCTAGTTTCTTTAAGTGACGATTAAGTCATTAATCACCTCTGTAATTCTGGTTATCCTTCTCATCATGATAATACTATTCTCTCTCTGCCCGTGGACGTAGCCAACACTCCGTTGGTGAACCACGTTAAATCTGTGTGTGATTATTCTTTGTTTTGCATTCAATATTTGTTCTTTTTCACATCCGTCATAACACTGCCCTTGTAATCACGTATGTATACTGATTCAGGATACCGCTTACCAATCATAATAACTATCCATATCTGACTACAGTTTGCCGCTCTTAAAATAGGGGTTAAGCCATCTACATCACGCATGTAAACAGAAGTTCTGCTATCCTGAACAAATCGAACTACATCGCTTCGACCATCACCATCAGGGTCTACCACAACTGCATTATTATTTAGGAATGAGTTTTAGATAGTCCGTTTCCCAATTAATTCAAAGTAGAAATGGTATCAAGATGTTCGTGTAAATAATTTGTCTGAAAATATCATAACTCATCAGTTTAGTGAAGTAGAAAAGGTATCGAGATATTCATGTAAAATCCTAAAGGGAAAGAAGCTCACCATCAAGATTTTGGCCGTATCTCGCAATCAAGTGAAGAACAGTCTCACCTTCCTCGTTTACATCTGACATTGCTTCAGATAGAAATCCAAGAGTGTCACTCAATATATTCATTATAGACAAATTCCGATAATTACTACAGCGTGCAGCTTCATGAAGTGGTGTATATCCTCTTGAGTTTTTCACCTTAAATGGCGGCACACGAAGAGTTACCTGGTTATTGTGTCGGTTGTTATCACAATAATATGTAGGAATATATAGATGCATATAGCGGAATATCAGGAAACAATTTCCTAACATCTATCATAGGATCGCAAATATAATCAAACATATGAATCATTCAATAGGGATTAAACATCAAACCTTTGTAGCGTGATTTCCCTATTGTATGCAAGCTTTTGAAGATCCGAGAGCCCCAAGTGTTGCTCCTCTACTTAGTCCACGAGCACCAATTGAATTCCCACGTTTGCTAGAACGGAAGAGGATGAACAGATTTCACTCTCTTAGTTTTTAGGGAGGGTGGCCGGATTTTTCAAAGGGAAACAATAGGGTTTTTTCTCTCTCTTTTCAGTTTGAATGTTACTGTCAAAAAGAACGTTATATTTCTCTCTTCTATTATAACCTTTATAATAGTAGGAGAATAAAATAAGAGAGAGACCTAACCTAACCCTAATTTCTCCTATTGGTCGGTTTCCTTATTTCAATTAGTTACTACAATGTGTGACCTCATAGGATTAGGTTAACTTAGTTGTAGGTACAATCAATATTGTTCTACTAACCAACATTTATTCTCTAGCAAGTAAATGTGATTACTAAACTAACGTAATTAATTATCTTTATAATAATTCCTTTTATATTTAGTAATTGCCGGGATGTCTAAGGACATATTCCTTCAATCTCCCACTTGTCCGAAGACAAGAGCACAATGCTAAATTCCTTAAGTCACTTAATGCCAAATTTGATAACACCATGTTATTCTCAAATTTATGTTCCTTGATCGCTGAGTTCGAACTGCTCACATAAGGATTAACTCTGTAATCCTATTCCGCATGGCCATGCAATTTTCCAGTTCTCGCTCATCAAGAGGCCCAGACACCATTCCTATTTAATAAATAGGAGGACTTATCCACTCTTGTATGACCATAACTCCCACTCAATTCTTAGCCCACCTGATCACTGCCTTTATAACCTCCTTTTACGGCGCGGCGTTTAACAGTGTCAAAGTTAAACTAATTATGTTGTGGTTATTAAGACATACTCATGTCTAAGGAATCCACTAAATATAGAGTTCAATTCTACTTTTAGAATCTAATTAGGTCAAGTCTCAATGTATCAACTATACATCCATATAATCAATTAGACATCTCTATGTCTCCATAGCCCATGGAACTGCGCTATCAATTAATTATATACTAGTCTTTTAAATAAATCACTTATGTCCAATTTAGTGATTTAGACTAGGGACTTTAAATAAATTATGATTTTCAGTTCACTTTATAGGGTTCCAATATCAAAACGTTTTCGATAATCCTATTTGAAAACACAAATTATTTGGACATTTTATTTAATACTAAACCAAACAATTAAATAAGAACGAAATTTTATTGATAAGCATTTCAAAGCATAATAAATGTCTTTACAATTGTAAACATGAAGTAAACAACCTAAAGCCATTCTCCCATATGCTTAAGCCCCATAGACCTAGTATGACACTCATGCTTAGGTTGAGCAAGCGGTTTAGTCAGAGGATCTGCTACGTTATCCTCAGTATGAACCTTGCTTACTTTCACATCCTCTCTACCAACGATTTCTCGAATGAGATGGAATTTCCCGAGCACATGTTTAGACCTTTGATGCGATCTCGGGTTCCTTAGACCGAGCAATGGCACCATTGTTGTCACAATACAACTCAATGCCATTCTCAATGCTAGGAACTACACCAAGCTCACCAATGAACTTTTTGATCCAAACACGGCTTCCTTTCTTTGCATCATTCTTTGCAATATACTCGGCCCTCTGTTGTAGAATCTGCGATGGTACTCGCTTAGAGCTCTTCCAGCTCACGGCTCCTCCATTGAGACAAAATATGAAACCAGATTGCGATTGGAAATCATCTTTGTCACTCGGAAGCTTGGCATCGGTGTATCCAGTAACAACCAACTCATCATCTCCACCATAAACCAAAAAATTATCCTTAGTCCTTCGCAAGTACTTAAGGATGTTTTTCGCTGCAATCCAGTGCGCATCTCCTGGATTTGACTGGTATCTGCTGCATATACTCAAAGCATATGCAACATTCGGTCGAGTGCATATCATGGCATACATAATGGATCCTATGCAGAAGCATAGGGAACATTACTCATACGCTTGACCTCATCGGGACTCGAAGGACACCGAGTCTTGCCAAGTGTTATGCCATGTTGCATGGGAATGAAACCTCTCTTGGAGTTTTCCAGCTTGAACCTTGCAAGAACCTTATCAATATAAGTCTCTTGACTAAGTCCAATCAGCCTTATCTCTATAGATCTTTATTCCCAATATGTACTCAGCCTCTCCTAGGTCTTTCATAGAGAAACAATTTTTAAGCCATTCCTTGACTGACTCAAGCATGGTCTTATCATTTCCTATGAGAAGTATGTCATCCACATACAAGACCAGAAAAGTAATACTACTCCCACTTAACTTCTTGTACACACAAGATTCCTCTTCATTTCGAGAAAGCCAAATTTCTTGACCGCCTCATCAAATCTCGAGGTTCCAACTCCTTGATGCTTGCTTTAGTCCATAAATGGACTTCTTAAGCTTCGCATACCCTCCCCTGGATTTTCTAGATCTTCAAAACCTTGAGGTTGTGTCATGTACACATCCTCTTTCAAGAACCCATTCAAGAAAGCGGTTTTGACATCCATCTGCCATATTTCATAGTCATGAAAGGCAGCAATCGCAAGGATTATCCTAATGGACTTCAGCATGGCTACCGGTGAGAAGGTTTCATCATAGTCAATACCATGAATTTATTTGAAACCTTTCGCCACCAACCTTGCTTTGAAAACACTAATGTTTCCATCCTTGTCTGTTTTCAACTTGAAAATCCATTTGCATCCAATGGGTTTTACCCCATCAGGCAAATCAACCAAGTCCCATACTTGATTTTCAGACATGGAATCCATTTCAGATCTCATGGCCTCAAGCCATCTTTCGGAGTCTTGACTATCCAAAACATCTTTGTAGCTAGTAGGCTCTTCTGATTTTAAAATCGTTATTTCAGAACCTTCAGTCAAAAGGAAATCAATATATCTCTTTGACGGAATGATGGTCCTACTAGACCTACGTTGGGGAACAACAGAAGAAGTTTCTACCTCACTAGGTTGAGTGACTTCGCATGGAGTATCTCCAAGTGGGACGGTAGGAGGTACGTGAATTGAATGCACCACCTCCTGAGCATTTTCATGCCGGGCCGCCTTTGATGAGGTGTTAACCTCATCCATTTGTTGCTCATCTCGAACTTCTTCGAGATATACATTTCTCCCACTTGTTTTTCTGGAAATAAACTCCTTTTCCAGAAAGACACCATTACGAGCAACAAACACTTTGTTTTCGCTTTGGTTGTAGAAGTAGTATCCCTTAGTCTCTTTTGGGTAACCCACAAAAAGACATTTATCGGATTTGGGTGAAAGCTTATCAGAAAGTAAACGTTTTACATAAGCTTCACAACCCCATATCCTTAGAAAAGACCATTTTGGAACGTTTTCTGTCCACATTTCATATGGTGTCTTTTCCACTACTTTGGATGGTGCTCTGTTAAGTGTGAATGCCGCTGTTTCAAACGCAGATCCCCCGAATGAAATAGGAAGATCAGCAAGACTCATCATGGATGGAACCATATCAAGTAGAGTTCGATTCCTTCTTTCAGAAACGCCATTTAACTATGGTGTTCCTGGCGGAGTCCATTGTGAAAGTATTCCACAATCCTTCAAATGATCACCAAATTCTTGAGATAAATATTCACCACCACGATCGGATCGTAATGCCTTAATTTTCTTCCCAAGTTGGTTTTGTACTTCATTCTGGAATTCCTTAAATTTTTCAAAGGATTCCGGCTTATGCCGCATGAGGTAAACATATCCAAATCTGCTCACATCATCGGTAAAAGTAATGAAGTAACTGTACCCTCCCCTAGCCAATGTACTCATAGGTCCACACACATCCGTATGTATGAGGGCTAAAAGGTCATTGGCCCTTCCACTTGAACCTGTGAAAGGAGACTTTGTCATTTTCCCCATCAAACAAAACTCACAAGTATCAAATGATTCGAAATCAAATGATTTGAGAATTCCATCTTTATGAAGTTTCTCAATGCGCTTTGAGCTTATGTGGCCTAATCGACAATGCCATAAGTATGTAGGGTTTGAATCATTTGCTTTATGTTTCTTGCTGTCTATGTTATAGATGTGGGTTTCTAAGTCTAGCACATATAAATCATTTGATAACTTAGCGAAGACATAGAACATATCATTCAAATACGCAGAACAACAATTGTTCTTTATTGTAAATGAATAACCTTCGGAATCCAAAACAGGAATCGAAATAATGTTCTTCGTGATAGCAGGAACATAATAACAATTATTAAGTTCTAAAACTAATCGTGAAGGTAAAAGTAGACTATATACTCCCACTGCCAATGTAGCAACTCGTGCTCCATTGCCAACGCGAAGATCTACTTCTCCCTTTCCCAATGTTCTACTTCTTTTGAGGCCTTGCATATTACAAATAATGTGCGAACCACAAGCGGTATCAAATACCCAAGAAGCAGAAGTTGCTAAGTTAACTTCTATAACATACATATCTGAACTAGAAACTCCTTTCTTTTGATCCTTCAGATACTTGGGGCAACTACTTTTCCAATGACCAACCTTGTTACAGATGTTTGGTCTTGGTGTAACGATTCCCATATCCCTTTCAATTGCAATGAAATGTTCAGCATTCAATTTGTCTTTCAAAAGGACGGAGCGCAAATTACAAGTAAAATTGTTGGTGTTGATATTGTTGTTACTAGACATAATTACTACAACATATAATAAAGCAAGATTCAATCAATGTTTATCAAGAAAGCAGCAATTAAACAAATTTTAATTAACTACTACCCTTTATTCAAGAATGAAAGTCCTCTATTGAATAAAGAAATAACCAAGATCCCCTCCCACTACAATCAAACGGACTTTGGCCCTGCCTTCAATTTATAGTAGTTGAGGTAAGTAAACATTTTACTAATTATAACTAATTATAATTCTTGGTAGACAGGTTAACAACTCCTTGTTTACTCCTATCTCTTAGCTTCAAAACCCAAAACTTTGTCTTTTGATGATTTTGTTGAGTTAAACCAAACATTAACATGTAAGTTTCAAAAACCTACCCTACTATCCCCGGAACTATGAGCAACACCCTGCTTTGGCAGAACCTATTACTCATGATCTAAGGCTTTATAGGTGTTGTTTGGAAAAGCAATTGAACTCAATATTACTTTTGGGGACCTAAGTTTACTAATATGGTCAATTAATAGTGAACACATGAATCAATTAACCATAAACAAACTTAGAAGCAAGCATTTAAACAAGATAAATGCAAGAGAATTACTATAAGCAATAACTAAATGATCTAGTATGGCCCCTATACTTAGGAAAAAAAAACTAATCTTCATGAATCCTCCCTTGAATCTCCATGGATCACCATCCTTGAAACTCCTTGGATCCTCATGCTTGATTACATAATTTGAATTAAATAAATAACGAAAATTTAAAGTTACAAAAATTCAAACGATTCGCAGATCGTATTTAATTTACATTCAAATATAACGATTCGCAGATCGTAATTACTATCCTAATTTGGGCCATACTAGTCATAATATGCAAAATATAATATCACATATATTATATTAAACATCCACGCATTTATAATATCAAAATAAAATAAACACAAACGATTTAATTATTAACAATTAATAAGCATATAAAACTTTCCATAATTTAACAATTTTAAGCTAGTAATTATTTAGGAAACTTTATTATTTTAATTCAATTACTCATTTAAACATGGCAATAATTATTATTATTTACAAATTTGCAAAATAGGAAACTTTTGGATTTATGCTCAACTTTAGAAAATCAGAATTTCCTAAAAAAATACAAATTTTTTTTTTTTAATTTTAATTAATGAGGTTGACTTTGACTGGTTGACCGTTGACCAGCAGCACAAGGCTGCCAGTCAACAGCCAACCTTGAACCCAAAAATACTGCAGCTCCATGAAACAAATATCACGCGAGCTTCGCCGGAAAATACCAGCGCATCACTTCACACACACACCCACCGTCGCTGACTGTCTGCCGCGTCGTGCACCGCACTCCTTCCGCCGGCCAACCATCCCGACAGCATACGCCGGCAGCAAGGCTGCCAACGTTCGGTCCGCCAGCAGCATAGTGCTGCGTACGTCGAACGTGCGTCGCACGCTTGGCTGATGCGCCGCCCTTGCCCGTCCAGATTCCGGTTCCTACCCGGCCAACCACCGTGGCACCACCCTCCCCGGTGGTCCACCCAGCCATGGTTGCCTTCCTCTTTAATTTTGTAACAATTACAATTTAAATTAAAGTAATCTTTATTTAACAATTAATTAAAGATTTAGGAGATAATTAGGTTATAAAATCCGAAAAATTATGGCAGAAATTTTGAATCAAACAACAAATCTTAAACAAATTTTTAGAATTGTTGAGATTAGATTTGAATGAATAATCTCCATTAAGCATTAAATCTAACAAGAATTCAAAATTAGGGCAAAAATTCAAATTATTTCCAAAATTCAGAAAATTAACAATTAAATTCCGAAAAATTTGACAATAATTTTTAGGGTGATCTAATGAATGATCTTAACATATAAAATCAGATATTTTAATTGTTATCTTTAAATTTTATGAATAATCAAATTAAACATAAAATTTAACCATAATTCATTAATAATATGATTAAATTTCAAAAATTTATGGAAAAGATCCGAAAATTATTTCCAGGAAATTTGAATCCATCAACAAATTTTAAACCAATTTTAAAGGTTGTTGAGATTAGATTTGAATGAATAATCTCCATTAAACATTAAATCCAACAAGAATTCAAGATAAGGCAAAAAACAAATTATATCCAAAAAATTCAGAAAATTAACAATTAAAATCTGAAAATTTCGAAAACAATTTTTAGCATGATCTACTGAATAATCATAACAAATAAAATCAAATATTTTAATTGTTATCCTTAAAATTTATGAATAATCAAATTAAACATAAAATTTAACCACAATTCTTTAATAATATGATAAAATTTCGAAAATTAGTGGAAAAATCCGAAAATTATTTCCAGCTATCATAATATTTTAGATCCATGTGGGTGATGAAAGATAGATTTATTTAACAAATTAAAAATCAAATCTTTAATTGTTAACAAATTATTTCAATGATTAATCGAATTAAACATAAATAATTTTAAATCTAACAAAGATATTTATAAAAATCCGAAAATTTTAGAGTGAATTAAACAATTTATTTCGTCCCTCATATAAAAAAATCGGAACTTTATAAAATTACTTGAGCATAAATCACAAATAAATCAATTATTTACAATTTCCAATCAATTAATATCAAATATCAATTATGCAAATTCAAGCCATAATAAATCCTCCCTTAATTGAATAAAAATAATAACTTTGCATACAATTATATGATCATATGAATATTATGAACTAGGCAAAACTGATACCATTGTAGGAATATATAGATGCATATAGCGGAATTTCTAGGAAACAATTTCCTAACATCTATCATAGGATCGCAAACATAATCAAACTTATGAATCATTCAATAGGGATTAAACATCAAACCTTTGTAGCGTGATTTCCCTATTGTATGCAAGCTTTTGAAGATCCGAGAGCCCCAAGTGTTGCTCCTCTACTTAGTCCACGAGCACCAATTGAATTCCCGCGTTTGCTAGAACGGAAGAGGATGAACAGATTTCACTCTATTACTTTTTAGGGAGGGTGGCCGGATTTTCCAAAGGGAAACAATAGGGTTTTTTTTCTCTCTTTTCAGTTTGAATGTTACTGTCAAAAAGAACGTTATATTTCTCTCTTCTATTATAACCTTTATAATAGTAGGAGAATAAAATAAGAGAGAGACCTAACCTAACCCTAATTTCTCCTATTGGCCGGTTTCCTTATTTCAATTAGTTACTACAATGTGTGACCTCATAGGATTAGGTTAACTTAGTTGTAGGTACAATCAATATTGTTCTACTAACCAACATTTATTCTCTAGCAAGTAAATGTGATTACTAAACTAACGTAATTAATTATCTCTATAATAATTCCTTTTATATTTTGTAATTGCCGGGATGTCTAAGGACATATTCCTTCATAATAGTGGAGAGCTTTCTTCAATAAAATGTATCCTGCATGAGATCGAAGCCTAGCAGCAATATGTAATGGCGTGTCACCATTAGAGTCTTTCTGGTAGATGAGATTTGAAAAGCTTTCAATAGCTTTCTCAATAAAGGGTATATGCTCATGTTGTAGGGCTATGTGAATAATATTGCGGCCACCAACAGCTTGAGAAAGAAAATGTTCATCATCTGCAGTATTCTTCGCCGTAAATTTAGTATCTTGAGAAATGTTGCCGACTACAGATCCTCGTTGTTCAAATACACCTATATCTCCTGTTTTAGCTGTCCCATACATTTTCGCATTCATTATACTTCCCATACTAGCTTGATCGATCAGTTTGTTCTACAAAGCATACAAATTGATCAGTCGGAGATAGTAGTAATAAATAAGTTGACAATAAGAGAAAAGTTATAGTACTCCACATACCAGGGTTATAGGAATGTCTGGTACGGATGTAATCAAGTCTAACATTGTTTTCCCCTCTTTATTCTTGATGCTCACAATCAACTCTTTCCTTGATTTTAACTGAACCTCAACATATCGTTCCAGGATCATATCTGCGAATCGAAATCTCGATCCATAATGGCCAAATGTAATGGCGTATTCCCATCTTTGTCTTGTAAGAATATGAGAGTATCAACTCCAGGTAGTGCTAGGATCTTCTTGCAAATCCAAAACGTATAATCTTTGTCTCTTGCATTAAGATCAGCTATCCTTAGCCGCAAGTGGTGCAAAAAATTCCTTCCCTTCGAATCACGACATTCCGTTGACTCTTTGTAACTAAGCATCCAAAGTACAGCAAGGACACGACCATACTGGACTGCTCTCATTACAGGAATAAAACCATCTGAATCTTGTTCAAAGATTGCAACAGCATTTGCACTCATCAATGCATTGATAAACTTTGGCTTGTGAGCTACATTATGGTTGTCATCGTGTTCTAAGTTTTTAGGGAATATCCCACCTGTGAACATATAAATAAAAATTTCCATTATTTAATTTTATTGTAAGGAATAGTAATTTAGTATGGGGAAGCTTGAGGTTAGAAAAATCATGACAATAGCTTGGGCAATCTGGTTTTGTCATAACAAGCTCGTATATGCCCGGGAAACCTTGAATGTGTAGCTAATGGCTGCAAGCTTCCTTCATGGTGGCTGACTGTGGATCGTACGGGCAGCAGGTTACTCTTTCCTCTTCTATGCTTACAGGTCAACCTTCGTGGGCACTTGGCAGCACAGTGGAAGAGCACACCGAGTGGTACTGTACTGTGAAGGTGAACGTCGATGCTCACGTGGTAGAGGGGTCGTATATTGGGTTGGGTGCTGTTATACGAAATGATCATGGCAAGGTGCTCATCGTGGCAGCAAAGAGGCTAGTGGTGGGGTGGGAAGCGGCTATGGCGAAAGTGGCAGACTGGCAGCAGCTGGCTATGGGCTTCAGGTGGTGAGAAGGTGTGGTTACAATAGAATATGGTTTGAAGGTGATGCGCTCAATGTGGTCAAGGAAGTGAACAATGGCCCCTCATGGTTGTCCTCCAATTTTCTTGTTTTATCAAGATATTAGAAAGATGTCCAAGTCTTTTTAGTAATTTTGTTTTTTCTCATGTGAAGAGGGTCGTGAATACAGTAGCTCATTTAGTGGCAAAGTGGGATACTAAGCGCCGTATGGAGCTTGTTTATATGGATTTGATCCCCAAATAATTATAAGTTTGGCGGAACTTGATTGTAATAGCATCTCAACTTAACTTTTCCCTAAAAAAAAAGTATTGTGTACTCCATCGCTTTCTTAAACATTTTTCCTCTTACCATCTTAGTTCGTCCCTATGTTTTTTTTAACCTATATTGTTTCATTCTACTTTTGTAATTTTTTTCTCTCTTTATCCCTTCCTGAACCCACCAAATGCAACGGGACCGTTTTGATTTGTTTGGTGGAAAAAGGCAATAACCAGTTACATAGACATAGTAATAATAGGTTCAACAATTATGATTAGGGGAAGGGGAGGGGAAAATCCTAGTTACATTCATGCTATTGCCATTTCTTCTACACTTCTTTGCTATAGCATGGCGACCTTGTTCAATACCCTGTTGTGGTGTTCAATTTGGAATTCGTTTTTTTTTTTTGGTTTTTTTTTTATGGTAAGAGAAGGACCGAGTTTAGACCTCAACTCCCACTAACCCATTTTTTAAACATTGGCCCTACTAATTTTACTTATTTAACTGTCAAACCTTGTCTCTTCTACCGTGAATATATTTATAATGGTTCACTTTCCACAGTAAAATGAAACATATTTAATTAAAGAAAGCGGTCAATCAAATTTCAAGCATGAGTCAAATTTCAACTGTACTGTACTATCATTTAACAGCCCAATTTCATCAAGTCAGTAATCATCAGTCATCAAAATTGTCTACGAAAAAGAACATAGTTATTTTGCTAAATTCAATTTGAAATGAGGAGTAAGAGGTAAGGATGATTCTCGAGTGATCATACCAAAAAAATGATCACTGAAGTCAACGGAAGTCAAAGGCCTTTACTACCACACATTTTGACAACTCACCCACTTCTTATATTTTTTATTTTCTTAATTAAAATCAGAAATGTTTTTGATAATTACTGAAAATATTTTTGTAAATTTCAAGAAATAACATTCTTAAAATTTGATATTATTTCATATTGTGGGTCTTTTTTTTCTCTCTCCTCCCCTGCTTCAATTCTTCAAACCCCTAACTCCTCTATTCTCCTCCGGACTGGCGCAGTAGTGAAATCTCTCAACCCAAAACAACCACAACCACGCAGCCAAGACACTTCCGGCGAGGGTGACTGGCGCGACGCGAATTGGGGGAAGGGAGGTGCGGGCGAGAGGGAGAAAATTGGGGTTTGAGGATTTTTACATCCTAGAATTCTCGTTGGGGTGTCGACGGTGGGGGAAAAACTCGAAGGCTCGGACTGTGGTGGCCGCAGCAGCGAGGCGAAGAGGAAAGAACAGAGCAGCGAGCTCCGGCGAAACTTTTTGCAGCAGGCAGATCACTTGGGTCATGTCCTGTAACATTGAATTTTGATTTCAATTTTCGCATATTAGGAAATCTCTGGTCCTGCATATTCCATATTGTATCAAATTGATCATTGTCAATTACACTTTAGTTGTATTCTACTCAAATGTTCCATATATAATTTGAGAAAATGAAATCAATTAGAGCTCGAAGTTGGGTCATGTCCTGAAATGAAATCAATTATTAGAGGGATTTGCTGATTTGATGTTATGTAGAATGAAGTAGATTATCTTCATGATAGTAGGTTCTATCAGTTACTGTTAATCCATGTTTCTTCAGCTTTGTTCGTTGATGAGCGAAGATTTTATGCCATATTGTTAATGATTCACATTATTCTGTTTCTCTCTCATGTAGGATTATATACTTTTGCTCTATTGTACTTCTGTTTGTTTGGGCATATGAACTATTATATACTTTTCCTCCATTAGTTTCTAAATTGAAGTCACTTGATCTACAATATGTTGGTTGTCTGGTTTACGTTTATCTGAGCCCTGAGGGCATATGAACGTGATATGAGCAGCAGAAATACAGACATGATGAAGTTGGTTCATTAGCCTTTAATTGCAGAATAGGAACTTGCATTCTTAAGGCTCTTTTGTTTTGCACTGTGACCCATCAAAACAGTCTTATAATTACATTTTTATTTGTACCTTGGGAGGTCAATTATCATCCTACTAAAGCATCAAGTGTTAGAACTACATGTACGTAATTTCTGTAAGACTTTTTTCCTTCTTTTATCATTCATCAAGTTGGGTAATGTCCAGAAAGGAAATCGATATATTTTCAACTTCTCATACTTAACTAGAAATTGAATTGTAATTTTAGGGGAAAAAAAATTAATATATTTTGTTGGATTGTAAGAGGAATCGAACATGGGTCACATTCGAAAAAGAGTGTTTTCGTGGCATGACTAGTAACCATGTTAGCAGGGGTATCAGCACATTCAATTGTTCTTTGCAATTGTACATAGCTAGAGATGCTATATGCACCATAGACATATTGATACGCTGAATTCGTATTTTATAACTTTTATATACTTTTGATACCAAATAAACATTTAACTTTTCGTATCTAGAGATGTTATATGCACCGATCATCATAGACATATTGATATGTTCAATTCGTATTTAATAACTTTTAGATACTTTTGATACTAAATAAACATTTAACTTTTCGTATATATGTAGAACATGTCCTAAAACATTGGACATATTATAAACTTGCTTGGGTCATATCCTAAAGAAGTGTCATTAGGTTTACTCGTAAAATGCGATTCTAAATCTATTGCTATGTGCTTAGGCTAAATAGAGTCATTTAGAGTCGATAACTGGTCAAATTTCTTTCATATTTACTGCACTTGGAGATTAAAGCTTTAAAAAGTGTCATTATGGCTGTTTAGTAATGTTAGATGCATCAATCAACATATTTGGGTCATGTCTTAGACATAATTGTTAAGTAAACATGTTAATGGTGTTATTATTATCATTATTATTGATTTAATAATAATTCAAAATAACGTTAAAAAAACACAAAATATAATTAAAGATAATATTTTATAAAAAAAAATATCAAACATCCAAATGACCTAAACGCGATATGTGGATGTTTAAGCCATGGCTCAAAGGTCTTTCTTAGACGTTTGGGTCACATTTTTTTTTTAATTAATCATGGTTATTATTATTATTATTATTATCATCATCATCATCATAATAATAATATAAGTACAATTCATGCCTAAAATATACTAACGGTGTTTCTCATACACTATTTTTTTTAAAAAAATAGTGGGTGCGTGGGTGGGTTTGATCCATTCATTTTTATCATTTCTCTTAATAGTTTTCCACAAAACTAGCCAATAGCAATACAGCTCATTCTTAAACCACGTTAATGTGATTCCCCGTATCTTAACGTATACAAATTAATGGTCTAAGGGTCTTATTCGTACTAAACTGAATCCTCGTCACAGTAAGAAGGGAAATTTTTTGTCTCAATAGACAATTCTTGTTCTTTCATATATTTGTCAATTTAAAGTTGTACCGTATTGGTGAAGAAAGGGACCAAGTGTTTGAAAGAGTGTAAATTAAGTCAATAATTCTAATGCAAGGGTCTCTTTGAATCATCTTTTTGTAGGGTAAATTCCATAGTTTACAAAGCAAAATAATATTGGAAAAAATTAGATTGAATTGTTTTGAATAAAGAGGTTGGAATAAATTTTAGATTACTATATTTGGACTTTCTATATGACTAAAACAAAACAAAAATCTACTGCTCGATTTTTGTGTCAAAGATGATATTATGGAACCAAGTAATTATATTTTAATCTAAAGTAGTGCATTTGGTTCTATTTGATTGGATTCCATTTTTTATTTTGTGTTTTCTAGTACGTGGCGGAGCTCATGTGCACATTATAAACAAGCAGATGAGGAGGAATTTGAAGATAGCGTGGATTTTCACTAGGACGTATAGTTATCTACATCTGTTTGGTTTATGGAACTTTTGGTGTATATATTTTGGAATTTTCGTAGTTTACTCGTCACGAAACATGTTGATTGAAAATTTAAGAGCTATTAAAACAAGGACGTTATAATATAATTGATGTTTCGTGTGAATGAATATTTGGTGTAAATTATTGGATCATTTACAAGTGTTTGAAAGAGTGTAAATTAAGTCAATATTCTAATGTAACACTCTCTTTGGATCATATTTTGTAGGAGATTGGTTATTGGTTTAATTTTAAAACAATCATGTTTAAGGACATGTCCTAAACGTGCTTGGGTAATGTCCTAAAAGATTGGTCATGTCTAAAAATTGACCAAAATAAGTAGAATTCAAGTAAAATATACTAATGGTGTTTCTCAAACACTATTTTTTGAAAATAGTGGGTGGATGAGTTTGATCCATACGAATTTTGTATACTAATGGTCTTAAAAACATGACTATATTTTTTATGGATCAAACCCATTCACCCACTACTTTGAAAAAAAAAAAGTGTCCGAGATACACCATTAGTGTATTTAGACATGAATTGTACTTGTATTGGTCAATTTCTAGATATGGTCAATGTTTTAGGATATGACCCAAGCAGACTTAGGACATGTCTTTGAAGATGATTGTTTGAAAATTTGACCGATTTCCTATAAAAAAATGCTCCAAAGAGAACCTTGTATTAGAATAGTGACTTAATTTACAATCGTTCAAACACTTGGGGCCCTTTCTTCACAAAATACGATACAGTTGTAATTGACTAATAAATGAAAGAACTAGAAACGTCTATTATAACAAATTTATCCCTTTTTAGTTCGAAAAGGATTCACTTTGGAGCGGACGAAACCCTTAGACCATAAATTTGTATACGATAAGATACGAGGAATCCGTTTGTGTATTTTTGCTAGCCAATTTTGGGAAGAACTTTATAGATGGATGATCAAAATGACCCTTGTCTTAGTATAATGGCTATATTTTATATGGATGAAACTCTCTCACCATTATTTTGAAATAAATAATGTTCAAGAGCCACCATCATTTAGGAATTAACTATACTTCAATTTGTCAGTTTTTGGGCATGACCGATCTTTTAGGACATGACACAAGCAGGTTTAGGACATGTCCTAAATTATGATTGTTTGGAAAACTATACTAATCTCTCATAACAAATGACCCAATAGACCCCCTATTTTAGAATAGTGGCGTGACTTAAATTTGTTCAAACTCTTGGACCTTTATTTTCACAAAATACGATCCAACTGTAAAATTACCAATATGCGAAAAAGCTAGAAAAATATATGAAGACGGATTTTGGATAAACCCCTCCTAAATGATGATGATTCACTTTGAGAAGGATAAAAACATGTCCTTAGATTGTAAATTTGTATAAGAAATGATACGGGGAATCATATTGGTGTATCGCAAGAATAATTTGTATCTTTATTGGCCAATTTCAAGAATAATTATTAAGACCTATAATGCAGTTAAATGACCCTTGTGTTAGTAACATCGTGACTATATTTTGTATGAATGAAACATTTGTACTTATATTCGTCATTTTTTTTGGAATGGTCAATCTTTAGGATAATTCCTAAAACATGATTGTTTGGAAACTACACCAAGCATGTTTAGGTCACAACCATGGTTAGGACGTGTCCTAAACATGATTCGGAACAAAATGACTTAATTTACACTCGTTCAAAATGAATAAAACCCATACAACCACTATTATAATCAAATGACCCTTGTCTTTGTAACGTTGCTATATTTTGTACGAATGAAACCCATACAACCACTATTATGAATAAAATAATATCCAAAAAACAGTATTAGTGTCTTTTAAGAATAATATTGTCCTTCAATAGGTCAATTTTCGGATATGACCAATCTTCTGGGACATGTCCCAACTCCCAAGCATGTTTAGGATGTGTCCTAAAGCATGAATGTTTGAAAACTCCACCAATCTCTTATGAGTAATGATCCCAAGAGACCCATGTATGAGAATAAATGGTCTATAATAATACGAGAGACAATTATAATTAGTTGTGTTTAGGTTAATAATTTAAATAAAGAGTAACGTAACTTATTTATTTATATGATAAAAATATATTTTTTATCGAATATTTGAAACCAAAATAAGTATAATTAAATCCTAAATGACAGTAACGATGTTTTTTGGACATCATTTTTATTTCAAAATAGTGATGAGAGAGTTTCATCCATACAAAAACATAGGCATTATACTAAGATAAAGGTCAGTTATATCATCCGTCGATATTGTTCTCCCAAAATTGGCTAAAAGATACACAAAAAGATTCCTCGTATCTTATCGTATACAAATTAATGGTCTAAGGGTTTCATCCGCGCCAAAGTGAATCCTCGTTGTACTAAGAAGGTATAAATCTATCTTAATAGACATTTTGTAGTTCTTTCATATATTGGTCAGATTACAATTGTATCGTATTTTGTGATGAAAGGGTTCAAGTGTTTAAACGAGTGTTAATTAAGCCACTATTCTAATACAATGGTCTCTTTGGATCATTTTTATAGGAGATTGGTCTAGTTTGCAAACAATCATGTTTAAGGACATGTCATGAGTCTGCATGGGTCATGTCCCAAAAGATTGGCAATGTCTGAAAATTGACCAACACAAATACAATGAACAAAATGATAAGGTATAATTTTTGTATTCGATAACTTTAAGCTAGAAAAACCAATTAAGATACATATGCTAAAAAAGACCTCATTCTAAGAATGATGATTAACTGTTGTATGAAACCCTTAGACCATTATAAATCAATTAAGAAGGCGGGTTTGATAAAAAAAATCTATCATAATTCTTTTGCATATTGGGTAATTTACAGCTAAGTTGTGTTTTGTGAAAAAAGGGTCCAATAGTTTGAACAAGTTTAAATTAAGTCATTATTCTATGACAAAGATCTCTTGGGATCATTTTTTGAAGGAGATTGGTTTAGTTTTTCAAACAATCATGTATATTTTTATCATATAAATAAATAAGTTAGGACATGACCCAAATAGGTTTAGGACACGTCTTAAAACTTGATTGTTCGAAACTAAACCAGACGTGAATAGAGCAGAAGACTTCATAGCATGCAAAGGTAACTCTTGCACATCTCTATTTTGGCTTCAAGTATTCGATAAAGATTATATTTTTATCATATAAATAAATAAGTTAGGTTACTCCTTGTTTATATTGTTTACCTAAATAATACTAAATCACGGCTCCAAGTGTTTGAACGAGTGTAAATTAAGTCATCATTCTAATACAAGGGTTCTTAAGATCATATTTTTTTTAAAGGACATGTCCTAAATCTATTTGGGTAATGTCCTAAAAGATTGGTCATATCTAAAAATTGACCAATACAAGTACAATTCATGCCTAAAATATACTAATGGTGTTTCTTAGACACTATTTTTTTTAAACAATGGATGGATGGGTTTGATCCATACAAAGTATAGCCACGTTACTAATTTATGGGTCATTTTTATCATTTCTCTTAATAATTTTTTCCGAAATTGACCAATAACAATACAAATCATTTTAAAACACGTTAATGTGATTTCTCATATCTTAATGTATATAAATTAACGGTCTAAGGGTTTCATTCGTACCTAAACTAAATCCTCGACAAAATAAGAAGGGGGGTTTGATAAAAAAAATCTATCATAATTCTTTTGCATATTGGGTAATTTACAGCTGAATCGTATTTTGTGAAAAAAGGGTCCAATAGTTTGAACAAGTTTAAATGAAGTCATTATTCTATGACAAATATCTCTTGGATCATTTTTTGAGGGAGATTGGTTTAGTTTTTCAAACAATCATGTATAAGGACAAGTCTTAAACCTGCTTAGGTCATGCCCTTAAAGATTGACCATGTCTAAAAGATTGGCTATGTCCTAAAAGACTCCAAGTACTAGTACATGGGAAGGTGCAACCTCCATAGTTGTGGACTCATATGTAAGCAAGAGGCTTAAGCAAAAGAACGAGAATGTTTTATTTTAAGTAGTAGATATGCTTCTAGATGGCTATGTCATATTGAGGTTTTAATCCGGTAGTGAAGCAGAAAACGATGACAACTGATGATCGAGAAGATGGGGCGTCTTTATGCTCTAATGTATAAAGCATAAATAAATATTTTCTATTGGTCAATTTTTGGGCATGACCAAACTTTTAGGACATGACCCAAATAGGTTTAGGACATGTCCTAAAACTTGATTGTTCGAAACTAAACCAGACGCGAATAGAGCGGAAGACTTCATAGCATGCAAAGTTTGGCTTCAAGTATTCGATAAAGATTATATTTTTATCATATAAATAAATAAGTTAGGTTACTCCTTGTTTATATTGTTAACCTAAATAATACTAAATCACAGCTCCAAGTGTTTGAATGAGTGTAAATTAACTCATCATTCTAATACAAGGGTTCTTAAGATCATATTTTTTTTATAGGACATGTCCTAAATCTATTTGGGTAATGTCCTAAAAGATTGGTTATATCTAAAAATTGACCAATACAAGTACAATTCATGCCTAAAATATACTATTGGTGTTTCTTAGACACTATTTTTTAAAACAGTGGGTGGATGGGTTTGATCCATACAAAGTATAGCCACGTTACTAATTCGTGGGTCATTTTTTATCATTTCTCTTAATAATTTTTCCGAAATTGACCTATAACAATACAAATCATTTTAAAACACGTTAATGTGATTTCTCGTATCTTAACGCATATAAATTAACGGTCTAAGGGTTCATTCGTACCAAACTGAATCCTCGTCACATTAAGAAGGGAAAAATTTATCTCAATATACATTTCTAGTTCTTTCGTATACTGGTCAATTTAGACTTGTACCATATTTTGTAAAGAAAGAATCCAAGTGCTTGAAAGAGTGTAAATTGAGTCAATATTCATCTTTGGATCATTTTTCGTAGGAGATTGATTTAATTTTCAAACAATAATGTTTAAGGGCATATCCTAGGCTTGCTTGGGTGATGTCCTAAAAGATTGACCATGTCTAAAAATTGACCAATACAAGTATAATTTATGTCTAAAATATACTAAAGGTGTTTCTCATACACTATTTTTTTTAAAAAGTGGGTAGATGGGTTTTATCCATAATAGTGGTTAAATAAGTTTCATTCATACAAAATATAGCCACGATATTACTACTACGTCTTAATAATTCTTCTGGAAATTGGCAATAATATAACAAGGGTCTTAGTAACGTGGCTATACTTTGTATGAATCCCACTATTTTGAAAAGATAGTGTACAAGATACACCATTAGTGTATTTTAGGCATGAAATTGTACTTGTATTGGTCAATTTTTAGACATGATCAATCTTTTTGGACATGACCCAAACAAGTTTATGACATGTCCTTAAACATGATCGTTTGAAAAAAAAAATCTCCTATAAAAAAATGATCTAAAAAAACCCTTGTATTAGAATAATGATTTAATTTACACTCGTTTTAACACTTGGACCCTTTCTTCACAAAATACGATACAACTATAAACTGGCCAATAACGAAAGAATTAGAAAAGTCAATTGAGACAAATTTTTGAATAAACCTCCTATTACTTTAAAATAAATAATGCCCAAGAAACACTCTTACTGTCTTTGAAGAATGTATTGTACTTCAATTTGTCAATATTTGGGCATGACCAAAATCTTAGAAGATGATGATTCACTTTGAGACGGATAAAACTTTACCCTTAAACCATAAATTTGTATAATATAAGAAACGAGAAAGCATATTAGTGTATTTTAAGAATGACATGCATTGCTATTGGTCAATTTCAAGAATATTTATTAAGATGTGTAATCAAAATGAACCTTGTCTTTGTAACGTTGCTATATTTTGTGTGAATGAAAGCCATACAACCACTACTTTGAATAAAATAATGTCCAAGAAACACCATTAGTACTGTCTTTTAAAAATAGTATTGTACTTCAATTGGTCAATTTTCGGACTTGACCAATCTTTTAGGACATGTCCAAAGCACGTTTAGGACGTTTCCTAAAACATGAATGTTTGAAAACTCCACCAATATCTTATATATAATGATCCCAAGAGACCCATGTATTAGAATAATGATGTAATTTATGCTTATTAAAACTTTTGGAGCATTGCTTTACAAAATATGTTTCAGCTGCAAATTGACCAATATGCGAAAGAACTAGAAAAATCAATTAAGACACAAATGCTAAAAAAGACCTCTTTCTGAGAACGATGATCAACTTTTATATAATGAAAGCCTTAGAACATCATATTGTATACGATAAGGTACGAGGAATCAAATTAATATATTTTATGAACGATTCATATTATTATTTGGCCAATTAGAAGAAGAATTAATGACCCTTGTCTTACTAACGTGTTTATATTTTGTATAAATTAAACCCACCTAACCACTATTATGAATAATATAATGTCAAAGAAACACCATTAGTGTCTTTTAGAAATAAATTATACTTCAATTGGTCAATTTTCGGGCATGGCCAATCTTTTAGGACATGACCCAAGCACGGTTAGGATATGTCCTAAAACATGAATGTTTGAAAACTCCACCAATCTCTTATAAATAATGATCCCAAGAGACTCATGTATTAGAATAATGATGGAAAATTACGCTCATTCATACTCGGAGCATTTTTTACAAAATAAGGTGCAGCTGTAAATTGACCAATATGCGAAACAACTAGAAAATCAATTAAGATATATATATTAAAAAAGACCTCCTTATTTGGACTATTCACTTTTGTATGATGAAACCCTTATACCATTGTTTTTTACTACATGATAAGGTACAAGGAATCACAACATTAGTGTAATAGGAACGATTTGTATTGTTATTGGCCAATTCCAAGAGGAATTATCAAGTCGTATGATCAAAATGATCATAGTCTTATTAACGTGCCTACGTACATTTTGTGTGGATGCAACTCATCTATCCATTGTTATGAATAAAATAATGCCCAAGAAACACCATTAGTGTCTTTTAGGAATGAATTGTACTTCTATTGGCCAATTTTTGGACACGACCAATCTTTTAGGACATGGCCCAACCTGGTTCAGGACGTTTCCTAAAACATGATTGTATGCAAACTAATCCAATCTCTTATTAGATGTGGGAAATGAAAATTCTGGCGGGGTAATGAGCATCAGGAATCGAAAATGTTGTTGTACAATAAATACACATAATTTGCTAAAGATTATAAATCTCACAAAATTAGTTTTGCTACAAAACTATAAATTTTGATTACACGTAATTTACTGAATGATTATATTTTTATCATATAAATAAATAAGTTAAGATTATATTTTTATCAAATATTGTACTCGTGTTGGTCAGTTTTTTTTGGCATGACCAATTTTTTAGGACATGACCCAAGTAGGTTTAGGACATTTCCTAAAATATGATTGTTCAAAACTAAATCTATCTATTGTAACAAATGATCCCAATAGACCCCGAGGTTTAGAAGAGTGATTTAACTTAAACTTGTTCAAACTCGTGGACCCTATTTTCACAAATATGATCCAGCTGTAAAAGTATCAATATGTGATTAACCTAGAAAAATATATTAAGACGGATTTTGAATAAACCCCTCCGTAGAAGACGATGATTCAATTTGGGACGAATAAAACCATACCCTTAGACCATAAATTTGGATAAGATACGAGGAATCATATTAGTGTATTGGAAGAATGATTTGTATTGTTATTTGCCAATTTCAAGAAGAATTATTAAGACGTATATTCCAAATGACCCTTGTCTTAATAACGTTGTGACTAAATTTTGTATAAATGAAACTCATCTAACCACTATTATGAATAAAACAAAATCCAAGAGGCACCATTAGTGTTCTTTAGGAAAAAATTGCAGAGTCTTTTGTGGGGATATACCAGGGTAATAGAGCATTTTGTGGGGATATACCTCACTATTTTTTTTTGTTGGGATATACCAACCTAAATTTAAGTTTTGTTAAAAGGTATCAAAAACACTATTTTCGGCGAAAAAGTCAAATTTTCGTCCTTTGACTTGGTTGGAACTCGGGAGTGAGCCACAAAGTGACAGTGAGGAAGTTGGTGGGAAATGAATGTAATAGAAGCGATTGAATATCACGCACTATACAAAGAGTAATTAAGCAAGTCAAAGACCAGAAATTTGACTTTCTCGCCAGAAATAGCGTTTTTGGTACCTTTTAACAAAACTTAAATTTAGGTTGGTATATCCCCACAAAAAAAATTTAGTGAGATATATCCCCACAAAATGCTCTAATACCCTGGTATATCCCCGTAAAAAACTCTAAATTGCACTTCAATTGGTCAATTTTCGGGCATGGCCAATCTTTTGGGACATGACTCAAGCACGATTTGGAAATGTTCTAAAACATGAATGTTTACAAACTCCACCAATCTCATATAAATAGTGATCCTGAGATACCTCTATCTTAGAAATAATGACTAAATTTTCATTCATTCAAACTCTTTGTCCTTTTTTTCACAAAATACGGTCCAAATGTGATTTGAAATATGCGAAAGAACTAGACAAGTTTATAAGGACATAATTTTTAATAAGCCTTCTTTGGTATGATGTTGATACACTTTGGCATAGATGAAACCCTTAGTCCATTAATTATTTCATTAGACAATTGTTGCAAAAAACTATTAAGACGAATGGTCAAAATGAACTTTGTCTTAGTATGGTGGCTAGACCTGGGCATGGGTCGGGCCGGGCCTGTTCACTGGCTCGGCCAGCGAGCTTGGGAAAATGGCGGGCCGTGCCGTGCCGGGCCTTAAGTTTCCAGATTTTTTCCACGGCCTGGCCCGTGTTTTATGTTGTTTTTTTGGATTCTTGGCAGTTTTAGGCAAAAAAACAAAGGAAAGGGGCGCTCGGCCCGCGGGCCAGCCCATAGGCCATATAGGCGGGCTCGTGCCGGTGCGCGCCTGAAATAAAATTTCTTGTCCATGACAGGCCCACGTAGCGGACAACGGGCCGGGGCCCAAGCCGTGCCGGGCCGGCCTGGCCCATGCCCACCTCTAATGGTGGCTATATTTTGTATGGATGAAATTCACTTACAACTATTTTGAGAAAAATAATGTGCAAGAAGCATCATTAGTGTCTTCTATGAATTAATTGTACTTCAATTAGTGAATTTTTAGGCCTTGTCCATCTTTTAAGACATGCCCTAACCGGGTTAAGGATATGTCCTAAAACATGTTCTGAAACTTAACAGATCTCTTATAAAAAAATGATCCCGAAAGACCCCAATCCTTAAATAACGAATTAATTTACACTCGTTCAAATTCTTTAAAAAGTGCATCACAGAATATGAAAGAACTAGAAAAGTTCATTAAGACATATTTATGAATAAACCCACAATTCCCTTTGTTACAGATGAAACGCTTAGACCATTAATTTGTATACCATATGGTTCCTCGTACCTTTTCGTATACAAAATAATGGTCTAAGGGTTTCATCATACAAAAGCGAATTATCATTCTGAGAATGAGATCTTTTTAAGCATCTGTGTCGTATTTGAATTTTCTAGTTTTTTTGGCATATTGGTCAATTTGCAGTTGGACCATATTTTGTAAAGAAATGCTTCAAGAGTTTGGACAAGCATAAATTACATCATTATCCAAACATATTTAGGACATGTCCTAAAATTATAACAATCAATTATAACAATAAATAATAATAATAATAATAATAATAATAATAATAATAATAATAATAATAATAATAATAATAATAATAATAATAACAGTGCTTAACAACTATGTTTAAGACATGACCCAAATATGTTTAGGACATGTCCCATAATAAAACGTCTGGTGATTGGTGCATATAGTGAAAATTTGATAAAAATAATCATAATATTAATATGAACATTTCAGGGCATGACCCAAGCAGCTTTAGGATATGCCCAATATTTTAGGATATGTCCTACATAAATATGAAAAGTTAAATGTTTATTTGGTATCAAAAGTATTTAAAAGTCATCAAATACGAAATCAGCGTATCAATATATCTATGGCGCATATAACATCTCAGTTATTTACAATTGTGAAGAACAATTAAACGTGCTGATACCCTTGCTAACATGGTCACTAGTCATGCCACAAAACACTCTTATTCGAATGCAACCCAGGTTCAAATCCTTTTACAATCCATCAAAATATGTCTGTTTTTCTTCGATTTTGCTAAAAGTAGTTCATATTACTTTGATAAGGATATCACCTAAACCCGAGTAGTTTGCTAATCTTACAAATAAATTAGAATTATAAAGTTCGGGTAATATTTTAGATTTTATACTCTATATTAGAATAATTTCAAAATTATAATTTTAGCATTTATTAATAAAAAATATGGTGTTTGGACTATGTCAAATATGTCAATTTTCTTGTAGTTCTCTTTTCGCATTATAACAACAATATCTTTACTAGAAACAATATGAACATCAATTTGTTATCAATGAGACAAGTGAATCAATTCATATAGATAGTTGAAAATTCTCTTAGAAGCAAGAACCCTAGCCCTCAAACGCGAGAAACCCCAGCCGACAACCCCCTTCTCACTTCTCAGAGCGGCGCGGCTCGCCAACAACGATTATCTGCTCCCCCCTAGTTGCCGGCGAGCCCGTCTTTTCTTCGTTTTCTCTCTCTTTTTGTTCTCTGCTCCCCTCTGAAATTTCTACTTTCGTTTCGACTACTGCCGGCTCCTGCAACATTCTGTGGCATCTCTCTTGCCAGTGCCTGCTCTGAATTTCAATTGGTTGGACGAATTGGCTCGTCGGCTCTGGTTTCTCGTTGGGTTGGATTCCGGATCAAGCTAGTATGTCGTTTCTGATTTCAAGCTAAGTTTTCAGTTTTCCACACATGGCTCTATCCTTTTATTTTGCTTGTTTGGTGCTTTCAAGTTTGGTTGTTAAACTTTCAGTTGTTTCTAGTTGCTAAATCTTCAGTTGTTTCTACATTCTAGGTGTTTCTAATTGTTAAGTTTTCAGTTGTTTCTAGTTGTTATACTGTGGTTTGGTTTCTTTGGGATTTTAGTGCTTCTTGTTACGTGTTTGTGCCTTGATAGTTTAATAATGGATTCTGATTTTGAGGAGTCAGCATCTATATTGGCAGTTGAGATTCCAACAGTTGGGTATGGATTTTGAATTACATATGTTGAAAATGGGGGATTTTGATGTATCTTCTCCTGGACTATTAGTAGAATGGGCGATTGAATTGAAGGAAATGGGTAATTGTTACTTTAAGAAACAGGAGTTCAGCTCTGCAACCTTGATTTATGAAACAGTTTTAGATTATGTGATGACCGAACTTTCATTGGAGGCTTTGCAAGAACCAAAAACCTCTAGTTTGGTACGATGTTGTTTTTCGAACCTATCAGCTTGTGAATTGAAGCTTCAAAACTACGACAAAGTAATCTCTCTGTGCTCTGTTCTCTTGACTATGGACCGCAATAACACCAAGAGCCTCTACATGAGAGGCCAAGCATATGCCAGGACAGGTAAAATTCAGGCAGCTATTTCAGATCTTGAAAAAGCATCAACATTGGCACCTCGTGATAAAGCTATCAATTTAGAACTTTCAAACCTTCATAAAAATCAAGGAAGCCATCTTGAGCAAGTGGTTTCTACCCAAGGCGTTCATGATGAACTTGCCAAACCAATCAGCTCTTTGACTAATAAGAGTCAACCATTAGGGACTTTCGATCCCTTTCATTTACAAAACAAGGTCGTCCCTCCGCGAGGGAAGCGACCTTTGGATGATGGATGCTTGATAGCTAAGAACAGGAAAAGTATGAAGGCCTTTTCAACTGTTCCATATGTGTCTACCTATACCACTAAGGGGAAGGAAGACAATTTCAATTGCTCGGAAAGCAATAGAGGTGCCTTTTCACATATTAATGAGCGTGTGGCTGAGACTATAGCCATAGAAGTTTCTGAAGCGGTTTCTCAAGAGTCAGTATCGAGCACTCTTTCAAAAACAAGCTCAACCAAGTTCGGTTTTACAAACAAGCGTAAGAACTTCTCTACTTTACATCTCTCTTCTTCTACCTATGCTAACATGGTACAAGGAAAACAAGTTGTGCTTCATAAACCTAGTGAATACTCTTGGCCATCTATCTGTATTGCTCCCAAGAAGGCAAACGAGGTACCAAAGATGGCAACTCAGCATCTATCTACTAAGGTAAGTGTAGGCATCTCAATGGATATGGATCATGATCCGGGATTTACCAGCATAGAGGAGGTTATGATCGTTACAGAAGAAAATGATGATCAAGGATTGACTATGGATTTCGTTGTTGAGAGCGTTGATGCAACACATTCTTCCTCCGGCAAGGAGCACAAATTGGATACAATCAACCCCTTTATTTTCTCAACAAAGTCGCGGGCTGGTATGCTTACTGCAACCAATGTTTCAACCCCATCTCGAGCTACTCCATCCATGCAGCGAAGGAAAGGGAAATACCTCAAGTCTATTTCCTTTCTGAAGGTAGGTATTGGCGTCAAAAGGGCACGTTCACTAGTTTATTTCCCTTTGCCACAGAGTAATGTAAGAGCAAAAAAAGCTCGCTTTAGTTGTTTACTTTCAGCTTGTGTCTTGTAGACTTTTATGCAAATTTTCCCGATGTCAAAAAAAAAAAAAAAAAAAAAATGAGACAAGTGAAGTAAACAACAAAACACAATGTTCTATACTAAGGACGCTAAATTTCCTAACTATTTTCCCACATGCCACAATCAGAGAGGCAATGTAAGTTAAAACCAAAAAAAAATTAGATAGGTGAAGATGACCATAAATTCACCTCAATCTCCTCGCTGGCTCTCTCCATAAACATCTAAAAGCTCTTTCAAACCTTCACCAATGGACTTATGCTAACTAGCTCTAGCCAATGGACTTATGCTTCCTGTCTCTTTTCCATCATCAGAACTAGATTGCTTTCTACTCCTTCAATGACAGCCATAAATCATCTGGCGAAACTCATTAAATCTTTTTTTGTTTAATACGGTACGGTGGATGAATGTTCAAACCTTCTAATTGCAATTAAGCATCTAGCAAATTCACAAATCTGTAGCCAAGTTCAAACCACACAAAAAAAATACTTGGAGGTCTTATTAATTTCATTTCTCAAATAATATATGGAAAATTTCAGTAGAATACAACTAAAGTGTAATTAATGATGAATTTGATACAATATGGAATATACGGGACCAGATTTCCTAATATGCGAAAATTGAAATCAAAGTTCAATCTTTAAGGACATGATCCAAGTGATCTTTCTTCCTCCTCCCTCTATCTGCTGCTGCCAGACTTTCGCTGGAGCTTCCCCTCCCGCTGCTCTGTTCACTTCCTCTTCGCCTCGCTTCTGCAGCGTTTATTCTTTCGCCTTTCGGCCACCACTGTCCTTAAAAACAGGAAAGAAAAACCTTGAACAGCGCACATCCCTTTCTCAACTTTAGCCTGCATCTCACGAAGAGCAGCGGCTTCGTCCAACTTGGCGTCTCATTAAACCGCAGCTTCTTCGCTAAGTGGCCTGAAATTCATCCATCAATTCAATCTCCAAATTCCATTTGAGTATTTGACTAAGTTTATTAACTCCTATAGTAAATCATGTTGAAGCCTTGAAGGGTCTCCAATCCATAGTAGCTGCTTACACATGAAGACCTATTAGAAGGGAGCAAAACAACTTTTTGTTATTTATTGTCAACAAAGGAGCACCTGCTTGATGAAATCAAATCCCAAGCAACTCTCATAGAGTCTTTGGTGACTTGATGCTATCCTTAAAACTTCATCATCAAAGAGCAAAAGTTCTCATTCATACTGGACAGGACATTCATACAGGACAGGAGTAGAATTCTAGACCTCCTTATCCAATAGAGATAATGAAATCCATGAATACTACATATGCATCCCAAATAAATTCTATAAGTTGTATTTCCTTTCAGCAATTTCTTTATCATGATGAATGTAAATTCATCGCGTAAGAAAGTTAGAGTGCATCAAGTTTACATCAACTCACAAGAAAATTAGGGTTAATTAAACTAAACAGAGACAAACAGTAGATTAAGTACTTTGGAATTGTGGTATGATTTGGACAGCAATATAAAGCAATATAATCTTTTATAAACAAAATGAGGAGAATGTGAAAGTACCACTTAATAGTAGCAGCAGCTGCAGCCAAACACAAATAGTATTGTTTGTAGTAACTCCTCCTTTGCTGCCAAGTTCTTCACCAACCCATGTAATTTTTGCAACCTTGAACAGCGCACATCCCTTTCTCAACTTTAGCCTGCATCACACGAAGAGCAGCGGCTTCGTCCAACTTGGCGTCTCATTAAACCGCAGCTTCTTTGCTAAATGGCCTAAAATTCATCCATCAATTCAATCTCTAAATTCCATCGACGCTTTAAACATATTACAGCAAAGAAACCCACAGAATATCAAGATTCGCATCAGATTTAGATGAATTTCAACCATGAAAACTCCAGCTTAGAAAAGTCGAATTTCATGAAACTCAAACCCTAACTAGCTATAACAATTAGCATAATTTGCTCGTTTAATAATTCAAACCAACAAGCATAAATCAAACATGAAAATTTCAAGCTTAATTGAATCATAATCCGAATATAAAATTACATTATATATATATATATATATATATATATATATATATATATATATATATATATATATATATTCAACATTCTAAAACTGAAATCCTAAAAAAGTAGAAAGATATATTGTTATAATATTTTATCATTATTGACTCCCATTATATTATATCCTAAAAATCGTTCAGTGCCATGGCCATTCATTCCTAAGAGACGCCAAGGGTGATTCTATGACATTATTTCATTCAAATTAATGGTTTGAGGATTTCATCCAGCCAAATATGACCATGATACAAAGCATGAGGAGTTTTGTTGATCTTCCGTCTCAATAAATCTCTCCTAGATTGGCCAACATTACTGAATCATTCCCGAAATACACCAACGTCATCCCTCGTACCTTATTATCCCATGCCGAGCCACTATGTTCTATCTAGCTCTCTTCCAAATTTACCCATGCCGAGTCACAAATATTCATGAATAGATAGTAGTTAAGTATAGTTCTACTATTGTTATAATATTTTATCATTATTGACTTTAATAATATCATACAAAGTTATAACTATGGTATTTGTGAGATATATTGCTATGCTCTAATGAAACTTAGCTCATGTCCTTAAAGTAATCCATATGGTATTGGTGTGAAGGATTAGTTTTAGTTTATGAGAAATCATATCCTAGGTCATGTCCTAAGCCGACAATGTTGGGTCATGTCCTAAAAACAGTTCAATGCAATGGCTATTCATTCATATGAGACACCAACAGTGATTATATGACATTATTTCATTCAATTTAGTGGTTTGAGTATTTCATCCAACCAAACATGACCATGATACAGAGCATGCGGGGTTTTGTTGATCATTCGTCTCAACAGTTCTCTCCTAGATTGGCCAACATTACTAAATCATCCGGAAATACACCAACGTCATCCCTCGTACCTAATCCCATGTCAAGATAGTATGTTGTAGGGGTTTCATCCACACCGAGCCGCAAGGAGGTCTTAGTAGTCATGTTCTACCTAGCTCTCTTCCAAATTGTCCCACGCTGAGCCACAAATATTCATGAATAGATAGTAGTTAAGTTATAGTCCTACTATTGTTATAATATTTTATCATTATTGACTTCAATTATATTATAGTAAGTCATTATTACGATATTTGTGCGATAAATTGCTATGCTCTAATGCAACTTAGCTCATGTCCTTAAAGTAACCCATATGGCATTAGTGTGATGGATTGGTTTCTTCATGAATTAGGATGATTATTCAATGGCTACAATAAAATCAACTCATGATTATAAGATTGGTTTGTTCATGAGCTTCTAATTAATGTATGCATTAGTCCTTAGAGCTTAAAGATGCTCCATCTTCTCGATCATCATTTTGTCATCGTTATTTGCTTCTCTAACTGATTAAAAACTTAATATGACATGACCATGTCTACTGCTTAAAACAAAACATTCTCGTTCTTTTGCTTAAACCTCTTGCTTACATATAAGTTCACGACTTTGGAGGTTGCTTACATATATATATATATAGTTTTAATAGATGTATGTTTGTAGAGAAATTAGTTTTTTATTTTTTAAACAAAATATATTTTACGAGTTATGATTATTGGAAATAATTTTCATGTCATTTAGTGAACACTCCTCATCATTAATGTGAATATCATCATCCACCTGATTAAATGCTTGAGTATTTCTAGTATAATACAAAAGATAAAAAGTTACTTATTTTTCTAATAGCAAAATTATCGTTACTTTATTTTTCTAGTATCAAAATTTCTAGTTTTGTAGCAAAAGTATTTTCATGAGATTTATTCTTTTTCAGTAAATTACATGTATTTATTGTACAACAACATTTTGATTGCACAACTTCTCTTTTTATGAAAGATAAACTCATACTTTTGAATTTATGGTAATTATTTTTTCTAGGTGTACCACAAAATTAAAGTATCTATAAGAACAAAAATTGTATTTTTTTATACGTAATAAGATTAAAAAATTCAAATTAATCAAAAATGGTTTATAAAAATAATTAGTCAATGCTGAAAGTTTAGAATTAATATTAAGTTGAAGGATAGTTTAGAAGTATTTGTTATATATACAAAAGATAAACAAAATTAAGGAAGAAAAAGGAACAATAAAATGTTGTTTTGGAGTATAGATATGGAGTCCTACTTCTCGTGTATACGAGCCTAAAAAAAAATCGAAGTTTGATGATTTCAGTTTCGAACACAAGACCTCCAACACATACCCAACTGTACTACTTCCGTATCCGTAACCAGCTAGACGAGCCTAATAACTGTGCAATATGTACATAACATTTTATACAGCTTTAATTTTTCTATTTATTTTTTTTCCAAAAATATGGGTACAACTGTACCCCTTGTACCAGCCTGTATTGGCTGTATACGCCCCTGGTGGCCGGAAATCTCAACATCAGTGCTCCTCCGCCATCGTCCAAGAGGTCTCCGCCCTACCTCCTCCGTCTGGTCCGTCGTCCGCCGCTTCGGCGCTCCTTAACTCTACAAACAATTGCTTCGCAACTGTCACGTCATCTCCGGCGACGGTGACGTCGGCACTCTCGACATGTTCGTGTCGTTCTCCTCGTGCGACACCAATCTACTCACACAACGCCGACACGACCAATCTCCTCGTACTTGACGCTGTATGGATTGATTTAAGGACATGACCTAAGGGCTAAGATGCGAACAGAGGAGGGGAGAGAAGAGCAGCGAGGGTGAGAGAAAGGGCAGGGGAGGAGAGAGAATATCGGCGACGAACAGAGGTTGAGCAGCTGTATGGACTGTTTTGCTGATGTCGGCGGGAAGGGGATATGCCGGAGGGGAGGACGGTGGACCGGTGGTTGAGGCTGAGCAAAGGGGTTGAAGTCTTGAAACAGGGGAAGAGAGAGAATAGGGGGAGATGAATTAGAGGAGAGAGAAAAAAATTGGAATTTTTATTATTGGAATTTTTAGAAATTATTTTAAGGTATTTTCAGAAATATTAAAAATATTTTTGAGAAAAAGAAAATAAAAGTGGGCCATATTAAATTTGTGGCTCATATTCATTGTGGCCCCACATTTTTGGTGATCATATTTTTTATATGATCACCTTAGAATTTTCAAAGAAGTAAGCACCCATCTCAAAGACCGGAACAATCAAGTACATCGCTGGCTTGCTGCTAGATAAATAGATACTCCCTCCGTATTTTTTTTTACTTACTACATTTTCCATATATGGGTGTTTCTTTTTACTTGCTACATTTCCTTATTTGAGGTACTTGACCTTATTATATTTGTTTTTCTCCTTTTCCACCCAAAAATACTAATTTTTCACCTTTCCCCATTATTTTACATTAAATGGCTCAAAAAATACCCTCCCAAAAGCTTGAAAGTGACATTGCCTTAATTATTGTGCATTATCAAATGTAATAAATAGCTGATATGCATGTTTGTATTTTGAACCATGAGATTGTGACCTGATTGCATTAATTAATCATGTCATCCTCTTTTCAATGGTATTCTTGATCACTATCCTAACTCCATTATGTTGCCACGCATATTTCATAGCATAGATACAAATCAAAACAATTGGGTATCTTAATAAAATATGCTTTTATATTATCGTTAGGTAAATCTATGTAATATTGGAGTTGAAAATTTGTACTGATCATATGTATAACCATATGCTTTTCAAAAATTATTAAGATAGGAAGTCTATTTTTCATATAAAATTAGACAAATTCAAGCTAATGTTCTTTTAACAAGTCAATTCCATCTCATTATAACCCAATACTATCCCTAGGCATTAGAGTTGTGCAAAAACTAGGGTCAGCCCGGAATTTGAACTTGGCTGGATCGGACCGGAGATTGTGGTCAGGTCCTCGGTCCACATAAAATCACGATTCTGGCTTTCCATTTCGGTCCGGTCCAAACCGGTAGATCGGATTTTCTAGTTTTTTTTTTACTAAAAAAAAGTTTAAAGGGTAAAAACAAACTAAAAGTTAAAAGGTTAAAAATTTACTCTTTAGGAAAAATTGATTTAAACAGTCCCAACTATGGGCGTCCTGACAAAAACAGTCCCAACTATCGTTTTTTATTGTTCAGTCCCAACTTTAACCCCCCCTTTACACTGGTGGTCCAAGTCGACTGATGACTTGCTAAACCGGTAAAAAACCTTATTTTCCTTTTTTCTTTTTTTTTTGACCTGTTTCTTCCACCTCTTCCTTGAGTCCACCACCCCCCCCCCCCACCCGCAGCCCCCCTCCGCCACCACCAAGTAGCCCCCCCCAACGCAGCCCCCGCCCTCCCCCCCCCCCGCGGCCCTCGCCCCCACCCCTTCCTCACCCCACCCCCGCCGATTTCCGTAACCCCCCCCCCCAACTAACGGCTCTTTTGAGTTTTTCGTTCGATTCGAATCGACGGATGATGAGAAGATGATGATGATTGAATCGGACAAAGAAAAAGAGGAAGATGATGAGAAGAGTACCGGTGGGAAGGAGTTCGTTGAGGTGTTCATCGGCGAGAGAGGGGTTGCGTTTGTGGCTGGGGATGCGTGGCGGGGAGGGGTGGCGAGCGAGGAGGGGGGGTGGTTGGGGAGCGGTGGCAGGGGGCTGGCGGGGAGGGGTGGCTGGTGGCAGAGGAGAGGAGGAGGGAGTAGTGAAGGAAGGAGGGAGAAAGAAGATTGAAAAAAAAAAATTAAAAAAATGGCAAATTACCTGCTACAGTAGGTTTTTTACCTGCTGGGACTACTATTGTAAAACACCCTTCAAAGTTGGGACTGAACAATAAAAAACGATAGTTGGGACTGTTTTTGTCAGGACGCCCATAGTTGGGACTGATAAAATCAATTTTTCCTACTCTTTATTGCGTTTCATGATTATTGTTGTTAGAATTATTAATTGCAATATACTTCCTCTGTTTTTTTTTTAAGTGACACACTTCTTCCTTTTATGTGAGAGTTTTTGTGAGAAGTGTGTCACTTAAAAAGAAACGGAGGACGGTGCACACCCCTACTAGGAATCTCGCACCAACCTAGTCGTCGCTTCTCATTCCTTTATTTCCCTTTGAATATCTCGAACCGTAGCAGACAAGTTTAAAAAAATAACCTGAGAGTTTTACAGTTTAGATTAACTAATTAATCATTAAATAGATTAAACTAGTCACTAAATAATTAAGCTAGTCACTAAACGGATTACTGAATTAATTACTATATGGATTTAACTGGTCACTGAATATATTAATTGGTCACTAAATAGATTAAACTAGTCATTATATTCAAAAAGGTGGTATGATCTCTTTTTAATATTGGGCTTAAGCCGTTACCTAATTTTTAATTAAAAGTAGGTGGTTTATTACAAGACCAATTGCTTTTCATATAGATTATTAAAATACTTGACAATGTTTGACTTTTGAGTTTTCCACTATGCACACATTGTCATTTAATAGCGTTTTGTGACTTTTACGTAAGGAAAAACATCGTCATATGAGATCTTGTTAGATTTATTTAGACAAGATTTTAAAAATATCAAATTTTCATAATTTTTACTTATAGGAAATTAGAGATATTAATGTAAATATGTCAAAAAAAAAGTGTGTTAAGTATTTTCAGACAAATGAAGTATATGGGAGCTTGTTAAATGCATTGAATGTATAAATTTAAAATATCTATTTTTTGTATTTTCAATATAACATAATCTATACTAATATATTAAAAGGCGTTCCTAAACAAGGAACTGTGTCATGTGGCGCTCTGCGTTAGAGTGTTTAGTTCATGTACTCCACATACAATAAAAAAAATTAGAAAATGCATGCATGCCATGATATTTGATCCCATGACTTCAAATTTATGTACTAAAGTCCTAACCACTAAACCAAGTAATGTTTAGTGTTATAATTCTAAAGTAAAATATTATTAAATGATAATTATAATTACCCGGACCTAAAAACTTGTTAGAAATATTAATAATCAACATCTTTAAGTCAAAGATAATAAAAGGGATGTAAATAAATGGTGTAGATAGAAAAGATAGATAGAAATTTATCGCGTGTAGGACAAAACTTGAAAGTATGTTTTTTTTTTTTTAAGGTTAGATGAATATCCCTTGCATTAGTGTAGGGATTACACTTTACAAGGGGAAACAATTAAACCCTTATTACAAGGGTCGAAAGAGGGTCTCCAACCAACTAAGCCAACCTTGATTCTTAAAAACTTGAAAGTACGTTGGAACCTGAAATGGTTGAATAAAAGCCAAATATGTATTTTGGGCTAGAGATTTAGAATAGGTACGAACTACCAGTGAGGGGAACAAGTTTTAGGTAAGACCATAGTTACATTAATTTAGTGTAATATGTTTTTTTTTTTTTTTGAAATATATCTAGAAGACTAGAAGTTGTAAAAAATATATACGGTCAGTTGTAATATCTTGTTTTTGCTTATCTGACTTTATCTAAACTTAATAAAACTTAACAGAAGTTATGTGAACTTAGTAGACCTCATTAATCCTTATCTTAACCTCTTAACCTTATTTTGTGAGACATACCTTTTTTTTGGTGAATTGAATTTATCTGAACTTATTAGAATTGATTAGTCCTTCTTGACCTTATCTGATCTTATTTCTTTTGATAACAACTGAAGATAAGGTGAACATAACAGTTCCATAGTAAGGAGCAACCCCTTAATATTGAAATACTCTAGAAAAGTAAGTTGGTCTTACGAAAAAATACCAGCGCAATACCGGGCATATAGATGCAGAGGAGTCTCTCCAGAATTGTTCTTGATGTGCAAGATCTGTATGGGTACTCCCAAGTTCATTGTCGGCCACACTACTTGTGGCCGACATGAATAACTTAAGACGCGATCTCACAAGAGAATCCATGTCATATCTAATAAACAGTCTGAGATGGTGTTCGCGGCCACAGTAAAGGACAAAATAAGGGAATCTTCGCTCCAGTCAGACTCATCACAATCATACACGTGTCAAAGGATTACGCATCCTTTCAGATGAACAGTACTACTATAAATAGCCAAATGGTACTATTCTGATATGATTGCACGTCCAAAGAGTCGAATGAGCAACCAAATTCCGAGCAAAGGTTCGAACTTGAATGATTAATGAAGTCCGAATATTTAGGTTATAGGTCACCAGATATGATAATTAAAATAAACACTCCTGAATATTTCAATTAACTCTTAATCTCACTTACACCACTTCCTGGAATAAAGTAGATTAAACACTAAGTAAATAATCACTCCTGAAAATTACTCAATGGCCAAAAGTAATTGATCACACAATTAAATTCAATAACAAAGTTTTTAGGTCAATCTCACATGCCTTGAATGATAGCATGGAACTATTATTTATAATAGAATAAACTTGTCCTCCAAGGACCAAGCAAGGGCCGAAAATCAGCCATAAGAATTAAGGAAACATTCCTTAATTCCTTACATCTTAATCCCTTGATTCTAGGAGAGAATAAAGGAGTAAATAAGGAAACAACCAAATCAGCCCCCAATTCCCCTTCACACGCCTAAATACATAAGGAAACCAAGAAATAAGGAAAGTATTACAACTCAATGACAACTTGCAAACTTGGAGCACAAGGACCAAATCACACGCCTAATGACACGCCTATCTTGGTCGAAATATCACAAGATATTTTCGGACCTTATTTGCTGAAAATTAAAGACTTAATTAAAATAACTAAGACTCTAGAAATGGTGTCACCCTCAAGCTTCATCAATGGAATCATCGTCCCACTTAAGAAATGACACAAATGAGGAGTTTGATTTTAACTGGAACCCGAACACTTCAAGGACTAAACAAATCAGATCATTTGGAGCTTGACCTTGACCTTGACTTGTATCATTCTCCCCCTCTTCAAAAGAATTTGTCCTCAAATTTTCATCATCTAAATAAGGACTAAGATCACCAACATTGAAGGTTGCACTCACACCTCCATAATCACTTGGAAGCTCGATCTTATAAGCACTTTCATTAATCACATCAATAACTTTGAATGGACCATCAGCTCTAGGCATAAGCTTGTTCTTCCTTCTACTTGGAAATCGTTCTTTCCTCAAATGAATCCAAACCAAATCGCCAATCTGAAATTTCGGTTGTCTTCTATGCTTGTTGGCTCGTTCCTTGTATTGAGTATTCATCTTCTCAATTCGTGCTTTCACTTGCTCACAAGTCTTCTTAAAAGCTTCCAACCTCTTCTTTGAATCAACATGAATTTCAGATTTAGTTAGTGACACAAAATCAATAGGAAGGAAAGGATTGATACCATAGACCACCTCAAATGGAGACTTAGAAGTAGTAGAAGAATGAGCTCGATTATAAGCAAACTCGGCGTGAGCTAGCTTTATATCCCAATCCTTTTGTGTCTTACTCACCAAGCCACGTAACAAAGCTCCAAGAGTTCTATTAGTTACTTCAGTTTGACCATAAGTTTGAGGATGATGACTTGTGCTAAAGAGTAACTTAGTTCCCACCATCTTCCATAAGCTCCTCCAAAAGTGACTAAGGAACTTTGTATCACGATCACTAACAATACTTCTAGGAATACCATGCAATCGAATAATCTCTTTGAAGTACAAATCCGCCACATGCAAAGCATCATCAGTTTTATGCATAGGAACAAAATGAGCCATTTTCGAAAATCGATCCACCACCACCATAATTGCGTCCTTCCCCCTTTGAGTTCTTGGTAATCCTACAATGAAATCCATACTCACACTATCCCAAGGTGTATCAAGTACGGGTAATGGAGTATAAATGCCTTTATGGAAGGTACTCTTCGACCTTTGACAAGTAGCACACTTACTAACCACCATATGAACATCCCTCATCATGTTAGGCCAATAAAAACTCTCATTCAAAGTGTCTAATGTCTTTTGAACACCGAAATGACCAGCCACCCCTCCACTATGAACTTCTCTCACAAGCAACTCCCTCACGCCACTCTTAGGAATGCATAGCTTGTTTCCTTTAAACAAAAATCCCTCTTGTAACACAAACAAACCATTAGGGCTCTTAAAAGACTCACGAAAATCATCATCATCAACATATAAATCCTTTAAGTGTTCAAACCCCAACACCCTTGCATCAACCATGGCTAAAAGATAAGAACGCCTTGAAAGGGCATCCGCAACAATATTATTCTTACCTTCCTTATACTTAGACGAAAAAGTGAAGGTTTGTAGGAATTCAACCCACTTAGCATGCCTATGGTTGAGCTTTTGCTGTCCATGGATGTATTTGAGTGCTTCATGATCCGAATGAAGAATGAAAGGCTTGGGCCTCAAGTAATGAGACCAATGATCCAAGGCTCTCACAATTGCATAGAATTCACGATCATAGTTGGAGTAGTTGAGTTTGGCGCCACTTAACTTCTCACTAAAGTAGGCAATGGGCCTCCTTTCTTGAAGCAAAACCGCCCCAACTCCAAGTCCACTAGCATCACATTCAACTTCGAACAACTTGTTGAAATCCGGCAAGGCAAGGATAGGAGCGTTGCAAAGTAACTCCTTGACTTCATCAAACGCCTTTTGAGCATGAGAGTTCCATGAAAACTCCCCTTTCTTCATCAAATCCGTGATTGGTGCCATGATAGTTGAGAAATTTCGGATGAATCTTCTATAAAAGGAAGCTAGACCATGAAAGCTTCGACATTCATGAGCACTTGTAGGCGCCAACCATGAAGACATGGCCTTGACTTTTTCCGGATCCACATGAACTCCATCCCTAGACACAATGTAACCAAGAAAAGCAATACTAGGAACAAGAAAATCACACTTTTCCATTTTTCCATACAACTTTTGCTCTCTTAATTTTTCAAATAAAGCTCTCAAGTGAAGTAAATGAGACTCAACACAAGTACTATATACAAGAATATCATCTAAATAGACAACAATAAACTTGTTAAGAAAGGGACGTAGTACCTCATTCATAAGTCTCATAAATGAACTAGGAGCATTGCAAAGACCAAAGGGCATCACCATCCACTCATATAGACCTTGTTTGGTCTTGAAAGCGATTTTCCATTCATCTCCTTCCCGAATTCTCATTTGATGATAACCACTCCTCAAATCAATCTTCGAAAAAATCGAAGCTCCATGTAGCTCATCAAGCATGTTCTCCAATCTAGGCATAGGAAAACGATACTTGATTGTTATGTTGTTGACGGCTCTACTATCAATACACATCCTCCAAGTACCATCTTTCTTAGGAACAAGCAAAGCGGGAACGGCACATGGACTCATGCTTTCTCTTACATAGCCTCGGTCAATCAACTCTTCAATTTGCTTTTGTAGCTCCTTAGAAGCTACGGGATCACATCTATATGCCGGCTTATTTGGCAAAGGTGCGCCTGGCACAAGATCAATGGCATGCTCAATGCCTCTCAATGGTGGTAATCCTTGAGGCAATTCCTCCGGAAATACATCACAAAATTCGTCCAATAGAGCTGCAAGTTTCGGATTACTAGAAGAAACATCATTAGTCAAAGCAAGTTTAATACATAAAGCATAACAATGTCCTTCCAATTCTACCTCTTTCTCGAATTCTTTGGCCGAAAGAAACAAGTTTTGTTTCGTTTCAACCACCTTCTTGGGTGCCATGGAACTAGGAGATAAAGGAACCAACCGAATCCTTTTAGAACCCATCAAAACCGTGTACACATTGGTTTCACCTTCATGAACAACTTTTCGATCATATTGCCAAGGTCTACCAAGAAGAAGATGACAAGCACTCATGGGTAGAACATCACCCCACAACTCATCTTTGTAACCCCCAATAGAAAACGTCACAAGAGCTTGCTTTTTCACCAACAAACCCGTTTTGTCATCCAACCAACTCAACTTATAAGGATGTGGATGGTCTCTAACAATCAAATTCAACTTAGAAACCACATTAGAAGCAACCACATTCGTACATGAACCACTGTCAATAATCACATTACATGTAAATTCACCAATTCGACATCTAGTGTGAAATAAATTTTCTCTTTGATCATGGTTAGGAGAATGATCAACATGCAAAGTTCTCCTAATAACCCCAAGCATCCTAGACTCATCTTCGGCATATGCGATCTCATTATCATCACTTTCACATTCGTCCTCTTTTTCGTACACAATGTCATACATTCTCTCCTCCTCTTCTATGATCATGTATTGTCTCAAAGTCAAGGTTTTTCTAGATGGACAACTACTAGCAATGTGACCCCTCCCTTGACACTTAAAACACTTCCGAGTTTCCTCCCACTTTTCTTTAGAAATCACCATTTTAGGTCGTTCTCCCTTTTGTTCCCCCTTAGAAGGATTATCTTTCTTTTCAAAGGGTTTAGAAGAATTAGAAGAAAAAGGGACGAAAGAAGAAGAAGAATTGGGTTTATTATGGCCGAATTTTCCCCCATATGGTTTCTTTTCATCCAATTCATGCCTTTCAAATTTTAAAGCCAATCGACACACATCATCAAAAGTGCTATAATTCGACACATCAACCTTTCTAGCAATAGATTTATTAAGTCCATTAACAAACCTAGCAATTTTCTCTTGTTCGATTTCATCAACATCACAAATCAAACATAACTTGTCAAATTCAACCATATAATCATGCACGCTTGACACATCTTGAGTCAAATAATTCTATTTCATGTATTGCCTTTGAATAAAATCACTTGGAACAAACTTTTCATGCAATTTCCTCTTAAGCTTAGTCCAACTTTTAAGCTTAGGTTTCCCAAGTCTCGCCCTTTTTGCCTTTAGACTCTCTAACCAAATTCCAGCATACTTAGTTAGTCTAATGGTGGCAATTTTAAAACGTTTCTCATCATCAAATCCCTTATAATCACAAATTTTCTCAAGTTCACGAATCCATTCAAGTAGATCTTCGGGACTAGATACACCAGTAAAATCATCTAGTTTAATCCCCCTATCATTATCATAAGTTGGTTTAACAATTTTAACCTCCTCAACATCAGATTCATAGTCAATGTGATTAGGGTCGTTTTTATTGTTCACTTTGCCCGCAAGAATGTTATGAGCTACTGTTAATCTTGCTGTTTTCTCCTTTTCCTCTAATTGAGTGTTATGAATTTTCTCAATAAGAGCTTTTATTTCAGCAAATTCAGACATTATAACTCAAATAGCAAGCCACAACCACACAAAACCCCAACAAAGGATCGAACAAAGTAGAAGCACTTACCAATGAAAGGAGAATGCCTTCTATCCTCACCCTCCTGGAAAAATCTGATACCAACTGATATGATTGCACGTACAAAGAGTCGAATGAGCAACCAAATTCCGAGCAAAGGTTCGAACTTGAATGATTAATGAACTCCGAAAATTTAGGTTATAGGTCACCGGATATGATAATTAAAATAAACACTCCTAAATATTTCAATTAACTCTTAATCTCACTTACACCACTCCTGGAATAAAGTAGATTAAACACTAAGTAAATAATCACTCCTGAAAATTACTCAATGGCCGAAAGTAATTGATCATACAATTAAATTCAATAACAAAGTTTTTAGGTCAATCTCACATGCCTTGAATGATAGCATGGAACTATTATTTATAATAGAATAAACTTGTCCTCCGAGGACCAAGCAAGGGCCGAAAATCAGCCATAAGAATTAAGGAAACATTCCTTAATTCCTTACATCTTAATCCCTTGATTCTAGGAGAGAATAAAGGAGTAAATAAGGAAACAACCAAATCAGCCCCCAATCCCCCTTCACACGCCTAAATACATAAGGAAACCAAGAAATAAGGAAAGTATTACAACTCAATGACAACTTGCAAACTTGGAGCACAAGGACCAAATCACACGCCTATCTTGGTCGAAATATCACAAGATATTTTCGGACCTTATTTGCTGAAAATTAAAGACATAATTAGAATAACTAAGACTCTAGAAATGGTGTCACCCTTAAGCTTCATCAATGGAATCATCGTCCCACTTAAGAAATGACACAAATGAGGAGTTTGATTTTAACTGGAACCCGAACACTTCAAGGACTAAACAAATCGGATCATTTGGAGCTTGACCTTGACCTTGACTTGTATCATATTCAGCAGGTACATTCTAAACACTACTTTCTCTCTCTATATCTCTCTCTCTTTCAAAATCCTTTTCGGACATACACTGACTTGAGTGTCGGAGGGGGTTTCCTCGCATCCCTCCCGAGGGTAGTTTATGTTTGTTCTCTTGCAGACTTCCAGTCTCGGACGCCCATTCACTATTGACGGACATCTCTGAGTCCGCTACCATTTCAACACCGAAACAACTTGGTGCTGGAAGGAGGGGCCTCTTATCTTTGAGAAGCAGTCATGGATAAGACAAGCAACGCAAGTCGTGGTCCACCGGGATACGATATCGGTCAGGGATCTTCTCAACCTATAATCACTGGACCCATCGGTGCACCACATTTCAACCCGATGGTGCCCGAGAACAACAATGAGTAGCAAACTTCTGAGAACAATGTATCTCATGTAAACCCTAATGGAGTTCCAATCAATCTGGCTCAGCTGAGTCAGTTCTCTCCGGAGCAGTTGAAGACGGTAGCATCTTTCATTCATATGCTAACGGGCACTCCACAGCCTAATGGTAACACTCCAACCCCTATGCTAGAGGCGGTCAAACCCGTAAGCGACTACCGCCATTGGCCGGTAGAAATGCTGACGGTACGCCAGCGAGAAGAATGCGTTCCTTCACTCATGAGGGACGGCAGCTGGAGAGGCAGTTGGATGACCCTGAATATGAAGAGACGTTAATGGAAACCGAGGAGCTTGATAATTCAGAAGATGAGAATCAAAGTCGTTCCTACCGAGAGTACAACATCCATGGTGCTAGTAACTATTCAGCTGGCGGACACGTGCTAATCAAGCCCAAATTTTCCCCATTCATGCCAGAAATCTTGTATCCCCTGATGCCGAGAATCAAAATGCCATCATGTAAATATGATGGCAGCTCAGATCCCGACGATCATATCGCAGCCTATGAAGGGCACATGTATCTGTACACACAAGTGGACGTTATATGGTGCAAAGTCTTCCCGTCCACTCTTACTGGAATTGCTCAGACTTGGTTTAAGAGTCTCAAACCTGGTAATGTATCCAGTTTCTCTCAGCTTTCATCTATGTTCAGTACTCACTTTGTGAGCAATAGGCGCCGTGAGAGCACTACTGGGGAACTGTTGTCAATTAAACAAGGAGAAGCATAATCTCTCCGGTATTACATTGGACGCTTCAATGTTGAGGCCGTATCTATTCCTAGGCTGCAGCAGGATGTGGCGGTCCTAGCCTTGATGACGGGACTGAGAGAAGGATCTGCATTCAGAAGTTATCTCGGCCGAAAGACTTTCACGTCACTAAAGAGGACAAGTCACAGAAGGACAAGGGTCGTGAAAGCGATCGGGGTCGAGATGAAAGGAATGAATCTAATATGGTCAAGAAAGGAAGTGACCGAGAACGACGTGACCGGGAAAGAGGAGTAAGCAAAGATAGATTTGATGCGTACACCCAACTCACAACTTCTCGGGCACATATATTCACCATGAATAAGGAAAGTGATAAATGGCAACGGCCGAGAAAGATGTTTCACAAGAACCGTGACAAGACAAAATGGTGTGATTTCCATGGAGATCACGGTCGCGTAACTGAGGATTGCAGGCACTTGAAGGATAATTTGGAGGATCTTATTCGCAGAGGGTATTTCACTCAATACAAAGTTCAGACTAGTGAAGGTGATTTGGTGAAATCTAGAGATCAGAATGTTCAGTCTCGGATAGGAGAAATACATGTGATCAGTGGCGGCCTAATTCATGGCGGAAGTGTCAGTGGGGCAAAGGCTAGTCTGAAGGAATTCCGGCATTAGGTAAACTTCAATGAGAGTTGCCGTTAGAGGAAGCCACCAGCTATGCCGGCCATGTCGTTCTCGGTAGAAGATGCCAAACATGTGGTATACCCCCTTGACGACCCACTGGTGGTCACTCTGAAAGTTGCAAATTGTTTGATTCACAAAATTTTGGTAGATGGAAGAAGCTCTGCCAATATCTTATTTTTATCAACTTTTGAGAAGTTGATGATTGTGCGAGAACATTTGCAACCGGTACGCTACCCGGTGATAGGGTTCACTGGGGCGTTGGCAATACCTAAAGGAATTATAAGGCTGCCAGTCAGAGTCGGCGAGAATGATGAGGCCAGGGATGTAATGGCCGAATTCCTGGTAGTGGACGTTCCGGGAGCGTACAATGCAATCATTGGAAGACCATTAATTCATGATGTTCAGGGAGTGATATTGACCTATCATTTGACTATGTTGTATGTATCCAACTTGGGTACGACAGCAAAGATAAGAGGAAATCAGGAGACAGCAAAGTCATGCTATTTAACGGCTTTGAAACAGCCGGCAAGAAGGATTCCTATCGAAGATCTAAGTCCACCAACAAGAAAAGAAAAAAGAGCTAAAAAGAAGGCCATGGCCGAAGAATAGCAGTCAGAGAAGAAAAATGAAAACGACATGGACATAACCATGGAAGAGTTAGAGACTCGGCCAGATGACCTGCCAAGACCCAAACCTGACGGAGAGTCTAAACAAGAAATGTTGGCGGATGGTCCAGAAAGGACTGTGGCTGTCGGAACAGACATGGACCCAGAGGTCAAGATCAACCCGGTGACTCTCCTACGAAAAAAAGCTGATGTATTTGGTTCTCGGAGGATGAGATGCCGGGAATAGACCCGGCCGTGATGGTTCATCGTCTGAATGTCGACAGCACAGTTCGTCCTGCTAAGCAGAAGAAAAGAAATTTTTCATTAGAAAAGAATAAGGCCGTCAAGGAAGAGATTGATAAGCTGCTAGCAGCTGATTTCATTGAAGTCTGTGATTACCCAGAATGGCTAGCAAATGTCGTTATGGTGAAAAAAGCGAATGGCCATTGGCGGATGTGTGTTGATTTCACAGACCTTAATAGAGCTTGTCCGAAAGACTGTTATTCATTGCCAAGGTTAGGTCAGCTGGTATAGACTCTACTAGCGGTCATGCGCTATGGAGTTTTATGGACGCTTTTTCAGGTTATCATCAAATCAGTCTCCTCGAAGCTGATAGAAAGAAAGCTGCCTTCATCACAGACTGTGGAGTCTTCAATTACAAAGCAATGCCTTTTGGCTTGAAAAATGTTGGAGCCACGTATCAAAAATTAGTCGACAAGGCGTTCGCGGATCAGAAGGGGAGAAACATTGAAGTTTATGTGGACGATTCAATCGTCAAGAGCAAGACGGACCGCGAACACATCGATGATTTAAAAGAGACTTTCAGCACTCTGAGGAGGTGCATGATGAAACTCAACCCAAAGAAGTGCGTTTTTGGGGTGAGAGCAGGAAAATTTATGGGGTTCATGGTTAGCAAGAGAGGAATTGATGCCAACCCGGACATAGTTCGTGCCATCATGGACTTGCCAGAGCCAAAAGGTGTAAAAGATATACAGAGATTAACAGGAAGGATGGCCGCGTTAACTCGCTTCATCTCGAAGTCGGCCGATGAGGCCCTACCCTTTTTCTCACTATTAAGAGGAAATAAAAAGTTTGAATGGGGAGAAGAGCAGAGCAAAGCTTTCGTTGCGGTAAAAGAGCATTTGAAAACTCTTCCCACCATTACTCGACCAGAGACAGGGGATACGTTGCAATTATACATCTCGGCCTCGCCAAAAACTGTCGCGCCCGTGTTGTTGGTTGAGAAGGAAAAGAGGCAACAACCGATATATTTTGTCAGCCATATCTTAAACGGGCCAGAAAGTCGTTATCAACTGGTTGAGAAGATGGCATTGGCAGTAATAATCGCGACTAGATAGCTCAGACCGTATTTTGACCGTCATCCCATTCATGTCTTGACAAATCAACCTCTGGAGAAAGCATTGCAAAAGATGGACAGTTCAGGACGCCTTTTGAAATGGGCAGTTGAGTTGTCCGAGTACGACATCCAGTAAAAACCGAGAACCGCGATAAAAGCCCAAGCATTGGCGGACTTTATCGTAGAGGCATCTTATGAGGAAGAAGAGCAAGTTGAGAAGGAAACATGAATGTTGGAAGTGGACGGCTCATCAGCCGTGAGAGGATCAGGGGCTGGCATTGTAATGACTAGCCCAGAAGGAAGTATTTTTTAGTACGCCATTAAGTTCACCTTTCCGGCATCAAACAACGAGGCGGAGTTCGAGGCTGCGATTGCTGGATTAAGAATGTGTATAGCCGCTGGGGCTAAGAGCGTATCTCTGAAAACGGACTCACAACTCGTTAATGGGCAGTTGAAATGAGAGTTTAAGGTCCGAGAAGCAAATATGCAGAAATATGTTGAGAAGGCCAAAGAATTGATAGCTCAGTTGAGTCATTTCGAAGTTCAACCCATTCCAAGGGCCGACAACACCAAAGCAGATGCACTCTCTAAGCTAGCAAGCTCTGATTCTTTGAACATAGACAGATCAGTCATGGTGGAAATTCTAAAAGAAAAAAGCGTTACCGAGAAGATTGTGACCGTGAACACCGTCAATCAGCAGGGTGAATGGTTCAGCGAGCTAGTAGCGTACAAATTGACAGGATCACTACCTCAAAATGTTATGGAAGCCAGAAAATTAAAACGACAAGCCAGTTGGTATATCATCTATCAGAATGAGCTGTACAGAAATCCTTTAGCCTGCCATTATTAAAGTGTGCAACAGCATGGGAGTCCGGCAAAATATTGGAAGAAATCCATGAAGGGATCTACGGAAACCATATTGGGGGAAAAGTGTTGGCATTGAAAGCTCTGAGGGCCGGGTTTTACTGGCTGAGTATTGGCAGACGCGCAAAGCTATGTCAAGAAGTGTGATAAGTGCCAAAAGTTCGCTCCCATCATTAACAGGTCCGCGAATGATCTTCAGCCCATCCTATGTCCAATACCATTTGCACAATGAGGCTTGGATATCCTTGAACCATTTACAACGGCTACTGGTGGCCGAAAATTCTTAATTGTTGTTATAGACTATTTCACAAAATGGATCGAGGCAGAGCCGACAGCAAAGATAAAGTCAAACCAAGTCAAAAAGTTCATTTGGCAAAACATAATGACAAGGTTTGGTATACCAGCTGCAATAGTTTTTGATCACGGAGCGCAATTTGATTGTTGACCAATCAAGAGTTTCCTATCCGAGTTCAGAGTTAAGTTTGCATTTTCAGCCGTATGTCACCCGCAGCAATAGGCAAGCTGAGGCTGCAAACAAACAGATTCTAGGAGCTCTCAAGAAGAAGTTGGACGAGTTCAAGGGGGCCTTGGCCGATATGGTCCCAGCAGTATTGTGGGCCAATAGAACAACTGAAAAGGAAGTGACTAGAGAAAGTCCGTTCAAATTAGCCTTTGGGACGGAAGCAGTCCTGCCAGTAGAGGTTGGTTTACCGTCCCATCGGATCAAGCACAAAGATCTAGAGATGATCAGGCTTTATGAGAGAATCTAGATTTCCCACCAGAAATAAGGTTGGTAGCGGAACTTAAAGCTGCAGCATACAAGGATCGTATTAGCAAAGCCTACAACAAGAGAGTTCTAGAAAGGCCGTTAGCACTGGGAGGTCTCGTATTACGCAGAACAGCCGCCACCCGGAAAGCTCATACAGAAGGAAAGCTTACAACCAATTGGGAGGGGCCATATCAGATAGCTAAAAAAATTGGTCCCGGCTCATTTGCTCTGAAGACAATGGACGGCATCGAACTTAAGAACTGCTGGAATGCTAGTGTTCTAAGGAAATATTATGTGTAGATCTTATGTAATGCGCCGAGAGCCATAACTATTATTTGAATAATATGAGCTTCCGTTAGCGTTCCAGTAAGTCTCTATGTTGTACGAGAAGGAAATGTTTTAAAATTATGCGCTGTTAATTTTTAAAACGACTATATAACAGGTCAAGTACAAAACCGACCATATAAAAGGTCAAGTACAAAAGCAACCATATAACAGGTCAAGTACAAAAGCAACCATATAACAGGTCAAGTACAAAAACGACCATATAACAGGTCAAGTACAAAAACGACCATATAACAGATCAAGTACAAAAACAACCATATAACAGGTCAAGTACAAAAACGACCATATAACAGGTCAAATATAAAAATGGCCATATAACAGGCCTCAAGGGTCAGATAATAGACCATGTAAAAACGGCTATATAATAAACCCTACTAAGCCAAATAACAGGCATAATATACGCTCAATTGGCTTTTTCATAATGGACTTTGGTGTCCGAGATACAATATATTGCGGATAAATCGTCCGAATTGAAAGCAAAAGCAGAACGGGAAACAAAAATTTACATAAACACGAAGCTTCATTACTAATTACTGGCATGGCAGCCAACTACAAGCAAAAATGTGGGCAGCCATAAAAAAGGCATCAGAAACTGATAACAGTAATTGTAATTAGAAGTATATTCAATTTACATGCCATAATGGGCCGATTTCAGAATTAGATAACAATATTTATATTACAAGAAATTTAACAACTATCAGAAGCAACTGAAGAGCCTGGAGATGACCGCCAAAAACATCAAGGGAAAGGCACCTCTTCATCTTGGGCGGCAGGAAGAACATTGGCAATCACGTCTTCCTCACAAATGAAGGGTTCACCCTCAAGAGGATGCGTGTGAACACCTTCTGCGAAAGCGGTCTTCATTTCCTCCCAGTTGAAGGTAGGATGGAAATGGCAAACACACCTTTTAGCAGCCACCCAACCGCCATCATATCTCTCCCCTAATAGGCCGATAAACTCCTCAGACCTCTTGAAGTTCGCCACAGCTCTATGGTCGGCATCAAACTTGGCTTTTTCAATAGTAGCAACCATCTCGCTCATGGCAGACTCCAAGGCCGCCTCCAATTCAGCAGACTTCTTCTCGGCCGTTTCCAACTTTTCCGCTTTAATGCGCAAGTTAGACAACTCCATGTCAACCACGGCCCTCGATGCCTTCTCAGCATCAAGATCTTGCTGTATTTCGTCGGCACGAGTTTGAGCAGCCTCAAGTTTAGTTTGCAGCTCGACCAGGGATTGCTTTTGACTATCGGCCAGTGATTGATAGTGAAGGTACTTCTCGATCAGCTCAATGGCAGAATTGTGGGTCTGCATCAAAAAGTCAAGAGATATATATAAAAAAAGAAAAAGAAGAAAAAAAAGAGGGTTTACTACGGCCATGTCATGCGCAAGCTCAGCTGCTGGTGCCACCAACTTGTCTGCCGGACAGTCAATAGGCAGCTGAAGGCCCTTCAGAAGACGGTAGCCCAGTGTACCACCATTGGCATGGATATCGGCCTAGAGAGACTCATCTTCCCTTACATCCCAATTGGGTTGATAAATTTTTTCAGTAGAAGGAGGACGAGAAAAGGCAGCTTTTACGGCGACACTCAGGATCACCTCCTTATGCTCTATCCACTCATGGGTCCGAGAAAAAATTCCCGGACCCAGATTCGACAAGAAGCTTGGAGCACTGAGGACATCATAAATCTTCTGGCGCATGGAGGAACCAGATCCCAATGTCGTCCCAATACCGTCGATAGCAGCTTTGAGAGGAGAAATATGATGGCTAGCAGGCGCAGACTCCCGAACCGGACTCTCATCCGGGATATTAATGGCGGACCCCATGTTTTGAGTCTCGGACGCAACATTAGTATCTAAGGCTTGCCTCTTACTGGGGCTCTCCTCAACACTGGTAATCTCACGGGGCCGCCTCTGACCAACCGTCCCGCCAACACGGTGGACGGGAACCTGAACAACAGGCCGCAGAGAATCCTCATCCATGTGACCGGCATTACGACCAGGAGCACGATCGGGAGTACGACCAGCACGTCGGGTACTGGCCCGACCAGAATTACGACCACCCAGTCCGCGATCAGCACCACGCAGACTGCCAGTAAGGCCGTGAACGGTGTCGTAATCAAAAACGGGATCCTTAAACATGGGCTTTAAATTATCGTCAAGTCCCAATTCTTCAAGATCTAGGCTGTTAGGACCTGCAAAAATGAAATCGACAATGATTGGTACTATATTAGTTACCGAAAAACAAGGTAACAAAGTCCTATGCCGGACTACAAATCAAAGTACACACCTTCAAGGTGAGTTTGGCAGAGAAATAAAGCCGATAAGGGCTCATTCCCCAGAATGTACTTAGCGTGGGGGAGCCATTTACAAGGGATTCTCTCCTCGGTCACTTCGCCATCAACAACAACAGTCCCAAGTTCGGACTAAAAATAATTAAAGGCTGCTTGCTCGGCCACAGATAGACCGTAAGAAGGTACATCTTCCATACGGGTAACAGGTTTGGTAAAGTGACGGCGGAGAGGGAAGTTGTCCGGAACTCTCACCCAATAAAAGGCTGGATGCCAACCTTTTAATCCGGTCAATTTCGGGTAAAATTGAGTTTGTTCTTGGCCGATGTCAGAGACCACCATCCCTTTTCAGTAGATCCATTCCTCTTCAACCAATGAAGCCGGCTGAAAAGGTTCAACGTTTCAGGGAAATCCTTGAAGCGGCATACCCAGATGTACGCGATCAAGTTCCGAATAGCCAAGGGAGTCAGTTGGGCTAAGCAGACGTTAAAAGCCTTTAAAATTTTCATTAAGGTAAGGTCCAAAGGAAAACGTAGCCCAAATTCCAGATGATGGGCATAGATAGCAATGTGCCCTGCCGGACAGTCAGTCACTTTGGCTCCTTTATCCGGAATAAACAATTTATACTCAGCAGGGAAGGCATAGAGCTTCTCCACGACCCGGCAATAATCAAAGTTAATGGCATGTTGCCGCCATGTTTTGCAAAATGGCAACCGTTCTCGGACCGCTGCTCTAATCAGCTGGCAACCATATTTTAGAATGTTCAATATCGTCCCGGTCCAGAATTGGCTCTGGCCGAGAATCAGAAATGGCTCTTGGGCTCTCACCCAAGGCTATCTCAGTAGTAGGACGAGAATTTTGCACTCGCCCAGAAGTAGAGGGGCCAGCATCTCGTTCACGGCGGGAATAGACCAAGTCTGGAGAGTGTTCCATGGTGGTAATGGAGTCGTTATCTGAACCTAAATCAATAACAGGAGGATGAGTATGGCCGACATCACGAGCAAGGCGATCGTAAAAATCCTCCGCCACCTCGACCCCTGCATCCGCTAAACTATCCAGCCAAGCATGTTCCCTCAATGGCTGGACATCAAGTCCGGGAACAGCGTCAGGTGAAGGGTCCCTAAGGGTCCGACGAGCTAGGATTTGATGTCTCAACTCTCGTAAAGCTTGTCTATCGCCACTCATCCTCGCAGATAAATATTGGGAAGTCAAGTTTTCTTGTTCAGGTGTGGAACGGTCGTTAAGAAACTTAGACCTAAGTTCCTTATCCCTGTCGGCAGTTAATGACAAGTCAACTAATAGACGAGTCCTTCTCTCCCTAGGGCTAGAAATAGAAGAACTATGTCTGTCATGAAGGGAAGAGGGAGATGAGGGGTCGCTTTCAGACAGGAAGTTATCAATTATGGTTTTTTTGACTATCTGAACGGTCCGACATAATGTTAAGCAAAAAAGAAACATAAAGCTAAAAGGAGAACGGAGGAGGTACCTGAGAAGAAAAGTCGCCGGAAAAGTTGACCGGAAAATCAAACGAACCCTCGAAAAAGCACAACAAAGTTTCTAAAAGTACGGAGGAAAGATTCACAAGCACGTGACGCCGGAGAAACCGAAAATTCGCCGGAAAAGCGAAAAGCTTTGAATGAAGCCCTCAACTAAACCCAGAAGAAAAAGGCGAAAATGGCGAAATCCTGCGAAAGAAACGAACAAATGGCAATCCAGAGCACTTCCGAAGCAATTTGTCGGTAAAAAGCAAAGATTTTGGGCAGGAAAAGAAGGGTTAAAGCTCGTGGGAAATCGCAAAAACTAGAGAATTCAGGGAGGTTGAAGATGAAGAATAAAGAAAGAAAAGAAAACAGATTTCTCTTTATAAATGCAGAAATCGACGGCCAGGATAAAGAGCCTCACCAATTTCCCTCCCAGATGAATGCCAAATGTCACTCGCTGAGCAAACCCTAGATAAAATAAAGAAAATAAGCGGGATTCCAGAAAAAGGTAATGATTACACTTTTTGAAATCTGCATTGCTCCCCAGAGCAACACGTGGCAGCACGGGAAAATTCTTCAGCATGCACAAGTTCCCTCGCGTCCCCAATATAACATCAATGCCGGTCACGACCCCCAATGATGCTGGGAGGCTAGTTGTATGGGTACTCCCAAGTTCACTATCGGCCACACTACTTGTGGCCGACATGAATAACTTAAGACGCGAACTCACGAGAGAATCCAAGTCATTTCTAATAATACACTGACTTGAACGTCGGAGGGGGTCTCCTCGCATCCCCCCGAGGGTAGTTTACGTTTGTTCTCTTGCAGACTTCCAGTCTCGGACGCCCATTCACTATTGACGGACATCTCTGAGTCTGCCACCGTTTCAACACCGAAACAAGATCTGTGAATGAGTCTTAACATCTGCAAACAATTCCTCAGCAGCGGCCAGGTTTCGGCATCTAAGTGCGACATGAAATGGCGTTTCTCCGTCACAATTTCTTTCCAGTAAAAATGGCATATCATTACTTCTGTTATGATCAGAAGCAGAACTGGTAGTACTGCTAGACATGCTGCTCTTGAGGTAGGAAATGAGGAACCTGACGCAATCCTTAGTTCCCACAGCCTCATGAAGAACCGTGTCACCATTATTATTTTTCCGCCAGAGAAGATCGGGGAACAGACGAATCGCGGCATCGACGAATTCCGTCATACCACGCCGAGCTGCAATGTGGACAATGTTATTTCCCAGATAAGGTGTCTTGCTCAGATATCTGCTCTCCCCGTATTTAGCAATATTGGCACGATGCAAGATTCTGGTATTTCCTTCCACAGCATCATCGAATATTAAGGCTGCCCTGCCTGCATGGCTTCCCATATATGCTAAATTTTCTCTCCTCTCTTCCACCCTGCTCTCTTTTTGTTCTCTCTCCCCCTATCTCTCTCTTTCTATCTCTGTTCTTTGCCTAGTTGACTTTCCCTTGTGGGTGTATTGTTCGTACGGCAAAATGCATTTCAATATCAAAACAACATGTGAGGTGTCTTTCAAGAACAGCTCACACCAAGGATACTAAATTACCATTCGCTAACCACGCACTTCATTTGACTCGAAACCTTAAACTATTTAAGATTGACCTGCATTAATTAGACTGTACTAGAAACTTTAAATACTCCGTATTTCATGTCACCATTCTTTTTTGGGATAATCCCTCTTAATGTTTTTTTATGTACTTTTTAACCCTTTTAGTATTAAATAAGATGGGGTTGTCTTACTTTTTGAAAGGAAAAGTAGTAAAAAAATCTTTTATTACTAGGAAAAGTACAAAACATTATAAAAAATTATTACTTTTTGATAGGCCAAGTCTCTAAATAAGGAAACTTGAAACAAGTAAAAAAACAATGTAAGAAAAGAAGAAGAAGTGTACTTATTTTGTTTCTTTTTACATAGGGCTTAGACAAGCAAACATAAATTATTATAAGGACAAGAGTCAAGAGGGGGTTTCTTTTAGAGCTGTTATAAACATTTGTTGGAGTACTACTAGACCTAGTAATTGGACACGGTAGTCTAATGGCTAAAGGGTTAGGGTCAAATTTATAGAATGGATAGGGTCAAATTGGTAGGACTTTTAATGGATAGGAGCATTATAGGGCCAATAAAATATCCCAATAATTTTGAAAATTTAATTAGAAATTGTAAAAATAATTACATGTATGGATTCCTATTCAATTATACTCAATTTTGTCACTCTCCATTCATTATTTTCCTTACCCGGTTGTCGACCCATCCATCATCGGCCCGCTAGCGACCCCTTATGAAGTGACCCTTTATGACCCGACCCGCTATCGACCCGCATTAACCCTGACCCGGCCTGCCCAATAACCAGGTCTATTTGTACTACATAAGTAGTAATTGAATGAGTTCCGTAAACTAATTGGAAGGATTTTGGGCCTACTAGGGCAGTGTTCGACTCAAACAGATAGACAACTACACTTTCTCTTTGTTTTGTTTGTTTTGAGTAGCCCAGTAAAGAAGAAAGCTATATTCCTTGGTCTGGCTACTTGGCCACAGAATTAACATCTTGACAAGTTAAACAACTTAAACTCCCTTAGACATAGTTGATTTTACTTGTGCTTACAAATTCCATTTTCTACTCCTATTAAAAAGACCATAATTAATAAATGGCAGAGAGTGTATTGGGCTTTGCTATAGAAAAGTTGGCGACATTGTTAAGTGCAGAGGCAGAGTTGCTGGGTAGCCTATCACAAGATGTTACAGCCTTGAAAAATGAACTAGCAACCATCAAAGAGGTTCTAAAGGATGCTGAGAAGAAAGCTGAGGAAGATGATACTGTCAACGAGTGGTCTTATAATTATTAATAATTTGATTAATGTGATGTTAGCTGAGAAGAACGCACCCTAATGTCAAACATTTAGCATTTACAAGAGAAAAACTTTAAGGTCTTAAGAGTACACTATGAAATAGAGTTAGTCTTGCGTAGACCTGGTCCACACTAAAATTTTTCAGTTACACACTATACAGTTACATTCTATCATAGTGACCGTTTTTTTAATATAGTCACTCTTTCTTACATTAGTTTATTATGATGAAATTTTCAGGTTGTGACATAGTAACCTTTTTTTTCACATAGTCAAACTTTAGAATCTATATCTACTCATTTTATATATATATTTATTTATTTAGTGACCCTTTTTTACATAAATTACATGAATTAGCATTAGGTCTACACTAATTTAGTGTGGACAAGATCCATAAAGAATTTACACTATGTACATCCAAGCACGTTTGCACATTTGCCATTTTTTTTAAATGAGCAAAATATGAAATGTGGCAAAATAGTGAGAAAGAGAACTAGGTGCTCCAAGGGAAATATGAAAATGTTTCGGTGTTGAAACGGTTGGCGGTCTTGAAATAAGCCCGCCAAAGATTAGAGTTAGCGTCCACTGGCTGAATAGCTGCACAAGAAGCAAACGTGAACTACCCTCGGGGGGGATGCGAGGAAACCCCCTCCGACGCTCAAGTCAGCACGTGTCCAAATAGGATTTAGAGAGAGAGAGAGAGAGAGAGAGATAAGAATTCTGAGTGTGAGAGAATGTACCTGCAAACCAGTACTATTTGGCTATTTATAGAAGTACTATTCACCTGACAGGGTGCGTAATCCTTTTACACGTGTACGGCTGCGATGCTCATGACAGCTGGGAAGATTCCCTTATTTTGTCTTGTTAGGCGACCGCCAACGTTGTCGGACCATGTTGATGTACTGACTTGATAGAGCTGCGGGCGACATAAAGTATTCGCGTCCGGTAAAGTGTTCGCGGATCCATCTCTTGGGTCCGCCAACATACTTGGGTTATACCCATACAACTAGCCCCCCCAGCATCTTTTGGGGTCTTGACCGCTAAGGATGTTGTCAATAGACGCGACTCATTGTTGCCGTGCTCTACTTTTTTGGGGAAGTTCATTCGTTGGGTGCCACGTGTTGTCGTAGGGAGTTGAAAGAGTTTGAAAAGTTAATGATTATTCCTCCAAAATCCCGCCCATTGCTTTACTAGGGTTTACCCTGCTTCGACACTTGGCAGGTATCTGGAGAGGGAGTTACTAAGTCTTTCCATCTCAGCCGTCTATTCGCTGTACATATGGACACCAGTTGTCCTTTTTCCAGATTTTTTCTATCATTTCTCAAGCTTTTCATTTTCCTTTTCCCTTTCCTTTCTCCCGAACCTCCATACCCATAGCTTCATTTGCTCAAAAAACTGATCTTTCTTGCTCAGATTGCCTCGAAAAGTTGTCAAATTTCTTAGTTTTTTCTTTCCGGTTTTTCAGTACCAAGAATTTCGCCATTCTTTTGAAGAAGTTTTTCTGGGTTTTCTCTGAGATTTTGAGTTTGAGTTTCGCCGGTGACAGTTCTTCATTTCCGGCGGTCTTTTCGTTCAGGCTCGATCTTTTTCACGCTATTTCATTCCTTGGAATTCTTGTTCGTCTTTTTCCGGTGACCTTTTGCCCCTTGCCTTCTTCTCTCCGGCGATTTTACTTCTCCAGGTATTTCTCCATTTCTTTTCCAAGCTTAAAGTTTCTTTTTATATTTTCATCATGTCGGACCAGTCTGATAGCCAGAATACCCCTAGTGATGCATTTATGACTGAAAGTGAACCTTCCTCTCCCCTGGCCGATAGCGAGCCTTCTTCCAGCTCTAACCCTGTGGGAAGAACTAGGTTGTTGTCGGACATTCCCTTAACATCTGAAAGAGAAAAAGAGATGAGATCCAAGTTCCTTAACGACCCTGCTACCCCTGAGGAGCATAGTCTGACCAGGAGATATCTATCCGCTAGCCAGAGTGGTGACCGGCAGACGCTTAGGGAGCTTAGGCATCAAATCCTCGCTAGACGATCCGTTAGGCATCCTCCGGCTGATGCCGCTCCCGGCCTTGATGTAGTACCACTTAGAGAGCATGCTTGGCTGGATAGCTTAGCGGATGCTGGGGTGGAGGTAACGACCGACTTTTTCGATCGTTTACAGCAATCTGCGGCTCCTAACCCTCATATTATTGATTTAGGTGACGACAGTGATTCCATTGCTACCGTTATGGTCCACCAAGAGACCGTTTATCATCGTCGCGCTGCTGTTAACCCTGCAGTTCGCGTTACTGGGGATGCAATTGACTCAGCGGAAGCAAACATTGGCGTTTCTGTACCTTTGTCTGCTCACGCGGTCGGGGAATCTTCCCGTGCTGCCGAATTAAGGGTCGACAGTTCGAATCCGATAGAGGAGATTGAGACCGGACCTGGTTCTGATGCTTTATGGCTGCCGGATGATTTTAGTACCGGTCCTATCAGCGTCGAGATTGATTTGCCTTGGCGTCAGGACGCCATTGATCTGGGTTACCCGAGAGTTGCTCGGGATTTATATTGTCTTCCGTCGGGTTACCGGTTGGTAGTTCCACCAGAGGGGGCCATTGTGACGGAGTGTCCTCCCGGTCACGTGGCCGTGTATACTCACCATTTCGAGTTTGGTCTCCGCTTCCCTCTGGATTCTTTTTTGGTGAAGATCTTAAACGCTTTCAACGTGAGGTTGGCTCAGTTAACTCCTTTGGCGGTCCGGAATTTGATCGCGTACATATGGGTTGTGCGTTTTTTGGATTTTCCGCAGACTTTGAACTTATTCCGCCACATTCATTGGCTGAAGAAGAATGGATCTTCTAGGCAGGCGGGTTGGTGGTCGTTAATGACGGCCGACAAGAAGATGTCAGTTCAGCCAAAAATGACTGGTTTGAAGGGCTGGCAGGATGCTTTCTTTTGGTTACGAGTTCCTGAGAATTATCCAGTGCGCCGTCACTTCACTGAGCCTCATCCGCGTATGGAGCATTTACCCCTTACTCCGCTAACTGAGGAAGAGTTAGCGGCTTTCGACTACTTCGATACAGAGGACTATTTAATTACCTATGAGGACGGGAAGGAGGTGAAGGTTAAAGAGCCTAAATACTGGATTCCTCATTCCAAGTATATACTGGGGAACAAGCCCTTGTCGGCCCTGCTGCTCAGTCCTACTCATGAAAATGGTGAGTGTTGATGTCGGACTGGTCCAACTGATGATATTTTTTTTTTTTTTTTTTTTTTTTTTTTAAACTATGCTTCTTGTCAATTGCAGGCTTTGACTTTCTTGACCTCGACGTCCTAGCTGTGGACGAGACCTTCAAGCCGTTAACTAACTTACCACCTGCTCCCCCACAGGAATACGAGACTATGCACGGGATTACCAATGGCCGCCGGGGAGGGAACCGCCACGGCCCTCAAAATATTCGTCGTGGTCGCGGCGGGGCGAATATTGTTCGCGTTCCTTCGCAAAATGTTACTGCCGCTGCTGCTGCTCCTGGCGGCCAGACGTCGCCAGCCGTGCCGATTAGGTCTTCCACTTCCCGGCCTGTTGCCAGGGGTGGTGGGAACAGAAGGCGGCCTCGCGAGCAAGTCGCAGCGGACACATCTGCCAACAAAAGGCAGACTTTAGCGGGCCCTGCTTCTTCTGCCCACAGCCCTGATGCTCAGGTGGAGGTTCTGGCCTCAGATGTTCCAGTGGTTCAGGAGCGGGCTGTCCCGGCCCCTGCTCCTGGACACGTTAGTTGCGCTTCCTGGCTGTCAGGCTCTTACTCCTCCATCCGTGAAAAGATCCGGGAGCTGATTACCATGCCCAGCTTTCTCTCCAACTTATCTCCCGGTATTTTCTCTCGGTTCAATGAGTGGATCGAGAAAAAAGAGGTACCGCTGAGCGAAGCTATGGCGGCCTCCTTTTCCCGTCGGCCTGTCGTTCCTGGCAAGATTTATCAGCCTGACTGGGACGTCAGGGAGGATGAGTCGCTGTATGCCGACATCCCTGAGAACGGTGGCATCCTTGCCTACCGCATTCTGAAGGGCATGCAGCTGCCAGTTGATAGGCCGGCAGGGTCCCTGATCACTCCAGCTGCTAGGTTGGCTCACGACCAACTTGTGGTACGTTTATGTATATTATCTTTTATTCGTTTCGCTTTCTGCCGCTTTCTTATCTTGACACTCTTTTCATCTTCGCAGGCCAACAATGCTGCCATTGAGCTGATTGAGCAATATATTGAGTATCAGAAGTTGGCGGACACCTATAAGCAGTCTTTGGAAACTTGCCAAGATCTGCTGAAGGAGACAGAGGGTAAGATGTCGGCAAAGACAGCAGAGTTGCAGCCCCTGGAGGATGAGCTGACAACGCTGAGATCTAGGGCCGCCTTATTGGAAGAGACTGAGGAGAATGTTAACTCATTGACCAAGGCTCTTGAGGCCGCTAACTCTGAGAAGGAGATTGCAGTATTGGATGCCAAGGCACAATCAAGGGCTCAGGCTATCACTGAGTTTCAGCAATCTGAAGAATATGCAGCGGTTCTCCACAAGAGGTACGATGGTGGTTGGGCGGCCGCCATGAGGTGCGTGTGCAAGACCATTCCAGGGTTTGACTGTAATGTGATTGAAGAGGCTCATGCTGCCGGCCAACATCTGTCGCCATTCGAGGGGGATCCCAAGTTTGCCGACGAGGATGCTATAGCAGATGCGGATCCTCGTGACGTGGCGGAGCAAGATGATCAAGATGCCCTCCCTTCTTGAAGTTTTTGGCGGCCTTCTCTCAGCTCTTCTTACTCCTCCAATAGTTTATAGCTTGTATTATTTTGTGTATTTTGATCAACACTTTATTCGGCCCATTTTGGCGTATGTAAACTGATTTTGTGTTTTTAATCTGAAAGTACTTGACTCCGACTGAAAGCCTTTTATTGGCCGCCATCATTTTTTGTTGTAGTTGGCCGCCAAGCCAGTAGCTTTTATTCTATGGAAAGTACTTTTGCGTTTCTGTTATCGCTTTGTTAGCGCTCTAATCTTTACACATTTGGTTTGTCATGACCATTTATATTCTTTAAGACTGTCATGTGGCTTTGGTTTTTTGTGCTGGGTCTGTTATGTGACCGTTAACGCACTTTGGCCTGTCATATGGCTGGTTTTTTGTGCTTGATCTGTTATGTGACCGTTAACGCACTTTGGCCTGTCATATGGCTGGTTTTTTGTGCTTGGTCTGTTATGTGACCGTTAACGCACTTTGGCCTGTCATATGGCTGGTTTTTTGTGCTTGGTCTATTATGTGACCGTTAACGCACTTTGGCCTGTCATATGGCTGGTTTCTTTGTGCTTGGTCTGTTATGTGACCGTTAACACACATTGGCCTGTCATATGGCTGGTTTTTTGTGCTTGATCTGTTATGTGACCGTTAACGCACTTTGGCCTGTCATATGGCTGTTTTCTTTGTGCTTGGTCTGTTATGTGACCGTTAATGCACTTTGGCCTGTCATATGGCTGTTTTCTTTGTGCTTGGTCTGTTATGTGACCGTTAACGCACTTTGGCCTGTCATATGGCTGTTTAATAATTAATATTAACCGACACGCAATCCATTAATATATGTAAACAATAGGACAATTCACGGAATGCTAGCGGTGATTTGTATTATCTGTAATAAAAAGGTGGCTCTTGGCCGATTACATTCAAAAAATTAAACATAATATTTCTTTAAGGCACTAGCGTTCCAACAATTTTTAAGCTCCTTGTCATCCATGCCTTTGAGAATGAACGAACCGGGGGCAATTTTCTTAGCGATGACGTATGGCCCTTCCCAATTGGCGGTTAGCTTTCCATCAACATGGGCCTTACCTGTGGCTGTCGTTCTGCGAAGGACTAGGTCTCCCACTTCCAATGGCCTCTCCAAGACTTTCTTGTTGTAAGCCTTGCTAATTCTGTCTTTGTAGGCAGCCGCGTTTAATTCCGCCATCAACCTTACTTCCGGCAAGAAGTCTAGATTTTCCTTGAGCGCCTGATCATTCATTCCAGGATTTTGGTGCTTAATCCGGTAAGAGGGCAAACCCACCTCCACTGGTAACACTGCTTCTGTACCAAAAGCTAGCTTAAAAGGGCTCTCCCCCGTCGCTTCTTTTTCGATTGTTCTGTTTGACCATAGTACTGCCGGCATCATATCAGCCCATCCGCCTTTGAATTCATCTAGCTTTTTCTTTAATGCATTCAAGATCTGTTTGTTCGCGGCCTCCGCTTGTCCGTTGCTCTGGGGATGGCAAACAGCTGAGTATGCAAACTTCACTCGAAATTCCGTTAAAAAAGCTTGTATAGGACGGCAATCGAACTGGAAGTCATGGTCAAAAACAATAGCCATGGGAATCCCAAACCTTGTCATAATATTTTGCCAGATGAATTTTTTTACTTGATTTGCCTTGATCTTTGCTGTCGGCTCAGCCTCTATCCACTTTGTAAAATAATCAATGCCCACTATCAGGAATCTCCTCCCACCGGTTGCTGTGGTGAACGGTCCCAGAATGTCCATTCCCCACTGCGCGAATGGAATCGGACATAGGATAGGCTGTAAATCGTTGGCTGGTCGGTTAATGACAGGAGCATATCTCTGGCACTTGTCACATTTCCTGACGTAGGCTTGTGCATCTGCCAACATGCTTGGCCAGTAGAAACCTGCTCTCAGTGCCTTGAGTGCCAAGGCTTTTCCGCCAATATGGTTGCCGCATATACCTTCATGTATTTCTTCAAGTATCTTCGTGGATTCCCATGCGGTCGTACATTTAAGCAGAGGCATGCTGAATGATTTTTTGTACAGCTCATTCTGATATATAACGTACCAGCTCGCTTGTCGTTTTAATTTCTTGGCGGACGAAGGATTACCGGGAAGCATCCCTGTCAACTTATATGCCACCATCTCGCTAAACCATTCCCCTTGCTGGTCTATGCTGTTAACGATCACAATTTCTTCCGCTATGCTCTTCTCTTTCAAGATGTCCACTGTGACGGATCTTTCAATGCTGAATGAGTCGGAACTTGCCAATTTGGATAATGCGTCCGCTTTTGTGTTCTCGGCCCTAAGTATAGCTTGAATCTGAAAATCATCCAATTGAGCTATCAACTCCTTGGCCTTTTCCACATATTTTTGCATATTGGCCTCTCTAACTTCGAACTCTCCTCTCAGTTGACCACTGACCAACTGTGAGTCTGTTTTTAAGAGCGCCCTCTTAGCACCCGCCGCCAAGCACATCCTCAAGCCCGCAATCGCTGCTTCATATTCTGCTTCATTGTTTGACGCCGGGAAAGCGAACTTGATGGCGTACTGGTATGAATTTCCTTCTGGGCTAGTCATTACTATGCCTGCTCCGGATCCGCTAACTGCAGAAGATCCGTCGACTTCCAGCAGCCAAGCTCCCTTTTGCTCCACTTCTTCTTCCACATATGAGGCTTCCACAATGAAATCTGCCAGGGCCTGGGATTTAATAGCGGTCCTAGGCTTATATTGTATATCGTACTCCGATAGTTCGACGGCCCATTTCAACAAGCGGCCCGAGCTATCCATCTTCTCGCAACGCTTTCTCTAGCGGCCGATTGGTTAAAACTTGGATGGGATGACGGTCAAAATATGGTCTCGAGCTTCCTGGCGGCTATTATCACGGCCAAGGCCATTTTTTCTACCGACTTGTAACGACTTTCCGGACCGTTAAGGATATGGGCGATGAAATAAATTGGCTGCTGCCTCTTCTCCTTTTCTACCAATAACACGGCCGCGACTATCTTTGATGAGGCCGAGATATATAATTGCAATGTGTCTCCAGTCTCTGGTCTTGTAATGGTGGGCAGCTTCTTCAAATGCTCTTTTACCGCTAGGAATGCTTTGCTTTGTTCCTCTCCCCACTCGAACCTCTTATTTCCCCTTAGCAGGTGCAAAGAAAGGCAAGGCTTTGTCTCGCCGACTTTGAAATGAACCGAGTGAGGGCCGCCATTCTCCCCTGTTAGCCTTTGAATGTCCTTGACGCTTTTCGGCTCAGGCAGGTTGACAATGGCCTGGACCTTGTCTGGGTTTGCATCAATTCCCCTTTTGCTTACTAAAAAGCCTAAGAACTTCCCAGCTCTCACCCCAAAAACACATTTCTTCGGATTGAGCTTCATCTTATATTTCCTCAACGTTCTGAAAGTTTCTTCCAAATCGCCTAGGTGTTCGCGGTCAGTTTTACTCTTGACGATAGAGTCGTCAACATATGCCTCAATATTTCTCCCCCTTTGATCCACGAACACTTTATCGACCCAGCTTTTGGTAAGTTGCTCCAAAGCATTACGGAGTCCGAATGGCATTGCCTTATAGTTGTATACACCACAATCCGTGATGAATGCTGCCTTCTTTCTATCGGCCTCTAGTAAACTGATCTGATGATAGCCCGAGAACGCATCCATAAAGCTGAGCAGTGCGTGACCGCTAGTTGAGTCCACTAGCTGGTCAATTCTGGGTAATGGATAGCAGTCCTTTGGGCAGGCTCTATTGAGGTCCGTAAAATCTACACACATCATCCATTGGCCGTTAGCTTTTTTCACCATGACCACATTGGCCAACCACTCTGGGTAGTCGCATGGCTCAATGAAGTCGGCAGCCAGCAGCTTATCAACTTCCTCTTTGATGGCCTTGTTCTTTTCGGCCGAGAAACTTCGTTTCTTTTGTTTAATAGGTCGGACAGCACTGTCCACATTTAGACGATGTACCATCACGGCCGGGTCTATTCCCGGCATCTCATCCGCCGAGAACGCGAAAATATCCGCGTTTTCTCTTAGGAGAGTCACCAAGTTGATCCTGAACTTTGGGTCCATGTCCGTTCCAACAGCTACCGTCCTTGCCGGATCCTCCGCCAGCATTTCCTGTTTTGTTTCTCCATCCGGTTCGGGCCTTGGCGTGCCGTCAGGTCTAGATTCTAATTCTTCCATATCAACATCCATCTCCTCATCCCCTTTCTCGAGCTCTTCTTCATTCACCCGAGCTCTCCTCTGAGCTCGCCTTTGTTTCCGCGTTGGCGGATTCAAATCTTCTACTGGAATTCTCCTTCTTGCCAATTTGTTTCAATCTTTGTTAGATAGCATGACTTTGCCATCTCTTGATTTCCTCTCAACTTTGCTGTCGTCCTTAGATTGGAAACGTACAACATAGTCAAATGATAAGTTGACACCACTCCTTGGACGTCATGGATGAAAGGGCGCCCAATAATTGCGTTGTAAGCTCCAGGTACATCAACAACCAGAAATTCTGCCATTACATCCCAGGCATCTTTATCTTCTCCTACCCTGACCGGTAGGGTTATCAAACCTTCGGGAATCACTGATGCACCCGTGAAACCGATTACCGGGTAACGGACGGGCTTCAAATGTTCTCGGCCAATCATCAACTTCTCAAAAGTTGAGTAATACAAAATGTTAGCGGAGCTTCCTCCGTCTACCAGAATTCTGTGAATCAAACAGTTTGACACTTTCAGCGCGACCACCAGAGGGTCATCGTGAGGGTACACGACATGCTTTGCATCTTCAACCGTGAAAGACATGGCGGGCATTACTGGTGGCCTTCTCCACTGCATGCTCTCATTGAAATTGACCTGGTGCCTGAATTCCTTCAGACTTGCCTTGGCTCCATTGACGCTGCCGCCATGAATTGGACCGCCGCTAATAACATGGATTTCACTGATCCGTGAATGGACGTTCCGGTTGGCTGTTTTTACCAGGTCTCCATCCTTAGTCTGAGCTTTGTATTGGTTGAAGTAGCCTCTTCTTATCAAATCTTCCAGGTTATCCTTCAAATGACGACAATCTTCAGTCAAGTGCCCGTGATCTCCGTGAAAATCACACCACTTGGTCTTGTCGCGGTTTTTGTGGAACATTTGCTTTGGACGCTGCCATTTATCGCTGTCTCTGTTCATCAAGTATATCTGACTCCTGGAGGTGGTGAGTTGGGTATACGCGTCAAACTTTTCTTTGCGTTCACCCTTTTCGCGGTCATTCCTCTCGCGGTCCCCCCTTTCACGATCGTTTCCTCTTTCTCGATCGCTTCCTCTCTTGACAACATTAGATTCTTGCCTTCTTTCATCTCGGCCGCGATTACCTTCTCGACCTTTGTCTTTCTTTTGCTTCTCTTCCCTTTTCTTTTCTGGCTCGCGGTTTTGATTGCCCTCGGCCTTGTCGAATTCTTCTCCTCTTATGAAATCATTTGCTTTGCCAAGCACTGGCCCCAGCGACGTGAAAGATTTTCGGCCGAGATAACTTCTAAACGCAGTTCCTTCCCTTAATCCCGACATCAATGCTAAAACCGCTACATCCTGTTGTAGCCTGGGAATAGATACAACCTCTACATTGAAGCGCCTGATATAATCTCGGAGGGATTCGGTCTCTCCCTGCCTGACCGACAATAATTCTCCAGTAGTGCGCTCACGGCGCCTGTTGCTTACGAAGTGAGTGCTGAACATGGATGAGAGTTGAGAGAAGCTGGATACGTTACCAGGCTTGAGGCTTTTAAACCACGTCTGAGCTAGGCCGGTTAGTGTGGACGGGAAGACCTTACACCAGATGGCGTCAATCTGTGTGTACAAGTACATGTGTCCTTCATAGGCTGCTACATGGTCGTCAGGGTCTGTGCTGCCGTCAAACTTGCACGATGGCATCTTGATTCTCGGCATCGGATAATTAAGAACTTCCGGAACAAAAGGGGAAAGTTTCGGCTTGATTAACAGATGTCCGCCTCCCGAATAGTTACTAACACCTGCGGTGCTGTACTCTCGGTCTGTGCGGCTGTGATGCTCTTCTGAGTTGTTAAGATCCTCATTTTCCGGATCGATTTCCTCGTTGCGCTCTGCGTTGTCAATCTGTTCCTCCCTTTGGCGATCTTCCGGTGTTAACGTACGCATCCTTCTAATTGGCGTACCGTCAACGTTTCTACCGGCCATGGCCAGTGATCGTTTACGGTGCTGAATGCCTCTTGTGTTAGGAGCAGGAGTGTTATTAGGCTGACGAGTGCCTTGTAGTAATTGGATGAAGGATGCGACAGTTTGTAGCTGACTTGGGGTAAATTGGCTCAACTGAGCTAAATTGAAAGGGACGGTACCAGGGTTCACCTGAGTTACATTATCCTCAGGAGTAAACTGATCGTTGTTGCCCTCTGGCATGTTGGGTTGGAACTGAGGTGCACCGGCAGATCTAGTAATTGCAAGACGAGAGGATCCTTGGCCGATCTCCAGTCCAGGTGGACCGCGACTTGCATCGTTTGCTTCTTCCATGACTGCTTCACAAGAATAGGAGGCCCCTCCTTCTAGCGCCAAATTGTTTCGGTGTTGAAATGGTTGGCGGTCTTGAAATAAGCCCGCCAAAGATTAGAGTTAGCGTCCACTGGCTGAATAGCTGCACAAGAAGCAAACGTGAACTACCCTCGGGGGGGATGCGAGGAAACCCCCTCCGACGCTCAAGTCAGCACGTGTCCAAATAGGATTTAGAGAGAGAGAGTAGAAAGAGAGATATAAGAATTCTCAGTGTGAGAGAATGTACCTGCAAACTAGTACTATTTGGCTATTTATAGAAGTACTATTCACCTGACAGGGTGCGTAATCCTTTTACACGTGTACGGCTGCGATGCTCATGACAGCTGGGAAGATTCCCTTATTTTGTCTTGTTAGGCGACCGCCAACGTTGTCGGACCATGTTGATGTACTGACTTGATAGAGCTGCGGGCGACATAAAGTATTCGCGTCCGATAAAGTGTTCGCGGATCCATCTCTTGGGTCCGCCAACATACTTGGGTTATACCCATACAGAAAAGTTTTTCTTTCTTCCACATAGGGAAACCATGCCCAAGCGAACGTTGAAGAAAGAGGCTAAATTTGAAAATTAATTATGGTAATAAATTTGAGGAAATTATCTTTTATTTTGAAGTAGTCAACTCAAGTAGATTTCCTTTTGGTTTTAGAATGTCTTTCATCCGACTAGAATAAGCAAAGAATTGGGGATGCGTTTCGTAAATACCATACTTTGGAGCAGAATAAGCAAAGAATTGAGCATGTCATTCGTGAAATGCTATACTTTAGACTAGAATAAGCAAAATTTTAAGAATGTGGTTCTTAAACCCTGTTTTTAATTTGGACTAGAATAAGCAAAGTATTAAGGATGTGGTTTTAAACATTTTTTTTATTTTGGACTAGAATAAGCAAAGAATTACTATTCGGACTTTCTGAGAGAGGCATCTTGACATACTAATCAAAGCAATTATTTGAGTAAGTTGGGGAGCAAAGAATGTTCCATACTTTGTGCATAGTAAATTTTCAGACAAGTTGTTTTAGCCCATTACCCTTGCGGTGCCCTGTTCTTATATAAAAGTATATGCATTCATGGTTGAAATCACATATCAATCTATCAAACACTCAATTTGCTAGAAATTAAAACCTAAACCCAAAAAAAAAAAAAAACTCAAAACTACGAAATGGCAGACACTATGCTGAGCTTTGCTTTGGAGAAACTTTCAACACTCATAACTGCGGAGGCAGAATTGCTAGGTAGCCTCTCAGATGATGTGAGAAAGTTGCAATATGAATTAGAGAGCATCAAAGAAGTTCTCAAGGATGCTGAAAAGAAAGCTGATGTTGATAATGGCATCCGCGTGTGGCTGACACAACTAAGAGAAAGCGCTTACCACATTGAGGATGTCATTGATCAATACCTCATGCTGAAGCAGCAGCAGCAACAACAACAACAACAACAACAGTCGCTGCAATCCGACTATAATAATAGTCTGAAAAATCAGTTCTTACTGATAATAAACTCAATCAGTAAGTGGGTGAAGAGCGCAGTTACTTGCGTCACACTGCTGAAACCTAAACATGAATTAAGCTCTGAGATAAAAAAGATTCTAGCTGATATTGTTGAGATAAACAACAGAAGAGAAAGGTATAAACTCATTACCACACCAGATGACTCTAGTGAAAATGAGCAGAATTGGCAAGACCCACGAGTTTCCTCCCTCTTCAAGGATGAGTCTGAGCTTTTTGATTTTACTCGTAAGAAGACGCAAATCTTTAGCTGGTTGAATTTGGAGCAACAAGATGATCAAGATTGTACGAAGATACAAGGCCCTCGTGCTGTCATAGCTGTGGTTGGTATGGGAGGATTAGGCAAAACAACCCTTATTCGGAAAGTGTACGAAGATAAGAAGGTCAAAGAAGGCTTCTCTGTGTATGCTTGGGTAACAGTCTCTCAATCTTACAGATGGAGGGATTTGCTAAACAGCATATTTAAGCAACTTCAGGCGGAGCCTTCTTTACAATTAGATGCATCTGATGAACACACCATTATCAGTAAATTAAGGAACCACCTTCAGGAAAAGAGGTATTTTACACCTTAAACTTTTTTAGATTTCAAAACCTTCTATTTTATCTTGTGTGATGCATAAAACCTCTGTTCTTAATGTGTTTTTAATCCTTTTGCTCTCTATAACAAGGTATAAATAGCTCAATTCTTGATCTCGTAAGTGTTGGGAAAATAAACAAAGTAAATGGAGAATAGAAAGATAAGGATAGAAAATACACGGTTCTTCTATTAAGTGCAAATGATAAATAAATACAACTTTGTAACAAATAAATAGGAGTATGTTATTGGATAGGGGAATTTGGAAGGAAAGGAAGAGAAGGTAAAGGGAGATAAACATTTTCTCTTGGTTGGATACAACATAGGGGAATGGAGGGGAAGGAAGGGAAGAGAAGGGAATTGGAAGTATATATATATATATATATATATATATATATATATCAATAATGAAACACTTCATCCGTTCTATGGAGTTTTGGAATAAATGTTAAACTTATTTTGAAAGGAGTATATATATTTATATATAGAGGTGGGATCCACTGAAAACTAACCTTAAGTTGAAAACTGAAAACCGACCTTTTTGCTCATTTTGCAAATTTTTGCTCATTTTATGTTTTTTTTTCTCATTTCATGTTTTTGCTCATTTTAAGAAACTTTTGCCCATTTTAGCAAACTTTCGTTCATTTTACGAAGTTTTTGCTCATTTTACAAACTTTAGTTCATTTTATGTTTTTTTGCTCATTTTAAAAAACTTTTGCTCATTTTACAAATTTTTGCTTATTTTATGATTTTTGCTCATTTTATATATTTTGCTCAATTTAAGAACTTTTTGCTCATTTTATCATTTTGCTCATTTTATGTTGCAGTTTTCAGCATAAGGAGTGATTTTCACATGATCATATTCCTATATATATATATATATATATATATATATATATATATATATATATATATCCCATCCTCTCTTAATAAACCAAATCCTTCCAATGTTCCCTCCACCGTTGCTATCCAAACATAACCATTTCTAAAACTAAGGTAAGTGCTAACCAAAACATGGAAGACATTGCCCACATATATACAAGACCATGATAGAATAAAACTACCAACTAACCACTAATTCCTAAATATTAGGACTTATGAACAAATCCATGCTTTTTTTAATTTTCTCTAGATTTAGTAAGAATTGGGTGTCTATTCTTTAAACAACCCACGTCTACTACTACAAAAATGATGATTTTCGTCAGTTTTCATACCCCTATTTGTGTCAGTTTTCGGTTTGACGCAAAAGGTCTAGACCCAAATTATAATAAAGTTATTTGCGTTGATTGGGTACCTTTTTTATCCATAAATTGCATCGCGTACCCCTAAGATTTGTAACAAATCCAACATATACCGTAAAAAACTAACAGACTTAAAAAATGTTGTTGATTAACCCTCTAAACAATTAGAGGAATGCCAAAATAACTTAAATTTTTTTTTTGCATATTAAACTGATATTTGCTGACCAAATTAAAGTTGATTTTTATTGATTACAACTCATTCTTACTCATTAAAATTTATTCTTACTAATTACTTTTCTCCCAACAATCAGAATGTCAAAATCACTTAGAATTGATTTTTGCAAGTTCAAACTAATTTTCGGTGATGAAACCTGATTTTTACAAATTAAAATTTATAACATATCTTATTTTAAATTTGTATTTTCTTCATCGTTAATAATTGCAACAGTTCGAGTTTCACGCTTGACAATACAAGATTTGCCCATCAATATCTTTAACTCTCCATCCATATATTTTATCGCAATATTATATTTTTGAAACACACATCAAGGTAAATCCATATACACCTTACATATGTGGAATCAAAATTGTAATCCTTTTTACTAAAATTTATAAATTAGAAATATACTGAAATTGTGAAAAGGATTCTATAAATTACAGTAAGAGATTTATTTAATCCTTTTCACTAAATTTATAATTCCATCTCACTTCTCACCCTAATTAAGACCTCTTCACACCAGAACTTGACTATATTTGTCAACAATTCAGTCAAAGCCAAGTAGTGCAAAAGTCAAAGTGTTGTACAACAACTAATAAAAGAGCAAAGGAATTAATGTTAATTTTTTTTTATGGGGGAATTAATGTTATTAATTCAAAGTGAATAGGGTCTTAATTGTCATATTGATACTAAAGTATACTTCATCCGCTCTGAGTTTAAACACTTACCATTTTAGGCCATTTTAAAATAAATGAAACGTTACTATATTTGGTACTTACTTCTCTCTATCTCTCTCTTCATCGCATGGGTCCCTATTTTTCTCTCTCAATCTCTCTCTTCTCCTAAGTCCCCATGACAATGCCCTACGTTTTATTTAAAACAAAACGAAGGAAGTATAAATTAATAATATGAAAAAATAAATAAAGATGAAAGGAGTATAAATTTCGGTACATCTATTTTATATTATTCATGTCCTTTTCACATTATTTATAGGTACATAGTTGTGTTCGACGATGTTTGGGATTCAAAGTTGTGGGTGTATGTTGAAAATGCTTTACCCAAAAACAAAAAATGCAGCAGAATTATGATGACAACGCGAGAAGTAGACGTGGGTGGTGCTTGGAATGATCCATCCGGTGGTCATCATCTCTATAAATTGGAACCTCTAAGTGCAGAAGCATCATGGGATCTTTTTTGTCATAAGACATTTGGTAATGCAAATTGTCCTTCTCAACTGGAAAATTTGTCACATGAAATGGTGAGAAAATGTGAAGGATTACCACTTGCGATTATAGCGATTGCAGGGCTTTTGTCCACCAAAGAGAAGATTCTTTCCGAGTGGAACAAGTTGTACAATAGTTTTGGTTTTGAGATTGGAAGTAATCCTCACTTCTCTAATACCACCAAAATACTATTGTTCAGCTATTATAAGTTGCCATACTATCTTAAGCCTTGTTTCTTGTACTTGGGCATGTTCCCTGAAGATTACATCCTTAGCAGCAACAGACTAGTTCGGCTGTGGATTGCAGAGAATTTTATACAAAATCAACGAGGCAAAACGGTTGAAGAGGTTGCGAAAGAATATTTGAATGAGCTTGTCAATAGAAGTTTGATTCAAGTTCACGAGATAGACAACCCAACTGAGAGACCACAATCAAGATTTCGAGTTCATGATATCCTCCGTGAGATTATAATTCTTCCAAAGCTAGATTACTTATGCTTTGGTCAAGTTTTATCAGAGAACAATTTACTCACGGCCAATAAAATTTTTCGACGATTCTCCATTTGTACAAATGGTTTCAACAATAGTATGGTTCTAGAGGTTTTTAATAACAACACTATCTTCAGTAGTACCCGTTCTCTCCTTTGGTTTAGAACCTTGTCAGAACCTTACATGAGCTCGTTCTTGAAAGTTGCTCGCCTTTTGAAAGTACTAGATCTTGAAGATGCTCCTATTAGCCATATCCCCGAAGAGCTTGGAAATCTGCATCACTTGCAATATTTGAGCTTGAGAAAGACAAAAGTCAAAATTCTTCCTAGGAGAATTGGGGAGCTTTGGAACTTACAAACACTAGACCTTAAGCAATGTTTGATAGCTGAGCTTCCCAGAGAAATTGGTAATTGTCACAAGTTACGCCATCTTATTGCATATGTAGAAGAGCACATACACATACGTTTAGGTGATAACTTCACCATATTTTGGCGTCAAAAGTTAAGGAATAAAGGTGTAAAGATACTAGAAGGCATATTGGGAAATTTTCCAGAGCTACAAAAATTAGCACGTATAAATGTTGCAGATAGACCTAGTTTAATGGTTGATTTACAACATTTAAATCAGTTGAGAAGGCTTGAGATCACGAATCTTCATAAAGAGTATGGAAGGGATTTGTGTTGTGCAATAGAGAAGATGAAACATCTTCAGTCATTGAGTGTTCGATCAAAGTTAAAAGAAGGCGACAACGAAGACAAAGATTATGAAGTTCTTGATTTAGAATACACATTCACACCTCCTCCTTTACTTAAACATATATACTTTGGAGGACCATTGATATTGGAGAGGTTACCCAAGTGGATATTGACGCTCCCCGACTTAGCCAAATTGGACTTGGCGTATTCAAGACTCAAAGAAGTTGAGTTATATATGCTTAATTCTATACATAATCTAGTAGACCTTACTCTGAATGAAGCCTTTGATGGTGAGTGTCTTTTCTTGAAACATGGTAAGCTTAAGGTTCTAATACTCAATAGGCTACCCTATCTGAAAAAAGTATACATTGAGATGCCTCATCTCCACACGGTATTAATTGATGGTTGTCCCAACCGATTTGATGTGTGCGTAAAAGATGAAAGCGGTTTCAGGCAAATGGGTGACGGTGTCCACTGCCCTTTTACGATTTGGCAATCGAGTTCAAACTCGCTAACTTACATTACCGCTTACGAAACCGGTTAAAAATGACCTTGGAAACTGGATGACAACCGATTTACATCTCACATGTCTCTCCTAGATTAGGAGGGGGTTTTATGCTGCCCAGTTTCTTTTATTTATATGAGAGACTAGTTGATAGCTAAAACCATTCTCTTAGGCAAGCGTATATATAAAATGTAAAAAGGAGACTAGTTGACAGCTAAAACCAGTCTCCTCACTTATTCATCCTTTGAAACCAATTATTGACCATAACTGGTTTCTTTGATTTATTACACATTTTTTTAAATTGTAATAAATTACAGTATACATACATTATCCTATAACTCCTCATGTATTTGCGCTTCAAGAAACCTCTTATATATACGCTACTTTATTTTTCTTTTTGATGAAACAATAAATAGCTACAACAATATTATTAAACAGAACTTTCTGCTTGGTTTAATCATCATGTCAAAAAAAGAAAATTTGCAAATTTTATTTGTATCTAAAACCATCTCCCAAAGCATCAATATGATTCCAATGTCTTAAAAATAAAGTTTATATAATATAATGATATCTACTAAAATTAATTTTTAAAAAATCTAATAATATGTACAATTAATTCAAACTTGACTACATCCATATTTTCAATGTCTTCAATCTCAATCACCTTGTGCTTGGTTGTTTAAATATGTCACCCACATATCTCTTAGCTCGTCAATCATCTTTTGAGAATAAGTGACTACAAGATAATTTCAAATAATTATAATAAGAACTAGAACAAATTCTTTAAGTTTCTTATGCCAAACTCATAAATAACAAATCGATATAGAATCATGCATTACCAAAAATTATAATTAGATGTCAGACTCAAATGCAACTGACTTAAAACATGTCTAAAGCAACAACCATCCTTGACCCTATACATATTCACCAAACCCTGACGAAAACATGCTATCTGGTACATAATAAACCTTACATGGATTCGGAGACTCTTGTGCGTCTACTATAGTCGTCAACGGCCAGCGATATAGCAATTCATCATACGCTTACCACAATCCGGAGGGTTGCAGCTAGGTTCCAATGGTGCCGCATTACTAAAGTTCATAGAGATATGGTTATTCCAGCCCATGATTTAGCTAAGCAATTTCGTGTTTCTACGCTTTCTTTCATAAATTTCTAATTAGTTTGTACTACTCCGTTATCAAAAAAAAAAAAAATTTAACCTTACACCTCTATAAACTTTTCCACCTACTTTCATTAGCCATCTTCACAATCAAGAGAGGACTCTTCAATTAATGAACTGCCAAAAGTAATTCCATCCTTTCAGGACCATATATTGAAATATAAAATAGAAAAATTAGAGAAGAATATATACAAGAGCACGAATTTCTTTAAGATCTATATCATGAAAAGTATATTGTTAGTATAATAAAAAATAAAGTGGAATTGACCCTTAGGAATTATACCTTTATCGCCGGTATTGAATAACAATTCGCACGTTGAGCGGTGTTAAAACTTGAATGGAGATTGAATACATTTAATTATGGATATAAAGTATTTGGAGAGTATTTAGAGTGACTCTCGTGGTGTGAAAATGTGTAGAAAGTCCATAGGAAAGTTTGTTTGTAAGCGTATAAAAACGTGTCGCGAAATGGAATGGGAGGGGGTCTATTTATAGCAAAAATCAAAAAAACAGGATAAGATTTGTGTTGCGCGGCACGCAGGACCGATGCGCTGCAGCCTGCATGCATCCTCTGTTGCGTGTCTGTGTTTTTCTAACTATCTCGATGTTATGTTGGCACGTCGTGCTGCGCTTGACACATCTGGTTACGCGTCACACAACCGCAAATCTGCTGGGATTTTGTTTGTTATCCGAAATTAAAAGATTCTTTGTATCTTGCATTAAATGTTATCTTTTGGATTCGTAAATCAGTTATCTTAAGGAATAATAATGTTATTTTCATAATATATTTTTATTAATTATCAAGAATAATTAATATTTACTAAAAATACAATTAATTATCAGGAATAATTAATTGGGGTTTTCAAAAATGGGATTTAAAAATGCAATAAATTATCATGAGTAATTAATTAGGCTTCTAAAACTGGGCTTGGAATTATAAATAGACTATAAATTCTTAAACCGATTTTGGGCTTAGCTTTTCAGATTGCTCTTCCATTGGACCAGACCAATTGCATCATTGGGTGTTAAAAGGGGAGACATGATTATCATGTGCTACATCATGAATTGTTGTATTTATCTTAAAATACATGTTTATCTTATCTTTTATTGATTGTTATAAAAAAATAACATAACAAAACCATAAAATCTGATTTTATGAAATTAATTTAGTAAAATATTTATTTATAAATTTAATTAATTATCGTGAATAATTAATTGGACTTAAATCGAGTTTTTTTTGTTAAAAAAATGGGCTTTAAAGCATATTATATTTTGGACTCAAAAAGGTTTTGGAGTAGGCTTTCAATAGCTGTTTTTCTTCAATCTGGACCAATTAGGATGACAATATGCTTCATCATCGGGTGCTAAAAAAGGAGACTTATTTATTTGTTTAAGGGTATCACATGAAAGGATATTGGTTAAGAACTTATGGTCACACTTTGTAAAGGCTTAAAAAAAGAAGAATATACCTTTGAATCTGGAGGAAGTATTAATTATGCGGTTGCATAGCACATATAATCTTGTTTTTTTAAATTACAGGCATGTTTTATTTTGCCGCACAAATTAAATTAATGAGAGAAAATGAAAAAAAGAGTAGAAAATGCATGTGGTTGTTAAATTTTTAAATATAGAAATAATGGTTATAGAGGAGAATAAATTACCACAGAATGTATGTGTCAATTATATAGAAAACATATCAAAAGGAATACATGTATTCATGTAACATCTCAATAATTTTTCTTTTCTTCAAAAATACTCTTCTTATGAAACAATAAAGAATCATTAAGGTATTACCGCCACGTACGAAAATGTTTAGGCTTATTTAGAATTTTGCAACGAAAAACAAATAATTCAATTATAACTAAAAGTTGATAAATAAACCCTTACAAATTAGAAGTATTTAATAAGGCCCTTAAACCAAAGTCAATAATCAAAGTCATCTCTATAACTCAAACCATAATTTAGATTACTTTATCAAACCACACAAACTAAAAATAAATAGTTTAATCAACAAGAATTATTGAACACGATACTCCCCAGATGCATCATGATTTCCAACTTGAGAATAGTGAGTACTAAAGTGAAGATGGGCCATCACGGGCCATCACCTGATCAATAGAGTACAATTATTCATGATTAGCACAAAGCACGTTGGTAACTAAAATTATCCAAAAAAAACAATTAAAAGAAAAGAAAAACCCTCTCTAGGCGCATGATAAGGTCTTTTGCTATCGTGCACCAACTGGGCTAAATAGGAAGGAGGAGGAAGACGGTCGGGTCGACAAGTAGCTCGTCGACTACGAGAATGTCAACTGAGAGTCAAAAGGATCCAACAATATCTGCGGAGGTAACTAATGGGACAAAATCCAATGTAATAGTAATAGCAGCTAACCCTCAAGCGATTTCAGATCAAGGAGAAAAAGTGGGGGAAAAGAGTACTCAACCATCTCTACTTGAAACTGCGAAGCAAAAATGGCGAGGTTTTACTGGGCAAAATCACATTTTAGATAAAGGTATGGGTTTGATCTTCTTTGCTCCTACTCTTCTGGAAGGTACCCCTACTGCTCGATCGATTAGAGAAAGCTAAAATAGAAAAATTAACAAAATGGGAAAATACTGTTATTGTTTATGTGGTAGGTCAAAGTCCTACTGTGAATGCGTATATAAAATCACAGTGGGGATAAACTGATGAGCCTCAAGTTTATAAACGTGAAGCAGGTTATTTTGTGATTAATATGTTCTCTAGAGAAGATAGAGACTTAATATTGTATTCTAGACCTCACTTGTTCTTTGGGAAAGCTTTGATTGTGCAACAATTGACACCAAAATTTGATTTTCATAAAAAAGTGTTGAAAGTCATTCCAATATGGGTTAAATTGTCAAACCTACATCTTAGTTGTTGGAGTGAAAACTCATTAAGTAGAATTGGAAGTTTATTAGGGGAGCTAATATATGCAGATGAATGCACCACTAAAGTTATTAGGAATTCCTTTGCTAGAATTTTAGTGGAGATGGATGTAACTGAGGAGGTTCTTAGGGGACTGAAGGTTGAAGATCTTAATGGTAGAAGTTTTACCCAAAGAGTGGTTTATGATCGGTTGCCCTCTTTTTGTAAAAAATGTCAATCCATTGGACATAATTGTGACACTAAAATCACTAAGCCTCAAGCTAAACCCATTCAAAAATGGGTGTCTAAAGCTAGAATTGATAAGCCAACTGAAATTACCATTATTGATGTTATTGTGGGTGAGGATGTGACTGAACCTATTGCTGGTGCTCCTACTCTGATAGCAGATCCTAGCTCTGCTAATGATATTAGCATTGCTGGTGATCCTACTTTAGTAGTACATTAGAGCTAAGAAATAAGGTAACTCCTGTTAATACCCATGTGCATCAACAGAATGTGGTTGAACAAGAGCCATGAAACTTGTCACTAGGAAGTCCAAAGGTAAACAAGTTGCTTTTCAGACTACACACGACTCACAGACTCAGCAAGGCCTGAGGGTGCTAGGGGACCAAACCTCTATTTGTTATGATGTTGTTCATAGCTTGGAATGTTAGAGGGTTAAATGACCAAGACTAAGCTTTTCCTACAACAGCAAATGGTTAGCTTTTGTGCTCTTTTTGAAACTCATGTCAGGGCTCCTAAGATGGCTAAGATTCAAAGCAAATTTGGAAGTATGTGGTCTTGAGAGAGTAATTATGATTATTCTCCAAGAGGCAAGATATGGTTTGGTTGGAAGCCAGCTGAAATTAAGGTGGAAATTCTCAGTAAAATTAAAATCTGAGCAAGTTATTTGTATTAAAGTTGCACACTTAGCGGGTTCATATATATTCAAGGTCATCATGGGCGGGGCTAGGGATGAGGGCCCTGTACAAATATTAAAATTTGGGCCCTTAATTCATAGTGTAAGAGTAAAACATGGTTTATATCAATAGAAAAAGATTTACTAAACAAAACTCAACTGGAATTAGTGACATAAACTTATTAATAACATAAAATTGAAAATATTGAAAAAATTGAAAACTTCTTAATGGCCTTGTTTTACTGACCTTGTTGTTGCATTGAATCACTTAGATGTGAAAATTTTCCATTTTTCGGCTTTTGATTTAAGCCCAAATGTAGAAGATTTGTAATTCTAATAATCGGAAAGGTTGAAACTTTAATTTCTGTGTAAAAATTGAAGAACTAACATTGGTAATTGAAGGGATTTTAAAGAAGCAGATGAAATAAAGGGAAGATGAATGCTTTTGATATATGGAATTATTTCATCTAGCAGATGGATGAAATAAATTAATGTAGGAGACTTCAAACAACAAGGATTGAATGCTTCTCAACAAAACAAAAAAAAAAAACACAAGAATTGAATGCTTTGTCTTGGACTCTCGGTAAAGAAAAAAATTAAAAAGAGAATGACGCCTCCAAGGCTCCAACTCTGAAAGAGAAAAGTTGAGGGGTTTTTTTTCATAAAAAAAACTCCTCATAAAAATGCTTACAAGAGGAGTTGAACATCTGACCACATGTTAGATGGGTCAACACCTTAACCACTAGTCCATATATATTTTTCATGAACACATTGGAAACCTTAAAACTAAATACCAAATTTTGGGGCCGTATTTATTTCGGGGCCCTGTGCAGTTGTGCACCTTGCACCTGCCATTAACCGTTAAAGGTCATTGTTGTTTATGGCCTTCATATTATTGCTGGCAGAAGATGCTTATGGAGGGAGTTGTTACAGTTAACTGTCAATTGTACTATTCCCTTCATCATTATTGTGATTTTAATGCAGTCAGTCAAGTTACTGATAGAATTAATGGTGTTGATATCAGTGAAGCAGAGACTCAAGATTTTTCAACTTTCATTATGGATGCTGAGATCATGGAAGCTCCATATAGTGGAATATATTACTCATGGTCAAATAAGGGAATTGGTAACTTGAGAATATCCAGCAGGATAGATAAAGCATTTATATATGACTTAATGCTTAATCTCTTTCCAGAACTTATGATGAAATACCTTCGTGGTGGGATGTCTGATCATACTCCTCTTGTAGTTAAACTTGAAGCTGAACAGCAAGAAGGAGGTAGACCCTTCAAGTTTCACAACATATTAGTGGAGGATCCTAGATTTATTGCTACAGTGACTGAGGCATGGAGCTTTGTTGATGCTCATTTTAAAATGAAAAGGGTCTAGATTAAACCGATGGCTGTAAAAACAGCTCTAAAAAAAGCTGCATGCCGATCATTACTCTCAAAGTGTAACACCCCGACAATTCTCTATTTTTCAAAATACCCTTTTTAATATAAACCTAGAGAATTATCAAAGCATTATCGCCCGTGTGATAACGTATCGGCTTATTCAGAATTTTGCAACGGAAATAAATAAATAACTTTGAAAACTTACTAACTTAGTCAGCCATAAGTCAACTCCAAAAGCCAAACCAAAAGTCAACCAAACCAAAGTCAGCTAGTCAACCAAACCAAAGTCAACTAGTCAACCATAACTAAAACAAAACTATAAATTATTAAAGCTAAACACAAGCTCTCCACAAAACCCGAACCCATGATGCATCATCTTCAGACCTGAAATGGTCGATGCTCTATTGATCCTGAGAGACTGCTCACCAAATGGGTCACCACAGGATCAATAAGGCACAACCATGATCGACATACACAAAAGCATGTAATCAACAAAGATGAGTACTACATACTAAATAAATATAGGAAAAATTGACATCATCGGTCCCAACTATAGGCCAACATTTTTAATAGTTACCAACTATTTATTATTCTGTGGAGGTCCCAACTATAAGGGGTATTGTTTTTGAATGGACCCTTCAGGTTACTTAACCTAAAGTAGCAGGTTATAGCTCGCGTGACTTCATAAAAAATCACGTGACTCCCCTCCTCTATCTACTTCATTACCTCTAAACCTCTTCTTCTTCCTTTGCTTCAGTGTACCTTACTCCACCATAACCACAACCCTTAAGCATCAATCTCGCATGAAAGAACCGTTCAAGAAAACTCATTTTCTTATTCAAATTCAATTTGAAGGTGAAAGCTTTATTCAAAAGGAAATCCTTGAATTGGATGGTCGTCTTCAAACAACAAAACTTAATTTCAACTATTAGCAAATGAGAAATAAGTTCATACCACTAAATCTCCAAACACAAATCAATAAAAGAAAGATTAGAAACAAAATTCGTTTACAGATTTCATATTTTATTCATTAGCAAATTCAGAATTGAAAATCAACCCAGAAACAATAACCAACTATTTTTCGAAATTCAACAAAAATACCCAGAATTATACTTCACCTCTGCACCGCCACTACCACAACTCAGTTTCGCCTGAAATCGTCCATATTTGCCGCCGGAAACCACCTAAGGACCACTGAAATCGCCTCTATCCTTTCGCCCCTCTTTGTGTTACAACATCTGTTTCCCCTTATCCCCCCTTTGTTCGTCTCTCTCCTCCCACGATGATGCCTAATAACAGCACCATCCCCACCACACTCCACGTCACCACTCAGTACCTACTGAGCTCTCTATCTCTCTTCCCTTTCGTCTTCCCTTTCCACCATTTTTTTGTCATCCATATCTCTCCCAATTCCCAATTCATGCAATGAGGGAAGCAAGTGACAGACATGGTGAGGGAAGAGCGAGAAACAGATACTAGAGGCAAGAGGGGAAAGCGAAGCAAGGGAGGTGGGTTAGGTCCTAGTTGGTGGTTCTTGCGGTGGTTGTTGGAGGTCAGTCTAGATGGGCTTGTGGTGGATCGACTCTGGCGTTGTACTGGTGCCTAAGCACAGAGGGATGGTGAAAGGGAAGAGAAAATATATTTTATAAATATTAATATGATAAAAAAATCATTTTACCTAGATAGCAGGTTATAAGTCATCTGGGTCCAATTATAAACACTATCCCTTATAATTGGGACCTCCACATGATAATCAATAGTTGGTACCTATAAAAAACGTTGTCCCATAATTAGGACTCCTGGTGTCAATTTTTCCAATAAAATATAAGTCATATCATGATACTAATAAACATTAACTCAAAGATAAATAATGACATAATAAAAAACAGATTGACTATGCTAAACTAGACCCCAAAACCAATAGGTTAATTATAATTAGATTGAATAGGCAATGGAAAGAGTTGCCCAAATCAAACCAGTCTTCAATTTAGAAGACGGAGTACGGGAGCGACTATGTACTCCCATGACCAACGATATCGAGGTACTAATTTAAATAAAATAGAACATGGTGATCAATCCAGTCCCAAGAAAATCCATGGGCTACCACCATGTACTCCAACTCATACTAGTCCAACACTTCAGACGTGCACAAGTCTAAAACTTATTGCTATTCACTTTCCACTTTAAGTTATTAATAAATTATTTACTTGTTATGCCTCACAAAGTAAGGCGACCAACATAAATATCATGAATACACAAAGCTTCCATTTTTATCTTAGGATTAGATAAGGTGATCAACAACTCAAATAATCCAAGAATGATTCCAATACTTAGTTCGATAACCAACCACTATTTATTTGTTGATCTAAGTCAACAATCAACCAACCTTTCTATAGGTGAATATCTAACTTACCAAATAAGGCCCACGGTCCTCATAAAGTAAATATAATAAATTATCCAAAGGGAAAAACATGATCCAATTCATGATCTAATAAACAACATAAATATTAATTCCCTCATGTGAATTAATTAAATAAAGTTCTCAATCCTACATGTTTGCATCAATCATCCATACAAACATATTATAACCAACATAGACAACACGCTTCATACAACGGCATAAAACATGTAATTCCACTTGAATATAAACCACGTATGAACTATAAAAAGTTTCCCCTACATGATACTACATCAATCCTACTCTTAGGACATGATACTAGTCTAATAACACATAGGTATGTGCGTACCTTATGTAGACAAAACGAGAGGCCACTTTCACAACCTTAGAAGTCGCCTAAAGAATATTCTCCGCCTACCAAATACCAACATAACCAAGAATCAATACTCTAATAAATTTCCAGCAACTTTAAAATATTATCAACCCTCTTTAAAAGTGTTTAAAATCCTTTTTAATCATTAAAACTCCAACTATTAATGTCTCCTAGTATAGTACTACCATACTAGTGATTAAAAACCCTCAAAACCATACTTTGACATTTAAAACTCCACAATAAGCATACTAATAAAAATTCCATCAACTTATAATATGTTTAAACCCTTTAAAACATACTTTAACATAATCATAACCATTAGAGTACTCAATTTTCATAAACTATAATATAGTACTACAATCTCCTACTCATAAAACCCTAAAAATCCATGCTTTGATGCTTAACACCAACCTAAACATAATTAATAAATCTAAAATTTAATTACTTTACTATACAAATCATATAATCTGAAATCTGTATTTAAATCATCAAAATTACAAACTTTAATCATGAAAACATTAAATCAATCCTTAAAACATAAACTTAACATTAAATAATATAGAGGAGGAAGAGATAAACCAAGAAGAAGATAGGAAGGACGAAAGGACGTCGAGAGGAGGGCGACTGGCTGCCGCCGGCTGCTATTGAACGGCGGCGGTGGTCGGCAAGTGCTGGCCGAACTAGAGAGAAGAAAACCGAAGGGGAGGGGGAACCTGTGGGGAAGAGAGAGAGAAAGAAAAGATGGAGAAAATTAGGGTGAGTGATTTTGGGTTTGCATTGGGTTTATATAGGTAACCCCTTGTGGGCTTAGGGAAATGTGTTTGGACTTTTAAAATTAATGATTGGGTGCTTGAGTTGAGTTGGGCTCCTCTAACCCATTTTAAAATCTTTTTATACTACAACTCAAAAATAATTAAACGATTGAATAACATTCAAAGTATGACTAAATAAAATATTTAATTATTTAAAAACATTAAATAATCCCTTTTGACTTTAAAATAGTCAACACTTAAGAATTTAATTATTTAAATACTAAAATATATATAAATATATGCATTAAAATATATTTATAAAATTCATAAAATTGTGGGGAATTACACAAGCTTATGTAGAAGTGGAGGATTGTAGAATTAGACTTGTTGCTATTCTAGCTAATTAGACTATTGTTCATGATGAGTCTACACAACAAACTGAGAAGGAGCTTAATGAAAAGCTTAGACATTGGTCTATAATTGAAGAAAGTATCTTGAGACAGAAATCCAGAATTCAATGGTTGTCACTTGGTGATGCAAATATAAAAAATTTCTTTACTGCCACAAAAGTTAGAAAGGCTAGAAACAAAATTTCAATGTTGCAGAATAGTCAAGATGAATTATTACACTCTAAAGATGACATTCAGAATGAAATGGTAGGCTTTTATAAGCAATTGTTGGGCTCTTGTGCAAACTCTCTTCCTGCTATTAACTTAGCTACAATCAGGGTTGGTAAAACCTTAAGTGCTGAATCTAGATCCACTCTTATACACCCTCTTACTCATGCTGAGATTGACAAAGCTCTTTTTGCCATTGATGAATCAAAAGCTCCATGGATTGATGGTTTCAATGCTGTATTTTTCAAGAAAAGTTGGGCTGTTATGAAACATGATGTGTATGATGGAGTTTTAGAATTCTTCCAAAATTCCTTCATTCACAAACCTACCAATGCTACTGTGATAACTTGGGTTCCTAAAGTTGATCAACCAATCAATCCAAAGAATTTTAGACCCATTGCCTACTGTATAATCATGTACAAAATTATCTCTAATATTCTTACTCATAGAGTGCAGTTGGTGATGCAAGAAGTGGTTCATCCTGCTCAAGTTGGTTTTATCCCTAACAGATTCATTGCTGATAATATTCTTCTTGCAACAGAGTTGATAAGAGGCTATACTAGAGCTCATATTTCCCCCAGACGTGGCATTAAAGTTGACATTAAAAAGGCCTATGACTCTGTGGAATGGCCATCTTTGCAGAGTGTTTTAATAGAGCTAGGCTTTCCTACAACCTTTGTTGAGTGGATCATGGCATGTGTAAGAAGTGCTTGTTATTCAATTCTTCTAAATTGCACTCCTTCTATTCCTTTTCCAGCCAAAAAAGGTCTTAGACAGGGAGCTCCTCTCTTCCCATTTTTATTTGCATTGAGCATGGAATACCTTAGTAGATGTCTTGTTGAGTTAAGTGATATTCCTGACTTCAACTTTCACCCTAAGTGTGAAAGAATTTGGCTTACTCATCTTGTATTTGCTGATGATCTGTTGCTCTTCTCAAGAGCAGATCATGGCTCAGTTACTAAGTTCATGGCTGCCCTTCAAAAGTTCTTCAATGCATCAGGGCTTGAAGCAAGTATTGAAAAGAGCAATATATACCTTGTTGGGGTTACTGATTTGGAAGCTGCTTCTATTGCTAATGTTGTGCAATTACCTATTGGTAATCTTCCTTTTATATATCTTGGAGTTCCTTTGTCCTCAAAGAATTTGAACTTTTCTCAATGTAAGATTCTTATTGATAAAATCACTGAAAGAGCTCAAGTTTGGGTGGCAAAGTCTCTTAGTTATGCAAGAAGACTTCAACTCATTAGGAGTATTCTAAGTAGTATGCAAAACTACTGAGTACATGTTTTTCCCCTTTCAAAGAAGGTGATTAAGGCAGTTGAAGCAATTTGCAGGAATTTTCTTTGGACTGGTAACAGAGTGATTCAAAGAAGTCTCCTATTTCTTGGCAATCCTTCTACAATCCAAAAGTGACAGGTGGTTGGAGTCTCATCAACATGGATGTGTGGAATAAAGCAGCAATCCTGAAATTACTCTGGGCCTTAGCTTTCAAATCTAATAAATTGTGGGTTCAGTGGATTAATGCCTACTATCTAAGAAGGCGTAATATCTATAATGTTACTATTAGTTAACACATCTTGGATGCTTAGAAAAATTATTGAAACTAGAGATATTTTGGTTGTTGGTAGGGGTTGGGATGTTGTTGTAGTTAATGGCAAGTTTAGTATAAAAAAGACCTACAACATCCTTCAAGGAGATGCTCAGAGAGTTGACTGGAGAAGGCTGATTTGCAATAACAAGGCCAACCCAAAGAGCAAGTTCATTATTGTTATATGTGTATAATGTATAAGGAACTTGTGGGAAACCGGATGGTACTTCCAAGCACGTAAATATACGCTTTCCTACAAGAATTTTACCGACCCACTATGATCAACAAGGTTCACGGTAAACTCCTGTGAGATACGAAGAAGGTTCAATGAAGTTTGGTTGATGACAAACTACATTCACTACAATGTGTTTGAAGGTTGTGTTTCACTTTGAACAAGGAGAGAAATCTAGAAATGAATCTCCTAAGGCAAGTTTGTGAATGAATCTAACCATCCCAATATGTGATATCTTCCTTTATATACCTTGGAAGATTTACAGAAGAAAAGCCTGAAAGCATGCAACCATTCAGACGAAAAGACAAGCACCAATTCGCAAAACGAATTGATTCGTCAGAAAACTGACGAAGAGGAGCCGGCGCTCCTGTTGGGAGCGGGCGCTCCTCAGTGGAGCGGGCGCTCCAAGGAGGAGCGGGCGCTCCTAGCCTGCTAGAACATTTTCTACATGTTCCTGCCTACTTTGTGCGGACGCTCCCGTAGAGCGAGCGCTCTTCATGCCTTTTCGTTATTTCCTTCTAACTAACTACGTTTCATTACACCACAACATCGAAACGCAAACATCACATATCAACAACGAACACATTTAACTATAAATGTTCTAACAATCCTCCTCCATTTATAGTATAAATGTTTTGAAGTCCGTTCACTTGCAAACAAGATAAAACAACTAAACTTATGCATAAATGAAAATATCTTTAAGATTGAATTTCCACTTAGTATAGGATTCTTTACAAGCTTTCGATTGAAGTGATTGACTAAGCATTGAATCACCCAATCATACGAAATATTGAAGAAGCTACACACACAAGCTTACACAAACACACATGTAAATAACAACTCCTTTGAAGGCCTTGAGTTCATATCCGATTCATGAGTGTTCCAAGTCAAGCCCCAAATTTGGTGAAGCGGCCAAACTTCTTACTCACATAGGTAAACCTTAATGAACATGCTCCTACAACATGAGCAACTAGTCAAAGGTTTATTAAGATATTAAAATCATCCTAAAACATTGTAGAAACAAGCACCCACCTTGGGATGTAACTCTTTGAGTGCTACAAGCCACAAATCAAGTTTGATCCTCATTGAATTCAAGATCTTGCGTTGTACAAGACGTGAATTGAGTTTTCTCCACTTGTGACTTATACATGGGCTTCATTCCCATCCCTTTTGACGTTTTGTACACCATTTCCCTTGGCAATGGTTTAGTGAACGGATCCGCTAGGTTCACATTAGACCGTACAAAATCAATAGTAACGACTCCATCATGGATCATCTCACGCACATAACTGTGCCTCACACCAATGTGTCGAGATTTGCAGTTATACACTTGGCTATAAGCCTTTGAAATGGTGGAAGCACTATCACAATGAATTGCAATAGGAGACATGGGTTTAGGCCATAGATCCACCTCACTTATCAAATTCCTTAGCCATTCCGCCTCCTTACAAGCCGAGGCTAATGCTATGAATTCCGATGCCATAGTTGAATCGGTAATACATGTTTGCTTCTTAGATGCCCAAGATATGGCACCTCCTCCAAGAAGAAACACCCAACCACTAGTAGACGAGTAGTCTTCCTTGTTGGTTATCCAGCTAGCATCCGAGTAACCTTCTAACACCGAAGGATCTCCCTTGAATGTCAAACTAAAATGAATAGTTTTATTCAAGTATCTCAATACTCGCCTTAAGGCTTGTCAATGTTCCATACTAGGATTACTAGTATACCTACTTAGCTTGCCAATCGCAAATGCTATATCCGGCCGAGTACTAGTCATAGCATACATCAAGCATCCAATTAAACTAGCATAATCCAATTGAGAGACTGGATTACCACTATTCCGAACCAACTTAGTGTTTGGTTCCATCGGAGTAGCACATGGAGCACTCTTTGATCCATTAAACCTCTCAATCACCTTCTCAAGATAATGAGATTGTGACAAAGAAATTGAGCCATTCTCTCTCCTTATTCTAATCCCAAGAATAACATCCGCTTCTCCCATATCTTTCATGGAGAAACTTGAAGAGAGAAATTCCTTAGTCTTAATGACTTGCTCCAAATCAGTCCCAAAGATAAGCATGTCATCCACATATAGACAAATCATAACACCTTTACCATTATTATCAAATTTGCTATACACACACTTATCGGATTGATTTATTTTAAAACCGTTAGCCAAGACAACATCATCAAACTTTTGATGCCATTGTTTTGGTGCCTGTTTAAGTCCATACAAAGATTTAATAAGCTTACACATCTTCTTTTCTTGTCCTTGGACAACAAAGCCCTCCGGTTGTTTCATATACACTTCCTCCTCCAATTCACCATTAAGGAATGCTGTTTTGACATCCATTTGGTGAATTACTAGATTATGAATGGCCGCTAAGGCCATTAACAACCTAATGGTGGTAATTCTTGCCACCGGAGCATATGTATCAAAGTAATCGACACCGTAAGTTTGTTTAAAGCCTTGGACTACAAGTCTTGCCTTATACTTTTCAACGGTTCCATCGATTCTCATTTTCCTTTTGAAAATCCACTTACAACCGAGTGGTGTGCAACCGGGCGGTAAATTAGCCAAAACCCATGTATTATTCCCCATTATTGAGTCCATTTCATCATTCACGACCTCTTTCCAAAAGGCCGAATCATGAGACTTCATAGCCTCACTATACGTCCTAGGATCCTCCTCAACACTAAAACAATAAAGTGTTTGAGAACAAAGAGATTCCCTTGATCCTGCCACTAAGTAAAGTTGGAAATCCGGGCCAAAGTCTTTCTCTTTCCTTGCTCTTTTACTTTTCCTAATTTCAGGAATAGAAGGAGCTTCATGATCTGCACTAGCATCAACAACTTCATTTGAAGTAATAGGATTTGATGTACTAGGAAGATCAATATCAACGGTTGAACTAGAGCTTGGTAAGTCCCTTGGTCTAGGAATTGATGAAAAACGATTCTCATCAAAGATTGCATCCCTTGACTCAATCACCGAGTGTATTGAGACAAAATCATTATGCTCTAAGACATAAACTTATAGGATTTACTATGCTCCGCATAACCTATGAATATGCAATCAATTCCCTTCTCACCCAAGGCTTTCCTTTTTGGTTCCGGTAACCTTACAATAGCCCTACAACCCCAAACCCGAAGGTAATTGAGATTAGGCCTCCTACCAAACCAAAGTTCATATGGGGTAACCTTGTTCCTTTTATTTGGAACCCTATTCAAGATATAGCAAGCCGTTAGCATGGCTTCACCCCAAAACCCGTTACTCAAACCCGAGTTAGATAGCATGGAATTAACCATTTCCTTTAAGGTCCTATTTTTCCGTTCCGCAATCCCATTTTGTTGTGGTGAGTACGGAGCGGTTGTTTCATGAATGACTCCAATAGATGAAAAATAAGTAGGATCATAATATTCCCCACCCTTATCAGTCCGAAATCGCTTAAGCAACAAATTAGATTGTAATTCAACTTCGGTCTTATAAATCTTAAACTTATCAAGTGCCTCATCTTTAGAAAACAACAAGTACACATAACAATATCGAGAAAAATCATCAATGAAGGTTATTAAATACTTCTTATTTCCCAAAGATGGTGTGCTATGAAAATCACACAAATCACTATGCACCAATTCTAGCTTGTTTGATTGCCTTTGAACACTAGGAAAAGGATTTCTTGTAATTTTGTTTAACATGCATGTTTTACACTTCTCTACATTCATGTCAACTTTAGGAATCAAACCATCTTTAAACATATCATATAATCTACGATAATTAACATGACATAAACGATTGTGCCATAGAGAAGAAACATCCACCATGTAAATAGAATTCACACTTTTATAATCAATTGAAAGTTTAAACATATTATTACAAAAGTATCCTTGTCCTACAAATACACCACCCTTACTTAAAATAAACTTATCGGCCTCAAACACCATTTTGAAGCCGTACTTATTTAGTAAACCTCCGGACATCAAGTTTTTCCTAACTTCGGGTACATACACAACTTCTCTCAAAGTCAAAGTCTTCCCGGAAGTGAGGAACAACTCCACTTGGCCTATTCCTTTTGCCTTTACCGTAGAGTCATTTCCCATGTATAAGACCGGTCCATCATCCAAAGCTTGATAAGTTTTGAAAAAATGACGGTCTTTACACACATGTCTTGATGCCCCGGAGTCCACCCACCAAGAATCATCATCCCGCACCACATTGATTTCGAAATCATTGCAATAAAATTCATTTCTTCATTTAAAGAAACATCATGTGCAACCGACCTTGATGGGGATCAACCTTAGGTTGATCCTTGTTCTTCTTAGCCAAAGAGGGACAATTCCTCTTCATGTGAGAACCACCACACCCCCAACAAGACAAAGCCTTGCCCTTTTTCTTATCATTCCCGGGGTGATTTTTGTTGGACTTCCATGGGCGTTTCTTGGACTTTTTAGTCCCACTTGATTGCCCTTCTTCCATCATATTGATAGAAGAAACCGGACCACTTTTTGGGTCCTTAGAGACATCTTGAGACCGGATGCCCTCCTCAATGCGGAGATGGGCACCCAAATCTACCAAGGACATAGTCTCCTTCTTATGTTTCAAAGAATTCCTAGTGTCCTTCCAAGATGGGGGTAATTTGTCAATGATGGATGCAACCGAGAAGGATTCATCCATCACCATTCCTTGTTGTCTAATTTGGTTCAACATATGTTGAACCTCATGAAATTGTTCCATAACGGAACGACCATCAATCATTTTGTAAGAATTAAAATTGCTAACTAAAAATTTCTTACTTGATGCGTCCTCCGCGATGTACTTTGCCTCAAGAGCATCCCAAAGTTCCTTGGCGCTCTCAACATATTGGTAAAGATCGAACAAGGTGTCCGACATCGCGTTCAAGATATGGCCCCGGCAAATGTAATCATCATTCTCCCACTTAGTTCTTGCACGAGTTTGCTCCGGGGTTTCGGTTTTGCCTTCTTCCGGCAATGGTGGCATGGGGGTGCTAAGAACATACACCACATTCAATGTGGTCAACAGAAAATGCATCTTCTTTTGCCAACGACGATATCCAATGCCTTCAAACTTTTCCAATTTCTGGAAATTCGTAGTCATCTCTTTCAAGGAAGCCATCACTAAAGTTAAAATTCTTGTAGATTGTTATATGTGTATAATGTATAAGGAACTTGTGGGAAACCGGATGGTACTTCCAAGCACGTAAATATACGCTTTCCTACAAGAATTTTACCGACCCACTATGATCAACAAGGTTCACGGTAAACTCCTGTGAGATACGAAGAAGGTTCAATGAAGTTTGGTTGATGACAAACTACATTCACTACAATGTGTTTGAAGGTTGTGTTTCACTTTGAACAAGGAGAGAAATCTAGAAATGAATCTCCTAAGGCAAGTTTGTGAATGAATCTAACTATCCCAATATGTGATATCTTCCTTTATATACCTTGGAAGATTTACAGAAGAAAAGCCTGAAAGCATGCAACCATTCAGACGAAAAGACAAGCACCAATTCGCAAAACGAATTGATTCGTCAGAAAACTGACGAAGAGGAGCCGGCGCTCCTGTTGGGAGCGGGCGCTCCTCAGTGGAGCGAGCGCTCCAAGGAGGAGCGGGCGCTCCTAGCCTGCTTGAACATTTTCTACATGTTCCTACCTACTTTGTGCGGACGCTCCCGTAGAGCGAGCGCTCTTCATGCCTTTTCGTTATTTCCTTCTAACTAACTACGTTTCATTACACCACAACATCGAAACGCAAACATCACATATTAACAACGAACACATTTAACTATAAATGTTCTAACAATTATGTGGATGGTTCTTCAAAACATGCTAGCTACTACTGATAGAATTATTAGATGGAACATAGCTTGTAATACAGTTTGTTGTTTATGTGGAGATAGTCATGAGTCTGTGCAGCACTTATTTTTTCAATGCTAATTTGTTGCTGAAGCCTGGAGTGGTTTACTTCACGTAATGGATATGATTAATCAGGTTCAGCATTTTGATGGAGAATGCACAATTGCTAAGAGTAAACCACACAGCAGGAGTACCAAACCTAGGGTGTATGTCATGTTATTCACTGAAGCCATATACTTCCTCCGTTTCTTTTTACATGTTACACTTTGACATTTTACACTATTCACAAATTTCTCTTTGACCATCGCTTGTGATTTATACGTGAATAAAAATATAGTCATGTGGGATCTTGTTAGATTCGTCTTAATATGTATTTTTTTAATATGTACTTTTTATAATTTTTACAAATACAAAATTAGAGATATATGTTCTCAAAGTTTTGCATTGGCATGCGTGAAAAGTGAAAGTGTAACATGTAAAAAGAAACGGAGGAAGTATGTTATTTGGATGCAAAGAAATAGCAAAGATTTTCAGACACTTGTGTTCCTGCTCAGGTGTTGATTAAGGAGATTATTTTTAGAGTTGCTTGTAATTCCAATGACACTGAACGTGCTTTCATTGTTCAGTGGATTTGTAGTGTTGGGGTTTGTTGTGGTTAGTTCTAGCTGTTGCTAGGTTTATGTTGTCTTGGTGCTTTGTGGTTTTGTTGTAATCACTCTCTTTTTTTGTTATCAATAACAACTTTGAATTGCCAAAAAAATACAAAGCATGTAATCAACAACACTGATTACACTTAAGCTAAGAAAATAATACATGACTTAGCATGATACTACGAAAGAATAAACCATAAACATGTAACACGATCAATAAATATTCATATGCCAACTACTGATGCTAGAACTTCACTTTTAATTTACAGTTAATTAATTTAATTGGAGCAAGCAATGGACAAATATTAGCCACGACACTAAGCCATAGAAACGAATTGCGAGATCTCGACTAAAAGAAAAATGACACTTTGACCATTTGGCCCTTAGAAAAGTCATGGCCTACCACCATGAACTCCAACCAACTTGTTCAATACTCTAGACTCGCACTAATCTAGATTCTTATTGTTTATCTTCTTTCACTTATAGTAAATAAAAGTTTAATCAACATTATGTTATCAATTAAACCCAACATATAACAATACCAAAAAAAAAACCTCTTTGATCTTTAATTAATAAATATGGTCTTAGAATACTCCCTCTTAAAATTTTTGGTTTGTCTGGTTTGACTGTGCACGTTTGCCACTGCACTTTTTGACCTTTGATATCTTCTATCACATATTAGTAAAAATTATAATGATTGTATATAAATAAAGTGATCAATGAGACGAATCAAACAATATTTTTTCTTATATATTGAGAAAAATATAAAAGATTGTCTCTAATTGTAAATGGTGTCAAGATTCCAAGGGAGCAAACTAAAAAGATACAGAGGGAGTACTAATTCATTTCTTTAAATCTTTGTTGAATAAATCAACAAGTAACCAATGTCATAAAGACATAAATCTTCCCTTTACTCATTCAAGACCACAATCATGAAAAAGCAATAAAATAATACATCATGGAATATATAATTCGTTCCAAAATCCTTTAATTCTCATAATAAATATTCATTCAATCCACGTGATTAATATGTAATAAAATCCTTTTGAATGCTTGCATCAATATTCCAAATAAACGCAACGTAATAAATATCAAACATGTTCCATAAACAATCACAAAAATATGTCAATTTCGTTTTAAACCATCCTACATAAGGACTACAATAGTAACCTAAACATGATACAGAGTTCATATATATTTTTCCTAAATATCATGCTATACCCAATTTTCTTAGACAAGTACATACCTTATATAAACAATTCTCGATGCCACTTTCAAGTGACTAAACTTCACTTGTGGAATATTCTTCTCCTCCAAATAATATAATCCAAATCAATATTTCACCACCGTGAAATTACAGCAACTTCTAAATACTTAAAAACCTCTTGAACTTCATATGCATTTTCACTATTAAATATTATATTTGTTTCTTATTAATCTACACATTTTGAATTTCACGCTTGCATACCCCAGAACATTGACCATTAATATCTTCAATAAAGAACGAGTACGAGTAAAAGTTATATAAAGTTGATATTTGAAAGATACATGTAGAGACAAATCTAACAAAACCCTATATGACTATGTTTATCTTTATGTATATTTCACAAACGATGGTTAAAGTGCAATATGTGGATAGCGTCAACGAATAAAATGTGTAGATTAAAAAAGAAACGAATGGAGTATAAAACAACTATCTTTCAATCCATAAATGCATACTAACAATTTTTTACTTTAAAAACACTGTTTTTAAGATGAAACATTAGGGAGTGGAACAATAAATACTAAATCTCAAATTATAATAATTAACATAAATTAACGACAATAATAATTATTATATAACCCAAAAAAACAGAACCCTATCCAAAAAGAAAAAGAAAAAGAAAGAAATGAAGGAAAAAAAAAAGAGGAAGGAGGAAGAAAAGGTTGAAGATGGTGCAGTGTGGTGCGGTGACTAGTGGGAAGAGGGGCGCACAAATCGAGGAGGCGGAGGAAGAAATCAGCGCACCAAAACTAAACAAAGGGGAGGAAAGGACCAGTGGATGAGGAGAGGGAAGAAATAATATTAGGGTTATGTGATCTGATGCAAAATAGAGAAATTTTTTGGCTTTCCTACTTAGGATTAGGAAAGTTGATTGTAATCAACTACAAAGACTCTAAAATAGAGTTTTTTTTTCTTTAACCTACATAATTAGTAAAACTTTTACCTCTAATATTTTAAACTTTATTATTTATTAAAATAAAGTCAATGCTTTGACTTTAAAATCTTTTAACTTTAAAGTAGTCAGATTTATAGAATTTATGTTAGGGAATATTGTATTATTAGGACTTTCCTTATATTAGGTCTCTACTTATTCTTTCCTATGTTAGTTAGGCTATCTTTCTTTCCTTCACATCATAGGACTCTTGCATCATTGCATCAATGAGAATACAACACAACTTCACCCTAATCATATTTTACAATTTACGATTATAATGTTAATATAATTATAAATACATTTTAAACTAATTAAAATATATTTATTATTTCATTAAACTGTGGAGATTACATTATTTGTCAATTGAGATGAAGCCCAAAAAATATATATTACTTTCTTGCTCCCTCTAAGTTTATCCGACTTTCTTTTTGGTTTGTCTCTTTATGTTTGCCCCATATCAAAGTAATCATGGGTTTTAGTTGTTGGAAATATAGAGGTTTTCAATACTAACAAAAGCTAAAGAATAAGATAGAATGATCTATATATTAGAAGATTGGTGTTCGTGGAATATACCATTGACTTCAAAAATCAAAATGATAATCAGTGCAACCACGGTACTCAATTGTCTTTGTCGTTGCGTTCCCTAAGGTTAACACCCACTCTTACATAAAGGCACTTTTGGACGAGAGGTTGGGCATTAAGCATCTCATCCAAAGCATATAATATACCCAAAAAGAAGAAGAAGAAAAGGAAGAATTTAAGGAAGATTAAGATTATTAAGTGTCTCATCTAAATCTCGAGTCACCCTCCCTCATAAATGTTCGAAAACCCCCAGCCTTAATGTAGAAGTTGCATGAAGAACGAATAGAAACTTCTCCTGATTTGGGTCATTGCCCGATCAGGCGGAGTTGCCCGCCCCATCAGGCGAAAGCTCATACTGATATTTTCTCACAAATTCTGAAATCACTCTTGTCCTGATCAGGTGGAGTTGCCCGGGCCGTTGTGCGGAATTTATTTTCTTTTCTTTTAATCTTTACTTCAACATTAGCAACTAGAAAAAGTGTATTTACCAAAAAAAAAACTTGAAAAAGTGTGATCCTTAACGCATTTGTCAAGTCTGATAGTAAAAAAGCTCTATTTAACCATAAACTTTTTCTCCTTGCCGCCTCCGAAAAACCCAACCATAAATGGCTCACTTGTGGTCTGAGCTCCATCACTTATCATAGATTGTACGCGAGCCTAGTTCAGCATGTTCTCTCCAGTAACACCTGCTTGTATTTATGACGAATCTTGTGGGTTGAAGTTTTTTTTTTGCTTTCAATTGTGTGGTTTTTTTTATTAGTCTTATGTTGGATAACATACAAGTGAACGCGAAGCTGTTCGATTTGGTGCGCCCCGCCCGACCGGGCGATGGTCCGCCCGCTCGGGCGAGACGATTTCTTTCTTCTTCGCCCAGTTCTTTCCTTGCGGGCCCGACCGGGCGAATTCCGCCCGACCCGCCCGGGCGAATTCATTTTTATGTGGTTTTCGGATTTTTGCGTTTTGTGCTGCTTGTTTTTATATTTTATATAAATACCTCCTTCTAAAACCGAGAAAATATATATGGACTCTCTTGAACCCTAATAAAAAACCTACCTATTCTCTCTGAGATTTGAGCAGTTCTTGAGAAACTCCAATCCTTGATATAGGTGCACGGAGTCGGGGATCGTTGTGTGAACCTTGGGGGACGAACATCATCAGGAATCCGCACCGGGATGGCGAAATTCGTTTCTAAGGCAGTGGCCTCCATACCACGGCGCAACGTTGTTCTTGTGGAATTCAATCAAGTTCAGTTGATTGTTTTGGGGACGAACATCATCAGGAATCCGCACCGGAGATGGCGAAATTCGTTTCTAAGGTAGTGGCCTCCATACCACGGTGCAACGTTGTTCTTATGGAATTTAATCATGTTCAGTTGATTGTTATCTACTGATAAGTTTCTTCTCTATATAGTGTATCAATATAGTTTATTTATTTGTTCTTCATGAATACATTAATCTAACTTATATTTTCAACAATTTAGAAACGAATTTATTCAGATTGTTGTATATATGTTGATGAACAATTTATTCTAACCTAATTTCAATTATCTACCTTGGAAAGAAGTCCTTGAGTATTGATTATTTGTTAAGGTATGGTTAGAAAAATAAATCTTGTGCGTTGCCTACAATGGAAATTTGAGGAGCAAATTTATACGATTGATTTCTATAATTTTGAGGGTCTCCAGTCATATAGTTGTCAAGACTTGAAATTTGGAAATTCTGTCGTCTAGGAACCGTCGTCGATTTTGAAGGGTACATGGTATTGGATAGCTGCAAATTAAAATTTGTAGTTGGATTTCTATTCGAATTCTTGCTGCTGATATAATATGTGGGTACGGCCGACGCTTGGCATTCATGCGATGGATTTCTTGAGAAGTGATTAATTTATATGCTGGTTGATTTCTTTAAATTGAGTTAGTACAACAATATTGAAGCAAGGTCAACATCTACATCTAATTACAAGAAGTTGCCATGGATTATTTTTGGTATTTTCAGTCCTACAGGTGGGAATAGGACTCCACATAATAATCTGTTTTCTTTGTTCTTTTTTATAAACGATAGAGACTGCTAAATTTCTTAAAGTGAGATTTTTTGGATTATCATGTACTAACCCAAATTTAACAATATGTCATGGAATGAGTCCATGAGCATTATACTGTTCTATTCTTTGTTTGATAAGGGTTGGAAATTATATGATGGTATAAGCCTTATATGGTGACTCAAGAGAATAAATAACATCAGTGTGGTTATTGTTGCGGAGCTACTATAATCTCAAGGAAAGTGAACAAAAAGGTAAAGATCAAGAGGGAAATGATCAAGCACATTGAGATTACCAAAGTGACTCCAACAACTTCAGGGAATTTTCCTATCTATGTTACATACTGTCAAACTCTAGCTTTGCATAATACGTTATTATGTGCCCCACTGTTTGTTATTTTTTAAACAATTCATGTTATTGTTGAATTTGTGGTGCAATGTGGGGGTAAGTTACCGTTTGAGACTAACAGGTAGTTAGTTGGACTCACCTAGGTGAGTGAGGTAGGGAAGGAAACTTCCATGGGATTTAATATTGTTGAGAACCCTTGTTTGTTTCCTTGAGCTATGAGTTGTATACTTCTGTTGATTGTATTGTATATGTTGTATACATGTCGTACATTTGGTTCTTTAGAGTTGCTTTGTAAAACTCTTGTAGAGCTTAAATTTGTTGACCATGTTTAGTCATATGGACTTTTGGATTAGTTGAATGACTTTTAGGTTTATTATCTGCAACTCTAGTGCTAAGTCGTGTCTTGGAGTAACCTGTCATACTCGTTGAGTATGTCTTTGTCGGACCATAGTTGATACTTTGGGTGTGTGTTGGTCTTTAATAGACTTTGAAGTTGTAAGCTTGAAAAGCTATAGGCAGGGTACATGATTCTGAGGTTTATTAATGTTTTGATATTGACCTATGTAGTTATCTCACCTGTGGCTAAGTTTGCCTGAGCCAGTGGTTGTGTTTGCATTGGGATCGTGTTATTTGATTGCGTATCAATTTGATTCGTAAAGTGCATACTTGTATGGCATCTTAGAGAAGGAAGAGTCATTAGATCTTCCGGGATTTGGAGTTGACCTGTGAGGTTTCCTTGGTGAGAAGACTTGAATGGTCTGTAGATGGTTTATACCTCTTGATTAGTTGTGTGTGATGAACTAAGTTTGTATCTTGGCTTATCCTGATGGAATATGTTTGAGTGATATTGATCAACTTGACATTGTTTGGTGATCATGTGTCTATGATGAATCTTATGCCTTTGATGTTCACACTCTTGATGTCTTTATGAAACTAAAGATTTTCGATTCTTGAGCCAAGATGGAAGTTGGAGATGAGGTAATTCATGTGATTCATGGATATAAAGACAATGTACTGGTAAAGGTACCTCTTATCTCAATCTTGTTAAGAGGACATGGTTTGTAACAGGTTCAACTAGAAGGTTGGATAGTTAGCATGAACTATTATGTTATGTATGCATGTTTGGTTTTTTGAAAGTGATTTTCTAAATGATTATGCTTATATGTTTATAAGTGTATGTATTGGCATATTGATCTTGTCTTGTTGCTTTGTTGAGGAGATGCAAAGTAAAATATGTTGCAGAGTCAATCATAAGAACAGGTTCATTGAGTTGAACTAGTTGAGTCAAGAAATGATGAGGAAATCCTTGACAAGTTACCGTTGTGGGGGTAATGAAATATTCACTTATTTATATTGTGATGTTTCAGGTGCTTACGTACATTGTCATGTGAAGGCAATGGATGCACATATGGACAGGAGGATGCACGGGTTGGTGTTGTGTTCACTGAGAGGACCTAATGGATGCTTTTGAGGTCCCGTGTTGGGACTTGTCATGCTCACGTGGGGTCACATAACCATAACCAGTTTGGTGGCTTAGCTAGTTCAAACTTAATGGATGTGTGAGGATCCATTACAAGACTTGGTGGTTTGAATAGTGAGCTTGATGGTATAGCGACAGGACAATCCATTACCTTTGTGGTGGCTTAATTTGTTTGAGCTTAATGGATTGATGAATCTATAATCTTTGGTTGGTTCAACTAGCAATTGAACTTGGTAGATTCATAGATATTAGGTTGGACAGTGATTGTCCTTAATGTGTCTATAGTTCTAAGATGGGACTTATAGACACACCGTGGCATACAATGAGATATTGTATGTGAGGTTGAGCTTGACCGCTCTTAATGTTTCCATATCCCAGCAGGCTTGGGTGGTCCTTGGAATGGACTTGATGGTTACACCGTTGTGATGCCTTGTGCATGATCTCACATGGTCGGTATCATAGTCCTATAAAAGGGATGGTCTACTTTGTTCAAACCTAATGGATCGTGAGAGTCCATAGCCTTTATGGTGGTTTGACAAGTGGAGCTGATGGTACTCGATGGCAACCGGTAGGGTTGTGTTGGATTCCATGGCCGTTATGGCTGATTCATTTAATTGAACGTAATGGACATGATGTTTCTATGGCCTTCGTGGCTGATTCAAATTTATTTGAACGTGATAGAACATCAGATTTGAGTGTGAAGGGATGGCCTCCTTCTGTCGAATGTCGTACTTGTAGGCATTCTAGAGCGCTCACTGGAATCCCAGGGTGATGGCCAGGATTGTTGAACTGTGTGTATGTTCACAATCATTTGAAAGACATGTGACTTGTCTTAAAAGGAATATGAATTGTATGATCAATAGTGTTGTATGTTGTTCAAGAGGCAATTCATGGATAACGTGGAGTTTCTCAAGCTCTGAGGGTAAGATATGTGTTATCGGGTCCCTTCTCTCTCCTGCAAGTTCAATCCAGTGGACACTTGTAGGTGAGGGGACACCCCATCTCACTAACATGCTAGTTCAATCCTTGGACACTAGTTTGTAAGTATCAAACCTTCCTTTTACTGCTCATTTCTTGTTTTTGTACCTTTGTGTTTGTGGGGGATTGTTGGATAACATCCAAGTGAACGCGAAGCTGTTCGATTTGGTGCGCCCCGCCCCAAACGGGCGATTGTCCGCCCGCACGGGCGAGACGATTTCTTTCTTCTTCGCCCAGTTCTTTCCTTGCGGGCCCGACCAGGCGGATTCCGCCCGACCCGCCCATGCGAATTCTTTTTTATGCGGTTTTCGGATTTTCGCGTTTTGTGCTGCTTGTTTTTATATTTTATATAAATACCTCCTTCTAAAACCGAGAGAATATATATGGACTCTCTTGAACCCTAAAAAAAAAAAGCCTACCTATTCTCTCTGAGATTTGAGCAGTTCTGGAGAAACTCCAATCCTTGATTTGGGTGCACGGAGTCGGGGATCGTTGTGTGAACCTTGGGCGACGAACGTCATCAGGAATCTGCAACGGAGATGGCGAAATTTGTTTCTATGGCAGTGGCCTCCATACCACCGCGCAACGTTGTTTTTGTGGAATTCAATCAAGTTCAGTTGATTGTTATCTGCAGATAAGTTTCTTCTCTTGATTGTGTATCAATATAGTTTATTTATTTGTTCTTCATGAATACATTAATCTAACTCATATTTTCAACATCTTCCAATAATTCTCTTCATTGATTGTGATAATTAACTTTCTTCCTCCATCGTTTAGTGGTTTATTTTCTCCCAGATGTTGGATTATCTTCTCTTACCTCATTGGAAATTCAAATGGCTAGCAAGATTGGAGATCTGAAGCTTCAAAATATTTTTTTCTCCTTCGCTATTATACTATAGGTAGCTGCAGTTGGAAAAGATCGATGAGTTATCATCACACCAAAAACACTACGTGATTCTATAGTCGAGTGGAACGAATATCATTAGTAAAGTACTCCCTTGGTTTTTTAAAAATTGCAATATTTTTATTTAGGAAAATCAAACTATCAACTTTGACATATTATTGTAATTTTTTTTATACGTAAAACTATAGTCAAGTGTAGGGTTGTGCAAAGACCAGGGTCAGACCGGAATCTAGATAAGATCAGAATTTGGACCGGACCGAAAATTCCGGTCCGGTCCTAGGTCCAGAGAAAATCCCGGTTCCGATTTTCAGGTCCGGACCGGAATTTCTGATTTTTTTGTAAAAAATAAAAGTTTATATATTAAAAAAGTTTAGAAGAAGAAAGTTAGAAAGTCAAAAACCTACTATTTATTATCTTTAGGAATATTGTAATTTAAATTTTAATGTATTTAATTTATAAATATGTTTAAATCACATAAAAAAAGTTTTTTTTTTTACAAAATTATTGATTCCGGTCCAACAGGTCCAAAATCGGACCGGACAGGAAAATTTCCGGTCCAAAAATTTTCCAAATTCCGGTCATGAACTGGTGAACGGGGTTGGAGGTGGAGGTGGAGGAGGAGGATGGGAGAGGGAGGGGGACGGCCAGAGATGGGTCTCGTTTTGGCTAGTGGTCGGCGAGGGAGATAGGGAGGAGGAGGAAGAGGAAGGTGTGGTGGCTGGTAGGACTTAGGAGGGGAAGTTGTGGTGGCTGGTGGGAGAGGAAAAAGAAGACGTCACGGAGTAGTTAGGAGAAAGATAAAGTCGATTTATTGGTTTAATTGTTTTAAATTAGAGTATGTAATCAAAATTAATTTTATAAAGTAAGAGTAATATGGTCATTTCACAACCCAAAACTTACCAAATAAGGAAAGAAAAAAAGTGTAGCATCTTACTTAAAACATCCGTTATAGGAAAGTGTAGCATCTTATTTGACGGAGGAAGTATTAAACTTTGTTCACTTTTTTAATTTTTAGTTGGATGAAGTTTGTGAAAAGAGAAAAAAGTGGAATCAAATAGAGAAATAGAAACTTGAATGGACTCGATTCACAATAATTTATTGTGCAACAGGTGTCCTATGATATAATCGTTTTTTTATTTGGTTTAGTCAGTTTCTATTTGATATAGCCAGTGTTTTTATGATATAATCACCTTTTGTATAGTTAGCTTTTATAGTCAATTCTGATATAGTCAGTTTTCTTATGATATAGTTGGGTTTTTGTCCTAATATAGTCAGTTTTGTGTGATATAGTCAGTTTGAGTTCACAATGACCTTGTTTGGCAATAAGCAGATTAGTTGTTACTTGATTTGACTAGCTAATTGTTAGTTGTTTGTATAAAGGTGTTTGGTAAGTATGTAGCTGATAATACCAATAGAAATTTAACACTTACTCCATTAGCTTTTTAAAATTACTACATTTTCACGGTTTTCAAGACATTTTAACCTTTATTTTGTTTTATTCATTTTAAGTAAAAATTGTAAAAATTTGGTATTATAAATTTGTGCATCGAGCCGAACCTAACAAGACTACATTTGAGTGCACGCCAGTTTGTGGGAGACGAATCACCGGCGAGAATAAGGCGGTACACCACCGGCAGGACTAAAGCGAGCGGTGGAGAGAGATGCGAGTGAGAGAATGGCATGGGGTGAGAGAGAGGAATGGGGTTTAGGGATTCGAATGGTGGTGGCGTTTGGTTGTGGGTTTGGAATGGTGGTGCTGGTGTTGTCGTGGTTTTGATGGTGGCGGTTGGTGCTGGTGGTGTCATATTTGGTTCAGGTAGTGGCAGGGTGGTGGCTGCTGGCGGTGGCAGGTGGTACTGGTGGATCCCACGTGTTGGTGGAATGGATTATTTATGTTACTCTCTCCGTCCCAGAAAGATCTGAACACTTGTTGGGACACATAGTTTAAGGTGATAAGTTGTGGTGTGGTTATCAAATGTTATTTTATTTGAAAAGTAGATGTGATAGGAGTTGGTGTGGTATTTTTTATTAGAGGAGAGAGAAAGTTGGGTAACTTTTTATTGATAAAAGGTAGATTGTGGACCAAAGATGTATAAAAGAAATAATATATTAATGGTGAGACCATGCCAATAATGAAAGTGTTCAAATTAATTTGGAACAAACATAAAAGGAAAGTGTTCAGACTATTATGGGATGGAGGTAGTATTAAATACTTGTAATCACATACCCCTCCCCATTTAATTATACACTAACAAAAATTGCATCGGAGTCTGTGGAACCAAAAGTGTAGCATCTTATTTGATACGGATGAAGTAATGTAATGAAAAAGAACAAAGGATGTATAATCTTTGATGGTAAATGTTGTGAATATGTCCATTGTCCTCATTTTGGCCAACGAACAAGCTAGTAAAAAACTAAAAATGTAAAACGGAAAATTGCTGCCATATATTGGTGCCATGCCACAGCTCCCCAAGACAAAACAAGATTATAAAAAAAATGCATATTTTTTCCCTTTTTTATGTTTTTTACAGGCGCTTTGTTTCTGGTAAAAATCTTTAATACTTACAATTTACACCAAAAAAAAAAAAAAAACAAATCTAGCTTTTCACTACACAACACAACACAGTTAACACGCATCAAATTCACGATTCATAATCATGTAGTTTTCTCTATCTCTCGCTAGCAAATCCGAAACTCAGTCGTCTCTCTCTCTGTCCAAAATATAAAACCAAGTAACCAACCCCATAATCAATATAGTTTCATCCTTATTTTATACCAAAACTAAAAACAAATCAACCAAAAACAAAAACACGCAAAAAATCAAAAATCTACCCTGAAATTCCATCCAAATGATTCCCCCCAAATTAATTCCCTAGATCCATTTCGCTTTCTTTCCTTCTTTATACGTCTCAAATTAACACTTAAAACCTCCCTCAACTTCTCCAGCTTAACAACAACTAATAACAAAGAAGAAGGAAAATATACAGTAGAGAGAGAAAGTAAAACGATGTCGTGTCAGGTTGTGAAAGTGAGGAGAGAGAAAATTGCCGCATGCATGACATGCCCTCTCTGCAATAAGCTTCTCAAAGAAGCCACCACCATCTCTCTTTGTCTTCATACGTGTAAGTTTTATTATATTTGCTTCAATAATGTCTTCGATTTCCTATATTTTCTTTATTCTAATTTATGGGTTTGTTTATTTCTTATATATTTTCAATTGGGTTCTTTTTATTTTGTAATTTTTCGAATCCAATTTGTTTTTATTTTACGAATTGGGCTGCATTGTGTTTCTGTGATTTCTGGGTTTTGATTATGATTATATTTGAATAATTTGATCTGGGGTTGTGTTTTTTTTGCTTTAATTTGGGACTTGTTGATTTGGGAGTTGATTATTGGACGTAAAATAGTTTGTGGTAGTGTGAATTGTTTTGTATTTGTTGATTGATTCTTTACGTGAAGTTGAATCTGTTATTCATCATGCAAAGTTTTCGCGTGAATTGTAATTTGTTCTTTTTTTGATGACACGTAGGTGATGGATGTCTGATTGATGTATTTCTTACGAATTGTTGCTTTGTCAATAAAGTTAATATAGTTCTCTCTTTGGTCTACGCTGTAGTTTGAAATCGAATTTGTGACGAATCGAATTCGTGTCGTGTGTTTAAAGTCTGCAATGTTAGCTTGATTGAGTTGCTGAGTGTTGATTATATGTGCCATGCTCGTGTACTTTCAATCTTATTGGGAGTTTATTACTGGTTTTTGAATTGATTAGCAGTTTAACATGAAAATTTTTGGCATCATGTAATGGTTGTTTGTGTTGTCTACTCGATTGCAGTTCATGAATCAATGTGATGGATTGATATTATGCACTCACTGATCTTGCAATCGTGTCTTCAAATTGTTGCTGACAGTGTCTTCGTGCTTTGAACTGGATAAGTGTGCGTAATTTTCTTCGTGGTTAGTTTACGTAAATTGACTTTCCGTTGTATGGGTGTGAAACGTCCTAAATCATAGAAGGATAGGAGATCGATCTCTTATCTAGTGTAGTCGAGATTTGTGCAGTTTTAGATATGCTTCAACGGCTTATCAAGTAGATTTATTGCATCTGTAATGATATGGGTATCATTAGCTTTTTCGGGTTGTACAATTCATTATCCGATCTATTAGAGAGTGTTCTACATTATTGTTGTCTATTTCTTTATATATAGCTATTTGACAGTTTGGCTAATTAATCTCTTGTGTGATATTATTGTTTGTGGTGGAAATTCCTTTACTTGGCGAACACTGAATTACGCCAACCATCTCATGTTTCCTTCTTAAGGAGGTCTGATATAACCCCAATGATTTATTTCTGCCTGTTTTTCTTTTATTGTTTGGGTTTTAGATATTTTTACTGCCATTGTAATTTGTATCCTAATCTTTTCTTTTACCTATCAAATTCATAAGTTTATTTTTGCTGCCAACATGAATTTGATAAATTGGATCTATGACTTTGGTTATGAGCTTCCATGTGTAAGTTGCTGAATTTGCACCATCATTTTGAGGAGAGTAACAAATTTTACGAGTTGGGACAAATGAGATGATATTGGCTCATCTGCTAAATGCTGATGCATTACAAATTTGAAATTTCCCCAGTTTGCAGGAAGTGCATTTACAGAAAGATTTCAGATGAGGATGTTGATAGCTGTCCGGTGTGTAACATTAACCTGGGCTGTATTCCAGAGGAAAAACTCAGGTTTTCTGCATTTCTCTCTCTCCTCTTGCTTGCCCTCATTCTTTGGTATCTGAAGCCTATAAAGTGGAATCTCATAGCAGGTGAATCCCTTTTTAGAATTGTAGATGATGATGCCTCTGACCGAGCACTCAGTTATTTGCTTGCATGATGAAAAGCCAAAGATATACTTTACTGGGGTGCGATATGATAATCACATTATTGAAAATAGTGTTGTCAGTGAAGATTTTGCTATGTAATTTTGACTTTAGTGTAAAAACTCTCTGTTTCCCCGTCTGACATTGCTACTTATTAATACCAAATGAGCTATAACTATTGAATATTTGCTTTTGGAGTGTCATTAATTATCACACATCTTCGTGTTTTTCTCTTAGGCGTACTCATGTTCCCCTTTGGCATAATACAGGCCGGATCACAATCTTCAAGATATTAGGGCCAAGATTTTTCCTCTTAGAGGAAGAAAAGTTGAGGCACCTGAAGTTGCCCCTTCAGTTTCCCCACCTGCTAAGAGAAAGGAGAGATCACTGTCATCTTTAGTGGTGAGCACACCTAGAGTATCCATGCAGGCTGGTGTAACTGGTAGAAGAACAAGAGCTGGTGTAAGGAAAGGTTCTGCTCCAAGGGGTGCAAGTCCCGCCACTGAAGAAAGTCCTAAAAAGGAGGATGATTCCATGGAAGAACGCCTTGATGGATCAAGCTCACCTGAGACACTGAATAAAATCATACAAAATAAGAAGCAGGTGAATATTATAGAAACTTATTCCTTTATGCCTAGAAGAATCATACTCGCTCTGCCTCCACAATGCTGTGAGTCAGAAAATCTGAAGCTTCAAATAATATGGGACATCATGACAAATGCCCTGTGGTGCTTGGACTTGGCAGAATGGCAAAATTTACACATGGATGGGTGTTGAACTACTATTTTCCAAATATTCTGAATTTTGGCCCTTATAATGAAGTTTAACGTGTCTCCATCCATGTTAGGGTGTTGAGTACCATATGGGTACTCAGAACTGCCTTGAGATGAAAATTACAGTTTGCATAATATAGAAAACACTTTACAGGAAAGTTTATAAGCTGCAATTTGGTTAATAGATTGGTTCTCCTGCTATCTGCAGAGTTCTTCTGTCAAATCTTCCAATGATCAAAATCGTGGTGAACACTTGGAAAATAGCAATGAAGGGCGAGAAGGAAAAGTTGATTTGTGGAAGCCCTTAAACACTCTTGTCGAGGCTGCAAATAGAAGCAAGTTTTGTAAGGCGAATTTGCAAGGGCCTTCTCATGTTAAAGCGGACCCATCTTGTTCTGGAGATGCCGATATAATTATGAATAAGACCAGAACGGAAGAGAATGGACTGAGAGCTGAAGTCCAGGATAGCAAAAGTGGCATGCCAACTGTCCCAGGGCCAGCAAAACGTAAGAGGTTACGTCCGTCCAACAGGAACCGGGCGACAGCAACTGCAGAATCATGCAGTCCGCAGGACGTGGTAAATGAGGCACGTCGAAATTGGAAAGACGGTCCAATTTGGTTTTCATTGGTTGCTTCTGAGGATCCGTAAGTGAACATATAGCTTTAGCCTTGAGTATGCGTATTCTCAAATATATGTCGTGATGAGTATTCGTATTTTTTGCCTTCCTTCTATTGACTTCTATATTAAAATTCTGCAGGGAAGGAGGTGAACCCCTGCCACAAATATCTGCAGCTTTCTTGAGAGTAAAGTGAGTTTATGAACTCTTCGCATCTAATAGTTACAACTCTCCATCTCTGTTTTCCTTGTCTCCTAAAACTGATTTCGCTTGTTTCTCTTGTTGTGGACCGGGTGAGGGGGTGGGGTGGGGGTGTGGTGGAGGTTAGTGATGGTCATGATGATGGAATATCCTTGCTTCAATGAATGAGCCAATGGGTCAAGTATTGACTTTACTTGCTAACTATTATACCATTTGCGACTTATTTGAAGTTCATAATATAAGAAATTTCAATCTTCTGTTTGCTAATTATATAATGTTAAAAGAAAGGGATGACATTAAATTTCAATGGGATACTATATCAAAGTATGAAACATTTTTAAGAATCTGAGACATGTTAGCAAATATGAAATTTAGATTATAAAATTTTCTGGGTATGAGCTAATTAAGATATTTCCCTTATGGTTATTGATAAGTGGATGTTACTGTTCTGCGTTGTGCTCTCCTGATAACTGACTACTGATGTTACTTGTTTCTTCTATTTTTTTTTTACTCTGTCTGCAGGGATGGAAGCATGCCTGTCTCCTCTATTCAGAAATACATTGTTAAGAAACTTGATCTCTCAAGTGAGGCTGAGGTGAGTTTTAAACAAATCATTTTATTGTTCATCATCGGTGAAATACCCGTTCACATGTGATGCTATGATGTTTCTTTAATGTTTACCACCATTACTTTTTTGTAAATGGTGAGAACGCTGGCTTAAAAGAGGTAACTTGAGAGGTGATTGAGCTTTGACAATATTATGTTTTTCTTGCGAAATATATATAGTTGCATTTATGGAAGCACCTGGAAAGTCAACGCCAACAGAAATGCTAACATTACTTGGTAACTACTTTTAGCACGACTGCAGGACCATTAGAGCAAGGCATGCATAACACAAGTACTAAGAGATATATGTATGCTGGTATTTGCCATAGGTGTCTTAAATCTGTATTTATCTGCCTCGTTTTCCCTTGCCTGTTCCAATTATACCCTTGGAGAGTGTGGCAGATACGGTAAAGGACTTTTCTTTAGTTTGAAGAACGGTTTTTTTTTTAGGTTGCTGGACTTATTTGGAAGGAAGGCACATGAAGAGTTCATGGATGTCTAGTTAGAGCCAATTTAAGGTTTTTTGAAGTGTAATTTTGTGTCTTTTTGTCTGTCCTCCATTTTCCCATTCTATGTATCATGTCATGATGTATATCAAAGTCTCCAAATAAGCACGGAAACCTGTGAGGCCTGAGGTTTCCTCGTTTCTGTTCCCCGAACCCCAACTATTTCCGTGCTTATGCAGCCTGGAGATGGCTGGAACCTGAGCTTTCCTATTTCAGAAATGGGACAGAATCGTTTCCATGTTATATAGGTCACTGTTACCTTTACCTTTGGGAGGAAAACATATTGCAAGATGCCAAAATCAATTGTTTCAAGAATATTCCTTATGGAAGCAAGTTCTCTATCCATTGATTTTCTGCAATTTCTTTGCTCATCTTCTGGCTGGATTCGCTGATAGTATGAATGAAGAGAAAAAATTCCATATTGTGGTCCCTGAGTGTGCTCGTGTTGTCTATTAAAAGGATAGGAAAGCTGTCTCCTTTGTCGACGGATTTTAGAGCTTGTTGCTCGTCTGCTGATCCTTTGGTTTTTCCTTTTTTTTTCATGTTCCTTGCTTTATGATCTTTGTGGGATTGTGTTTTCTGGGTCAGGGTCTTCCCTGATTTTTTGTTTAAAATTATGTTAAATTAATGAAGTAAATTACTAAGAGATATATGTATGCTGGTACTTGCCGTAGATGTCTTAAATCATCCTAATCATTTAAATCATGGATGCTTATACAATACTCGTTGTAGGTCCAAATAATGTGCCAAGGACAGCCGGTGTTGCCTCACCTGAAACTAAGCAGCCTTTTAGATGCGTGGCTTCGCACTTCATCAACCCAAGAGAAGGTACAGACTTCTGTAGGTGACTCTGCCAAGGAGTTTGTGATGGTCCTCTCATATTCGCGAAAAGTTGCAACCCCAATTTCGTGATGCTGCAGTAATAAAGGCCTCGACTATTTCCCATTTATCATCTTCTCTTAGTTTAATACAGAGTTAGGATCATTATTAGTTTGCTGGAACTATTTTCTCTGAGATGAAGTTATTGTAAGAGCTCACAATTTTATTTATTATTATAGAACTACAGATTGGTTGTTTGCGCATTGCAATCTGCAACCTACCAATGTAAATGAGGTTGGACATCACAGTTCTTTTTAGTGGTATAGAAGATGATAAATTACAAGCAATTTTTCTTGTTTGACCCTTTTTTTTCTCGTTTGTTATAAATAAGATATTTAAGCATTAATATATACATGGCCGACACTAGTAATGACTTAAGGGTTGCCTATTGGTAAAGGTCTTTTACACTAAAAAAAAAAAAGTTGGTAAAGGTCTTTTTTTCTTCTTTTTTCATTCTCCTGAAGTCTATGGATAAGCTTCCTTTTGTTGTTTACGCTTGCTATTTATAGGTGGTAAATCTTGTTCATCCCAAAAACTGTAACAATGTTGTTTGTGAGTTGTGACTACTTAATAAAAATATGTTGATATTTTAGTGCTTCAAACAAACGTAAAATACTTTCTGAACAATCGAACACAGCTAGGAGGATGTTTGACTTTTCCTCTCATCTTTCTATTCCCTTTTTCTTAGGTTACAATTTACGTAATTAATGCATTTGGTTGTAAACTTGTAACAATGTACATATATATTCACCCTATTTGGATGTGATATTATCACTTTATAAAATAGATACTTCCTTCATCTCTTATTGTATGCTCCATGTGAGTTTGACATAAGTTTTAAAGAGCGTATTCTAGTTTATTTTTCTTGAACTTGTATGAGCTAAACTTATTTGAACTTATGGAAATATAATAAAACTTATTGAACTTGCTAAGAACTCATCTAAACTAATTGAAACTTATGATATAAGGTGCTTGAACTTATTAAAACTCATCTAAATTTAACAAATTCTAACAAAAACAAGTTCATGAAATAATTTAATTACAAGAAACAAAGCCTCAGTAAGCATATCAACAATATAAGTAATACAATATAATTGACACGTTTACCCTTCTTACTCTTTATTTTCGCTCTGAAGCGTATGTGTAGATTGTAGTTGTATGTAGTAAATGGGAACTCCCGATTCGGGAAGAAGCTTATTGTGCTATATTGAACTATATAATCCCTGACCTTGTTGTGAAACTGTCTATCAGTTCTAGACTGCGACTAACGTGTTGCGACATGATTGCCCCATCTTGTACTTTAATCTCCCAACTAAAAATTTGCTAAATTTACATATGCTTTAGTCATTTTATGTTGAAGAAGATACATTCAAAAATAAATGCTAGACAAGATTTGCGGCAGCAGCACTATATGGTTGCTTGATCAGCACAGTTCAAAGTGTTGGACTTATCTCTTCATTCTGCGTCTCCTTAGAGAGCTGTGGCCTGTGAGCCAAGTAACTTCACGTCTTCATGAAGTGTTGGTAGTCAAGACTTTTATATTGCTTACATCTTTATATTGCTATATATCTAGCTACTAGACTATCACCTACATCTTTGTACAAATTGTTAGGTGCTCTTGTGAGCAATTAGAACTATGTGCTCCTAAACATATTTTTTTGCACATTTGTCGTACATGAGTAAAATATAAAATGTGTAAATATTAAATGTACACCTGGGAGCACTATGGAGGCTTTGTTATCTTTATTCCCTAATCATTATTATTAGGCGTGACTTTCCTATCTTTTAAGAAAGTTGTTGATCTTATGTATATTTGCTATACTTGTAATTATATCTTTTAGGAGTCATATATATCTTTTAAGGTTGTATATATATTGGGGTGATTCATTAAATGAAAGTTAAGCCGTTTACTCCTAAACACTCTCTAATTCTTAACATGGTATCAAGAGCTTTCTAAAAACTCTTAGATTTTTTTTTTTCGATCCTGCTTCTCGACGTTCTTCCCGAGTTTGTTATTGGTCGTGATTTTTTTTCCTTTCTTTCCGCTGCGTATTGCCTGTGTTCTTCGATCACTCATGGGGGACTCCAAGATTCCTCGTTACGAACCGTTTTCTGAGTACTACTTACACCCTAGTGAAGGGACTGGTGCTGTCATCAGTCCGATTATGTTGACCGGTGACAATTACGAATCATGGTCTCGTTCTCTTCGCAACAATCTCCGCGCCAAAAATAAATTGGGCTTCATTGACGGTACTATTGATGTTCCTGACTCGAAATCTCCCGATCTTCCTCAATGGGGTATTGTAAATTCTATGCTCGTTGCCTGGATTTTTAATACCTTAGATGTTTCTGTGCGTTCTACTATGCGCTTTCCTGATAATGTCAAATCTTTATGGGATGATTTACGTGATAGATATTCTCTTGGTAATGGACCCCGTATTCTTGAATTAAAAAATAAAATCCGTGATTGTCGTTAGAGTGGTCGTTCTGTGGCTGTTTTTTTTTGGTGAATTACGACAATTGCAAGATGAACTTCTGAGTTATTGTAAAATAGCGGCAACCGCAAGGAGGGTACGAACAGTACCCATTTTGGCTACGGGCGCAAAAGTCTCTGTATAATCAATTCCAGCAACTTGCCGATTACCATGGACCACAAGACGTCCCTTAAGACGTTCAACTGCTAGTAGAGGTGTATTTAATTTTATACACCCAACCACTACTAATAGCACGTTTACCAGGGGTAAATCTTCCAATGTCCGTGTCCCATTACGTTCTAAGGCATCAATCTCATCTTTCATTGCCTTACACCAACCAGGATGAGATGCAGCCTCGCGATAAGACGTTGGTTCAGTACCTTTTGTAACAGCTGCCAGAAAACAGCGATGGTTGACAGAAAAATTACTATAATCAACACAACAAGCGATATCAAAGGGCTTACCAGAAGAACCAGACGGAGAAGGAGGAGCAGTGGATGAAGCGGGATCTTCCGCTACTGTTATTTCCTGTTTCAAAAGTTATCTCAATTCTTGCTTTCATATGAAAGATTTGGGTCTTTTGAAGTATTTTTTGGGCATTGAGGTTGCTCGCAGCCCCTCTGGTATTTTTCTGTCACAGCACAAATATGCTTTGGATGTCTTGACTGAAGCTGGTATGTTGGGTTGTAAGCCCATTGAGACCCCTATGGAGCAAAATCATCGACTGGCTCTCGTGAAAGGGGTGCCTATGGATCATCCTGATTCCTATCGTCGTCTTGTGGGTCGTTTGGTTTATCTCTCTGTCACTCGCCCAGAGTTGAGTTATGTTGTTCACACTCTGGCACAGTTTCTCAGTGATCCTCAGATTCCTCATTGGGAAGTTGATCTTCATGTTTTACGTTATATAAAGGGCAGTCCAGATCAAGGTATTTTGTTGCGTTCTGAAAACAATCTATTGTTTCTCGCTCATCTGCTGAAGCCGAGTATCGTTCCATGGCCGTCACTACTTGTGAGTTGAAATGGTTGAAGTCCTTGTTAGCTTCTCTTGGTGTTCTTCATCCTTCTGCTATGCGCCTATTCTGTGATAGTCAGTCTGCTCTTCACATTGCTAAGAATCCTGTTTTTCATGATCGTACGAAGCACATAGATACAGACTGTCATTTTGTTCGCGATGAGTTGCTCGATGGTCGTCTTTCTACAGCCTACGTGCCTACTGGTCATCAGTTAGCTGATATTCTTACTAAGGCACTTGGCCGACGTCAGTTCCTTTTTCTACTTTGCAAGTTGGGCATTCGTGACTTACATGCTCCAACTTGAGGGGGAGTATTAGGCGTGACTTTCCTATCTTTTAGGAAAGTTGTTGATCTTATGTATATTTGCTATACTTGTAATTATATCTTTTAGGAGTCATATATATCTTTTAGGGTTGTATACATATTGGGGTGATTCATTAAATGAAAGTTAAGCCGTTTACTCCTAAACACTCTCTAATTCTTAACAATTATTATTATTATGGGTGATTATATAGTTATAATTATCATCCTAAAATTACTAGGCACTGCCTTAACTTTACACCGCATTTTCCAATATACCCCTCACCCCACCCCGTCTCCATCTGTCATTGACCCTTTCTCCCTCTCTCTCTTCAACAACCCTTACTCCTCGACCCACCTTATTTTGTACCACACCTCCTCCACAAACATCATATCACCACCTTACTTTGCACCACACCACCACTGGAAAGTAGGGATGGCAATGGATCGGAGATGGGTCGGGTGGAGCCGCTCCATCCGCCCCATCACCCGCGACCCAAAACTCCATCCACACCATCCATCACCCGCCAAAAAATTCACCCATATCCGCTCCACCCATCATCCGCGGGTGGGGCGGGTGGAGCGAGTGGGAAACGGGTGATACTAGGAACAAAAACTGTTTTTTAGACTTAACAATTTTAAAGAAATTAATATATGAAAAATTAATCATAGTCTCATAGATTAACAATAAAGTGACAAAATGTCAATCTTCTTACACACCAAAAAGTAATTAGAAGTATTTTTTTTATCCCTTAAAAAAAGTAAATATTTTTTTAATTACCTTAAATGACACATGTCAGTAAAAAAATAATTTTTTATATTATATTATATTATATTATATTATATTATATTATATTATATTATATTATATTATATTATATTATATTATATTATATTATATTATATTATATATAGGTGGATAATAGATGGATGGATGGAGCGGGTGATGGGTCCAAAAAATATCATCCATATCCAACCCGACCCACCACCATCACCCGTCAGTCACCCGCTTCACCGCGGGTGATCACCTATTTATTCGGGGCGGGTGGGTGGATAATCCACTCACCCAAGGATAATTGCCATCTTCTACTGGAAAGTGTGTCACTAATGCCGGACTAAGGTGAGAGGACAAAATGTCAAACTGGCAAGGGTAAAATGTCACGTCAAACTTCTTTTCCAGACGTTTTGGGGTCTTTTTACGAAAATATAAAATAATTAATACCCTTACTCCTTGGTTTCTTCCCAAAGCGATTGGGAAAAACAAAAAAATATATGGTAGCAGTAGCTACTTTGAGCAAACTTATCTCGTACTAACAACTTATAAAATAAACTTGTTGTTGGACCCCCTTCGATGCATAGAGTAATGTAATAAGATAGAAAAGATGTATAATTTGGAGTTGATGTATCACAAGTAAGTCATAGTTTAGAGGTAATAAGATCATGGTATTACGAAGTAAGAGGTCATAGGTTCGATACCTCTTACGCAAATTTTTGATCATTTTGTAAGGGAACGTCATGTCGGAGGCAAATGGCGCCACTTTAGCGTATTAGGTGGGGTGACATATGACAACATACAATGCTTGTCTACTTGTTTTAATAATATATAGTATTTTATATGCACGTGATGCGTATAAAATCATATAAAATACTGCATAAAAATACAGTAGGTAACAGTTTTTGGAAGGGAAAAGACGAAGAATCGATAATTTGTTTACTGTGTTTTGCATTTCTTTTTAAATCAAAAATTATAAAGTAGTATGTAACAATTAATCATGGAGAGGGAGTTGTGCTATTGAATTAGGGTTTTTATTTAAAAAACTTATAGTTAATAATGTTGACTTTGAAAATTAACGTTTGTAGTTTCCACTAAAGTAGTTAGTTTGTTTGTGGTTTTGCGATTTTGTTTATTTTTTTTTAGTAAATCTGATATTGAAAGATGGTGTAATCCCCTTGATTGGGGTTATGCCTTTCATTGATAATATATAGTAAAATATACAAAGTTAGGATCTAAGCTATACAAAGCAAGTATCACAGAATAGTAAACTAGGCATAAATACAAGATATACAATATCATAAAGATATACTATCTAATAGAACCCCGCAGTCGAAGCGGGAGCAGGGCAGATGCTCAGGCTGGAACGAAAACGAGTGAAAAGGTGTCGAGGAAGTCCTTTAGTGAAGATGTCAGCATACTGATACTCAGAAGGAACATGAAGAACTCGGATGTGACCAACCCGAACTTTTTCGCGAACAAAATGAATGTTAAGTTCAATGTGTTTGGTTCGCTGGTGTTGAACTGGATTGCCGGAGAGATAGACGGCAGAAATGTTGTCACAAAAAATAATAGTTGCATTACGGATAGGTAAGTGAAGCTCAATGAGAAGATTCTGTATCCAACTAGTCTCAGCTAAGGCATTAGCAACGCTGCGATATTCAGCCTCAGCATTGGATCGAGACACAGTAGATTGTCTTTTGGAGGACCAAGAGACAAGGTTATCACCAAGGTAGACACAGTATCCAGAGGTGGACCAGTGAGAATTAGGGCAGCCAGCCCAATCAGCATCAGAATAAGCAGTCAAGGTGTGAGATGTAGAAATAGAGAGTGTAAGGCCATGATGGAGAGTACCTTTGACATACCGAAGAACCCTTTTGAGAAAGTGAAAGTGAGGTTCACGAGGGTCATGCATGAAGAGGCATATCTGTTGAACCGCATAAGCAATGTCATGACGGGTAAATGTGAGGTACTGAAGGGCACCAGCAAGACTGCGATAGAGAGTAGGGTCCTTGACAGGAGAACCATCAGTGGCACTGAGTTTGGACGATGTATCAACAGGGGTATGAACTGGGTTGCAACCAGTCATGGAGGCACGAGCTATAATGTCCTTTGCATACTGACTCTATGAAAGAAAAAGACCAATGGAGGAACGAATTGCAGTAATGTCAAGGAAGTGATGCAGGTTGCCAAGATCAGTCATAGCAAACTCACGAGACAATGTATCAATGATGCGCTGAAGTAGAGTGTTGCTAGATGCTGTCAATATGATATCATCAACATATAGTAACAAGTAAGCCATATATGTACCCTGTTTGTAGATGAATAAAGAGGCGTCACATATATTGCCTGTAAATCCCTGCGACAAGACAAAGTTGGCAAACCGCTGATACCAAGCACGGGGTGCCTGCTTAAGACCATAAAGAGATTTGCGGAGCCGACAGACATGATGAGGCGAGGAGGGATCAACAAAGCCAGGAGGCTGATGCATGTATACTGCTTCTTTAAGGTCACCATGAAGAAATGCGTTCTGGACATCAAGCTGATGAATGGGCCAAGAACGGGAAACAACAAGACCAAGAACTGTGCGAAAAGTGGCCGGTTTAACAACCGGGCAGAATGTCTCATCACAATCAAGACCAACCTGTTGGTTTTTACCATTACCAACTGGCCGGGCCTTAGATCTAGCCAAGGACCCATCAGAGTTGAATTTATGGCGATACAACCATAAACTTCGAATAATATGAGCACCGAGAGGGCGAGGGACCAAATCCCAAGTATGATTGTCAATTAAAGCGCGATATTTATCCCGCATGGCAGTATTCCAGTTAGTGTCACGGAGGGCGGAGAGGTGGGATTTTGGAAGAGGGAGAGGTGCTTTGTGGTGGTGGTAGCAGCAAGGAAGTTGAGACGGCGACGGGGGGCTTTGAAAATGTCGTGCTGGGCATGAGTCATTATAGGGTGAGATGGAGGTGGGATGGACTGTGAAGAGCGAGGAGGTTGGTGAGGTTGGGTGGGGCTTGTGGCAGTGGGTTGGGGAAGGGGTTGAGTGTGAGTGAGAGGAGAGGAAGTGGTTGGGCTTGGTAAGGGAGAGGGAGTGGGCTGATGTAAGGGGGAGTTGTGGGCCGAGGGGTTAATAGGGGAGAGGGGCTGGGTCTCGGAGGGGAAGGGACATGGGTGGGCCGGGTTAGGGATTGGGGTTGGGAAGGGACGCGGTTTGGGGAGAGTGGGTCTCGAGGAGAGACGCGGGTGGGCCGGGGGAGGGTGATGAGGTTGGGGAGGAATGCGGGTGGGCCGGGGAGGGTTAATGGGCTGGGGAGGTGTGGGATTAAGCTGGGCAGCATTTGTGGGCTGCGTGGGACTGAGAGGGGGGGTAGGGTGAGTAATTGGACTGAGAGTAGGCCAAGGGCAGACTTCGAGTGAAGTCAGGGTCCAAGAAGTGATAGGAAGAGGGAGGAATAGGAGTGTGGGGGGTTTCTTCGAAGGGAAAAACTTGCTCATCAAAAGTTACATGTCTAGATAGGATGATTTTGCTGGTGGAGAGATCAAGACAACAATAACCCCGATAGTTAGAAGGATAGCCAAGAAAGACACATCAGGTGGAGTGAGTAGCAAGTCTGAGAGGGCGTTTGGCGGAAAGATAAGGATAGCAAACACAACCAAAAACGCGAAGATGATCATAGGATGGTTCTTTGATATAAAGAAGAGAGGTGGGGGAGCGGAAGCGAAAGAGTTTTGTGGGCAGAATATTGTGGAGATAGACAGCGGTATGAAGGGCCTCTTCCCAAAAATGTAAGGGAAGAGAGGCATGATAGAGGAGAGCAAGCACGATTTCATTAAGTCGACGAATCATTCGTTCAGCTTTTCCATTTTGAGAGGATGTTTGAGGGCAAGAAAATCGGAAAGTTAAACCATTTGCCACTGCAAACTGATGAAAAGGAGTGTTGTCAAATTCACGACCCAAATCACTTTGGAAAGATTTTATCGAACAATTAAATTGGGTTTTGATGAAAGTGCAAAACTACTGTAGGAACTTAGAGAACACTTCAGACTTATATTTGAGGGGATAGACCCATACATAGTGAGTATAGTCATCAATGAGAACTAGATAGCACTCATAGCCACTTTTGCTTAACAAGGTAGATGTACATACATCACTATGAATTATATCAAAAGGTGCAATAGTGGTTGAAGTAGAATCATAAAACATAAGTCTTTTGTGTTTACTAATTTGACAAGAATCACAAAGAGAGGAACTACGTCCTTCATTAAATTTGATGCAAAAATTTATTCTAAGAAAATCCATGATAGGAGAGTCGGGGTGACCAAGACGTTCATGCCACAGATCATAAGATGAACGAGCAATATTGGCCGAAGAAGGAGTGGATGAGGTTGGAGAAGACACTGTATAAAGATCCCCATTACTGTTGTTCCTCATAATGATAGTCCCACTCTGAAGGTCCTTTACAGAAAAACCATTAGGGTCAAATTCAACAGATTCATTATTATCTTTAGTGAACTGACGAACGGAGATGAGATTTTTGATTATTTGAGGAGTGTAAAGCACATGGTTAAGGTTAAGGGTGCGAGTTTTAGTGGGGATGTGAGAAGTTCCGGAGCCAATAACTGGAATAGAATTACCATTGCCAACATAAATAGAACGAATCGAACTTAAATTAGATTAATTGACAATCGTACCTGGATCCGCAGTCAAGTGAGAGGAGGCACCGGTGTCCATATACCATTGAGAGTCATCAGGTTGTTGTAGGACATGGTTTGGAAAGCAGCGCCAATATTCGTGGGCTCTAGAGCATCAAGGTCAGTGATATGAGCTTGACCAGAAGTGCGGATAGACGAAGGAGGACGAGAAGGTTGGCCTCGCCAAGTAGACTGTCGAGGCTGCCATGAGGAGGCCCAGCCTCCTTGGGTCGGATACGGGCAGGGGGGAGGAGCCCAATATGGTGGGGGGGACCCCACGGAGAGTAGTATGGAGAGTGAGCCGTGGTGGGCAGCTGTAATGAGGGCCTAGGAGCCTGCTGTTGTGAGCGCTGAGATGCGCCACTGTGGCCACCACGCTGCTGTCGCGTGTTGTTGCGACGGTGGTGTTTGCTGCCACCACGTGGCTGCTGGGGACCACGGGGCTACTCGGTCCAGCCCAGATTTTCAAGCGGTGGGGAGGACGGAGCAAGGAGAGCAGTGGTGGGGGTGGTGTTGTCGTCGCGAACCGCTTTGCGTTGTTGTTCGAGTTGAAGCATGCTACGAGCGGTCTCAAAAGATGGAATTTGTTGCTTTATAAATGATGCCATCGTATCATATTTCGTGGGGAGGCCACAAACCATTTGAAGGACAAGACGTTGTTGAGTGACCGGTCTATCAACGTCGGATAATTGATCGGCCAAGTCTTTAAGGCGTTGGCAATCGTCATCAAGAGAGGACATAGATTCAAGCTTCAAGTTATTGAATTCATGTTCTAAGGCAGCAGCCCGGGAGCCTTTGTTGTTATGGAAGATTTGTTTCAGTTTATTCCACGCCTCATGCGCCGTAGAATTGTTTTCAAGGACCCGCAAACAGAGGTCATCAGAAAGAGAACCATAAATCCATTGAAGGACATGAGAATCTATTTCTGTAACACCCCAAAAATTCGCTCCTAATTTGTCAGCTTATTTTTCCCTTAATTGATCTCTGCTCACTAAAAATTTAGTGTTTTACTCTACAAATAATTATGTCGTATAAATTTTTTTTTTGTCAACTTGTTAAAAATCATATTTTTATAGTAAATGTTGTGGTTATATTTATCTGGGGAAAAATATTATTTTTATATGGTAGTTAAAATACGCGTTAGGTTACATTATGTATTTTATCGATTGGTAGCGCGTTTGGACCGAATTCGTAACAAAAGTGGTACGACCACCTTTCGCTTGTGCTGACCGAAACATGTTGGTGATGGAGTTAAAAATCGGATTTTTTTTCTTTAAGCTTTTGACATCCTTGTAACTTCCAAATTGATGCCCTCATAATTACCCAATAACTTAGCCTTTGTAACCCCCATTTTCCCCCTTTTAATTAGCCACCTTTTGGTGTATTTCTTTTACATAAAAATGCTGCTCACCTTACTCCATTTCTACCGTGACTGTTGAGGAATGAAACACAGAGTTTCCATCTTTGATCTTCCACAAAGATTCATCCACCATCGTTGCTCACCAAAAACTCACCATTATTACTCACCCTTTCTCACATGTAATACATAATATATCTTCACTCTTATCTTGGGATTATTAAGCTCTTGTTGGGGTTGCTAGGTGGTGATCACATGGAGGTTGAACAAGCGCACGGCAACGGTAACTAGACGACTTTGCTTCACTCCTCCAGCTGGCCCAGGTAACTAACGGCGATCTGAGTACGATTAGAATTTGTTTAAGTTTAATCTAGTTTTAATACTAAGTTGGGTTAGTGTTGATTTTAGGAATTTGAGTGGGATGTTATATGTTGTTGTCATGTTTTTTTTTTGTGTGAATTATATGATTATGTGATTATTTAGGGTGTTGTAGTTTGATAGATATGATTATATATAACCGTGAATTGTAAATTATGGATGTTATTTTAGAGTATAGTTTGTTCGTGTTCTTGGGTTCATGTATGGCATGCAACTTGTTATACTTGTATTATGAGACTTGAGAGATTATATTGTTATCATGGCATGATGTAATCTGATATGATTTTGTAGTTTGTGCAATGGGTTGTTGCCACCACACCACTAATGCTACTGCTAGTTCTTGTTTCTTCTTCCTTTAGTTTTCTGGTTTTGGAGATGTTGTGGTATTCTCTTCCCTCTAGCTTTGTGCGTATTACATGATAGTGTAGTAGAGTGTTGAAGCATGCTTTGCTTTTCATTTTTTTTGTCTTCTAGCGTGTTATACTTGGTGGTGAAGAGGAATTAGTGTGGACTAAGTTCTGATATGAGTTCTACATTTTGTTTTACTTTTTTTTTTGTTTCTTTCTTCTAGTTAGTGTTAAACTATAAACACATGCTGGTTCACCTCATGAACTTCTTTGTAGAAGTTTTGCTGTACCTTCGAGATTAGTTCTAGCGATTGGTTTTGACTTTCTTGTTGTGATTTTACGTTATTATCTTTAGGTAAGCTATGTTTTAGTTTATGTCATTTTGTACTTAGCAATTTTGATAAGTTATTACTGTGACCATGTTTTCATGAGGTGTTATTTACATAAGTATATGATAGGATTGATTTAATTATATTAAGATGGATTGGTTTGTTTGTATCAAGTAGGTATTATGATAATGTTGTGGTTTTATAAATCAATATCTAAGTTGTCGACGTGTCAGTACTCGAGGGAGAATAATACTGTCTTTAGTACCGTTTTGCCAAGAGTTATGTACCGGGGGTATTATAACTAACGTTGTAATTAACCTTGTACCCAAACTCAAACAACGAGAGTGTAGTAGTTGGAGTTTCTGATTATACTGCGTATTTGGTGTATAATTATGTTTTAAGAAAGGTTTATTCTTTTTTTAGTTAGGCGAAATGATTTTTATTAGTATTATTTATTATTATTATTATTTTGAGAAAAGTGTTATTCTGAATTGAAATTCTTGGGTTGTGATCCTGGATTTCTGCTGATTTGGTGTAAGGCCTTAAGGGCATCCGCTTGAGTTGATAATGATTTGTTGACGATTATGAGTATTATTTTTGTTTGAGAGCAAGATATCCGGAGTGACGGAATCCCAAGGTGAAGAACATGCAAACCATAGGACGGAATCCTAGGTATACCTTGGTTTTGTTGTCGTCCGAGAGGTCGGTGAGGACGGAATCCTACATCGCATCGGGAGTATGGCCATTCTTAGACACAGGCAGTAGGGAACGTAACCCATAGGCTGTCTGGAGGTTGCGATCTAACATTACGATAGGAAGTGGGTTGTCCACTAGCGTTCAGCTCTCTCTCTCAAACTAACTTTATTATTTTATTATATTAAACATTGATGGTTTATATTATTGATCCTTGACTTTATATGTAAATTTATTTATCCATTGTTTATTATGTTATCTTTACACCATTGGTATTTTGACTTGTTGTATTGTCTTTGTCTAAATGATTTATATTATTATTTGAGTTGTTGTCTTTATGACTTATTTATTAATGCTTGATAGCTCCTATATGGATCCTAATTGGGCTGGGAGAGCTGTTAGTTACTCCCCACTGATTGTGGATGTTGTTGTTATATTTTGCAGGTAAAAATGAAGAATAGCTATTTTGGGTTGTGGGATGTGAGGGAAAGACTTATTAGGCTTATGAGACTTTATATTTTATCTCTATTTATATTTGTTAAATTGGGTTTATGAGGTTGTTCTGCCTTCGTTTGGATATTTTTGGTTTAATTTAATTTGCGATTTAAATTTCAAGTTTGATTAGTTTAATTTGAACTGTAGAGTGACATCACCGTCTTGACGTTATTTCCGCTATCGTGACTCCTTCAATAAGTTCTTTTATTTTCTTTAATTTATGTCTATAATCGGACGGAGTGTTACAATTTCAATCCAAGTATTGTACTCTGGGTCGATTTTAGCCGGAGGTGCCGTGCCATCAATATGATGCAGGACCTTGTACCCACGAGCATGAAGTTTGAACAGTTTCACCCACGCGGAGTAGGTGACCTTCGTGCCATCAAGAACTCGTACTTTGTGTTGAATATTGCCGACGGTGTAAGCCGGATGAAGTTGTTTGGTGGTCGGTGTTTCGGAGTTGTTGGGTATTTCTTCGCCAGCCATCGTCGGAGCTGATGGTTAGGGGAGGTGTGTGTTTAGGAGGGCCGATACAAGGCAGTCGTGGAAGCCAAGAAGGTGAGGAAGGAAAAAAATTTCCTAGCTCTGATTACCATGAAAGATGGTGTAATCCCCTTGATTGGGGTTATGCCTTTCATTGATAATACATAGTCAAATATGCAAAGTTAGGATCTAAGCTATGCAAAGCAAGTATCACAGAATAGTAAACTAGGCATAAATACAAGATATACAATATCATAAAGATATACTATCTAATAGATATATTGTTCTTTTTTATGGGGTTTGATGTCCCCCTCCATTTCTGTTATAGACTAAAGATAGATTTAGCAAGTTCTAATACGTTTAGATACACTCTAATAACAAGTTCTATTTATTTTTTTAGGAAATACTGTAATAACAAGTTCTAATTACTTGAATAGAATACACCTGATAGAGATGACTAAGTCATCTTCTGTAATGTTGTGATAAAGATGACTAAGTCATCTATTATTATCATTTGCATAGTTGTAGCGTTGAGTTAGTTAGTCAAAGATAATATTAGAGTTTGTTAGTAAGAGATAATTCTCTTTCTCTCTATGTAAACTGATGCGCTCAAGTTATACGATGTTCTTGTGGTATTTTAGGTGCACATTGCTAAGGGATTTGTTCGTAATTGTTAAGGTTTGCATAAAAATCATCCTTAGCGGAAGTTCGGAGTTTTGCGATATAAGTTGTGTTAATGTCATGCATTCCGAGCTTCCAAGGTAAAATGCATTTGAGCCGAGCATCACAAGCCACAAGCTCGCCAAGCCAAGCTCGACCCAGCGCCCAACGCCCAGCTCACCCGGCAGCCATCGCACGCCCGGCGAGCAAGCTAGGCCATCGCACGCCCATCGCCCATGTGCGCGCGCCCGGCGCCTCGAGCCAAACCCGCCCAAGAAGCCAGCTCGCACCTCGCGAGGACTGTCGCACCTCGCGACCTGCCTGCTCGCACCTCGCGAGGATTATCGCACGGTGCGACCTGCGTGGTTTGGCCCAATTCTTCAGCTCGTTGCGAAGGCAGTAGCTCATCGCACGGTGCGACCTGTACCGCACCTCGCGACCCCTATGGCGGTTTAAATGACGGCTAACTTTTGAGCCTTAGTATAAATACTAAACTTTGTTTTTAGACCTAGGGGGCAGCAGCCACAAGGAGAGGGAGTCTCCAAAACTCCACTCCTCTCTTGTTGTCCTCTTTTTTTAGTTTTTATTTTCTAGTTTAGTTTTAGTAGATTTCAATTATGGGATTGGCTTATGCTATGCCGATTGTAGCTTGAACCGTTCTTGAACGAGATTAATATGGAGCTTCAAGCATTATTGTGAGATCTTTCCTCTCTATTTAGTTTCTTTGATTATGGTTTAATTTCTATGAGTGCTTTCTATGGTTTTTGCATAATTATGCTAGGAACGTTACTAGTTTGATTGTGTAATTAATCTAATGCTAGATTTAAGAATAGGATCGGATTGTTTTATTCTTTTATCAATTGGTAGCAAACTAGGGAGTAACTTAGATGCGAGATCGTCTTGGTTATTTCTTGGGGAAATTGAATCAACCTGTTGAATGTTTATCGCTTGTATGACGTTAGCGGTGTCTATTGGTTCTCTCGTGTTTATTGCTTGCTATGGGATTGAACTTAGACGCTATCGGACTAGGTTATCCTTTAGTTAGGGTTTGATAGTCACGCTGATCGTGCTATTCAACTAAGAATAAGGAGAATGCGAGATTAATTCTCAACAATAGATAATTATGGAAATAATTAGAGTCGAGGTTAAATGATCGATAATGAATTGAAGTCGATGTTAATCGGATTCAAGATCTTCCTATATTGATTTCTCATTTTGTTTATATGCTAGTTAGTTTTAGTTTGTTCGTAAATCTACTTGAAACCCCCCCTTTTGTAATTAGGTTTCTCGGCCCTTAGCTTAATCTAGGTTTTGAATCACGCTGAATATAAAACTCGTCCCTGTTTCCCTGTGGATACGACCCTTACTTCCATTATACTTGCTTAGTGTAAAAGAGAGTAGGAGAAATTTTATCTTTGGCCGGGCGGCGTTCACGACAAACGCGGCCCGCCAAATTTTGATTGTGGCGTTGGAGTGAGTTCAATTCCTTTGAGATCCTTCAGGATTTGAGCTCACATTTTGGTTGTCGTTTGGTGATTATTGTTGTCGCGTCTTTTTATTTTTCAGGTGAGCTCGAATCTAAGTGTGGGGGAATCATCGTCCCTTACGTTTAGGTTTTTGAGCGGATGTTGTTAAGATGTGATGATGATGATGTAGTTGATGGGGAGTGTAGGTTGGTGTCGTTAGTTTGGGTGATGATTCATTTGGTGATCCTCATTTTGAGTTTACTCGAGGTCGAGTAAAGTTCAAGTGTGGGGGTATTTGATGCGCTCAAGTTATACGATGTTCTTGTGGTATTTTAGGTGCACATTGCTAAGGGATTTGTTCGTAATTGTTAAGGTTTGCATAAAAATCATCCTTAGCGGAAGTTCGGAGTTTTGCGATATAAGTTGTGTTAATGTCATGCATTCCGAGCTTCCAAGGTAAAATGCATTTGAGCCGAGCATCACAAGCCACAAGCTCGCCAAGCCAAGCTCGACCCAGCGCCCAACGCCCCACTCACCAGCAGCCATCGCACGCCCAAGCAAGCTAGGCCATCGCACGCCCATCGCCCATGTGCGCGCGCCCGGCGCTCGAGCCAAACCCGCCCAAGCAAGCCGGCTCGCACCTCGCGAGGACCGTCGCACCTCGCGACTCTGCCCGCTCGCACCTCGCGAGGATTATCGCACGGTGCGACCTCGCGTGGTTTGGCCCAATTCTTCAGCTCGTTGCGAAGGCAGTAGCTCATCGCACGGTGCGACCTGTACCGCACCTCGCGACCCCTATGGCGGTTTAAATGACGGCTAACTTTTGAGCCTTAGTATAAATACTAAACTTTGTTTTTAGACCTAGGGGGCAGCAGCCACAAGGAGAGGGAGTCTCCAAAACTCCACTCCTCTCTTGTTGTCCTCTCTTTTTAGTTTTTATTTTCTAGTTTAGTTTTAGTAGATTTCAATTATGGGATTGGCTTATGCTATGCCGATTGTAGCTTGAACCGTTCTTGAACGAGATTAATATGGAGCTTCAAGCATTATTGTGAGATCTTTCCTCTCTATTTAGTTTCTTTGATTATGGTTTAATTTCTATGAGTGCTTTCTATGGTTTTTGCATAATTATGCTAGGAACGTTACTAGTTTGATTGTGTAATTAATCTAATGCTAGATTTAAGAATAGGATCGGATTGTTTTATTCTTTTATCAATTGGTAGCAAACTAGGGAGTAACTTAGATGCAGATCGTCTTGGTTATTTCTTGGGGAAATTGAATCAACTGTTGAATGTTTATCGCTTGTATGACGTTAGCAGGTCTATTGGTTCTCTGTGTTTATTGCTGCTATGGGATTGAACTTAGACGCTATCGGACTAGGTTATCCTTTAGTTAGGGTTTGATAGTCACGCTGATCGTGCTATTCAACTAAGAATAAGGAGAATGCGAGATTAATTCTCAACAATAGATAATAATGGAATTAATTAGAGTCGAGGTTCAAGGATCGATAATGAATTGAAGTGTATGTTAATCGGATTCAAGATCTTTCCATATTGATTTCTCATCTTGTTTATATGTTAGTTAGTTGTAATTTAGTTATAATCTACTTGAAACCCCCCTTTGTTATTATTATTAGGTTTCTCGGCCCTTAGCTTAATCTAGGTTTCGAATCACGCTAAGTACTAAACTCGTCCCTGTTTCCCTGTGGATACGACCCCTACTTCCGTTATACTACCTTAGTGTAAAAGAGAGTAGGAGAAATTTTATCTTTGGCCGGGCGGCGTTCACGACAAACGCGGCCCGCCATAAACTTATCTTTGTAAACTCTTATCTATACTCCTACGTTGTATAACAGTAGATCTCTAGAGCTGTATAAATAGTGTTGAACAATCTCAATATAATTTCAAGTTTTCTCTCACTCTCTTCTCATAACTCTATCTTGGTATCATGAGCCTTGATCTTTTTCAGCTTCCGCAACCCCACCTCCCTCTCCACGCCTCTCCTCCCTCTATTCCATGGCTACACCATAAATCATGCTTGCCGATACAACAAGCAATGGTGACCAAAGTGTTCTCCTTTCTCTCCATGCTTCCTCTTCTTATTCAATGTTATACTGTGCACTCTACAATCCTTCTTCAGTATGGCTGCACATTTCTCCTCTCCCTCGTCTTGCATGGTTGCATTGTTGCACCATAAAAAAAACCTTTGCCGACACCGACAAGTGATGGTGACCATATCAAACTTCCTTCTCCGAAAGCTTCAAACCAAAATCACACTTCCGCTCAACTCTTTTGGCACCCCGTATTTCCTATACCAAGATATGCCAATTATCATTTTTTTTCTCTCCAAACCCTTTAGGGAGAAACAACCCCTTTTCGGCACCCCATAGTTTGTCTACCAAGTGTTGCCAAACATACATTTCTGTAATCCCCCATAAATTTAAAGGATTTTATAAATATATTTTAAGTATTTATATATTTATATTTTAGTTTAAATGATTTTATTATTTAAAGAAGGTTGACTATTTTAAAAGTCAAAGAATTATTTTAAGGATTTAAGAATGTTGAAGATATTTTAATTAGGCATGCTTTGAAAAAGGTTTGAAATATGAATTTGATTTAGAAAAGAAGTCTAATGGACTTGAGGAACCCAAATTCTAAGTAGATTAGGAAAGAGGAGTTATATTGATGCTAGGAGTCCTCATTTATCAATCCTAGTTGTCATCGAATTCTATTTAAACTCAATCTCCTTTTCCTAAGCCCAAAAGGAAACCCTACCTATAAATACCTTAAGCCCAATTATTTTACCCTACACAAAGATTTATTTTTCTCTCTCTCTCAAAACTCACAGCTCCTCCTCCTCCTCTTCCACGTGAAATTCAGCTTTCTTCCTCTCAAGTTTTTCTTTCTTCTTCTTTAAGTAACGCTTTCTTCTTCACTAAGAAACGTCACCACACCACCGTTGACCACCGTTGACCACCGTTGACCGCCGCTACTGCCGCCACTGCTCTCCCTTGGCCGGCGCATCATCACTTCCTCTTGTGTTGGTTTAATTCTTTTCTTTTTCCTCAAGTTTTCCATTAAAGACTATGTTTTTATGCTTTATTTTAATGTTAATCATGATTATCAATGTTAATTTACTGTTTTAACGAATAATCTTGATTCATATATATATTATATTATAAGAATAAAAATTCAGATTTGTTTATTATTGTTAGATTGAAGTTTTAATAATTAAAGCATGGATTTTTAGGGTGTTAATTATTAGAAAACCATAGTAGCATATTATATACTATGAGATTTATTTAATTTATGATTTTAAGCATGTTTAAGAGGGTTTAAAGAAGGTTTTATGATTTTATAAGTTGCTGGAATTTCAGAATGTATTTTATCTAGGGAGTTTTAAGAATTTTAATTGCTAGTATGGTAGTACTATGCTAGGAATTAAAAGTAATTGAAGTTTTGATAGTAAAATCAACTTTTAAATATGTTTAAAGGGGATTTTAAATATTTTAAAGTTGCTGTCTTTTTATTTAAGAGTATTGATTTTAGTTATATTTGATTTCTAGGTGGAGAGTATTCCGTATGAGATTTTTAAAGGGACTAAAGTGGCCAGTCGACTAGTTTACACAAGGTACGTACATACCTATGTGATAATTGAGATAGTATCATGATTTTATGAAGGAGAATTATGTAGTATCATATATAGGAACTATGTTGAGTTCATGTATGATATTTATTATGTTGGATTTTGCATGTTTTATGCCGTGGTGCAAACATATTGATTATGAGATTATATTATGAGATTTATATCATGTTTGTATGGAATATTGATGCAAGCATGTTGGTTGGGAACTTTAATTTATTAATTCACATGGGGGAATTAATATATTTATTAGTATTGGATCATGTTTGATCATTGTTCCCTTTTTGTATTCACTACTTTATGAGGACTGTGGGCCTTATTTGGTAAGTTGACAAGTTATGCCTTTGAAAGGTAAGATTGATTGTTGGCTAGGTTCAACAAAGTAAGAAAGGTTGGAATTAAAGATGGTAATCTTGGATTGTAAGTTGTGATCACTTATTAAATCCTAAGATAAAAGAAGTTCAGTTGTGAATGTTTGAATTATATTATGTGTTGCTTGTATGTGTGTCATAACAAGTAATAAATTGTTAATCACGTAAAGTGTAACTTGGATAGTAATAAGCTTTAGACTGGTGCACGTCTGAAGTTGGACAATCAGGAGTTGGGGTACATGGTGAGCGTGCCATGGCTTTTTCTGGGAATTGGATTGATCACCGTTCCTCTTTTTATTCAAAGGTTCCTCGATATCGCAGGTCATTATGGAATACGGAGTCGCGCCCGTATTTCGTCTTCCTAGGTGAAGGCTGGTTTTTAGTTAGACAACTCGGTCCAATAACTATTCCATTTAATATAATAAAAGATGATTAAAGTTTAGTTCAGGTAGAAGTTATCGCGAGAATGTTATATTGTTGTATTATTATTTATCTCTGTTTATTATTTCTTAGTATCATGATTAGGATTGTTTATGTATTGTTATGTAGTACTCAGCTTTGCTGATTACGTGCTTTGTTTGTATGTGTTGATCATGGCTTTGCCTTAGCTTATTGATCCTGTGATGACCCAATTTTGGTGAGCAGATTCTCTAGAGCATTGACATTTACAGGTTCGCAGATGTAGCATCATTGGGAATCTGGGAATGGAGAGCTTGTGTAAATTTAGTTTATCATGTTTTCTGCATTAGTCGGATCATGTTATTATAAGTTGGTTTGATAGACTTTATAGAGTGGTTTATTTTTGAAGTACTTATTTAATTATTTATAAAGTTTAGTTTGATGTTTTTCCACTGCAAAATTCTGAATAAGCAGATACGTTATCACACGGGCGATAATACTTGGGTAATTCTCTAAGTTTTATATTATAAAGGTATTTCTGAAAAGAGAGAATTATCGGGGTGTTACAAAGTGGTATCAGAGCTTTATGTTATTTTCAAAACTTTTAGGCGCCTAATTAACTTACTAGTTATTTGAATAAACTCTTAGAATTGCTCATACTTGTTCATTTTATAGGAATATGTTTTTTTTTATATACAAAATTTTTTTTTTAAGAGGACCGAATTTTTTTTTTAGAGGAGTTCGAAATTTTTTATGGTTCGAAATTTTTTTTATTTTGTCCGAAATATTTAAATTTTTTTTTATTGGCCGAAAAAAAAAAAGAATTTATTTTATCTCGGGATTTTTTTTAAGATGTCCGAAAATTATTTTTGTTAGTCGTAAATTTTTCGACACTTATTATTATTATCTTATAAAAGTGTCTGCATTATTTTTCATGCCTTTGAAGTTTTACTTGTTGCATTGTGAGAATGGGTAGTATAGGAAGGGCATATAGGATAGAAATATTATATGCCTGCATTGAATAGCTAGTTCAGCATGTTAATATTTTTCTTCCCTGCTAACTGTTTATATATTTCTTCCCTGCTGATTGTTATATTTTGTGCATATGATGTTAATGGCATCTTTTTATTGTTATTGTTGGGAATTACGTACAGGGAGAGTACTAAAAATGTTATTGAATATATGTATTTGTTGTAGATCATTAATCATGTCTGCCAGATTAGGAAGCCATTATAACCCCATTGTTCTGAGTGACGATGAAAGTGATGAGGGCATTGCACCTGTTGATGGCAATAACTATACCAGTCTAGATTGGACTATGCGTACTCTAATAAGGAGGGAAGTAACCAGTGATGATGAGCTCATTGTGGAGTTCGACCATGCTAGAGGCCAAACTAGAAAAGATATCTATCGTGCATGGTTCAGGTTTGAAACTGATTCAGAGTCAGAGGATAAAGAGCCTCAACCTTCAAGGAGATCTAAACGACAAAGGAGATATGTCGCGTATTATGATGAGGACATAGATGAGTCTGAAGATGAGATCTTCGTACCTGAGCTATACATAGAAATTGAGGATAAAAATGATAATGTGGTACCTTAGGTTACTATTTATATTTTTTTAGCAAAAAGAGGAAATAATATATTATAATCAGTTGGTTAGTCGACCAACAGTGATAGCATAGTTTTATTTTATTTTTTTTTCTTCAATCATGGTTTTCTTTAGGAAGGTATAATATTATAGCAACATTCATTTTATTTAAATACCCGTTATGGAAGAATAAAAGTTATTATTTATTTATATGAGTGAGTAAGAAGTTATTCTGGGCACGTGATGGGAATATTTTTATTTTCATTATGCAATTATATTCTTGCTTGCTTGTTTCTATTTGCATGTTGATGTGAATATAATTTACATGGATGATTATGTGATTATTAGAGAACATTTCATGTTGAACTTGGAACTAGTCGAGAAATTGTCTGTTGATGTGATCTATAATGATCAAATCAAATGCTGCCTTCCTAGATGGAAATGTGAGTTATGCTGGAACCTAAAGTAGAGTTATATTACTTACAGGTCCCGAAGTAGAATGGCTAACAACAACGATCGAGCTGCTGCTATTCGCCTCTTAGCGGAGAAATTGACTCAGGAGAGAGCTTAGCGTCCTGAGAGTGTCGGGGATATTTTGAAAGGCTAGCTAAGGTTAAGCCACCATATTATAAGGGACAAGCTAACCCTACCTTCCTAGAAAACTGGATTAGGGAGTTTGAGAAACTTTTTGAGGTTGTAAACTGCCCTGAAAATTTGAGAGTGGGTCAGGCTGTGTTGTACCTTAAGGATAAGGCCGATTTATGGTGGAGGGAGAATGGAGCTAGACTGAGTGCTATAGAAGGATTCAATTGGGATGCTTTTGTGACTGCCTTGAGAGGGAAGTTTTACCCTGCGTTTATGAGGAAGCAGAAGGCCCAGGAATTCATTAATCTTAGGATGGGTAGTATGACCATTTCTGAGTACTACAGTAAATTCATAGCACTGTCGAGGTTTGCACCCGAGGTTGTAGCTATTGCGGAGTTGAAGGCTCAAAGATTTGAGCAAGGGTTGACTGATGAGATACAACTGGGGTTAGGAGGTGAGACCTTTACATCCCTAGATATTGTATATGGGAGAGCCGCCCATATTTATGGACTCCAATCGAGGCGGGATAAAAAGAATCCTGTGGTAGGTGAGAAGAGGAAGGACTTTAATGCTGGGGGAAACCAGGGGAATTTCAAGAAGAGTAGGAATGGTAATGGGAGTTTCCAAGGAAACAATATCCAGGATAACCGCAATAGGGGTCGAGCGGAAAGAGTGTATCACTGCAAGAAGTGTAGCAACAACCACCCTGGTAGAGACTGTAAGGGGGACCCAGTGATTTGTAACTACTGCCTGAAGAAGGGCCATATGGAGTATGAGTGCTTTGCTAAGCAAAAGAAGGAGCAAAATGGCAATGGGGGTAGTAGCCAAGTAAGGTCTGGATTTAACCAGTCAGGAAATCAGGGTTCGAAGCCTGCAGGGGCGCAGAACAATCAAGGAAGCTATGGCAAGCCTGCTAGTGAGAACAACCAGAACAAAGCTCCGGGAAAACTGTTCGTGATGAGTCGCAATGAAGCTGAACGATCTTCCGACGTAGTGTCTGGTACTTTTTCTGTTAACACCGTGCTAGTTAAAGCATTATTTGATTCGGGGGCGACTTATTCTTTTGTCTCGTCATCTGTTATTAAAAGTCTGGGGTTAGTAGATTTTAAAGCAATTGATTTGCCTGTTAGTATACCTACTGGTGAGACCATAAGGTGTACCAAGATGTTTAGAAACTTGCCTCTAAAGATAGGAGACTGTGTTTTTCCTTCTGACTTGATAGAGTTTAATCTGGGAGACCTAGATGTAATTTTGGGGATGGATTGGCTAAGTTTATACAAGGCCAAAATAGATTTTGAAATTCAAAAGGTAGTTTTAAGGAATCCTTTGGGTAAGCTGACTTCGTATAGACGTTTTGGGAAATCCAAGAACTTTGGGGTTATCTCCGCAATGCAAGTAAAGAAGTTGATGAAGAAGGGGTGTGAGTTGTATTTTTGTAGTGTGCAAGATGTGAGCAAAGAAGTTGGGGTGAGTATCGAAGATGTTCCGATTGTGAATGAGTTTATGGATGTGTTTCTGAGTGAGATTTCGGGTATGCCGCCTGTTAGAGCTGTTGAGTTCACCATAGACTTAGTTCCTGGAACTGCTCCTATATCTAAAGCACCCTATAGAATGGCACCTCCGGAAATGAGTGAGTTAAAGATGCAGTTGCAAGAATTGTTCGATAAGGGTTATATTAGACCTAGTGCATCACCTTGGGGAGCTCCTGTGTTGTTTGTCAAGAAGAAATTAAAGATGGAAGTATGAGGTTGTGTATCGATTATAGGGAATTGAACAACGTAACCATCAAGAATAAGTACCCTTTGCCTAGAATCGACGACCTATTTGATCAATTAAATGGAGCGAGCGTGTTCTTGAAAATTGATTTGCGTTCGAGGTATCACCAGTTGAGAGTAGCTGATAAGGATATACCTAAGACTGCATTTAGGACTCGTTACGGTCATTATGAGTTCACTGTAATGCCTTTTGGGTTAACCAACTCACCTGCCATATTTATGGACTTAATGAATAGGATCTTCCATGAGTTCTTAGATAAGTTCGTGATTGTATTCATTGATGATATTCTGATCTATTCGAGGAATGAAAAAGAGCATGATGAGCATTTGAGGATCATATTGGAGACGCTTAGGAAGAACCAATTGTATGCCAAGTTCTCTAAGTGTGAGTTTCGTTTGGAGAGGGTAGCATTTTTGGGTCACTATGTGTATAAGGAGGGAGTCTCCGTAGATCCTGCCAAGATTCAAGCTGTGAGTGAGTGGCCAATTCCAAAGAGCGTGTCAGATATCAGAAGTTTCTTAGGTCTAGTTGGTTATTATAGAAGATTTGTGAGAGATTTCTCGAAGATAGCAAGACCTATGACCAACTTGATGAAAAAGGAGTCAAAATTCGAGTGGAGTGAGAAGTGTGAGGAAGCCTTTCAAATTTTAAAAGAACGTTTGACCTCCGCGCCTGTTTTGACCCTACCTGATGGGAATGAGGGATTTGAGGTATATAGTGATGCTTCGAAGAATGGTTTGGGATGTGTGTTGCAACAGAATGGGAAGGTGATTGCGTATGCGTCACGCCAGTTGAAACCTTATGAGGCTAATTACCCTTCCCATGATCTAGAGTTAGCTGCCATTGTGTTCGCTTTGAAGATTTGGAGACACTACTTGTATGGGGTAACTTGTAAGATATTCACAGACCATAAGAGCTTGAAGTACATCTTTACCCAGAAAGACCTTAATATGAGGCAGAGAAGATGGCTAGAGTTGATAAAGGACTATGACTTAGACATCCAGTATCATGAGGGGAAGGCAAATGTAGTCGCTGATGCGTTGAGTAGAAAGTCGAGTCATAGCATGAACGCCTTGATAGTACCTGAGGAGTTGTGTCGAGATATGCAAAGGCTTAGCCTAGAAATTCTAAATCATGGGGAGATCGAGGCAAGATTGAGTGATGTGTCATTGGGATTGTCAATTTTCGACGAGATCAAAGAGGGTCAAGTTGGGGATGAGCACCTAGAGAAGATTAAGGAAAAGATGGGCCAAGGTAAGGAAAGTGATTTTAAGATCCATGATGATGGTAGTCTGAGGTTCAAGGGTAGGTGGTGTATACCACAAAAATGTGATGAGCTTAAGAGACGTCTTATGGATGAGGGGCATAATACACCGTACTCTGTGCACCCTGGGGGTGACAAGCTGTATAAGGACCTTAAGCAGATCTATTGGTGGCCAAACATGAAGCGAGAGGTAGGCCGAGTATGTGTCTAAGTGCCTAACTCCGCGGAAGGTGAAGATAGATCACAAGCGACCCATGGGGAAGATCCAACCATTAGAGGTTCCGGGATGGAAGTGGGATTCCATATCGATGGATTTTGTAACTGCTTTGCCTAGAACAAGGAGTGGCAATGATACTATTTGGGTTATTGTGGACCGTCTGACAAAGTCGGCCGTTTTCATACCGATCAAGGAGACATGGAAGAAGAAGCAACTTGCGAAGACTTATGTTAAGCATGTGGTGAGACTGCATGGAGTTCCAAAGGATATCATTTCTGATCGTGATTCTATATTCCTTTCTCAATTTTGGCAGAAGGTCCAATTAAATCTTGGGACAACATTGAAGATGAGTACCGCCTTTCACCCCGCGACTGATGGTCAGACTGAGAGGACTAACCAAACTATGGAGGATATCTTGAGAGCATGTGCTATCGATTTTCAAGGTAGTTGGGAGGACCAATTAGACCTGATTGAGTTTTCTTATAACAATAGTTACCATGCGAGCATTAAGATGGCACCTTTTGAGGCCTTATATGGACGGAAATGTAGAAGCCCCATTTATTGTAATGACTTTAGTGAAAATATAGTCTTGGGGACAGAGTTTATTGAAGAAACCGTTAAGAATATCAGGCTGATTCAGGCTAGAATTCAAGCTGCGCAAGATAGACAGAAGAGTTATGCTGACTTGAAAAGACGCGAAGATGAGTTTGCTATAGGTGATAAGGTGTTCTTGAAAGTATCACCCACTAAGGGCGTCATGAGATTTGGGAAAAAGGGCAAGTTAAGCGCTAAGTATGTAGGGCCATATGAGATTTTGGAGCGAATTGGGAAAGTTGCCTACAGATTGGCATTGCCAATGGAGTTTGAAAAGATGCATGATGTGTTCCATATTTCTCAACTTAAGCGTTATATTCCCAATGAACGTCATGTCCTAGAGCCTGAACGAATTCAGATCGATAGTAGCCTCACATATGAGGAAAGGCCTGTCCGGATTCTCGACAGAAAAGTGCGTAGTACACGCAATAAGGATGTCCACATCGTGAAAGTACTTTGGTCTAACCACGAATCTGAAGAGGCAACGTGGGAAGCCGAAGATGAGATGAAAAAGAAGTATCCAGACTTGTTCCTTGAGGTGAGTTACGAGGGCGTAACTCATTTTCTTTAAGGGGGATAGAATGCGATAAATTTCGCGCTTTTTGTCTATTTTTATGAGATTTTTATGCATATGTATGCCTATTTTGGGCAATTTGCACACGATGTTGCTAAAGAAGTAGACTCTCCGATAAGAAAGCGTGTTCATAAGTAACACAAGTGTTTGATGTTAGCAAAAGTGTGCACAAGTGGCACAATTATTGTAAACTTTCGAAAAGTTGAGTTCAAGTTTTGAAAAATATGTGAGTTTTCGTGTCAAATTTCGGGACGAAACTTCTTTTAAGGGGGGTAGACTGTAATCCCCCATAATTTTAAAGGATTTTATAAATATATTTTAAGTATTTATATATTTATATTTTAGTTTAAATGGTTTTATTATTTAAAGAAGGTTGACTATTTTAAAAGTCAAACGAATTATTTTAAGGATTTAAGAAAGTTGAAGATATTTTAATTAGGCATGCTTTGAAAAAGGTTTGAAATATGAATTTGATTTAGAAAAGAAGTCTAATGGACTTGAGGAACCCAAATTCTAAGTAGATTAGGAAAGAGGAGTTATATTGATGGTAGGAGTCCTCATTTATCAATCCTAGTTGTCATCGAATTATATTTAAACTCAATCTCCTTTTCCTAAGCCCAAAAGGAAACCCTACCTATAAATACCTTAAGCCCAATTATTTTACCCTACACAAATATTTATTTTTCTCTCTCTCTCAAAACTCACGGCTCTTCCTCCTCCTCTTCCACGTGAAATTCTGCTTTCTTCCTCTCAAGTTTTTCTTTCTTCTTCTTCAAGTAACGCTTTCTTCTTCGCTAAGAAACATCACCACACCACCGTTGACCGCCGCTGCTGCCGCCACTGCTCTCCCTTGGCCGGCACATCATCACTTCCTCTTGTGTTGGTTTAATTCTTTTCTTTTTCCTCAAGTTTTCCATTAAAGACTATGTTTTTATGCTTTATTTTAATGTTAATCATGATTATCAATGTTAATTTACTGTTTTAACGAATAATTTTGATTCATATATATATTATATTATAAGAATAAAAATTCAGATTTGTTTATTATTGTTAGATTGAAGTTTTAATAATTAAAGCATGGATTTTTAGGGTGTTAATTATTAGAAAACCATAGTAGCATATTATATACTATGAGATTTATTTAATTTATGATTTTAAGCATGTTTAAGAGGGTTTAAAGAAGGTTTTATGATTTTATAAGTTGCTGGAATTTCAGAAAGTATTTTATCTAGGGAGTTTTAAGAATTTTAATTGCTAGTATGGTAGTACTATGCTAAGAATTAAAAGTAATTGAAGTTTTGATAGTAAAATCAACTTTTAAATATGTTTAAAGGGGATTTTAAATATTTTAAAGTTGCTGTCTTTTTATTTAAGAGTATTGATTTTAGTTATATTTGATTTCTAGGCGGAGAGTATTCCGTAGGAGATTTTTAAAGGGGCTAAAGTGGCCAGTCGACTAGTTTACACAAGGTACGTACATACCTATGTGATGATTGAGATAGTATCATGATTTTATGAAGGAGAATTATGTAGTATCATGTATAGGAACTATGTTGAGTTCATGTATGATATTTATTATGTTGGATTTTGCATGTTTTATGCCGTGGTGCAAACATGTTGATTATGAGATTATATTATGAGATTTATATCATGTTTGTATGGAATATTGATGCAAGCATGTTGGTTGGGAACTTTAATTTATTAATTCACATAGGGGAATTAATATATTTATTATTATAAGTTGGTTTGATAGACTTTATAGAGTGGTTTATTTTTGAAGTACTTATTTAATTATTTATAAAGTTTAGTTTGATGTTTTTCCGCTGCAAAATTCTGAATAAGCAGATATGTTATCACACGGGCGATAATACTTGGGTAATTATCTAAGTTTTATATTATAAAGGTATTTCTGAAAAGAGAGAATTATCGGAGTGTTACAATTTCCTTCTCCAAAACCATCATGGAGAACCATAAACTTCTCTTATAAATAACTGTCACCATCATTACATCTCTCTATCTCTCCTCTAATGGTGGTGAAGGAACCCATATATTTTTTTCTCCCATACGATAAAACATTCCTCTTTCCTGTCAATGGCAAGTTGCAATCCAGTTAGCCCTCGACAAGAGCACGTTCTACTCGTCATGTTTGTTGTCGCTCAAACTCGCAATGGAGCTCCGACACTTCTCCTATGGTGCAACCCACATCTTTGATGTTCGCAACTTCCTCTACGACGTACCAAATTTTTGGTGGCCTCACACCCAAAAGGCCAAAACCCCAAATATCCTGGTTATTACTTTCTAATGATATGCTCTTTCTCTTTACAAAAAAAAAAAAAAAAAAAAAAAAAAAAATTAAGCACTATACACCACATTCGTTTCTTCTCTTCGTCACCCTCCTTTGAATTTTTTTATAAAAGCTCTTCTCTCCAATGGCCATTACCTCCATTGCCATTGCCACGAAGCTCGTCAACATCATTACTTTTTATCACCGATCAAGCGGCCATCACGTACTCATCTTTCAAGATTGGACTTTTCCTTTGGCCGTCCATCTTGCGGGGGAATGATAGAGATGACTAAGTCATCTTCTGAGTCATCTTCTATAATGTTGTGATAAAGATGACTAAGTCATCTACTATTATCATTTGCATAGCTGTAGCGTTGAGTTAGTTAGTCAAAGATATTATTAGAGTTTAATTTGTTAGTAAAAGATAATTCTCTTTCTCTCTCTGCAAACTTATCTTTGTAAACTCTTGTCTATACTCCTACGTTGTATAACAGTAGATCTCTAGAGCTGTATAAATAGAGTTAAACAATCTCAATATAATTTCAAGCTTTTATCGGAAATACAAGTTAGATTGATGTATTCATGAAGTACAAATATATATAAAATATTGATACACAATATAAAGAAGAAACTTATCTGCAGATAACAATCAACTGAACTTGATTGAATTCCACAAGAACAACGTTGCGCCGTGGTATGGATGCCACTGCCTTAGAAACGAATTTCGCCATCTCCGGTGCGGATTCCGGATGACATTCGTCCCCCAAGGTTCACACAACGATCCCCGACTCCGTGCACCCAGATCAAGGATTGGAGTTTCTCAAGAACTGCTCAAAACTCAGAGATAATAGGTAGGCTCATATTTTAGGGTTCAAGAGAGAATCAACCTTCTAAACTCGGTTTTAGAATGAGGTATTTATATAAAATATAAAAACCAAGCAACACAAAAAGCGGAATCCGAAAACCGCCAAAAAAAGGAGTTCGCCCGGGCGGGTCGGGAGGAGACCGCCCGGGCGGGACCGCAAGGAAGAAACTGGTGAAGAAGAAAAGCTTGTCTCGCCCGGGCGGGCAGACCATCGCCCGGTTGGGCGGGACAAACCAAGTTGAAGACTCGTCTTGCCCGGGCGGGTCGAGCGAACCCTCGCCCGATCGGGCGCGACGAGCCAGATCCGAAAAACTTCGCGTTCAATTGGATGTTATCCAACAATCCCCGACAAACGCGAAGTTAGGAAAACAAGAAATAAGCAGTAAAAGGAAGGTTTGATACTTACACACTAGTGTCCAAGGATTGAACTAGCATGTTAGTGAGATGGGGTGTCCCCTCACCTACAAGTGTCCACTGGATTGAACTTGCAAGAGAGAGAAGGGACCCGATAACACATATCTTACCCTCAGAGCTTGAGAAACTCCGCGTTATCCATGAATTGCCTCTTGAACAACATACAACATTGTTGATCATACAATTCATAATCCTTTTAAGACAAGTCACATGTCTTTCAAATGATTGTGAACATACACACAGTTCAACAATCCTGGCCATCACCCTAGGATTCCAGTGAGCGCTCTAGAATGCCTACAAGTACGACATTCGACAGAAGGAGGCCATCCCTTCACACTCAAATCTGATGTTCTATTACGTTCAAATATATTTGAATCAGCCACGAAGGCCATAGAATCATCATGTCCATTATGTTCAATTAAATGAATCAACCATAAAGGCCATGGACTCCAACACAATCCCTGCCGGTTGCCGCCGAGTACCATCAGCTCCACTTGTCAAACCACCATAAAGGCTATAGACTCTCACGATCCATTAGGTTTGAACAAAGTAGACCATCCCTTTTACAGGACTATGATACCGACCATGTGAGATCATGCACAAGGCATCACAACGGTGTAACCATCAAGTCCATTCCAAGGACCACCCAAGCCTGCTGGGAAATGGAAACATTAAGAGCGGTCAAGCTCAATCTTACATAAAATATCTCATTGTATGCCACATACAACATCACATTGTATGCCACATACAACATCACATTTTATGCCACGGTGTGTCTATAAGTCCCGTCTTAGAACTATAGACACATTAAGGACAATCACTGTCCAACCTGATATCTATGAATCTACCAAGTTCAATTGCCAGTTGAACCACCCAAAGGTTATAGATTCATCAATCCATCAAGGTCAAACAAATTAAGCCACCACAAAGGTAATGGATTGTCCTGTCACTATACCATCAAGCTCATCATTCAAACCACCAAGTCTGGTAATGGATCCTCATACATCCATTAAGTTTGAACTAGCTGAGCCACCAACTGGTTATGGTTATGTGACCTCACGTGAGCATGGCAAGTCCCAACACAGGACCTCAAAAGCATCCATCAGGTCCTCTCAATGAATACAACACTAATATGTGCATGCTCTTGTCCATATGTGCCTCCATTGCCTTCACATGACAATGTACATAAGCACCTGAAACATCACAATGTAAACAAGTGAGTATTTCATTACCCCCACAACAGAAAACTTGCCAAGGATTTCCTCATCAGTCGACTTCTTGACTCAATCAGTTCAACTCAATGAACTTATTTTTATGGTTGACTCTACAACACATCTTACTTTGCATCTCCTCAACAAAGCAACCAGTCAAGAACAATATGCCAACTTATACAATTATAAACATATAAGCATAATCATTTAGAAAATCACTTTTTAAAACTAGTTCATAAATATATATATGTATACAGAACATAACAGTACATGCTAACTATTCAACCTTCTAGTTGAACCTGTTTCAAACCATGTTGCCTGAACAAGATTGGGATGAGAGGTACCTTCACCAACCTTTGGTTTTTCATCCATGAACCACATGAATTACCTCATCTCCATCTTCCATCTTGACTTAAGAGTCGAAACCTTCAGTTTCATAAAGACATCAAGAGTGTGAACACTAAATACATAAGATAGTGGTATAAACCATAAACCACCTACAGACCATTCAAGTCTTCTCACCAAGGAAACCTTACAGGTCAGCTCCAAATCCCAGAAGATCTAATGACTCTTCCTTCTCTAAGATGTCATTCAAGTATGCACTTTACGAATCAAATTGATAACCAATCAAATAACACGATCCCAATGCAAACACAGCCACTGGCCTAGGCAAACTTAGCCACATGTGAGATAACTGCATAGGTCAATATCAAAACATTAATGAACCTCAGAATCATACATGTACCTTGCCTATAGCTTTTCAAGCTTACAACTTCAAAGTCTATTGAAGACCAACACACACCCAAAGTATCAACTGTGGTCCGGCAAAGACATACTCAACGAGTAAGACAGGTCACTAATGAGTCATGTTCAAGCTTGTTTTTCTCTAAGCACTAGTCTCAATCAGAAGTCATAAAATCCCCTTGTGAATTGATCATCACATCCAGATAATAACCCATAGACTTCACATAGTTGATCAACAATGTCAACTTTCTAACCCCGGAGGTTACAAGCAAGACTGGACTTTGTTAACTTAGAGAATTAACCTTTTGCTACTCCTTTGCTGAACTACACATCAATAATACTAGGAGAGACACCAAATAGAATCAGGCAACAAACACATAATCATGACTACTGAACAATCATATCAATGACTAACAAATCATCAATGATATCATGAGATTCACCCAACAGAGCTTATTCAAGAAGAAATAAACACATCATCAAATTCAGCACAAGAACAGCAACAGAGAACTAAATCCTCACACCAACTGTGTAAAGGAAGGATAGAAATCCGACCATAGATAGAAACCCCCACAATGAGAACATGGAGAATAACTAACAGCTCATCATCTTATCTTACATAGGCCATAACTTGCCGAAAATGACGATAACCCCCACATGAGAGATGATACCCGAAGATGGTATGAAGAATACTCATAACCCTCTTAAAAACCCTCATGTTCCTTCATCCTTGAATGATTTCCCTCACTTGGCACACAACCACCATTAACCTCAAAATTCTGCTTATTTACAAGGAGTCCCGAATGGTCTCACCTAGACCCTTAACAAAAGGAATGCTATCCTCTAATCAATCAACACATTAATCATGAAAGCATTCACCAATCAATACTCTAAGTTTACCAATGAAGCTAAGTTCTCAAGAATTAACTCAAATAATTCAATAACCCTAATAGACACAACTACGGGGTTACTCCAAGACAAGACTTAGCTCTAGAGTTGCAACCAATAAACCCAAAAGGTCATTCAACCAATCTAATAGTCCTCACGACTAAACATGGTCAACAGAAATACTCCTCAAGAGTACTACAAACAACTCCAGAATCAAATGTATACAACATATATCATAAGCAGAAGTATACAACTCATAACTCAAAAAGTCATACATTAAGTTTGCTTACTTATCATGTCTACTCAAGTAAGCCAAACTCATGTACTCATTAGTCGCAAATACAAACTCATTTCTCAAAAGAAATTAACAGTTTGAGGACAGAAGTATAATTTAATTACCAAGCAATGGAGACATAAAATAAATTATGTAAATGAGCTATACTTGGAATATTAACGATAAGAGAAAAAACCTCTCTTTCACCAAGCCTGTTGAAGGTGCTATGAGTTCCACATAGTTGCCACTCCTCCAACTCCCTTTTTGTTTGCTGGAACGTCTCAACCTCTAACTCAGCCCCCCACATGAACTAACATGTCACCAAAGATGAATATTATATATAGCAGAGGGGCACATAAAATAATTCATGTAAATAAGTTAGAGTATGAATTTAAAATAAGGAGGAAACTTCTCTTTTATCGAGCACGCCTGATCACATGGTTGACACCTAAAAATTAATTTCCTGTAGCATGTCAAGGATGCTCCTTGCTAGCAACCCACATAACATCAGCTACCTTGCAAAGACGATACAAAGATGCCCCATATTCTTGAGATAGATTGCAAAAGATGAGATTACACAATAGCACTTGAAACCACGAGATAATAGTCATTGCAATCTTGCGAAAATTAATGACCAATCAAATCCAAGATTCAACTTTATAAATTAATCAACTTATTGCATCCTTGAACGGTGCATTGACTCCACCAAAATCATGAATTTGTCTCCAGAAGGCTAATGAGAAATTCAACTCAATATTATAATGGCATGAGTCCATCTTGTCGGCACGTTGAAATATAGCGCACTAACAGTAAGTTAACCGGCTGATTTTTCTTCCAGCACAACTTGATGCGATTCGATATAACACACGCTCGGCTCGCAATCTCGTCAGCAATTTCACATAAACTAAAGAACGAGATCTAACAGACTTTTTCACCCAATTCAAGGAAACAATAGATAATAATTTTGTCCTTCAAATCTCCATTAATAAGTCAATTCACAAGACTTATAATTTTTCTAACCATACCTTAACAAATAATCAATACTCAAGGAATTCTTTCCAAGGTAGATAATTGAAATTAGGTTAGAATAAATTGTACATCAACATGAATACAACAATCTGAATAAATTTGTTTCTAAATTATCGGAAATACAATTTAGATTGATGTATTCATGAGGTACAAATATATAAACAATATTGATACACAATATAAAGAAGAAACTTATCTACAGATAACAATCAACTGAACTTGATTGAATTCCACAAGAACAACGTTGCGCCGTGGTATGGAGGCCACTGCCTTAGAAACGAATTTCGCAATCTCCGGTGCGGATTCCTGATGACGTTCGTCCCCTAAGGTTCACACAACGATCCCCGACTCCGTGCACCCGGGTCAAGGATTGGAGTTTCTCAAGAACTGCTCAAAACTCAGAGAGAATAGGTAGGCTCATATTTTAGGGTTCAAGAGAGAATCAACCTTCTAAACTCGGTTTTAGAATGAGGTATTTATATAAAATATAAAAACCAAGCAACACAAAACGCGGAATCCGAAAACCGCCAAAAAAAGGAGTTCGCCCGGGCGGGTCAGGAGGAGACCTCCCGGGCGGGCCCGCAAGGAAGAAACTGGTGAAGAAGAAAAGCTTGTCTCGCCCGGGCGGGCGGGACGGACCAAGCTGAAGACTCGTCTTGCCCGGGCGGGTCGGGCGAACCCTCGCCCGTTCGGGCGCGACGAGCCAGATCCGAAAAACTTCGCGTTCAATTGGATGTTTTCCAACAGCTTTCTCTCACTCTGTTCTCATAACTCTATCAACACCCTAACTTATACCATCATCCTTCATTCCTTCTCACTTTAACGCTATCTCTCCTAAATCTTATCATTACAATGTTGTTCCATAATATCTCCTCAACAATGACCAAAACTGAAATAGGTCATTACAAAAAAAATTGCTATAAAAAGAGAATAAAAATGTGTTTAAACTATAGCGAAATAGGTGTCTATCGAAAAATAAAATAAAAATAAGAGGTAAAGATTCATGGGCGGGCTAAAACTACTAGCTCTCTCTCGGGCCGGCTCGCTATTTCGAACCCGGGTTCAGACTCAATCGTTTAGTGACTATCTCGCCTTGAAATCTCTTCTTTCTACCCATCTTCATCTCAACGTACTCTCGCACTCTCCAAATCTTGCAAAAAGTTTTCAACTTTTCATCAAAACATGCAACAGGTAAATCTACCCGCTTAATATCTTCAAATTGAAAAACTCATTTTGCACAAATTAATAATCTGATTCTTATTTTAGTCCCCTTTATTTCTTGGTGATTAATTCGTGTCTGATTTTTGGTTATAATTTGCATTTTACAGGGTTCAGGATCAGAGACCCAAGTCACATGGGAAGATCAGCAGAATATTAACAAGTTCAGTAAACTAAATAATCGATTTCATGAGCTTGAAGATGAGATTAAATTCGCCAAGGTATTTCTCTTTCTTACTTGGTCTTGAATTTCTCCTTTTTTTTAGTTTATTGGGTTAATTTTGTATTTGGGTTTTTTATTTTTGGAATTAATATTACTGGGGTAGTGGGTATTTGATTTGATTAGTGTTTTATGGTCTATAATTGGTTGAATGAATGATTGTTTTGGGTTTAATGTCATTATCTTGATTGATTTTTTGTGGGTTTATTAGTTGTTGTAATTTGAATGTGTGAGAAGATGAGGGTGGACCTGTTGAATGCATCAATGCCGAGCTTATTGAAGTAGGGAAACTTGGATTTTGATCTAGGGTTTGAAAGATTAGTAACTTTTGGTTATGCAATTAAAACTATAAAGTGCAATAAAAAAATGTGGAAAATTGAACAATTAGTTTTGTCATCAAGTTTTAACTTTAAGATCAGGCAAGGATGGATCCGATGGATTGAAGAGTGCATAAGTTTTTATATGATGCCTAGATCTTTTTGGGAAAAAATAATCTTGATAGAAGTAGAATGATTTACTCAGACTGGTTTTAGTTTGAAAACTTATAGATTTAAAGCTATTCGATGGAGGATTTGTCGGGGACCACGTCTTCCAGGTAAACATACAACTCAAGAATGTTTAGTTCCTAGGACGAATTGGCTAAATTGTGCTGCTAAAAATTGTATTTTGAAAGAAGATGGTTTGCTTTGCCTACATAATGTGATAGGTGAATGTTACAGCTATGAGTATGAGCGGAAGCAAACATGTAGAGATTGAGAAAAAAGAAAGATAGAGTTAAAATTACGCAAGAAAAGTATTATAAATGGATACACAAATTTAACGTGGGAAAATCCTCAAGAAGCAAAAATCGATGGACAACAGCACCCGATAATCCACTCTATGAAAAACATGAGACTATAAGAACCTTAAATAATTTAAGTTGGTAATTAAATTACAACTCTGACTATTTGGTAAAAACTCACCTAGAAGTAATTGAATGGAACACACGTGTGTATAAAAGGATCAAATCTCTTGATTTCTTAGAGAGTCAACAATCTCCTAAAAGGTTCCAACAATTATCTCCAAAGTGGAGGTAACTTACATTGTAGTAAGTAGTTAATCTCTCTAAGAAATCCTTGAGGATCGGAGCCTTGGAGGATAACCTATGGATTGTGTTGTTGGATCTATGTAGCTTCTTGTGGATGCCCAAAATAGAACTGAACTCTGTTTATAGAGGTGCTTAAATTGGTTAACGCCAAAAAGAATAGAGAAGTCTCTAGCATTGATCCCATGAAAAGCCATGTAGATTAAGGTGTGCTCTTCATATCCGTGATTTTGCTGGACATTTCTAGATTAAGTTGTGCACTTAGAAGATATCTTAGGATGATCAGTCCAATCTGTGAGAGCACCGACCTTCATGTAAATAAATTTGAGATTTATCCTTGAATGGGCAAAATATAATTTGGGCCATAGAGGAATTTGGGCTACAAAACCCAGCAATGAAAAATAAGACAGTTTGTTTTGCCCAGACAATGTGATGGTTGATATATATATAAGTTTGCATTGGCATATAATATGTGACGGAATACCACATTTTGGGGTATTTTACTCAATTTAAGAGGCTAGCTTACCTATAGTTTTGCTTCCTAACTGTCTTACTATGAATTGAGTATTCACAACATTACTGCATCAGATGTGTTCAACAAGTTCTCTGGCTAACTGGGGATCAAATTATTTATGATGATTACGATGCTGTGTGGTTATATAGACTCAAAAGTTTTGTGCAAGTTGCAGTTCCCAGTTTCCCACTGCGCTTGTTTAGATCTATTATTGGTTCAGTTTCCTTCTTTGCTGTCGACGAGGGTCTGAGGTGTAGGGTTTGTGTGAGGGTGGGTGGTGTGGAGATGACTGGTGAGGTGTCGAACCACTTTCTTCTTCTTTACACAGAAATATTGTCAAAAGGCCAAAGATTTTCAAAAAGGACAGATAGCCTTTTCTCCTACTCCCCCTTGCTGCTAGGTGAAGTTTCAAGGCATGTGACATTTTAATCATCCAAACACACTAGGTGCATGTTTGGTTCAGCTTGTGAGATGGAAAGGGGATGAAATTAAATAGAAAGGAGTGGTAACAATAATCGTAACCTTTAGGTGTTTGGTTCCACTATAGAAAAGAAAAACTTATAAGTGTGGGTTGAGGAGGGTAATATAAGATGTTACTATTGGGTTGAGGTCAGTAACAATTTGGCGGATATAGTTACTTTCAAGAAGTGAAAACCATCATTCACTTCTCATAACGAACATGTAGTGGAATTAGTTTCGTGATTTCGTTTTGGAACATTTTAAGTCTCATACCAAACCTGCTCTAGGTATATTGAAGAATGTTTGCTTTCAAGTAGCATTTAATCATACTTGTCTAATGCAGCTTGGTACAATTCTGTTTGGAAGATATGGAAATGCTATTTTTGATGATGCTTAAGGTTCCAGGTGCTAATTTGGATTTCACCCTGTGTATATTGTGTGAGACTTCGAGTTCATAACTCTATATTGCCATATTGACCTTTTGATGGGGGGATTCCAAATTTCATTCCAAAACAAAGGGTGCTGGGTGTAGTAGGTTTTGGCCTCTATTTCCCATTGGAAGTTATGTGGCACTCACATCTCTATTATGTCAATTTTGGTACAAGTGAGTATCTGTGATGACTGACTAGGTTGCCAACCAAAACATGATTGTTGCTCAAAGGGGAAACCCAAAAGCAACCTCAACTTGGACATTGTTTGATCATTTGAGCAGCTTATTGCGCTTTATATCTCTGTTTTTGTTTCCAAGATGCTGTAAGTTAAACTCTCCATGATTTCACATGCTAGATTCCTCACCTTAATTACTAATACAATGTCCTCTTCTCAGGATAAATGTGAGAATTTGGAGGATGCAGGCAATGAGCTGATATTAAGTGATGAGGATGTAGTACGCTTTCAAATAGGCGAGGTATTTGCTCATGTGCCATCAGAAGAAGTAGAAACTCGGCTAGAAGAGATGAAAGAAGCGACTACCAAAAATTTGGAGAAACTCGAAGAAGAGAAGGTTTCCATAGTTTCACAAATGGATGCATTGAAGAAAATTTTGTATGGCAAGTTTGGGGATTCCATCAATCTGGAGGAGGAATAAGAGATTAGTTCACCTAATTCCTCTCCCGAACGAGGGCGTATTGTTCTAAAGGTGCCATCTCAACGGAGACCTTTTACATACTTCCTATGATTTCAGAACTCAGAGCATAGTTTGTTTTCTGAAATTTGTAGATTTGACCGTTCTTCACCAACTGGTGTTTGTTATATAATGTTCCAATGTGGCAATGTCTCAACTTTCATCTACAGAATTGGTGTCTTTTGTCAGTTGGTGGTTAGCTCTTGATTTGCAGAGCAGAAGTGAATTAGATGTTGGAAGGTCGTTTTTAGATTGAGAATTCATTAGTTTCTGAAAGCAAAGAAAATCTTCTTTTTCTGCCTTTCTTTTTCCTTTTGCCATTTCTTTTGATCTAATTATGTTGTCTGACAAGAAATTGAGAAAGCTTCTACAGAATAGCTTAAAATTTCTTTGTCCATAAAAGAATTGCGGTTACATACTGTACATCATCTGTTATTTTAGTGGCGGATGTTTTCTCATATATCAACATTGATAAAAATAATTTAACTAATATATTAGTTACAATGTTTAAACTTATCTCAATGTGCATGAAAATTAACAAATTATCAAATACATGTAAAGGGAAGAGAATGTCCTACTAATTTATGGATGTTATGAACGGTTTTTTGTTCATAACTTTCTTTAATTATATATTCACCAATAAATATATTATATTCAGTTATAAATATTGTACATGAAATCATAAAGATCAAGGTATCGATCATATAGTACTAGATATATTAAGATGTTCATGATTGATTTTGTATTCTTTACATATATCCAATTTTTTTTTTTTTTACAACGAGAAATCGTGCATTACTTAAAAGTGGAAGTACAGCCTACTGCTATTACATCCAAATCTAAACCAAACAAACGAACCTAAATGAGTTTTATGAGCTCGTACATTCCATCTAAAACCAAAATAAGTAAAACTGATAAAAAGTTTTGCGATGGTGGATTCAAAACTCGGATGGCTGATGGAGGATGGAGGATGTAGAAGAAGCAGATAATGTTTACGGGCCGGACAATGAAGAACCAACGGCGAGCGTCGCATCTCGCTGCATGAGCAATCCCAACAATCTGCTATCGCTTGGGATTCTAAGCTCGTGATCTTTATATGAGTCACGTTCCATTGTGACTCATTACTCTCGCTCGAGAGTACTTCAGGTTTCTCCATAAGGTAGGAGAAACGCAGATGAGTGGGCGTGCTGAAAACCCTCATATGTAACTGAGGTGTTACCTTCAGATGTGAAGTTTTCAAGGCAAGGACCATTAAGATCAATGCCAAGCTAAAAAGAGAGCCAAACAAGTTAAGCTCTCGAACACACTGCCGGTTTGCAAAACCAGAAAACATACGTCCCAACCAAGAAAAATTATCATGGCCTCGTCCATGCACAAGAACTTCTTGAGTCACCTTGTCCCTCAACACATATTCCCAAAAACCGACATATTATACTATGATAACTTTGAACCACCAATCCTGATTCAATTGAAAAACACTTGTTGATGGCCACAACCGACCATGAACAACATCTTTAACAACTCGAGAACAACGCACTCCTATTATTCGGAGATTTAACATATATTTTAAGAAAAAATCTAACATACTTAGTTAGAGATCCCAACAACCAGGGGGGAGGGGGAGGGGAAGCCCGACACTAACAGGGGGGAGGGGAAGGGGGAGCCCGACTCTAACAAGGGGGAGGGGAAAGGGGAGCCCATTACACAAACAGGGGAGGAGGAGGGGAAACCCATAACAACCAAGACACTAAACAAGAGACTGTGCTTACCAGACTCGGGGACGGGGACGAGGACGGAGTTCATGAAAGTTAAAATGAACAAAAATAGTTCGTAACATTTATGAACTAGGGGATAATTCTTATTACTTAGCGTGGTTGGCAATTGACATGTAGCTGCTGGTTTTTCTCCCCACCATCCACAATACTAACTACTAAGGATGCTAAGCTTGCTCATATTTCCTCATTTTCTTTCCTTCATCTCACTTTTCACTAACTTCATTCCTTACCTCTCTAATTCATACTACTATATACTCCACATTGCTAGGCTTGCTCAACTATTCTTTCTCTCGTACTTTTTCTCTACCTCACCAGTTTTGTTCTTATCCAAACATATAAAAAAAATTATTCGTTGCTCAATACTAACCACGTGCCACGATTCTATTGGATGTCTTTTGGGAGTATGAGGAAGGAGGCTACTCAGCCATATTGGTGTTGTATTTTAAAAAGACGTACTTTTCCAAGAAACCCTCCTCACAAGAAGAATCGATAGTTATTGCAGGCATGAAGAGATATAGAATAAAGAGTGAACGAGTTATCGATTGTAGACTTGTGGTTCTAACAGTCTTTCTCAAACCTGACTTGTATACATTTTATGGTCTTAATAAATACTAGTACTCCTATGAATATATCTTATTCCAATGTTTAAGAAAATAAAATAATAAACTAAAGATTTGCCTTGGTCATAAATACTACTACAATGTATTGTGACATGAGTGTGACTGTCTGTGACCAACGTGGCCAAAGATACACTCATAAAATTAGTGACCAATTCTGAGATATTTACGGCCAAAAAACACCACAAGGATAACAGTAACGTTTACAACTACGGAACATCAACGTTGAGATGGCCGAGTTGGTCTAAGGCGCCAGATTAAGGTTCTGGTCCGAAAGGGCGTGGGTTCAAATCCCACTCTCAACAAAGAACAGTTTTATCTTTTCCAAAGTTTTGGGTTAGAAATCTTTTAGCTTCTTTTTCATATCATACAAGTAGGAGTGTAGGACCGATACTAATCAGTAATTTGTATTCCCTTTTGTGGCTTCATATGATACACTAAACTCTAGTTGTTTGTTATCTGGCTCTTTGTCTTCTATTTCTTGGTGTTTCCACTCATCATTTACTCAAAAGTTTCTATTTCGTTGCCATGCTGGTGATTCATTACAATACTCATCATAAATCATAATCATAATTCACACTTCTCATCATAAATCATAATCATAATTCATACTTCTTCATCAATGTGGCCGAGTTGGTGAAATCCATTGGCCATTGTCAATTCAATTATCATCTCAAAGGAAAGTTTGATATACAAAAAAAAAAAAGGAGTAGATACGTCGATGTAGAGGCAGCTTTAAAGCTTAATTCGGGATGTTACAACTGAGTTTAGACATCCTACAAAAAAAATTAACGTAACAACTAATTTTGTATCGAAACGAGTAATCTCATTGAGATATGGCCATTTTTAATAATCACAGCCATTAACTCATCATCATGATCTTAAACTATCTCACTAAACCAACTTAAAAGACCTCACAAATTCTTTTTGTTTTGGGAGTAACTGAATCATTTTATATGATATTCATACTCATTTTCATCATCATTGAAAACCAACACTTTTTGCAAGCTCAAAGCTCAATTATGAATTATTATGGCCTTTGCTTATAAAATCACAACACCCAAATTGGGATTATATTAATTGTCATGTCATCACTAATAAACGAAAAAGGATAAGCTTAAGCTTAAGCTATATTTGGATAATAATTACAGATCACACATGCTTCCAAAGAACATCCACATGGTAAACGTATATTAAAATGCGCTGATGTTCTGCCAACATCACTGTGTACAATCAGCTGAAACCATTAACTATCAACAGAAAATCACCCCAATTTAACACCAAATATTGTCTAACTTCCATGAGCAACAAAGGCAACAACAAATGCCAAAACCATCCAATGATCCAATTCAACCAGTTGTCCAAAATCAAAACTAGCACATAAATAAAACAGATATAATGTTGTCAATGTCCACAAATCAAATTCATTCAGACTTCATTCTTAATAACTCCAATTATTTTCTCCTAATTGCTGATAAAATTTCCCAGTGTACAACAAAATAAAAAACAAACTAACAAAAACCCATCAAATTTACACTTGACAAAAAAATCTAGAAAAAAATTTAAACAACTCTAGCAAACGTGGGTCTCAAAGGCTGACCTTCAAAGCTAGAAACAACCCCACCATCAGCAACAACCTCATCTTCATCCAAAAACAAATCATCAACACTCCGCAACGCGGCGTGTAAACACACAACCCCAACCCCAATCCCAAGCGAAACCAGCACATTAGTCGCAACGCTGGTTAAAACCAGCGCCAAAACAGTTAATAGGCTTAATGCAAGAAGAACAAATCGATCATCAATTGATCGACGAAAGACGACGATTGGGTCGTCCCTCGAAAGATAGAGGAAAACCCAGAGAATGAAAACAGCTAAGAAGACGATCATGGAAAAGGGGTGCCATAAAAGGCTGAGGAAGAGGATGATGAGGATGATTAAGGAGTAGTTGAAGCGGAAGTAGTTGAGGTTGCGGCGCGTGCGAGACATGGCGGTTGCGTAGGAGGTGGGGAGGGAGAGGGAGGAGAGAGAAAGGAATTCTCGCCATGGACGGCGGTAAGAGATTAGGGTTCGAGTTTGATTGGTAGCGCATGTGATGAACGTGTCGATAGAGGAAGTGGTTGTTGTTGTTGTTGTTGTTGTGGTGGTGGGAATTGTCCCATAGTTTGGGGTGGTGCTGGTGGGTAAGGGTTTTGTAGACATTGGTATTTTTGTTGTTTTGGAGGAGAGAGAAAAAAGAAGGTGGAGGTTGAAAGAAAAGAAGATTTAAGAGAGTGGAAAGGTTATGGGGTTGGGGTTGGGGTTGGGGTTGGGGTTGGGGTTGGGCTGGGGAATATGGACTTGGACTTTACTACTTCACTCCATAAAAAATGAACACTTGAGCTTTTACGGTCTCCTATATAAAATTTTGACGATAGTATCTTTAATTATGTATTAATAAAAAAAATCAATAAATTATATATAAAAATTATACATGGATATAAATTTAATAAAATCTCACATGACCATGTTATTATTTATATAGTGGTGGAAATTCGTAGTCAAAATTTGTATATTTTGACTCTAAAAATACAAATATTGCATTTTTTTTACAGTAGAAAAAGTATATTTTTAGCCGTTGTTGTATGATGTGTAAATGTGCATTTTTTAAATGCTAAACACAACCTTCATTTTGAAGCCTCTTTTAAGTTATTTTTTTGTTTTTATGGAAATATTTCAACTTGGTAGTGTGAGGTTAGCTGAATTTTTATATGGTGTTTTTATATTCTTGTACTTGATAACTCATGCAAAATGGATTTAACTCTATTTTAAGCTAAATCTTGCGCGCAAGAGTGTATTTGACAATAATTTTTATAGTCAACATTAAATCTTGCGCGCAAGGGTGTATTTGGCAATAATTTTTATAGTCAAAATTATATTGAGGATGAAAATGGGTCTTTGAGGGGAATAGCATCGAATAATCATACCTTTCTACTCATTAAAACTGTGTGTTCGACCATTAATTTCAAAGTTAGCATGCCAATCATTTGCAATTTGAATTGCCCCTATATTATTTTGACTCTTTTGAGAACATGAAATTGTATGATCATATGAAGTTGACTCTTATGAACAAAGTTTTCTACAATATCTTATTTTTCTCCTTTTTGCTATTAAATTGACTCGTATCGACATATTTATATTTATAATATATTTAATAAGGAGAAAGACCTTGCTATATCAAAATCTTTAATAGATAAATTCAGACCAATTATGATGTGCACAATTTAGAGTAGGGGGGGAGAAAGAAGAATATCGACTTTAAGATACTTTGTTGACAATTGAAATCAAACTCGTGATCTCAAGATTACAAAGGTAAAACTACTACTAAACTATTCACTTTGACTGAGTAATACTTAATATTTAGTCTGTATTCCTTCTACATAATACCCCTATATTTTTTGAAATTTTACAGTTTACCCTATCATTTTGAACTCTCCATATTATACCTCTAAATTTATAAAACATTCCACACCAAAAAAACCTTACTAATGTGTTATCACTACCGAAAGTTGGGCATACATTAAGTGGTATACATACCGTGACTTTTAATTTTTAAAATTTAAAAGAATGTCCCACCCCCATATTCCCTTCTAAGAACTTGATCACTCCTCACAACCCCTAATATCTATCACTCTCACTCTTTTCATCTTTTGAGAAACAAAATAAGCAAAAAAAAAAAAAAAAAACTCAAAAATCCAATACAAGAGTTGCTCAAAGAATTTGACCTAAATTTTCTAGCAAAAAATGAAACACAAAGAACAAAAAGAAGGGTAACATTAGAATGATCTCTACAATTAGAGCGCAAAAAATCAGATGGATATCTAATTGCTAGATTGCACCCTTCTAATGGGGTGGAGCAAATCTTTGTAGACAATTTTCCGCAAGGTGTTTTGACCTTAGCAGATTTGGATGTTTCATAATAATATGCCTCACCGTTTTCCCCTCAAAAAAAAATCAAATGGAGATTTAAAAGATTAATAACGCATATTACCATTTCTTTCACTTCTGTGACAGAAGATGGAGATTTAAATCCCCATTTAAGGAACCCTGCTTTTTTTTGGTGGGAAACCCCTGTCCCCTAATATCTTAACTATCGTTGCAATAACATCATAGGTATTTTGTGGAATATTTTGTAAGTTTAGAAATACAGTATGTAAAATTCAAAAAGTTAGGATATAATATAGAATCTCAAATGACATAGGGAAACCACCGCATTATGTATTTTAAAAATCTTTTTTAGGGAAGTCCAAAATTATTTTATGGCTTAAAAGTAACACCTAGCATCCTTGACTAGTTGACTCCTTGGAATGTGCTGCACAGTGCACCCGGCATTACTACAACGATAACGTGAGAGCACGTCGCCGACCCAAAACAAATTCTTATACAGTATCTGCATTCTGCATTTCTGCTGCTACTACTAGACTTCTACTTTCGAGTTTCGACTAGCTGGTTTTAGTTTGACTTGGGCCCAAAACCTCCCTTTCAACTTTCAAGACCAAATACGACCAGCTACATTTTTATGCAAAATTAAAGTTGCCCTTTTCATGATACCTTCCCATCACCCGTCCCTCACCTCCACCACATCTCCAATCCAAGGCTCCAACTCATACACATTATTCGCACATCATCCCCCCTCTCAAAAGATTTAGTATTCTTTCCTTTTGTATGCTGTCAGTCTATCACCATCTTTTTTTTTAATAGTGGGAAGCCTTAATTTATATGTGCATTAACTTCTTTTTTTATTAATAATCTTTTTTTTCTTTTTTTATTTAGAATATTCTACTCAACTATTAAATTTTTTGTCTCCTCTACTAAAAGGTTGGAGTTTGGATATTTTCTCTCACCTTGTATGAGTTTAGAGTTTGAAATTTTAGGTTTCTTCAAAAAAATATTGTTTGTATTGTAATGAACACGATAAATCAACAAAGAATTAAAGAATAATAGACACAAGAATTAACGTGGTTCACTAACAACATGTTAGCTATGTCCACAGGCAGAAGATAAATGTTTTTATTAGGTTTAGGAGAGAGTACATATTTTAGAAGGAGGCAGGAAGCCAGAGACCCCATGCTTGGTTAATCCTATCGCTAGATAATTAATTCAAGGCATAGTTCAACAGTTAGTCATACAATTTTACAATTGGTGTTGCCGTATTGAATTCTCGTATGTAGTCACTACTACAAAGTAGGGCTACAACAACAGCCTAAAGATTCATCCCGATTCCAGATAGGGCTATAAATTTTTTTTCCTTTCTTTTCTCTTCTTTTGTTGTTTTGAAAAGTGGAGTTATTTAATGTAAAACTAGAATTTCTATCTATTTAATTACTTCTCACTCCTAAAAATTCATCCCGATTCCAAATGAGAATAACAAAAGGGAACGAAAGGAGTAATTGCTAAATATGTTAATTATTAATTATATATAAATTATTGATTATCAATGATCAATGGTCAATAATTAATTATTAGTATTCAATTATTAATATCTAATTATTATATTACTCCCTTGGACAAAATTAAAAAAGTGCTTTTTTTATAGAGAATTAATTAAAATATTGAAATTCTTACTCGAAAAGAGTACTTAGAAAATGGGTGAATTTAGTATTCAACGTGATGGTGGAAAAGTAATAAATATATTCTCTCTGTTGCACAATATTTTGTGCATTTGCAATGGTGGATACTATTCACAAGTACTCTGGATATTCTAAATTTCATTCAATATATAAGAATAAATATAGTTATGTGGGGTCTTGTTTGATCCGTCTAAATAAACATATTATTAATATTCAATTGTTATGATTTTTACTAATGTATAATTATAGATATTAATGATATAAAATATGCATTGGTAAATGTGAAAAGTTAAGTGCATCTGAATAGAGAAAAGTTAAGTTCATTGGTAAATGTGCATTAAATCTTTGTTAGTTTATTTTTAAGATTTCATATTTTTCTTACTTTAATGGCACATAGATTACAATAGAGAAATTGAGGCTAGTCCACTCTACTGATAATTGAAAAAGGAAATTTTGACACTTAAGTGCATTTGAACTCGTACTATAGGATTTTACACACTCACCATGTTCTCTGGAGATGGGGGATCAAATTTGTGCTCATATGGTAAGGTCTCAATACGATAACCATCAAGAAACAGATGGAGCTTTATTAGCACAATTAGTGAAGCATTGAGTAGAACACCAATAGTAGAGTGTGACAATGGTAATTCATTAAAATTCACACCATCTAATTCACCCTTTTTTAAAAGAGTTTTTTGTTAGTACTTCTTTTGATAGTCCATTTTGCATATAGTATCCAAAGTTGTTATATCTTGTACTAATCTTCCCATGAACCTTTAGATTTGCATTAGGAATAGTAGACTCTAATGTAAGCCTCAATTTGGCTAGTATTGTGTCGCCAAGAATTATGTAATGGAGAGTTGCGAATCCCAACTTTCTTCGAGTAATCGAACAAATGCACCTATTATACAACACATTAACATTGGGGAAATCATATAACACCCCTTGATTTCACGTCCCTCATCGTCCTCACAGCCCTGTTTCTAAGATTTTGATAGCCTAAGGGCGAACCTAAAATTAGAGCCCTAATTTCATCTTTGCTTTCAACAGAAAAAATAAACCGATTTTCGGTCCAAGATTTTGAAGTTTCAATTTTTCGGTCCTAACAGGTTGTACCTGTTTTTTTTTTCAAAATAAACTTAATTTCATTATATATGTTTATCTAATTTTTAATTAATAATATATCCAAAAATGATTACTATATTATATATTAGTTATACTTTTCAAATATTAAATAAACATGATTATAAACCTAAAAGAAAGATAATTATTTTTATTGTCGAAATAAAAATAATAAACTTACGTCCAAAGTAGTATCAAACTAAGTTTTTACTACTCTAGTATTCATTTTGGAAATTTCTTTCAACTTTTTTGGTCCTCAGTCTGTTCCTGGACCAATTAACACCATTCTAATCAACAATAACTTATCGACCTGAGGCGTGTGCGTCTTTTGCCTTCCCCAAATACGGGTCTAATAATGAATTCACAAGGTCTGCTGAACAAGTAAATGAAAATAACAGTAAAAGTTAGGTTCACGAAAAACATAACAAAACCATAAGATTACTGGGGTGAAACCATTATTGGCCAAGTAAGCCCTATGACCTTAATATTAATTGTTACAAACTGTTTAAGAGAATTGGACAACCATTGCTCGTTGGTGACAATAACCTTGAAGTACTTTTCCTTGGTCCCACTGATGCTTTTCTAAGTAATATTGAAGTAACGATACCATATGCAGACTATTAAACTTTAGTGTTAGATAATGAGTTAAATATTTGAAGATGTTATTCGCGTCGAAGGAAGAGTGAGATCTTCAGTATTTTCAATCTCTTATGTTCGTCGTACATCCAGTGGGACGAGAGTCGAAGGGAGCCAGCGGAAGAGTTAAGTTCCCCAAATTTTTGAACAACGGAGACTGTTACGATAAGAACGTGATTATGTTTGACCATGATTTAGATTTGGTGGTGTGCTCGTCTGGGACAACATTATTGAATGCACAATGTTACATAGTTGGCCTCCAATCTCAGAAGCTTCTCCATTCTTTAAGCATAATTAGCGGAGATCCACTATTAAGTGCCCTTGATGTCAAAGAAAATGAGAGGAGATCTAAGGTATCTAAAAACATTGACGGAAAGCAGAGCAAAGCAGCGTTCCATTCTTTTCGGCGACATCCTTCCGCATTGGCGGCGGCCAGTTACTCGAGATTCTCGATTATTCCATTTATGGCATTTCCACTATAAAAAAAATCCAATCCCGCAAAGGATTGTTCATGGAACTACTATCGAGATTATTCGGCACGAAAGAAATAAGAGAACAAAAGAAGGATAAAATGAATAAGTAAGAAAAGACAAAAATGCCCCTTTCTTCGATATCCTCTTTTTGTCCCTGCAATCTTTTCTTTCCCCTTTGATGTGCCTTCATTTCTTGGAATCCCATTAGTTATGGCTCCACAATTGAAGATAATCTATCTGTTAATTTTTTCGGAGTTAAATATTCACTGGCATCATTGTTGTAACTATTCTGTATCGGCCATCTTCTCTTAAGCAAGCTGTTCATATTGAGTACCTACAAATGGTACTTCGAGCAAACCTTTCAATTGACAAGGATGATGAATCACTTAGCCTTAAAACCTTGATTGAAAAGTGTATCTACAATAAACCATGTCCTTCTTACTAAGGGTGTTCATAAATATCCGATCCGGCCGATCCCACCTATGATCTGGTCAATTCGGTCCGGTAAATCGGATAACCGATCTGTTTTTTATTTTCGGATCGAAAATTTTCATTTTTGGATATCCGAAACATTGGATTTTTCGGATATTTTTGGATATCCGATCCAAAATATGCGTTTTCATTACCCGATATCCAAAATATCTGATGATTTGATACGAAACATATTTTATGAATTTTTCCTTTGAAACATGTAATTTTTTAGTTTTCAGATATCCGGTCCAATCCGAAATTTCGGATATCTATTTTTTTTTATCGAATTTGGATCGCGTTTTTCCTAATTCGAAATTTCAAATAGAATCGAATTATCTGAAATGAACAGCCCTACCTCTAACGTTGCTTCTTAAAAGATAGAAGTATTACCTTTCACTATCTTTGATTATATATGCTGCTTATTTTTTTTATGTATATTTTGTTCTTTTTTATATTTCCTCTGTTTCATTTAATGTGCAACATAATTTTAAATGGCGGAAGTATTTACTTTTCTAAATGAAAACATTTATAGTTTTTAGGAAAAATGGATCAGAATACCCCCAACTTTAGCCCATCTGCTTTTAATACCCCCAATTATGAGTTATTTTTAAATACCCCCAACTATGAGTTATTTTTAAATACCCCCAACTATTGGGGAGGTCTGCCAAAAATGCACCCAGGTGACTTGTAACCTGTTAGCAAGGTAAAATTTATTATTTTTTTATTTCTCTTTTATTTTTATTTTCAATTTCTACTCCACTCCCACCCACCACCATTTCAACCACCCTCTCCACCTCCACCCCACCCCCCTCCACTTCCCCAACATCCCCCCCAACCACCCTAGGAGCCCCCCGTCCCCCACCCCCTCCAACCACGACACCACCCACCGCCACTTTTCCTCACCCCCCCACTACCACCCTTCCCACACCCCCGTGCCCCTCCCCTACCCCCAAGATCCCCCCCAACCACCCCAAAGACCCCCCGTCCCCCCACCACCCCGTCGAATCCCCCCTTCCCCTAACCCCCTTCAAAAACCCCCCAACCCCCACCAACAACACCACTTAACCACCCTAAACACCAGAAACCACCCAAAACCACCCCACTCATCCCGCACCATCCATCATAAACCGACCAGAAACCAAACCCGTAACCACCAGACCCTAAAACTACTCCCACCAACCCGCAACCACCAAACCCAAAACTGAACCCACCAGCCCAGATTCAAGCTGCGAAGCTCCCTACACTTAACAACAACCAATTCAACACCCAAATCCCCAATTCCTAAACACCATTTTAAGCTAATCATCTTCAATTTAGGGCAACCAACAACAATACATCCAATTCCAATATCAGTAATCAATTTACACCTCCCTAACCACAACTTCTCCAGATTTTTCGCTTCACTAATCGCTGTCGCAGCTGCATCGCGCAATTTCGTCGCATTTGTCAAATCCAACGCCGTCAAATTTCTACAATTCGCAACCAAAATCGCCAATCCATTCCCGGAGAAAAACTTCGACCTCGACAAATTGATGAATCGGAGAGATTTAGCGCAGGTTGAGGCAATAATGGAGAGAGAAGAGATTAAGTTCCACCATTGTTGATTTTTGCTTCTTCATATGCTTTAATGGCGGATGAATTGCAGTTTTAGGTTGATGAAGTTGAGTGATGAGAGAGAGAGGAGAAATGAGGAGAGAGAAAATGGAAGTGTTTAGAGTAAGGGAGTAATGAAATGAGAGTTATCGGTTTCGGGGAGGGAAGGGGGGGGCTGGGGGCTTTCTCGGTGGAAAGGGGTGGGGGAGGAGGGAGAAAGAGGAAGGAGAGAGGGATTGGTGGTTGAGAAGGGGGAGGAAGGGGAGGGGTGGTAGTGGTGTGGGAGAAGAAAATGGTAAGGGTGAGGTGATAAAAAAGAAAAATAAAAAAAATTAAGTAAAACCAATAAGAGCATGACACGTGCCATTTTAACCTGCTAAATCGGTTCTTTTAGGTCAGGGGTGCATTTTTGGCGGACCTCCCCAATAGTTGGGGGTATTTAGAAATAACTCATAGTTGGGGGTATTAAAAGCGGACAGGCCAAAGTTGGGGGTATTCTGATCCATTTTTCCTAGTTTTTATAACTCCTAACTAATTAGTTACATGTATTAATTGTTAAGTAGAATTAGCAAAGAACTAAATATAGGCAGCTTATGCATAGTAGATCTTTTATCAATAAATATTATTTTCTTAACTTATTTAATCATTTTTGTCGCTGGACCAGAGTAGACAATAATATATTTCTAGCACTAAGAAGTTAAGGCCAAGACACCAATAAACTCATAAGTCACAAGAACATTCAATTGTACCCTCTTTTGTTGTTGTTACTTGTTAGTTCATAGGTGATTGATAGGGTTACACTTATGCTTTCTTACGCTCATATGAGAAAGTGAATGCAAAAAATATCATGATAATATAGTTTTAGCTAGCTCTAGTTTATTAATGCTCTAATGGAGGGTTATTTGTTTTGGTCCAAGTTTTTGGAATTTCGATTTTATGGTCAATACAAAATAAAGTCAAACAAAGCATTTTGTATCCAGTGGAAGTGAAATGTATTAAAAAAAAAAAGCATTTTGAATCAAATGGAAGTGAAATGGATTTAAACAAATCATTTTGAATCAAACGGAAGTGAAACGAAGTCAAACAAAGCATTTTGAACCAACAAAATTAAAAAATTGAGCAAAAATTAAAACCTTTATGAATAAAGTTTGAATCTTTTACAGAATTAACAAGTTAAATGGTAGGTGAACAGTGAAGGGTCAGATGTTCAATCTTACCTAGCATGAGAAGAAATGGATGAGCTAGTAGAACCATGAGGAAGGATAAGCCATCTACAGTGATGTAGAAGCCGCCATCGTAATCTTGGGAGAAAAAGAATTGAAGGAGAGATAAATAGAAGCCATAATTGATGGACAAATGAAAATCTCAACTCACTTTCGTTGGAGGTCGGTGGAAATGAAAGTGTCTAATAAGCTGTTGCTGCTGCCTTATTATATATTTATATTACGAGAAGTGCGCAATTTTTACTATTTGTTTTGTCGCTTTATTTTGGGAGTTATTTGTTTTTAATTTTTTTTAAAAATTGAGGCGCTAATTTGCTCCAAGTTTTTGGAATTTCGATTTTTCAGTCAGTACAAAAAAAATAGACTTTGTTCAAATTTTTTGAAGTTTCGATTTTCCGTCTGGACCGGATGAAGAAATTCAATTTTTTTGACTTTTATATAACTATAGTTATAATCAGATGCAGCATGAAGAGGATGATTTGAGAAGTGTTGACTTGTACATTAAGGGAAATTGTTGTTGTTGCTTATTAATGCTAATTTCAACCATTTGCTGTTCTAGATTGGATATTGCTTTTAACTTCTACATAAAAGTTTGCAAGTAACATTGCATAAGAAGGGACCAGGACCTTAACTGAATGTAGTAATAGATTTATGGACAATTGAGGTACTAAGGTATGCTCTAAAATCTAGCCTGACAGTGTTACATTATGCCAATTTTGTTTGCTATCTTGTGATTATCTCCAATTGATATATAATTTTTCAATCTTATTCTTAAATGTTCTCCCAATAACCTAATGCCTATGAATGAACTGATGATACATCATTTTGCAGGAGAAGCCAGGATGGATTGTCTTGTCTTGTATTGGTCTTATATATCAGAAACGCTTGCTTGAAGCATTGAATAAAGTGGAGTTTGATTTACCATTAGTCTTACGTTTGTACTGTTGTTTTAGTTAATTAGAAGACAAGTTAATTAGAAGACACATAAGTGTAGAAGTTGTAATGTATAACAACTCTTGTATTCTTTTTGTTATTGAATGAACATTAAGGTGTCGTTTGGTTCACCCTAAAATTCAAATTCCACTGGAATTTGAATTTTCTAGGAAGTACAAAATAGGGTAGTTGTTTGGTATGCAGGAAATAGGAAATTCATGGGAAATAGAATTTTCTAGGAAATGTAAATTCCTATGTAGTGTAGGAAATTAATCACCAACCCGTCCTTGGTGATTATAAATTCCCGTGTCAATTACAAATTTCTATCCTCAACCAAACACCCAAAGCTATTTCCTAGGAAATAAAAATAGAATTTATTTTCCATGAAATAAGACTTCCCATGAGAATTAAGTTCCAAGGGTAACCAAACGAGGCCTAATTTGTTTGGTAATTTTATCGCTTTGATTAATTGGTTAGCATTTCAATTGCTATTATTATTGTGGTATAGAAATAAAATAGAATTTTGTCTCGTCGCAAATGCAAGGGGTTCATGACGAGATTTTTAACTACACCAGCCTCCTTTTATGACTGGGGCATGACGGTTCTGTCGCAAAAGATCTTTTAGCGTCGTTAATGGTATGATATCTAGTAGTGTGTTGGTAAAATATTTTATGCGATTATCTTGAAAGTTGACTTGGTATAGTATTCACAGTCAGATAAAGAAACTCTTATAAAATATCAAAACATCAAGCCTCTCATGATTATTTTTACTTTATTGAAACCTAGAAAATTAGCTGATTTGTCATCAATTTAGGCCATGTACGCCATTTGTCAACTTCACTTAATTCCTTCAATATTTGGGATGCCATGTGTCGTGTGATGCTTGCAAAAGCTGATGTGTCGTTCTTCCATTACAAGCAAAAGTGTGCCATTCATTCACTCCATACATAGAGTAGGAGGAATCAATTAAAAATCTTCTCAATTTGGTAAGTTAACTGAAGATTTCCCTCAATCACGCCAGCCAAAAATTAAGTGGAGTTAATTTTTGCATCCAAAAATTAACAAAATTGAACTAGCGTTTTACAGTATAAAACTACTGCAAGTATAATAAGTACTCCTCATAATTACTGGTATTTTTATATCATACAATTGAATTGATATTCAAAGCCAAAAAAAAGTCAGCTCACTTCATGGGAGAAAAATCTAGCCAATTCTCTCTGAATCAGTTAGATATAATTATGTGTTGCGATCAAATATAGTAATCCATAAAATATGTTCGGGCGTTCTTCGTGTCTTGGGAGATAAATCAATTCTCTGAATCAGTTAAATGTTGTTTTCTGTTTTACAATAAGGTGATAGAAGCGTTACAGAGGAAATAAAAAATAGAAAATATCGATCCGCAGATGATAGTCATGATACAGTGTAAGAAAGAAGGAAGGAAGTGAGATAGAGGAATCATAAATTGCAGTGAAAGAAAGAAGAAAGAAGGAGATGATACAGTGAAAGAAAGAAGAAAGACGAAAAAAGAAAGAAGAAAGAAGAAAGAAGCAAGAAGGAAGAAGTAAGGAAAATCATAAATTGCATGCGAGTACTGTACATAAGTTATTGGACTTATGTTGAATTTGATTTTTTAAAACATCAGATTTGTACAAAATCAAATTCTGATTTAACAAAATGTTACTTTTGATTTTTTTTCACATGTGATAGCTTTTGTATTTTTATTACATCAATATAATGCTATTAATTTTGCCAAACCTATAAATGGTTACAGTAAAAGATGTGGTTCTCATACAATAATGAATAATGGGTTGGTGATACACAAACAGGTTTGACATTCAGACATAATATGTATGCTATCAATACCCATTATCTTTGCTATAATTAACTCTAATACAAAATCAAGTAAATAAGTAAATTTTTAGCCAGTATTATAAACCAAACCTCCCGTGCATTAGGTTGGTCGAAGAATATGAAATACCATAGAATTCCGTTTCTTTATATTGTGAATGTTAAACTTACAAGTATATTTCGTATATATCTTATTTTATTATTTAACAAATTAATTAGAACATGATTTTTTTTTTGGCTCAAATCGATTCATGAAAATTGATTTACATACTCTGAATAAAAAAGGAATCTGCAAAAAACATTATTTACAATTTTTTTTGATAACCAACAAAACAGTATAATGTGAACCTAAATATTGAGTAGATCCAAATATATGAATAATTAATTAATTTTGAAAAAAGAAATATTTAGGCGAGGCAATTATGCTAGAATCATAATCTTTTATATAAACATAAGAAATTAGATCTAAACTTCTAAAGAATGGGTACTTGAATACTTATTTAAAATGGATTTTGAATTTGAAAATGTGAATATATAAGTTGTGTTTTGAAGGTGAGATGGAGGTTTGAGGGAGAAACGGTGGATTATGGTGGATGATTTAGAGGAAGAAATAAAATTGAATATGAAGAGTTTTATTTTGAACGAGATATTCAAGACCCTGCTATTACAAGGTCTTCTTTTTTGGCGGAGTTGGCGTGTGAAAAGTTGTGTATTATATTAACTTTGCTTGATTATTTTTTGTCAATAGATAAAGGAATCGTACTTGAAACCTGGCATAGTAGTATAAGAGTATTGTTTAAGTAGTGGTCTGTTTAATTCAGCTTATTCTAACTATTTTAAGTAAAAAATAACTTCATATAATGTAAATTTAAAGTGAGTTCTATTTGGATATTATAAAATACTATTAGATAGAACAAGTTAAATCAAGGTGAGATCAAATAATTCTAATAATACAAAATTGTTAAGGTTTAATAAATTCAGATAAGATGGGATAAGAAAGTTGTTAAGTGTTCTAAATTTTAGTAAATACATTGCGCATATTGCAAGACAGAAAAGAAACTGTATAGTGGAAGATAAGCACCGAAGGCATGTTTCTACTATAGAGAATAACAAGAAAAATGAAGGATGTGTGACCTCATATTTTAAAACAATTAAGTTGTTTTTCAAATGGTATTAAAATAGAAACACCATATACTAAAATGTTTGTATAAATAAGTTATGTAAGAGGAAGTGCTTGGACTAACACAAAATATGTGTCACAAAAGAGGGTCCTGTTCCTCAAATTTGGAGGACATTAGAAAAAAATTCTGAGTAGATATTGGAGACGGCAAATTGGGGGAACCAAATGATGGGGAGGCCGATGTAGAAATACCTAATAAAATATTAGTAGATATTTGCAATGACCCTATCGCGGCTATAGTTGATAGCACAAAGTAACGAAAATGAATGAAACAATTAGAATAATTTAAATAATATATATGGCATATTGTTTGTAGAGGAAATTATTTGCTAAGGATATTGTTTCTCCTAATTTGATATGAAGAATATGTTTTTCTTGCTATAATTAATCAATTTTGATAAAGGTAAAAATTAGAATAATTTAAGGAAATAATTTAAAATGAAAGATACAATTTACGACATTTGAGAAAATTGACTCTATTCTAAATAAATAACGTAAATAAAGAAGACAATTAACAAATTTAAAATAATTTATTTGACCAAACTATTTTTGAGGAATTTGCCATAAATAATCAAAATAATGAACATATATCCTAAATCTATTTCCGTCAATTACGAAATTTTTGCCAAAATTTATGCTAATTTAGGATATGCTTATTATATAACAAAATTCTGGAAGCATATACCTTGATTTTCATAAAACATGTTAATTTGAAATATTAGTGAACTTATATGATTAGATACCAACTAAAAATAAAACTTATGCTAATTTGGAAAATCTTATAACTCAGGAAATCATTAATCTAAAGTATATATATAACAAAAATCATATATCATAAATTATGGGTGATATTGTTATTATACTAATTTCATAAGTCATGGAAGCATATCAAGTGATATGGATATCGTAATTGATTTTGTTTGGAAAATAAAGTATAATGAAGGGTACATATTATTGATGAGTATATATTCTATTGTTAAATAGATATAGGCAAAGTGATATTAATCATTGATTGATTTATTTTTTACTGCCATTATTTTGAACAATAGTTAAATTGTATGCTACGAGGTTCCAAACAATATATTAGCATACTTTACATCAATAAAATTAGAAACCTCCTAATTATTAAAAATATCAACCATAAAATTGCTAATCATAAAATTGTATCTGTTAGGTCGAATTTTTTGTCTCTCTTGGTGCCTATAAATATTCGTTTAAAAATATATACATTATTGCGTGAAAGGTGAAGTATAATATAAAGAACATAAAAAAAGGCAAAATTGGCCTCAACACCCTGAACTATAGCTCGGGTGCACCCAACACCACCAACTACGACTAGTAGCCTAAACACCACCAACTATGGGGTGGGGTGCATTCCATACCATAAATGAGGCCGGAAGCCTAAAATGTTGCCGAAGACGGTTTGGTGGTGTTTAGGCCACTAGTCATAGTTGGTGGTGTCAGGTGCACCCGAGCTATAGTTCAGGGTGTTGAGGCCAATTTTGCCTAAAAAAAATTGTAAAGTCGTATACTATAAAGAGCATTAGCAATTTAATGGATGAAATTTACCCCTTCATTTAGTACGTTTATTATACTCTAAAGAACATAAAAGTTCCTTCAATTTTGAAGGAATTGTACAATATAATAACAAAAAAGATAGAACGATGTTTATTTATCTAATCGACCTAAGCATGAAACAACCCCCACTTCAAATTTCCATCCAGTTTTGCTCACATTGCTCTATTTTAAAACCACTAAAATAGTACTGTATTTGCTTTTAACTTTCAACCTATTTCCAGCAGTGAACATGAAGAAATAGTATTCATCAAAACTAATTATTATTTTTATAATAACCCTTTTGCATCACAAACGAATAACACTTATTGATAGTAAGTAAAAGATTTGATCTGTACTCATATCTCTTTTGAAATATGAAGATTGAATGTATAAATTAAATTATGTTATTTTATTATTTCCCCTGTGAAGAAGATAAAGGGAACTTGGATATTTTCAATTGAAAGGGAGTAGTTAATGAGTTTTCACGTTTCTATAATGCATATGTGTTTATGTTTTTACTTTTATTATATATAGTATAGGCTAACCTACCAATGTACTCGCTACTTTTAACCTAGATATGTTCATTATTACACGAGGGAGTATGTTCATTTTTTTTGGCCTCAATTTTCATTATTTTTTATTACTATTTGGTAACAGATGGGTGAATGGGTGATTAGTTAGACGTAACACCACGCAAATCTAATCCTATGTGTCACTAGCTCCATCCATCACTGAATTTTCATCTATTTACTATGGTTTTCATTCGTTTAGAAATTTGGGTGAAATAGATAATCGAATATCAAAAATACATTTCCCATGCAATTTGCACGGGTCTAGAAGTTAGGAGAGTCTTTAGATCTCAATGAGAAAAAAAAAAAAATAAGGCAACTATTAGGTTAAATAAAGTTAGCAGGTTTTTAGAATATTTTCTTTCTGTAGTTTTGGTAGATTAAAGAAGAAAAGTAAATTAGTCAACTCTTTAGATTTTAATGAATATATGTTAGAATTATAGCATAATCAAGATCAATTTCCTCATTACTGGGGATAATCACCAAGAACTTATATGTAACCAATAACCAGGTTTATTCTATCACACAAAATTTTCAAATGTATAGAAATTGTTTGATTATTTTGTTGAAACATTTATAAATCCTATAAATCATATTATATATGTTTAAACAGTAGCGATGATGTGCTAAATTTCTTCAATTATAAGTAATATCTATTTCATGATATTTAATTATATTGGAACTATATAATATCTATAATACTCCATTTGTCCTAAAGGTAGGCGATAAGTTATAGGGGGGTATATTCTATTTTATTAATTAATAAATATGAGAAAAGATAGCGAGACACATTTATTAGAATGAGAGAGTGAGAGTGTGTGTGAGACCTTAAGTTTTTAGTAGTGGTAGAAGTTGTTTTATCATTCTCGCAATAAAATATTCAATAACTAGAGAACATAATGAATAAAAAATGAAAATTCATAGGATGCAAGATGATGAAAAACACGATGAAAAGTCAAAAGATGCTTTACATAGAAGGATCCTTCCCACAAAAAAAGTATAATTAGTATTATTATGAGACAAAAGAAATAAAAAGTGCTAAGATTGCTCTAAAGCAAAGGACGTATTGAAAAATAATTTACATTAATTTTCAATTTACAAGACTACAAAACAAGTAAATTTAACGAAAATAATATGATGATAGTTTTGTGACAGATAATTGAATTCTCATTTTTGTGCAATCTTTCTCTCAAATTGTACAATATGCCAAAATTTTCTTATAAATAACGGATGTCATAATTTCGATACAAATAGTGGTGGCCTGGTGGATGGTCTAGTGCAGTGTAGCGGTGGTGCAAGACAACAAGAGAAGGGGATTGAGCACGACTGCCGAAACGAGGAGCAAAGTGGTTCATGATTGAGTGCCAGTAGTGGTGCGAATTGTGATTTTATATGAACCTCTAAATGAAGCAATGGGCAGAGTGAAATCTTCTTCAGTCTACTTTTTTAAAAAAAATTGGTCACATGTTTTACTATGACATTAGCTACATGAGTCACTGAACGCATAGGTCATAAGTCGGTTTTAAAATATATTCTTAATATACGATATGATTATAAAAACTTTAAACCACGAGCTAACATTCTAGCCATGATTATAAAACAAAAAATTCAAATGCATTTTCATGTGTTTTTTGTTTTATTTGCTTATTTATAAATTTATATAACACAGTAAGATTTTTAAACTTTAAAATATTGTAACAAAGATTTTTATATATAATGAAATATAATTATACATTTTATATTCTCTGAACTTTAAACGCATGGATTAATAATTATGGAATCAAAAAGTTGGAACAAAATCAACTACTTAATAAACAATCAATTCCCGTGCATTATGCACGAGTCCAGATCATAATCTACATAAAACCTCCCGTGCAATTTTGCGCGGGTTAAAAACTAGTAGAATTTATATTTCCCAATAATTTTTTTTTTTGAAGACTCTTTATGTCATAGTACTATTATAATAATTCGGACTTGGACCACTTGGCTAGTCAGCTATCTTCCTATTCTATACCTCCAACTCCAAGGCACATGCTCCAAAATGGTATCTAAAGATGTATAAAGAACACCAAAATTAAGATCAATTTGATACCATTAACAAGCATCTAGATGCCTGCCAATTTATTCTCTGCCGAGAGAAATATGAAATATAATTATAGAAAGGAAAATGAGATTAAAATGTCACAATGGAAACATATTAATCAATAACGAACTAAGTATTAATTACACCAATTAACGTGTAATTTTGATATAGATTCCTAAATCAATACTAATTTAGAAAATGTATCATTTGAAACTGTGGCGGCCTTAGAGCTGCATATATCAAAGTTCGAATCATTATTAAATTTCCAAATTTATATGGGCCATTTTTCACATTACAATGAGAAGTATATAATAAATGTCAAATGATGTATACCCTTTGAAATCCATACTCCCTTATTCCTATGCCTTCAAACCACTGTTACACATAATCTCATATACTGAACCAAAAATTAATAAGAACCCAGAAACAAAATTCATCTAAAATTCATCCTAAGAGACATGGAAATAGCTCCATGATTCAAATGATAATCAACTTGAAGTACTTTCCTCTTTCTGATACTCGATTCGGGGCCGAAAATAGAGGGGCGCAGGGGAACAAACAGAGGATCAGATCTAAAAAGAAGTGAATTTGATTGAGCTGCTGATGAATTAAAGAGATGGGTGATGTTTTGAAGAGGCTTTCTAGTAGAAATTTTACGACATTTGATGCTCTTGCTGTGGAGATGAAGAAATGTGTTAGTAACTTGCTTTGAAGAAGTGAATGATGGGATATTCTCTTTGTTATCTTGACTCGAGCTCTCCATTTAACTTCTCAAAGAAAGGGAGGAAACACAGGGATTTGAATGATGAGATCTCGAAATCGAGGTCTCGGAAAAATGGTGGAAAGAATTGAAGATGAGTTGAGTGAGTGAAGAAGACATTTAAAGATATGAATATATATGATAAAAGGGAGGGAAAAGAGAATGGGGTGTGTGTTTTTTATTGTCATTTTTATTCAAATGATTTGTTTTGAGTTTTCATTTGTTGTTGTGACAAATGTGGAGGGAGAGAGAATCCGATTGATAAAAAATTTCAAGTTTTGAAAAGTTTTGTGAAACTTGAAAGTTGAAACTTCAATACATTATTTGAGACTGACTTAGTACAAGACTACAAGTGAAAGAGTGAGGGAGGGAGATTTTGAAATTCCCGGGGCTTTTGGGTTTTGGCGAAGTTTTTTATGTTATTTTGAGGATTTTAATATCGGCGGCTGAACGGCTAATAAGTGTGGTTTTGTTTGGCGCGTTTTGAGTGTAGGTGGCGGGTAATAATTATAATGATATGCTAAGTTGAATATAATTAACACCTGAAAATATTTTTAAAAAGGCATGTCAGAAATTTGAATCCGTACCCTTATATGAGATGAATTTTTTTAAAAAAAATTAAGAATATTTAATGCCCTGTTTGTTTTAACTTATTTTGACTGAATTGAACTGAACTTATTTTATTTTTGCTGAACTGAATGCACTAAACTGAACTTATTTTTACTTATTTTTGCTGAACTGAACTTATTTTGGCTGAACTGAACTTATTTTTGCTGAATTGAACTGGATTAACATAATATTATCAATACTTATTATTATAATAATCAATAAATATTAACGTAATATTATCAATACTTATTATTATTATTTTATAATAATAAATAATAATAATAAATAATAATAATGATAATAATAACAATAAATAATAAATAAAAAATAATAATAAAAAAAAATATTCCCTCCGTCCCATAATACTCTTTACACTTTCCCTTTTCATCTGTCCCAGAATACTCTTTACACTTCTATTTTTGGATATGACCCACTATTATTTTAATCTTTCTACCTTTTAAGCATTGGCCCACACTCTCTCTCCTCCAAATAAAATAATACCACTCCTACTACCCACAACTAGACCTGGGCATGGGCCGGGCCTGTTCACGGGCTCGGTCCGCGGGCTTGGGGAAATGGCGGGCCGTGCTGGGCCGGGCTTGAAATTTCCATGTTCTGTCCACGGCCCGGCCCAGCCCACGGGCCCGCGGGCCGGGCTCGTGCCTTCTGCGGGCCTGGCCCGTGTTTTATGTTGTTTTTTTGTATTTTTGACAGTTTTAGGCTATAAAACAAAGGAAAGGAGCGTTCGGCCCGCGGGGCCGCGCCCACGCGGCTCGTGCCGTGCGGGCTCGAAATAAATTTTCTTGACCGTGGCAGCCCACGGCCCACGGAGCGGACAACGGGCCGGGCCCGGCCTTGAACGGGCTCGTCTTGGGCGGGCGGGCCAGTGGCGGCCCGCGCCGGCCCGACCCATGTCCACCTCTACCCACAACTCTAACCTTGGCCCACATTCTCTCTCCTTAAAATAAAATAATACTACTTTTACTAACTACTAACTCCTATCATATCTACTTTTCAATAAAAATAACAATTGATAATCAAACAACAACTTATCATCTAAAACTACGTGCATTCATAAGTATCAAGAGTATTCTGAGACGGAGGGAGTAATAAATAAAAAATAATAAATAATGTATCATATCTACTTTTCAATAAAAATAACAATTGATAACCAAACAACAACTTATCATCTAAAACTACGTGCATTGATAAGTGTCAAGAGTATTCTGAGACGGAGGGAGTAATAAATAAAAAATGAATAATAAATAATAAATAATAAATAATAAATAATAATAATAATAATAAAAATCATAAAAAAAATAATGAAAATCAACAAAATAAAAAATAAAAAAATACAGATTCATTGTTATTATAATTATAATATTAATAGTAATATTGAAAACAAAAATAATAATTACAGCATTAGACAAGACTGAACTAAACTTATTTTTACTAAACTGAACTTATTTTTGCTGAACTGAACTGAAAATAAGTCCAAAAGAACAGGGCCTAAGTCTTCCTTCTCTCAAATGAAAAATGATCTAAATTCATCAGCTATGAGGTCAACCTTAGTAGCAAAAAAGTGTGGTCCTTTTTGAATAGATAATCTACTACGTACTTTGTTTGATTATTAGAAAATGTGGGTAATGGAGTTTGATGAAAATAAGCAAGCAAAGATTTGGTATCATCAATGAGGGTAGAACTGTCAAAAAATGACCTGATCTGATAACCCGACTTGAACCTATAACTGACTTGCACCTGAAATCAAGGTAAAACAGGTCACCTGTAACCTAACCTGTACCCGATCTGATAATAACTGATACCTGATCTTGACCCAATACTCCATGACCTGAACCTGAACTGATACCCGCCAAAAAAGACCGACAACGAAATTGATATGACCCGACAATTATCAGAACCCGATTTGACACCTGACCCGATTAGGACATAAAACCGATTATAACGCGACGCAACCTGTCATTGGCCCGACCCGTTGCGACCCGCTACCTGATTTACTAGACCTGTTGTGACCCGATATATGGTTTTACCCGACTTATTGCTACATGTTATCTGATTTTACCCGACTTGTTGATAGTTGATAACTCGACTTGTCATTGATTTCACCAAATAATAACATAAATCATAAACTAACAAAACTACAAAAAGACATATAACTAGATGAACTATTCAATCATTAATTTTCAATAATATCTTAAATAATAATACAAATTTGAAGCAGCGCCACACAAAATTCATGATTCATTCCATACTCGAAGCAACCTGAAACCAAATATGGCAGAACTCGATAACTACCGACCTGAACTTGACCCGAACTCGACCCAAACCAACATTGTCATGACCTGATAAGTACCCGACCCACGCATGACCTGAACCCGAAATCACCCGTTACAAACCTGCAATAAACCCGATCCGAGACCACATGACCACGAAAGATGACATGTCCCGAACCCGACCGGACCTGAAAGAAGAAATAAATCGAGGCTGGACTGACCGAATTACGATCGTTCCCGACCTGCACCCGACCTGTTTGATTTAATTACCTGACACGACCTGACCGAACATGACATGAAACCTAAGATGACCCGACCTAAACCTGACTCGAGTAACTGAATTGACAACTCTAAATGAGGGTTTGGATAATCCATGGGCAAGAGTAGATGCCTTGAAAGACTCGAATTTACTAGATTGATATTAATTAGAAAGGCGTAAGTTGTTTTTTGACAAAATAATTACAGTAAAATAAAGGTCTTTGATAGATTGGTAAGAAAATAGCTCCACCATCATATTAGACGAATAAAATTTGTTAGTTTAACTTTTCTACTGAATTGAAGTTAGCTTTTTCTATAAGAGAGTTGAAGTTAAATTGTGTTACAATAAGTCACTAATAACAAATTATTTCAAACTTCATGCTTACTCCTCTGAGCCCCTTCCTCTGTGACATGAAATGATGATGTTGTGTTGTAAGAAAAGTATAAAAGAGGGGTGACGGCCTGACGGGGTCAAAAAGGTGAAAGTGGAGGTTTATGGACCATGGTAATATGTGTGATATTACGTTTGAGTCTTTTATACAAACTAGTTGTTGGTACAAGCGCTACCGCGCGCGTCCCCCCAAGGTAGCGAAAATGGTGATGGATAACTAAATACAAGTATTAGAATGATTGATTTAAGCAAAATCAAAGCATGTGAACTTGGTAGTTAGGAAGATAAAGTAATTAGATAGCATAACATATTAACATATATGCATATAACCCTTGTTTGTGCAAGCTATTTTTGATAGCCCAATAAAGTAATGTTAAACCGATCTCATTAGCAGAAGAAGGATAGAAGAAGAAGAATAACTGCGAAGAAGAAGCTATTTTTGTTAAACCGATAGAAGAAGAAGGAGCCCGATATAAGAAGGAGACCGAGAAAGAAAGAAGGTAGCAACGATAACTGCGGACAATTAAATGTTAAACATTAGCATAATCGGATAACGGAAAACGAAGGCATCCAAACTTGGTAGTTAAGAACAAAAGTTAAGGAGATTGCATAAATATACTCCTATGCATATAGCCAGGGGTGTTCATAAAATAACCGAAACTGAAAAACCGGTCCAAATGGTTGTTAATTGTATTGATAAAAAAGTTTTAACGGTACGGATACCGAACCAATAAAAATACGGTTAAACGGTACGGTTACGGTTATTATTTTTGAGTAAACGATTAACCGAAAAACCGAAATATTTTTCCTCTATTTAATTATTGTGAAACATTTTCCAACAATTATATTAATTCTAATATTTGTTACTAAGTAACAACAATTAGAGGAAGTATGTGATTATTTGGAAACTTTAGTACTAATATAAACACTATAATTAGGAAATAGAGTAAATTCTTAGTGTTACTATGTTTTCGAATAGATTAATTATCCAATTTATAATACATTTTATATTAGAGTATATATAATATTAAAGTATATGCAAAAAAAATGTAAAAAATATATTTAAATTAAGTAAAATTTAATAGTATAACTTGAATAACGGTCAATGGTTAACCGAAAATCCATGTAACTGCTTAGGCGGTAACCAGTCTAAACGGTTACTGTTCGCAAAAAGTGTGAAATGAAACTTTCGGTTACTGAACCGAAATGTTGTTTTGGGATGATTACCACACATCTACATATAGCCCTTGTTGTAATCATGTAATGTGCATGAGGTTTACAAATGTTAATCCCTCTATCTACCAAAGACTCGTGACATGTTCTATAAACCTATGGTTTTGACGTAAACAAGAAGGCATCTAAAACTTTAAGCCCTTGTCTAAATATCTAGTACAAGTTAACTACATATCTCAAAAATACTCCAGAAAACATATTAATTTATATAGCTCTGAATATTTATGTTAGAAATCAAAAAAATGAGGGGAGGGATCACAGGTTTTACACTGCAACATCAACCTGGCAAAAGGCACATGATCTGAAACATAAAGATCATTATATTTCAGAAGATTGGCTTCATTATATATATATATGATCACTCAATACTTTTTGTTACATAAAAGCTAATGATGCGCGGTCCCCCGAGAGAGAAAAATCTAATTAGTGAGATAAATAGTTAATATTGTGGCTGAAATATCTTGATAAATTTTGGAGCTGGACTAACCAAAATAGTAGAATTACAAGTTAAAAATAGCAAAAGAAGAAAAGACATCTAGCTAAGAGTAGGCCAAAAGGTTCAAAATCCCACCTAAAGCATCACAACTATTACAAATTTTCGCCAAAATCTAGGAGCTTCCTCATAGAAGACAAAAAGTAAAGACAAAATGTTTGTACAACTAATATTAAACAAAAGGACATGTCAAAGTAGTTTAATTGCTAGTCTGAACATTAGCCTCACTTCTAGGCGTGGAAGTAACCTGATTTGCAGGTTCTTTAGCATATGGATTTATGGCTTAGAACCTTATCTTCGAGTACAACTCTCTCAAGGATCCATTGCACGAAGTTGTTCCAGGTAAGAGTTATTTTTGGGCCTACTTCAATCAAGAATGAGACGTGCACAACAATTCCTGGACAACTTTGAAGCCCTACATGATATTGTTCCAGGTAAGAGTTATCTTCGAGCTTACTTTAATCAGGAAATGGGACGTGCGCAGCAGTTCCTTTACAGCTTTGAAGCCTTCCCAGTCATCTTTGCCAATTAAACGCTTATTAATTTGGATTAAACACTGACATAAAACTTAGATGTATACTCTCAAATAAACACGGATGTTTCTTGTTATTCTCTAAGTTCTTGAACCTCATATAATCATATTGGGAAGAGACAATATATGATTTCAATGTGTATGGGTTTTATACGTATCACAATTCCTTAGACATGCATCACTTCACCAATTTCACATGGTATATAATAATAATGACATCACTTTTCAACTCTATATTTTGCCTAGATTGATCACATCAGGAAAGCGTAGATATTATAGCCATGTGATTTGCTAGACTAACCAACAAATTTAACTTCATGTATACTACAACAAATAAGCCATGAACACAATCCCACATTAAAAGCAGCTTGACTTCTTTCCAAAAAAATGAAGAAGCTTGACTTGGTAATTGATTACATAAATCAGCTATTACCTATATTTTTAAGTGGTTGGATAAGAATATTCAAAGAGAATGGAAAAGGAGGGGGGTGAATGGTGTTCGTGAGGAGCTATTACCTCACCATTATACATTTTCTACAAATCTAGAATGAACACTATGATATAACTTCAGCATTGAAAATCTAAATCAGATTGGGAGACGCTCGAGTCTATTTAGTTTTTGAAGAAGTTAATTCAAGTCTATTTTAGGATTTAGATAATGAACAGAATGAATCATCTCTGAATATTGTGTTTATTAGCCATGGTGTAGAGAGCGGAGGGATGAGGAAACGTGCTAGTGTCTTCCCTTCAGATTTATCTAACTTTGGGAGAATATATATAGTTCCCTAATTCATATCCTAATAGAGGAAAAAGATCCTATCACTCTCCCTCCTTACCGCTTCCTTTAAAATTCTCATAGTGAGCTAAATTGCAGATGCATTGGGCAATATATTGAAGGTGGACGGAGATGCATGGGTTTAGAAATCACGAGCTGTTTCAGATCACCAACTGTGCGGCCACCACCCTTAAATGATTGAATTTCACTGAGCAAACATCGAAGAAAGGTTAGGTGGATGTTAATAATGACTTGAAGAAACCAACATAAGTCGTGCTGAAAGCATATCTAAAATGCATCTCCAGTGGTGGAATACCACCTTCAATCCTGTGAAGATTTCCAAATGTCAAAAGAGAACTAATAGGTCTCTTTAATCAATGGCAAAACTGATGGAGGCATGCAAAATAATACAGAACTCCCTCGAGGTTATCCTCCAAGGATTCAGAAAGGGCATCTGTTGCTGGAGGTATTGAATCCTTGGAGGATAGCCTTGAGGGAGTTCTATTTGAGGAAAATTGAGGACAGACTCTATCCCAAGCTTAATCAACATTCTCTATACAAGTAAATTAGTGAAAAGGAACAAAATTTGGTTCATATAACCACATCGAAAAAACAAATTTTACATTAACTGAGACCTATTATCACCTCAAAAGAAGATAAAGTAGTACTAAATTAGAAGCCCAAGAAAGGTCTACATCCAAATCCTAAAATATTCATAATAAACGTTTAGATAAAACTGAAATTAATACACTTGTATAAAAAAAGAGCACACACGCAATCATATTATCATTGTCCACTCCGCTAATCAAGGCAATCAGAACTGGAAATTGGCAAAAACCAAAAAAATACTTAATTACAATAAAAACTTTAACACTCAGAAATGATAATATTATTAATCTACAAAAGAAGCAATCGGAGTATGAACTAAATAAATATTTCTGAAATTTGGCAAACATCTTCTGTAACTCTATAAGTGTAACCCCTGAAAATATGCATTACAACCAAGGATTGAAAACCTAATCGAAAAAGGATTGCCCGAAATAAACAAGGAAATTACCAGCGATTGTGGAACCAAACTTTGATTTGTCTAGGCCTAATGTCAGAGACAATAGTGCACTCTCATATCAATTGCTGGAAATCCGCCATTGAAAGGAGAGAGAAAGAAGGTGACAAATTAGCAATTTAGATCTGCAATTTTGTCAGCCATCTCTTTCAATTGCTAACAACTTTCTGCAAAAAAAAAAAAAATTACATTAAAATACAAAACTTTAGATCTCAACTTGCTTCATAAACGCTCAGATTTCATGTAAAATTTAATATATTTCACAGCAATCAATTATGTAAGTTACATAGTGAAAAAACTTATTTCTATTTTCCTCGGTATATGCTGCCAATATGCGGAACATTAAGTAGTCAGGAACTTAAATGCCATGAGTTTGAACATCTTTATTGAAGGATGGATGAAGAAATTTCTGAACCAAACATTCAATATCTTAAAGTCCAAAAAACACTACAGAATTTTTTCAAGAACAAAGAAATTGCACCAAACACACAACTTTGCTTCACTCATTCTGGGACGCTATGTAGAACGCAGCTAAGCGTTACCTAGAACGGTATATAGTAAGAGATGATGAACTGCCCTTGTTCTTTCTTATATTTTCTAGCTTCATCTTATTTCCTTTATTTTGTTGGGGGACAGCGCTGATCAAGGCATGCACCTCTTTTGGATTTACTGATCCACCTATCTCTCGTAGCTTCTAAGGATGTAGGTGCATTAGATTAATCATGAAGCTTGCTTCAAAAGTAGACTAAAGCAATTCCGCATCTAGTGAAACCGGAAAGTAGCAGCTGAGAAGCCAAGACCTTTTGATTTAGTTGTCAGTGAAGCATGAATGTGTAACTACCAAGCAACAGAACATTTTGCCAAAATTGATTGGACACACCTTAAATCTTCTATAAAAACGAACTTAATTGAAAGTGAATTAACTTAAGAGAAGTGTCGTGAAGGCGCGAAAAAAATGATGCGGGAACCCTAATTTGCGTAATTTACGTTACAAAAATATACAGATTACTCAAAAGGGAAAAGGCTTACCCCATCGCCAAATCATTGTATTCATCGTCCACCTTTGGAGATCTGTGAAGCTTGCTCTCACAAAAACCCTAAAGTGCAACTGACCAAGAGAGAGAAAGAGAGGCGAACAAATCTGGAAATTATGCTTGCAGAAACACAAAAGTGAAATTAATTGTATTTTGAGGAGCAAAAGTAACATTCGGCAAAGCCAGGGCAAGAAAGCAATTGTAACGAAAATAACTCAACTAAGATCAAGGATATCCCAGATGTGAATCTCTGCAACATTAGCATAAAAAAACTATAACAAAACCTAATCAAGACCAAATCACAAATTTGAGCTGAACCCATTAAACAAGAGTGAAAATGTTATCAACAACAACCCAAAAAGATCATAAAATCCAAAACTCAAACATAACAAGGCAAGCATTAAACCCCCTCACCGGTCTCTGCTGTTCCCGTCTCTGCTGTTGTTGCTCATGTTGTGAAGCTGAAACAGCGAATGATGATAACATCGGAGATAAGAAAGCAGACGTCGGACTCCCGAAAGATCGAATAAGAACACATCATGTAAAATGTTAACCCTAAATTCATCAGAATTTGAACATGATGTTCAAGCTTCAAATAAAGAAACTAATATGAAAGGGACATCTTGCAAAAATGAGAAGAAGAGAAGGAAAGAAACAGGAGAGAGAAAAGGAGGAGATAGACATGGAAAACGGGGCAAGGGAGGGAATCCTAGTAAAGCAAGATGAACTATTTGGAGGAACACCAGGAAAAAAGAACGTGTGAAGTGAGACAAGGAAAAACTTGTTAAGGTAAGGTTGGAGGACATGAGTGTGCAATCATACAAGTGCAAGGGCAAAATAGTCAAAGCATTGTTCCTAAGCTATAATAAGGTAACTCCTTGCTTTTTAATGGGTATGGATTTAATCTTGTAATCAATTAATTTCAGTATTTCACATAACCAGAACACGTACAAAAACAAAAAAGAAAAATCCTTAAAACATTGGAAAACACCAATTGAAATGAAACTTTACCTCAAGGATGAAGCATACTAAAATCCAATCACTACAGGTTTGTGCTGCTTTCATTCTCTCTTCTCTCTCAAGGTCTTTGTAAGATGAAATATGAGCCCTCGGAAGTTCGATATTGCAGAGAAAGTCAAGTGGTTGAGTGAAATCTGAAAAAAAAAAAAAAGCTAATTTAGAGAAGGAACTTGATGAAGATCCTAGAAGAGATGGCTAACAAATGCGAGAGAGAAACTGAGAGGATCTGAATCTTTTCTTTCATCGTTGCTAACACTTATTTGACAGGTTTTGGACATTGGTTGCTCTCCGCAGTGGTATACGCGGTATTCTCTTGTTGTGACAGGTTGGCATCGACTCACTGAAGAACAAGGTTTTTAACCGTTAATTTTAAAACCAGAAATCCTGCCCTTAGATGAATTGCTTTTACTGGTTCAGCAGACATATGATCATCTTCTGCATAATATGCTGAATACAAGCTATGATATCTTATGGATCCCCATCTCAACTTCCGAGAATTGGAGTAACAATGAAGTAACACTCTTCAATCTTTTCTCAAACTCCTTGCCATGGTACTCCATTGCACAAAAGGAGTGGAAATTCAATGGTCACCCCGTTATGGTTGTCTTGGAGCCTACGGGAACTGTTGCTAATATAAATGCTGTTGACATGGTACGGATATGGGGAGCTGAAGCTTACCCATTCTCGCGTCAAGAGAAGAGGAGTTATGGAAAATAGAGAGATGGAATCTGAGACTCTTACTTGACAGTATTGACCCCTTGTTAACCAAGTGGGTATGATCTTAGCTAACATTTTGGGAGCTGCTCTGATTTTATTGTAGCAAACTTTTGCACTAATAATGACGATATCACAATAATTTTAGGTCGAAGAAGGAAGAACGATTTGCATTCAAGGAGGCAACAATATTGAGTGCGTAAGAAAGTTTGGCAAAGAAATTAAGGGCATCCAAAGCTTAGGTGCACAAGTTGAGGTGCTTTATGTTGGCAAAAACCACCTGAGGGTACCTGGAAGCAACATAGATTGTGCTATAGAGAATGAGAAACAAGCCACTCTATCTCTTTTACCAAGATATCTTATTTTTGGAAGCGTCTTGAAAGCATCAGAAGATCAAAACTCAGGCTCAAACAGACCACTGATAGTTATCATTTTCTGAGGGAGGTAATAACATTGATCGATGATGATTTAGATGAAGATTGGATGATAGTTGGGAAGGGTTCTTCAACAAATATTGTAAAGCTTGACGGTGATGGGTGGGCTAACTTCCTTAGTAAAGACCAGGTATGGAAAAAGTATCTGCCAGAAATTGGGTTAGTAGATGCTATCAGGCTTTCTGTGGAACCTCTTACACCAACTGAGCCATGCTCCCACTCAAGAATTAGTAGATACGAGAAAGAGCTAATGGAAGAAGCCGTAATTTGTGACATGTGTAAGCGTCCTATGGAGAAGTTTATCATCTATGATGTGGTGTAGATTTCCTGGATACAAATTACCGACTTTCTAATTGTTGTAGAGCAATCATAATTAGAACTTCTTGTGATGTGGTGTAGATTTCCTTTTTGAAAACTTTGGCTTTTCAACAATAATTTTGTGTAAAGAAGTAGAAAGTGCTTTCAACACCTCATCAGTCATCCCTGCACCCCTCAACCTTACACAAACTCGACACCTGAGGCCCTAGTCAACAGTAAAGAAGGAAACAGAACCAATAATAGATCTACACAAGTGTAGTCAAAACTTTTGAGTCTATATAACGAACAGCATCATTGTCATCATAGATAAATCGACCACCAATTAGCCAGAGAACTTAATAAACACATCTGATGCATTAATGTTGTGAATATTCAATTAATTGGAAAACAGTTAGGAAACAAACCTATAGGTAAGCATAACTCTTAAATCAAGTAAAATACCCCAAAAGGTGGTATTCCATCCACTGACTCCCTCCCTCCTCACTCTCACATCCGCCCCTCCCTTCTCACCCCCTCCCCTATCCACTCCGCTTACTCCCGTGCCTCCTCACTCTCACCCTCCGCTCGAGCTCCCTCCCCTCTCACCCCCACTCTTCCCTCTCACTCCCCACCTCCCACCTCTCCCCCGCCCCCCTACCCTTGCTTCCTCCCCTCTCACCCTCCCAACCCCCACTCTGCCCCTCTCACCCCCACCCTCACTCCCTACCCTCTTATCCCTTATCACCCTCCGCTCCCTCCCCTCTCATCCTTCACCCTCACTCCCTCCCCCCCGACCACCTTACTCTCCCCCTCCCCCTCCCCCTGCTCCTCTCCCCTGCCCCCTCCCCTCTCCCGTCTCCCCTCACTCCCCACCCTCTCACATTATATGCAAAATTTTGAACTTGTATATCAACCATCACATTGTTTGGGTACATAAAATTGTTTTATTTTTCATTGCTGGGTTTGTGTGGCCCAAATTCCTTTATGGCCCACATTATGTTTTCCTATTCAAGGATATATCTCAAGCTTCTTTACATGAAGGTCGACGCTTTTACAAATTGGATTTGATCATCCTAAGATACCTTCTAAGTGCACACCTTAATCTAGAAATCTCGAGCAAAATTATGATATGAAGAGCATAAAAGGCAAAATATTCTACATTTTCTTCATGGAATCAATGCTAGAGACTTCTCTATTCTTTTTGGCATTAGTCAACCAATTTAGGCACCTCTATAAACAATTGAGTTCCATTTTGGGCATCCACAAGAAGCTACATAGATCCACCAATATAATCCACAGATTATCCTCCAAGTCTCCGAGCCTTAAGGATTTCTTCCTATACACATAATGTTTTGGCTTAGAGATTATCTACAATGTAAGTTACCTCCACTTCCGAGATAATTATTGGTACCTATTAGGAAAATGTTTGACTCTCTAAGAAATTGAGCAATCAGATCCTTTTATACACACAATCTCCCTACTCTAATATTCCAGTGTCCCGCTCAATTACTCCTTTGTGAGTTGTTAGTAGATAGTCAGAGTTATAATCTTATTACTTACTCAAATTATTTAAGGTTCTTATAGTTTCATATTTTTCATATAGTGGCACTAGTACAAAGTTGGTCTAAGGTAACATGTATAGGGTAACACTTTTTAAAATTCAAGTTTCTCGAATATGTACGTAACACCTTGGTAGCACTTTATTAATATGTAACACCTAATGTAACACTTTTTCTATAAGTAACATTTTCATGTAGCACTTTTTAAATTGAGTAACATTTGATGTAACACTTTATAAAAGGTAACACTTTTAAGTAACACGTTGTATTTGTAACACATTTAAAGTAACACTTTAGAATAGGTTTCTTTTTAGAGTATAAGTATTTTTCTTTTTGAAAATTAGTAAAGTTTTTATAATTAATTTCTTTTAGGGGAGTAACCCCAAATTTTATGTTGGCACTTTGTTAGCCGCCAAACACAATAAGTCCAAAAATTAAAGCATTGGTATATTGACAAATTACATACGGCGCTCTGTAGGTGTAATATCTCGATTCTTAAAAGCGTTTTATTAAGCGTTAATTATAATTATTATGCTAATTATATTTTGAATATTCTTATTTTATTTGGATTAAGGTATGAATATTTATTTTTGTAGTGGTTATAATATATTTATTTATATAAATTCTATGAAGTTATTACTATTATTTTATATTTTTGATTTCGTATGCAATTGGTTGAGTGGTATTTTGCCAAAATACAAAGCCAAAGTCTGTTATTCCTTTATTTTCTATTCTTAGTCGGTTAGTTTGGGAAACAAAAACCCCAAACCCATCTCTATTTCTCTCACCCCAACTCCTTTCCTTCCCCGTGAAAACCCAAACCCCAGCCCTCTCTCTTTCTTCGATCCCCTGCGCTGCTGCCCCGTCAGCCACCCCTTACGGGTGCTCCCGTTCTCCCCGGCGCTTGTCGTGCTGTCGTTCACCCCTCGCGCGGTGTTGGTGATGTGCTTCGGTCCCCTGCTCGTGTCTTCTCTCTCCTCTTCGTGGTGGTGGTGTTGTGTGTGGTTGTTGCTCGAGGTCGCTGCTGGGGGGTGTCGCGTTGGTGCCGCTCGCTCCTTAATTCGTCCATTCCCATCGGCGTTCAATCCTCATCGTTCTTCTAGGTGATTAGAGAATTTACTCGGTTTGTTTAAATCTTGTTGTTCGATTTTATTGTTTTATTTTTCAAGCTTCATGAATTTTTTTTTTCGAAGTTCCAATGAATCGTTCATGTTCAACCTCCCATCAGTTTTAACGCAATTGGGAAGCTGCGAATTTAGACAATTTGACTACAAAAATTGGGAAATTTCATTAAAAGTCTTCTGATCAGCAGGTTTGTCTCAAATTATTGTCTTTTTTCCAATGAATTTTGTAAATTTCAATCTGATTTTTCGAATTACCATTGAATTATGTCTTTATTCCATTTTGAGGACAGATTCTAGGGTACATGATACGCTGATCACATCAAAATGTCTGTAACTAATCAGATTGTTCATCATTCATGAAAAGAAAATAAGTGCATAAACGCATTAGGGTATATAGTCCAAGCCAACCCATCATAAAGGCTTGATCATTGATCAAATTATAAATAATAAGCAGAGCCCAATTCTACTCAAGCTTTGTCTAAACAACAGTTTCATCATATTGACTGAAGATAATATCTCTTCTATTGTTGAGTTTGGACCTGGGAGGGGATACTTGACACAGATATGAGCTGATTGTTATAGGATTAGAAACGTCTTCTTGGTTGGGCGCAAGTCATACAAGCTGAAGGTCAGTTTATACATAAATTATTTAATTGTTAAGGCAGACTAAAAAATTCATGCAAGTCGGCTATACTAGTTTTGTATTTGATCGATATTCATGTTTTAAGGAAACTTTCAAGTTACTTATTACTATTGTTATATCTTATACTTTTAGGCTGATTGAAGTTTACGACAGAAAGAGAACTTGAGATTGGAGCATTTAAGAATTGACAGTAAGGTTTCCCTAGATCCTTGTATTTGGTTGTCTGATAACCTTTTCACTTTTTGAGCTATGTTATGAAACTGTATGCTCTTCCGGTTTTTTTTCCTAATTGTTGTTAATGTTAACCTTTTCTTCATAGTTAAACTAAACTAGTTATGTTCTTTTCTTTTGCTGAGTTTTAGATTTTGTGCGCTATGCTTTATTAAAATGTGACAGGCATTACTGAATGATGAATATAGACCACTTGCATAGTTGCATGTTATAAGCTCCCATATACTTTTGCTAACCCATTGTGCAGGGGGTTGCTGTGTAGGGGGTTGTGCAGGGTGGGTTGTGCAGGGGGTTGTTGTGCATCCCGTATATATATGACCAGGAAAATTACATTTTTTGTAACTTCCATATTTTAGAGATTTAATGGTGGATAGAAGTTCTTATGAGCAGAAAGCATTCAAAAGAAAACTTGTTCTTATATTAACCGTGTTTAAGAATATACTATTCAAACTATAGTTTGGATGTAAACCTCTTTTATTTTTATTTTAGAGAAAATGCATATGCTTCAAATATTATTAGCTTTAACTAAAAGTCTTATATGAGAATGACTTACGTCAATCTATTGTAAGATCATATATCATGAATTCATGATTACTTATACATTTCAAATATTACCCTTACAAGTTTCTTATTGTAATTGTAATGCTTCACTCCAGCATAAGAAAGTTAATAGATAATCTACATAAAAATAACCAATGTAAAACTCTTGATGCATAAAAAGAAAAGGGAGACCTGCATGAATAATTACATATAGGCCATAATGTGAAACACATGTGCATAAAAAGAAAAAGGAGACTTGCTGATTGTTTCATTGAACAGCTTTTGGAGGAAGTGATTACTACAATTATTTTTCTTTTTCTATTTCTTTTCGATTTATGCAGGGGGTTGCTGTGCAGGAGGGTGTGCACGGGGTTGTTTTGCAGGGTGGGTGTGCATGGGGTTGCTACATTCTACTTATTGCAAGAGCATTCATACAGGACACTAGTGAAGGTGGCCTCATCTTTAAGGATTCATTGCACCACTTGAGTCACTTGTTTTTTAGACAAGCACAGGGATGTAGGCAGGGTCTTTCCTTGTATTATAGTTCACAAAAAAAAAGGAGTTTTGTTACGCCTCATATATTTACCATACTTGTTTTATTTTTTACAAGTATATAATTAGTCGTGTTATCATAAAGACTTTGACCATTCTTTTTTATTTGTTCTCATTACTGCAGGATGATGATGGATATAATGGATTAGAGTAGCAGGTAGGCATGATGCTTCTGGAAACAACATGCATGAATAGGGCGTTGCATGGAATTAAAGACGGAATCTTAAGATTAATTTACGATTATTTGGGGAGAGTTATATGTATTATGACAGGATTTTAAGATCAACTATTTATATTTTGAAAGCAATAGTATGTTTTCAATTGATGAATACTACTCATTGGCTCGTTTTTACAATGACCGTTGAGTATTTGAACTCAATATCTACAATATCGTTCTATTTCCTCTTCGTTTATTACATTTGCAAGTTTTAGTATTATTATTATTGTATATGTGCCGACAAATTAAAGATTGTTATTATATATAAGACGTGTGAAATAGAAGTGACTTTAAATCTAGCTAATAATAAGTGTTGCTTAATATCTAACAAAGTGTTACATATGCTGACCTAAAATGATACATAACATCTAATAAAATGTTACTATAATTCAAAACATAACATAGAAAATGCTACTATAGATGAAAAAGTGTTACATAAAAAATTACAAGTAACACTGTAAAAATGCTACATTAGTTTAAAAATGTGATACGTTAGAGAATTTTAGGTAACACTTAAGAAAGTGAAACCTTAGATAATAGGTAGCACGGGCAGATGTTTCACTTATAAAAGTGTTACCTATTGCCTAAAGCAACACTTTTAGGCCTTCAACTAACACTTTTGGGGTGATACTTTAGGCCAATTACGCACTAGTGTGGATTATTGGGTGCTCGTTGTTCGTCGATTTGTGCCTCTTCAGGACTTCTCCCAAGTTAAATTTGTGTGTCCATTTATATTACTTTCTTGCCGTATATTCAACTATATCTGTTTTTTCTAAATCTCTAAATATTTGCAATAAGTTCCTATAACTCCAGCAACTTCCAATGAGTTCTAACAAACTATAAAATAAGATTCAATAATTTCACCTAAGTTAAATAAGTTCCAATAAGTACCAATAAAATTAGATAAGTTCCACTAAATACCAATAAGTTAAGATAAGTTCATTTCATATTACTTCAAATGAACACACGTTTAGTAGTATTTTAACTCACTTCCTAATTCGATTAAACGTGGCCTATTACATAGGAACGGAAGTAATAATTCCTACTCCATCTCGATAATTAAATCAGAACACAGGATACAGTTCAGAAGTAAGTGGTAAGCACTATAACTAATTGTAAAAAGAAGGGTATATCATGCCAATACAATTTTCCTTGACATGATTTACCCTCTACCATCTTAATTACCTTCCAAAGTTCCAATCAGGAAGCACAACTAATCTCTTTGACAACTCATTTGGAAAATCAATGCAGTATATTCAGACAATCTTCAGGGTCAAACAGCTGGAAATCATGGTTCAAAAAGACTACTAACCAAAACTTGTACTATTATATTTCGTTTTATACCAAGAAAGGAAAATTACAACATAAGCAAGTATCATAACAAATTCGACATACCTGTCAGATTCCAAATAAGTGATATTATTGGTAGTTGTACTTAACGCACAAAACAAAATAGACTGTTCTGCTGCTCATCAATAATACAACATGGATCTACATTTGCAGTATATAAATACTTACCTTTACATCAGTACCAAATCCTCAGCAGCATTCAACAATCTTATTGCATCCGTTGCCACAACTGCACGGAGATACATTACAATTAAATTCAGATTCAAAAGTCCAACATGGAGTTCCCAACATTTACATCTTCGAATCCTACCCATATAATATTCTTCTATCTATAGCCATCCCATTTCCCACCAAATAGAAAGATAAAACATATGCTCTTGATCCTTATCACTGTGAAGAAGAAACTATATCATCTAAGATATACTCCATTAGGAGTTAGTTGTCGCATTTGCCCGAAAACCTCATAGTTAAGGAAACGACATAATCATTTACGAAATAGAAATGGAAGAGAAGACTACATATGGTCTTGGTGAACAAACAGAAGTAGCAGCAGCTGCCACAGCTCTTGCAACATCCTTTGAAGATGGCAACAAAAGTGAAGATCTCCGTCCTTGGCTACCTGAGGCTTCGGTCTCAGCCATAACAGTAATTTCCTCAGTAAACTCTTCACCTGATAGAAGCAGAAAATCAAAATAGATGCACTTGAGATATGGAAAAGTGAGATGAGATAACATGCATAATCAGGAGATCCACAAAATGTTTGTGCATGCTTTTGGCAGTAGACAAGTGAACGGAAGTAAAAAATCTTGATTTATTTACATAAAATGTATCAATGGAAAACCAAAACTGAACAATGGGTCCTTGGGATTTTTCAAGCGCACCAAACTATCATTATTAGTATTCCCTACAAATTCGATGATAGTGGTTGTTGTGTACCAGGAACACATGTAACCAACTTCATTATTACTGACCTCTATCAGCATACCTTCTCTAAAAACTAAAAAGATTCACAATGCCTCTTCAATTGCATGATTTTTCCCAAGGATCAAATCATGGTTTGCCATTATTCAAAAAAAACTAATGGCAAACTTCACGAACACAACTACGAAAGCAAGGTGCTGAAACAATGTCCAGCCACATTCACCAGTGGCATCAACAAACTCTGAAACAAGATGTACTATCTAATTCCGAATTTTTGTAACCAAACTATCACACAACTTCAAATTCTTTAATGGGTAGCATGCTCGGGGGACATAATTTACGAGATAACAGATCACAGAAAACACCAAGCATCGAAGATAATGCTACATAAATAAAATCACAAACCAAACTAACAAAAACATAATTAATTTAGCCAAAGACATAAGAATAAAATCTGCAAATCACAAGTCCAGGAAGTTTGAACATAAAAAGAAACAGAATTACTGTACAATTCAGAGACCAGTGTACTCAATTCTCAAAGAAATAGTTAAAAAGTCAGAAACTTTATTGTAATTCTGCTTAATACTAAACGAAGATAATCAATTATTAGAAAATAGATCAAACTTAAACCTTCAATAAACTTCAGTAAACAGCAAAATTGCTCAAATAACGAAGTGGGTAATACCCAGAAGGCCAGAACTAAGAAAAACGCAGCAATAAACAGAAATTAGCAACTGTACCTCAAAATTACGGAACCCTAACTAAAAAAACAATCCAAGCTTTGATCCATCAATTGAGCTTCAGAAATCAGTGTAAATTGTCAAAATTTCTAACTGGGTATTCTAATAACATGGAAAATTAAAGTCATGGAACACATATAGAGATGAATTTGGAGAAAGGGGGTGAGCTTTAACTCTCTAAGTCTAACTTTAACTCTCTAACTCTAACTCTCTAACTCTAACTCTAACTCTCTAACTCTAACTCTAACTCTAACTCTCTAACTCTTGAACTCTAACTCTTAACTCTCACTCTAACTCTCTCTCTAACTCTAACTCTAACTCTCTAACTCTTGAACTCTAACTCTAGCTCTCACTCTAACTCTCTCTCTCTAACTCTAACTCTAACTCTAACTCTAACTCTAACTCTAACTCCAGCTCTCTAACTCTCTCTCTAACTCTAACTCTCTCTCTCTCTAACTCTCTTTTCTAACTTTAACTCTCTCTCTCTCACCCCCCTCTCTCTTCCCCCATCCCTCTCCCCCTCTCTCCCTCTCTCCCTCTCTCCCTCTCCCTCCCTCCCCCTCTCCCTCTCCCTCCCCCTCTCCCTCTCTCTCCTCTCCCTCCCTCCCCCCTCTCTCCCTCCCTCCTCTCCCTCTCCGTCAAGCATTACCATCCAATACTACCACTTACCGGGTGCTGAAAATTTATGAGAAACACACATGTCTAAGGATGAAACTCCATTACCATGGTCGTTGACATGGGACTTGCTTAACAAACTCACAAATAAACCTGGACTTTCAACCTCTTCTTGCTACAACCATATGAAAGCATGAGAAATCTTATCCAAGTGTCCAACTGATGAGCAGCCATCATGACCTTGGACTTGATACCTTAAGGTGATACCACACGAAATACATTCAGACGCACAAGTCACGCCAGCTGAAAGTCATGCTAAATTAAATGCAGCTTATGATGACTCAATTGCAAAGAACAAAGACTTATTATGGCATACTCTTAAAAGCAGTATCAATCATATTATTAGTTTAGTTTATGTGCCCACTTACCATTCACAATCCTAACTGCAGGGATAAAATCTGCAAGTTACAACCTTCCCGAGGATGTAAGAAGAACATTCTCTGGCTTAAAATCACGATGAACAACACCCATAGCTGAGCAATAAAAAACATCTTCAAATAGGGGAAAAGAGTGTCAAAATGAAAATAGGCATTTTTCAGTTGATGCAAATACTAGACAAAGCTCAAAATTAATCGGAAAACTAATCAACGATCAGAAATCCTAGATTTCAATTGAAATGTCAGAGTTTTTAATTATGTATCATTTTTCATCAACACAGGAAAAATGAAGAGTTCCTAATAGTAAAAAAAATGAAGCAGAAATACCTTTGCGGGTTCCCATTTCGTAGCAACCACATTAGTTTTGAAGCTATTTCTCCCGAGAGCTGAAAATAAACCACAAATGGATATTAAAAAATTCAGCCTAATTTTGCAATCAAAGATCAAATTTTTAGAGATCAACTAATTTCCAAATTGAAATCCTGATATTTAAAAAAAAAAAATACCCAGTAATCTTTGGTTAAAAAAATGCATAATTACCAAACTGATTATGCAGAAAAGAACATCGCATTCTTAATTTTTTTGTAGTCAGTATCGATGTAGTTTTTATCCTTTTTTTTTCTCTTGAATTTCAAGTTAACATACTGATTTTCGGCAATTAAGTGAGCAACAGTTACAGTATCAGAAGTAGAAGAAGAGAGTAAAGGAGAAACCTGGGAAAGATCGACATCCTCGGAAGCGGCGTCTTCGGGTACAGACGTGTATGATTTTCCCAACTACTTCATCCATTTCTGATTTTGGGGGACCGATGAGCAAAGAAGCCTCGGCGGCGAAGGAAGACGTGAGCAGGTTCCAACAATTGAAAAACAAAAATTAGGATTAGAAAGAGAGAGAATGGAAGGAGAGAGAGCAAACAAGATGGGAAACAGGAGAGAGAAGAGAGAAGAGAGAGAGTCAAGAGTCACTGAGTCACACAGAAGCAGGAGAGAGAGGAGCGAAAGAACGTGGCAGAGGGAGGGCATTGCTGGGGTTATGTGAACTATGAAGGGCAAAATCGTCAATGGACTGTTCCTAAGAATAGTAGCAAGGTTTGTGGCTTTTTAATGGGTATAGATATGTTGTCGAGATTTTTTTCTTTGTACCAATCTATCAAATAAAACCCAATACTTTTTACAACAATCTAAAAATTTAGTCAGTGTGAATTTATTAAATTATAAGCATCAATCCACCTCAAATTTTTTTTTTAAAAAAACTACTCAACACAATTAGCACCTCACTTGATGTACTCGTGGGGCCAAATTCCTTGTATTTGGCGACGATTGAATATTTATTTCTTAGGCAAAATTTCAAAAAACTACATCTTATAACTATTTTTCAAACTACCTTTATTTTTTTTCAAAAAACTACCTTATATATCAAATTTCTTTCAATATACTATCATTATATATATATGATTAAATATTAATCATTAAATGAAGGTCGCTTTAAGGGTTGTTGTCGGCTATGTTGCACCGATACGGGTACGGGGACGGGTACGGGGACGGAGAACGGCAAAATCAAAATTTCTAAAAACGGGTACGGCTCGGATTCGGTAAAAAAAAATAAAAAAAAAATATAATACATTTAATGAATAATATTACCTTAAATTTTAGTTTTTGTAAATTGAATGGAAATAAGCTTATTAATTTACAGTATTTCAATCACAATTAAAATTAAATTATTAAAGAATAATGTTTTATACTTATCATTCAACAAATAAACTGTACACTCTCAAATAAACGGACTAGAGACTAGAGACATTAAAAGTCATTTTAACTTTAGTGAGTGACAACTGTATCCCCCCAAAAAAAAAAAAAGAAAAACAGAAGAAAAGAAACAAAAAGGTGGGTGACAACTGTGATTGAGTAAACAATCATACCTCTTGTACTGTGCGACGTTCTTCCAAGTTGAAAATTGAAATGCATGGGTCTTCCTCTCTCCACAGACCACGAGATCCCCCTTTCTCTCTCCTCTCTCTGACCTTCCTAAAGAAGTTGATCTGTGCGACGTTCTTCTTCCTCCGGCGCTTCTTCAAGAATTAGAATTCCAAGTTTTCTTTTGGTTCTTCTTCCTCCGGCGCTTCTTCAAGAATTAGAATTTAAGTTTTCTTTCTTTAATTTTTAATCTCTGAAATTTCATGAACCATATGGGTACGGTCCATTTGACCCAAATTCGTTTTGAATACGTACCCATCTTCAATCCAGCCGTCCCCGTGAAAAGCCCACGTACCCACCATCTCAGGTACGGTTTGGGTACGAATCCACCGCGTACCCGTACCGTACCCGACTTGTACCCGTACCCGGTACGGGATACGGCACTCAACAGGCGTATCCGTGCTTCATAGGTTGTCGGTGGGGTAGCGAGTAAAGACGAGGGAAACGAGAGGGGAGGAGAGAACAACATTTTGTGGTGAGCGAATTATTGGTGGTTAAACCTCATTAACGGTCAAACGGTACTATATTGAAAGAAATTTGTTATATAAGGTATGTTTTGAAAGAAAATGTTTAAAAGGTAGTTTTTTGAAGGAAAAAAACGGTTATAAAAAGTAGTTTTATGAAAATATTCCTATTTCGTATGACTATAATTCTTGCATATTTGAAATTAAAATATTAATATTAAAGATTACTCTCTCCGTCCCCTAATAGATTTTCCGTTTCTCCTTTTCATGTTTGTCAATGCACATTTTGTTTCATAAATATATTATTTACATGATTGTGAAAAGAGTTTTTTTTATCATAAATAACCTTTTATAGTCACTTTTTTTTGCGAGAAACATCCTTTTAAAATTTTTTTGCAACTTATTACAATCTAAAAGTAAATTTTTTTTGAAAGGTAAAACTTAACCCAACTTTCCAATGACTTCTTCTTTTTCCGGGTTGACCAATACTTTCTTCTAATTACAATTCTTTTATTTTATTTTTCCTCTTTTTCAACTCCAAATAAACATAAACCACATTCTCTCTCTCTCACTCTCACTCTTTTATAAACATTAACCCACAATCTCTTTTTTACTGTCTTTCACAGTTGGAGAAATAGCAGAAGAAGCCCATTACAAAATCATCTCCCCTCTCAAAAGATTTAGTATTCTTTCTTCTTGTATGCTATCACCATCTCTTTTTTTTAATAGTGGTAAGCCTTAATTTCTACATGTATTAACTTCTTTTTTTATTATTATTAATCTTTTTATTTTTTATTTTTTTAGAATATTCTACTCAACTATTAAATTTTTTGTCTTTCTCTCACCTTGTATGAGTTTAGAGTTTGAAATTTTAGGTTTCTTCAAAAACAAAATTATTTGTGTTGTAATGAACGTGATAAATCAACAAAGAATTATAGAACAATTGACACAAGAATTAACATGGTTTACTAACAATATGTTAGCTACGTCCACAGGCAAAAGATAAATGTTTTTATTAGATTTAGGCGATTGTACAGATTTCAAGGAGGCAAAGAGCCAGAAACCCTGTGCTTGGTTAATCCTAGCGCTAGATAATTAATTCAAGGCATAGTTCAACAGTTTGTCATACAATTTTACAATTGGTATTGTCGTATTGAATTCCCGTATGTAGTCACTACTACAAAATAGGGCTATAGCAACAGCCTTAAGATTCATCCCGATTCCAAATAGGGCTATACAATTTTTTCCTTTCTTTTCCTTTGTTGTTTTGAAAGTGGAGTTATTTAATGTAAAACTAGAATTTCTATTTATTTAATTGCTTCTCACTCCTAAAGATTCATCCCGATTCCAAATGAGAAGTACAGAAGGGAACGGAAGGAGTAATTGCTAAATATATTATTTATTAATTGTATATAAATTGTTGATTATCAATAATCAATGGTCATTAATTAATTATTAGTATTCAATTATTAATATATAATTATTATTTACTCCCTTGGACATAATTAAGAAAAGTGAATCTTTTTTGATAGAGAATTAATTAATATACTTCCTCCGTTCCATTTTAAATGAAACACTTACTATTTTAGGCCTTTCAAAATAAGTGAAACATTACCTTATTTGGTATTCACTTCTCTCTATCTCTCTCCTCATCAAATGGGTCCCTTCTTTTTTTTCTCTCTATCTCTCTCCTATTCTAAATCCCCGTGCCAAGGCCCTACGTTTCATTTAAAATGGAACGGAGGAAGTATTAAAATTCTTACTCGAAAAAAGTACTTAGTAAATGGGTGAATTTAGTATTCAATGCGATGGTGGAAAAGTAACAAGTATATTCTCTCTGTTGCATAATATTTTGTGCATTTACACTAGTGGATACTATTCACAAGTACTCTGGATATTATATTCACAAGTTCTCTGGATATATGAATAAATATAGTCATGTGGGGTCTTGTTTGATTCGTCTTAATAAACATATTATTAATATTCAATTTTTATGATTTTTACTAATGTATAATTATAGATATTAATGATATAAAATGTGCATTGGTAAATGTGAAAAATTAAGTGCATATGAATAGATAAAAGTTAAGTTCATTGGCAAATGTGCATTAAATATTTGTTAGTTTATTTTTAAGATTTTATGTTTTTCTTACTTTAATGGCACATATATAATACAACAGAGAAATCGAGGCTAGTCCACTAAACTGATAATTGAAAATGGAAATTTTGACACTTAATGCATCTGAAGTCGTACCGTAGGGTTTTATACACTCACCAGTCACCATGTTCTCCGGATATGGAGGATCAAATTTTTGCTCATATGGTAAGGTCTCAATACGATGACCATCAAGAAACAGATGGAGCTTTATTAGCACAATTAGCGAAGCATTAAGTAGAACACCAATCATAGAGGTGATCATGGGTCAGGCCGGGCCGAGCTTGGCCCAAAAAAGGTCGCCCATTTTAGGCCAAAATCTCGGGTTGGGCCTTGCCGCGGGCCGAAAATTTCGCGCCATAGCCCGCAAATTTGGACCGGGCCAAGCAGACTTTTCGGTCCGGGCCAAGTTTTAGACTAGTTTTGCTTATTTAAGTATCCCGTGCCCTGAATTTTTTGCTCAAAAAACGGGTCAGGCCGGGCCCGACCGCTGGCCGAAAAATCGTTCCCAAACCTGCCCATTTTCGGGTCGAGCCGTGCCCATGTTGATCACCTCAAACCAATCGTAGAGTGTGACAATGGTAACTCATTAAAATTCACACCATCTAATTCACCCTTTTAAAAAAGAGCTTTTTATTAGTATTTCTTTTGATAGTGTATTATGCATATAGTATCCAAAGTTGTTATATCTTGCACTAATCTTCCCATGAACCTTCAGGTTTGCATTAGGAATAATAGACTCTAATTTAAGCCCCAATTCGGCTAGTATTGTGTCGCCAAGAATTATGTAATGGAGAGTTGCAGATCCCAGCTTGCTAGCTTTGAGTAATCGAACAAACATGCGTCTATTATACAACACATCAACATTGGAAAAATCATATAACACTGATGTGTTCAAGTTTATCGGGGTTTTTACGTTGTTTTAGACGTTTTTGGATGGAAGGCTTGGTCGTAGTCATGGGCATTAGCACACTTTTAGGCTTTAGCGGAAGTTTAAGGTTGAAGTTGTTAGAGAGTGTTAAGGTACGACATTGTGAGCCTTCGGAGTCGTCGTATTGGTGTTGGATGTGAGTGTTTGGAGTTGTTGGGAGCTGCATCAACGCAAGCAGCACATGAACATCATTGGACAACATCGGCAACATCATCTTTCTGGCCAGCCAAGCAGCATGGAAGTTCAAGTCAAGCCCAGGTCGCACCTCGCGACCTGTACCGCACCTCGCGACCTGGGTTTGTTTCGTTTGTGTCCGTCGCAAAATACGAGGTGCGACCATACTCGCACCCTATGTCGCACCTCGCGAAGTATGCCGCACCTCGCGACCCCTGGCGCTGGGCAAAGTCGGCTAATTTGCCGACTTAGACAACTTGTAACTTTCTTCTTCTTTTTCGTTATAGTTTCTTTTGGGAGTATAAATAGGAGAATATTCATAACCCTAAAGGGTTAGCCGCTCTTAGAAGAAAGAATTCCTCCCTTTTGTTTTAGTTTTCTAGTTTTCATCTTCCATTGAGAGCTATGTATTTCACTTTTGTATTTTGGACAAGAAGCATGGAAATTATAGCTTAAACTCTCTTGGGAATGGTTGAAGGAAGCTTTTGACGGTTTATTGTAAGATTTACTCTTCCTCTTACTCTCTATCTTGGTTATTGTCTAGCTTTCAATATTAATGTTTATGGTCATGACTTGGATTAGCTAGGAGTACTACTAGTTGATGTTTGTTGTTGATTTAATGCTAGGTTCCGGATATAATCTGATGTTATATGCTTAACCATGTTGTAGTAAGCTAGGTTCTCTTGATTTACGCTGAACATTATTGAGTGAATGTAGTTAAGCTAGACAAGTTGTTGAATGCTTAGCGCTTGTTTAAAATTCGGCAATATTATCGGTTCTCCATTCTTAATGCAATTTTTAGTTTGAATCTTGACGCTAGGAGAGGTTGATTGAGAATTAGGATTTTGTAATGCGCAGCTCGTACTTACTTAACTAAAACTTGAGAGAACGGAGGATTCGGTCCTTAACGATAATCAACTAAGAATTGAGTAGGCCTGTAGTGAATCGATAAATAGATCCGTAGAAGTGGATATCAATTGGACCCTAACTTCGTTATTATTGACTTCCACTAATTAATTTTTCATCTTGTTTGCTCGTCTAGATTTTGATTTAATCCAAAATCCCCTATTGTCTCGATTGTTCATCACGTAGAGAAATCTAGGTGATCAGTTTCATTAAATACACTTGTTTTCCCCATTTCCCTGTGGATACGAACCCTACTTCCTATCTACATTTATTTGTAAAAGAGAGTAGGAGAAATTTATATTTGGTGACTCTCACGACAAGAGCTCACCAAATTTTGGCGCCGTTGCCGGGGAAACGGTGTTACTTGTTTGTATTTAGTGTATGTTTTTGGATTGTATTGCTTATGGTTTTTGTTTATGGTTAATACTCGTGCTACTAACCAAGAGCCTTTGCAGTACGATCGAGATCTAGAACTAACCCTTTTCAGGTTGAGAAGAGAATTGCGTGAAGGCTTTAGAGAGCTCCCTTTTTCGCTTGAATTTGAAGAAGAGATGCCTCCTAGAGTTGAGCACCGCACTTTAAAGGAGCTCACTGCTCCTAACCTTGACCAACAGCCTTTGTGTATCACATTTCCGGAACCGGAAGTGGGGGACACATTTGAGCTATAGTCGGGGTTGATACATTTGCTTCCCTCATTCCATGGGCTAAATGGTGAAGAACCAAATAAACATTTGTCAGAGTTTCATGTGGTATGCAGCAGCATGAAACCAAGTGGAGTTTCAGAAGACAAAATCAAGCTTAAAGCCTTCCCCTTTTCGCTAAAAGACGCAGCAAAGGACTGGATGTACTACCTTCCGGCCGACAGCATCACCACTTGGGCACAATTGAAAAAGAGCTTTCTCGAGAAATACTTTCCCACTTCTAAATCATCTACATTGAAGAAGGAGATAAGTAACATTGAGCAACGGGGTGATGAGTCATTTTATGAGTATTGGGTGAGGTTTAAGAAGTTATGTGCTAGTTGTCCATACCACGGTTATTCAGAGGAAGATTTGGTGCTATACTTCTATAATGGCTTATGTGATGAGGATGCTAGGATGGTTAATGTAGCAAGTGGTGGATCCATTGTGAATAAAACTGCACTCGCTGCTAAGGAACTGTTAAATGAGCTTGCTGAAAGCTCGAGGCAGTTTAGTAGAAGGTCTGTAACTCGACATGTGGTCGCCGAGGGTTCTAGTTCTTCTAAGTTGGAAGATCAGGTGCAAGCTCTCACATCCGTGATGCGAGAATTCATAGTGAAAGAGAAAACTCACCAAGTAAAGGCTTGTGGCATTTGCTCTTCAAATCATCCAACTGATTTTTGCCCTCATCTACAAGAAGAACCGAGTGAAGAGGTTAAGGCGGTCGGTTTTCAGGGCCAAGGTTTCCAGAAAAGATATGATCCATATTCTGGTACCTACAATCCGGGATGGCGAAATCATCCTAATTTGAGGTAAGGGAATTCATCAGGGAACCAGCAGCAGCCAAAGCAGTATAACCGCCCACCACCTCCTTATTCGAGGGCACCGGAGCAAGGAGCTCCATATTTTCGGCCGCAAGGCCAATCACAGGGACCGAGCACCAGCATGTCTACAGAGGATATGATTAATGCTTTAACTAAAAATGTTACTAACATGCAGGGAAATATGGTTCAGTTTCAGGAGGAGACTCGTTCGAGCATAAAGATTCTGGAAAAGCAAATGAGTCAGGTCTCGGGAGCTGTGGGTCGATTAGAGGCTCGTGATTCGGGTAAGCTACCGTCTCAAACGGAGGTTAATCCGAGACAAAATGCAAGTGCCATAACACTAAGAAGTGGAAGAGAACTAAAGAGCAATGATAAAGCGACCGCTAAAGACAAAGAGGTAGAGGAAGAGGTCATTGTTTATGAACCGGTGCCCGATGCCGAGCCAATGTCATCTACATCAGATGAGCAATCTAAGCAACCACCACCTCCACCACCTTATGAGCCGGTTCCACCATTTCTAGAGGCACTGCAAGATACGCGAAGAAAGGAGTGCGATAAAGACATTTACGAAACCTTTCGTAAATGTGAGGTAAACATTCCCCTTTTAGATGCTTTAAAACAAATTTCTAGGTATGCAAAGTTTCTTAAGGAAATGTGCACTACTAAAAGAAAACAACGGTTAAGGGGAGCACAAAAGGTTAAGGTTAGCGAACATGTGTCTGCCATGTTTCAAAAGAAACTACCCCCTAAATGCAGTGATCCAGGCATGTTTGCTATACCTTGTGTGATTGGGGACACCACGTTTCCAAGGGCTATGCTAGATTTAGGGGCTTCTATAAATGTAATTCCTTATTCTTTGTACGAGTCCTTAAAGCTAGGTGCCTTACATGAAACAGGTGTTGTGATTCAGTTAGCTGACCGTTCTAATGCTTATCCTAAGGGAATAGTGGAAGACGTGTTAGTTAAGGTTGATAAGCTGATTTTTCCTGCCGATTTTTATGTCCTAGATATGGAACACGATGAACATGCGACCCCTATTTTGTTCGGACGACCATTTTTAAAAACTGCTAGGACTAAAATTGATGCGCATAGTGGATCTCTTACTATGGAATTTGATGGAGATACAGTAGAGTTCAACATTTATGATTCCATGAAATTTCCGAGTGATGATCATTCATGTTATTCTATAGATGTGATTGACTCTTTTTCGCAGGACGTGTTTGAAATTGATGGTAAAGATGAATTGCAGGTGGTTCTTGAGCATAGTTTGCAAGATAATGAAATTGAGTATGTTTTAAGCGCTAATTTACAGGAAATAGTGCAGGTTTTGGAAGATCAAGACAAGCTTCCGACGGTCCCTTTTCATTTTGGACCCGTCCCACTAACCATTCCTAGAGAGAAGTTGTTACCATCTGTTTTGCAGGCCCCAAAAGTGGAATTGAAGCCACTTCCCGATAATTTGAAGTATGTGTTCCTTGGAGAAGGAGGAACATTACCAGTGATCATCTCAAGTCAGCTTACCTAGGAGCAAGAAAGAAGACTTATTGAGGTTCTTAAGAAGCATAGAGAAGCAATTGGATGGACGATTGCCGATATCAAAGGCATAAGTCCCACTACATGCATGCATCGGATCTTGATTGAAGATGAAGCGAAACCAGTGAGGCAACCACAACGCCGGTTAAACCCACCTATGATGGAGGTAGTGAAAGCAGAAATTCTGAAATTACTCCAAGCAGGTATGATTTACCCTATTTCTGATAGCAAATGGGTTAGTCCTACCCAAATTGTGCCTAAGAAGACGGGTGTAACTGTTGTGGAAAACCAAAATGGTGAGTTGATTCCTACACGTATCCAAAATGGATGGCGTGTTTGCATTGATTATCGTAAATTGAATGCAGTGACTAGGAAATACCATTTTCCTTTACCATTTATAGATCAAATGCTTGAAAGACTTGCTAGTCATGCCTTCTATTGCTTCTTAGATGGTTATTCAGGGTACTTCCAGGTGGCTATTGCACCAGAGGATCAAGAGAAAACCACATTTACGTGTCCTTTTGGCACGTTTGCATATAGGCGCATGCCTTTTGGGTTATGCAATGCCCCTGCCACTTTTCAGAGATGTATGATGAGTGTATTATCTGAATATGTCGAGAGGTTTGTTGAAGTTTTTATGGATGATTTCACTATACATGGAGATTCTTTTGACAGTTGTTTGCAACACTTAGTTTTTGTGCTTAAAAGATGTATAGATTCTAACCTTGTGTTGAATTCCGAGAAGTGCCATTTTATGGTGCGACAAGGAATTGTTTTAGGCCATGTGGTTTCCGCAAAAGGACTCGAGGTAGATAAAGCTAAGTTAGATACTATTCAATCTTTGCCTTATCCTACTAATGTTAGAGAAATACGTTCTTTTCTTGGCCATGCAGGTTTTTATCGCAGGTTCATCAAGGACTTTTCGAAGATTTCATCTCCTTTATGTAAGTTGTTGCAAAAGGATGTGGATTTTTCTTTTGACGAACATTGCAAGAATGCCTTTGAAACCTTGAAAGAAAGACTTGTCTCGACTCCAATTATACAACCACCTGATTGGTCTCTTCCCTTTGAGATCATGTGCGATGCAAGTGACTACGTCGTCGGAGCGGTGTTAGGTCAAAGGGTGGGGAGAGCACCTCATGCTATCTATTATGCTTCCATGACACTAAATGAGGCTCATCGTAACTATTCTACTACTGAAAAAGAATTGTTAGCTGTAGTATTTTCTTTGGAAAAATTTAGATCTTATTTGCTTGGAACAAAAGTTATTGTATATACTGACCATGCAGCTCTTCGTCATTTAATGACGAAAAAAGAAGCCAAGCCAAGATTGATCAGGTGGATTCTACTTTTGAGCGAGTTTGATTTGGAGGTGAAAGACAAAAAGGGGACCGAGAATTTAGTAGCGGATCATTTGAGTAGATTGGTGTCTTCCTATGATTTAGAGAAGAATGTTGAAAAACCATGGAAAGAACCAATTCGAGAAGAATTCCCGGATGAACATTTGTTCGCCCTTAAGGAGTTTAGTCCGTGGTATGCTAACATTGTGAATTTCCTTGTCTCTAACAAATTTCCTCCTCATTTTTCAAAAGCACAAAGAGACAAATTACGAAGCGATGCAAAGCATTATGTATGGGACGATCCATATTTGTGGAAACATTGTGCGGATCAAGTGATTAGAAGGTGCATTCCCGATAATGAGGTAATATCGATTCTCACCTTTTGTCATTCCCATGCATGTGGAGGTCATTTTGGAGCAAGGAGAACTGCTCGAAAGGTATTAGATTGTGGTTTTTATTGGCCTAGTTTGAATAGAGATGCATACCATTTCTGTAAGTCGTGCGATAATTGTCAAAGAGTCGGGAATATCTCCCAAAGAAATGAAATGCCACAAAACTCGATCTTGTATTGTGAAATATTCGATGTTTGGGGCATTGATTTTATGGGGCCATTTCCTAACTCTTTTGGTTTCATGTACATTCTTTTAGCAGTGGATTATGTATCAAAATGGGTGGAGGCTAAGGCCACTCGTACTGACGATGCTAAGGTGGTTGCAGATTTTGTGAAATCTCACATATTTTGTAGGTTTGGAATTCCAAGGGCAATGATTAGTTACAAGGGAACTCATTTTTTCAATCGAACCATAGGTGCGCTGCTGAAAAAGTATCATGTGACTCACAAGACCTCCACGGCCTACCATCCACAAACAAATGGACAAGCGGAGGTGTCCAATCGCGAGATCAAATCAATCTTGGAGAAAACGGTGAATCCAAGTAGGAAGGATTGGAGCTTGCGATTGGAGGATGCACTATGGGCATATCGGACGGCTTATAAAACCCCCATTGGTATGTCACCATACAGATTGGTGTTTGGAAAGCCGTGTCACCTTCCAGTGGAGCTTGAGCACAAAGCATTTTGGGCCATTAAAAATTTCAACATGGCCTTGGATGAGGCTGGATTGCATCGGAAACTACAGTTGCAAGAATTGGAGGAGATAAGGAACGAGGCCTATGAAAACGCAGCAATTTACAAAGCAAAGACTAAGGCATGGCATGACAAGCTGATAATAAGAAAAGAGTTCGTGGTGGGCCAAAAGGTCCTCTTGTTTCGATCCCGCTTCGCGTTTTTTCCGGGGAAAACTGCGTTCTAGGTGGATCGGGCCATTCATTGTCATGAAAGTGTTTCCCCATGGTGCCGTGGAAATCATAAGCGAAGCTACTTCGAAGATTTTAAAGGTAAATGGGCAAAGACTTAAACCATACTTTGACGGATTCGAGCAAGTAGGGGCCGAGGATGTCCCTCTCGGCGACCCGGAGTATGGATAAGGTTCTTTGAAATGTTTCGTCGTATCGACGACGTTAAATAAACGAACTTGGATGTATATATATTTGTTTCAAATCTTTTATTTGCATATTTTTTCGTTGTAGGATATTATGTTTGTTTGGTTATGATTTTTGCAGGAAATCCGAGAAATTTGAAGAATGAGAAGTTTGTTGTGTGTGTGTGAGTAATTTGTGAGTTACAACAAGTTTGAAAGAATGTTAGAGAGTCATTTCAAAAAGAAGGAAAACCGAACAAGAGAGAATTTTTGAGCGAAAAATTTCAGCCCAGGTCGCACCTCGCGACCTGTACCGCGACCCGCGAAGCTGGTGGTTTTCGAAGAAAAAAAATGCAGAGTGAGATCGCACGGTGCGAGTTTTGTCGCACCTCGCGAGACCTTGATGTCGCACCTCGCGACCTAGGTCGCACCTCGCGACCTGGGTAAATTCCGCTTCTTCCTCTTCTTTAAACACGATTCTCCTCTCCCTCTCACTCTACCCACTCGACCATCTCACTCTTCCACTCCCTCACAGCAGCTCGTCTCTCTCTCATACTCTTCCACCGCCACTCCCCCGCCAAAAACCGCCGCCCCATCCTTCAATAAAACCATCCACCTTCATCTTCTTCTTTAATTCATCACCTCACACTCAATTTTCAGAATTTATCTTCAAAAAAATAATCAAACCCTAGAATTTGGGGGTTTTCTTTTGGTGAAGAATTTGGGGAAATTGGAAGATATAATTTGAAGATACAAGCAAAGGAAGGAGTTGAATCACCACAACAACATCTACATTACATTCTTAGAGCATTTGAAGGCTTCACTTGGTACACAAATTCCATCTCTAACAACACTTTGTTTTGTTTGAGAAATTTTACTTCATTGTTCATAGTTAGTCTTGGATTGTTGTTGGTTATTATTGTTGTATGTTTAATTGGTGATTGATTGTTGAGGGTTGAGAATTATTGTGTTGTTTGAGAATTGGTGGTTGTGATTGAGCATTGTTTCACTTGGGAATTGGTGGTTGTGTTGCATTGTGTGGAGGGAGTTGTTGCTTAGAGATGGCCTCACCAAAGAGAAAGACCACTAAGGCTAGCTCAAGCAGTGCACCTCGTGTTAATACCATGGGTTTGAACAACCTCACTTCCGACCATAAAAGGAAATGGCTTCGCCTCACTAAGCCCGGAAGAACCATACAAGAAACCAAGTTTGTTTGTTTGAATACATTGGGCACCTTAGGGTTGCGTGCGCCTGTTGAGCAATTATTGGGTAAAGTCGGGTTACGCGGTTTTACTGAATTTGATGCCCGTACTTATGAACGCTACACTTTAGAATTCCTTTCCACATTAGAGAAGGGTAGCGATGAGGATGGAAAGTTCATTACCTTTCACCTTAATGATAATGAATACACAATGCACTACAATGAAATTATGGAAGCTTTTGGGTGGAATTATGTGGAGGATAGGGATTTTGAAACTCCGGGTGTATTAAATGAGTCTATGTTCTATGGTAACATCACCAATGGTTTGATATGGCACGGAAGGTGTAAGAATAGCTCGCTCCCACATCCGGCTCTTCGTTTTTCTCACCGCTTCCTTACCATGACTATCTTTTGTCACGGTGAGCCTACGAACCTCCCAAAGTTTGATTTAAAATGCTTGTGGGCCATGACACCTGAGGGATGTGGTTGCCCGGATTGGGTTGGAATATTTGTTAACAATTGTTTGGAGATTGCGAGAAAAGATAGCGGGAAAATAAGCATGGGTGGAATGGTTTCCCTTTTGGCCAGTTACTTGGAGGAAGAGATTCCGACGGACAATAACGGCAAACCGATTCTCCAGGCATTAGGTACTATTGATGCTCGTTTGTCAGCAGCCTCCAATGTGTACAATAAGGATCAATTGAAGAAGGCCTCAATGTTGTGGGTTTCCCCAAGAGGCGACCATTATGTATGGCTTTACGGGGCCAATAGTGTGAAATATATGGTTTTGCCTCAGCCTCAGAAAACAGCAATCACCGCTACTACATCTCATCGTCAGCTCTATCTCCCTCCGGATGATACTTATCGAGACGTAGTTGAAGAAGAGTTTGGTAGGGCGCGTGCCCAGCCGCAGCCGCAGCCTGCAGCCGAAACCCCTTCAATATTTCACACCATGGTTGAGACAAGATTTGATGCTCTTGAGGAGAGTCAAAATATGTTCGGGATACAATTAAATGATATGCAGCGGCGATTGGATGGGTTTGAGGACTCAATGTACTCCATGTCTTCCATGGTTTCGGCCATGAATTCTTTCTTTGCAGCCTCTAACCCCGGTTACCCTGACCCCACTGCTACCATCGAGATGCACCGCCGACGACGGCAAGCGGAGCGTGACTCTAGGGGATCGGGACATCGCGATCCTGGTGGGCCTTCCGGTTCTTAAATGGTTAGTTTTATTTCCTTCTTCTCACATTGAGGACAATGTGTATTTTAAGTGTGGGGGGGGGGGAGGAATGAAGTTCGGATTGTAAATATTTATGTTTTATGTTTTATATGTTTTATGTTCTATGTCGTATTTTCATGAGATTGAAAAAAAAAAAAAAAAAAAGAATGATGATAAAATGAAACCCGCCAAGTTGAAAACCCGCAAGGGCGGGCGACTTAGGCAAAATTTGGGGACCTTGATAGGTTGAAAATCCGAAAGGGCAACCTATGCAAAACAAAAGGCTTAAAGAGCGGGTGAGTTGTGAGCTTCTAAAAAAAAAAAAATTTGAGAGGCTAGGATGAAAACCCGAAAGGGCTCCTAGGCAAAATGAGAGAAAAAGAAAAGAGAGGATAATTTTATTGCTCATTTGTGGAGTTTTGGTGGCATAAGGATGGAGGCGTTTTCGGAGTTTTCGGGTAGGTTGTGGAAATATGTTGATATCCTTGTTCATATGGTGATTTGTAAAGTTGTGCTTATTGTTTAAAGTTTGAATTCCTTTTGCAACTTGGAATTCAAGCTTTATATTGATGGTTAGTTGATTATTTTTTGTAGTAAGCATGGAATTTACCCCTTTTTGTCATTGTTCCATGGCTTACTTGGTGTAAGTTAGTTGGAGTAGATTTTAGGTTACGTTCGTGGTTTGAAGTAAGCATGGAGTTTATTCCTTTTTGCAGCACTCCATGGCTTGCTTAGGTTAGGATAGTTGGATTGGTTGGAGAGTTAAGGCGAAGTTTGGTGTTGATTCACTTGGGCATTGTTTTTATTTATTTATTCTCTGCATTAAGTTTACTCGAGGTCGAGTAAAGACTAAGTGTGGGGGTATTTGATGTGTTCAAGTTTATCGGGGTTTTTACGTTGTTTTAGACGTTTTTGGATGGAAGGCTTGGTCGTAGTCATGGGCATTAGCGCACTTTTAGGCTTTAGCGGAAGTTTAAGGTTGAAGTTGTTAGAGAGTGTTAAGGTACGACATTGTGAGCCTTCGGAGTCGTCGTATTGGTGTTGGATGTGAGTGTTTGGAGTTGTTGGGAGCTGCATCAACGCAAGCAGCACATGAACATCATTGGACAACATCGGCAACATCATCTTTCTGGCCAGCCAAGCAGCAAGGAAGTTCAAGTCAAGCCCAGGTCACACCTCGCGACCTGGGTTTGTTTCGTTTGTGTCCGTCGCAAAATACGAGGTGCGACCATACTCGCACCCTATGTCGCACCTCGTGAAGTATGCCGCACCTCGCGACCCCTGGCGCTGGGCAAAGTCGGCTAATTTGCCGACTTAGACAACTTGTAACTTTCTTCTTCTTTTTCGTTATAGTTTCTTTTGGGAGTATAAATAGGAGAATATTCATAACCCTAAAGGGTTAGCCGCTCTTAGAAGAAAGAATTCCTCCCTTTTGTTTTAGTTTTCTAGTTTTCATCTTCCATTGAGAGCTATGTATTTCACTTTTGTATTTTGGACAAGAAGCATGGAAATTATAGCTTAAACTCTCTTGGGAATGGTTGAAGGAAGCTTTTGACGGTTTATTGTAAGATTTACTCTTCCTCTTACTCTCTATCTTGGTTATTGTCTAGCTTTCAATATTAATGTTTATGGTCATGACTTGGATTAGCTAGGAGTACTACTAGTTGATGTTTGTTGTTGATTTAATGCTAGGTTCCGGATATAATCTGATGTTATATGCTTAACCATGTTGTAGTAAGCTAGGTTCTCTTGATTTACGCTGAACATTATTGAGTGAATCTAGTTAAGCTAGACAAGTTGCTGAATGCTTAGCGCTTGTTTAAAATTCGGCAATATTATCGGTTCTCCATTCTTAATGCGATTCTTAGTTTGAATCTTGACGCTCGGAGAGGTTGATTGAGAATTAGGATTTTGTAATGCGCAGCTCGTACTTACTTAACTAAAACTTGAGTGAACGGAGGATTCGGTCCTTAACGATAATCAACCAAGAATTGAGTAGGCTTGTACTGAATCGATAAATAGATCCGTAGAAGTGGATATCAACTGGACCCTAACTTCATTATTATTGACTTCCACTAATTAATTTTTCATCTTGTTTGCTCGTCTAGATTTTGATTTAATCCAAAATCCCCCATTGTCTCGATTGTTCATCACGTAGAGAAATCTAGGTGATCAGTTTCATTAAATACACTTGTTTTCCCCATTTCCCTGTGGATACGAACCCTACTTCCTATCTACATTTATTTGTAAAAGAGAGTAGGAGAAATTTATATTTGGTGACTCTCACGACAAGAGCCCACCAAACACCCCTTGGGCCCTGTTCTTTTGGACTTATTTTCAGCAAAAATAAGTAAAAATAAGTTCAGTTCAGCAAAAATAAGTTCAGTATTACTATTAATGTTGTAATTATTATTTTTGTTTTCAATATTACAATTAATATTGGTATTATTATTAATATTATAATTATAATAACAATGAATTTGTAATTTTTTTTATTTTTTTTATTTTAATATTTTTATTATTTATTATTCAGTAATTATTATTTATTATTTATTATTATTATTATTTATTATAATTATTTATTATTTATTATAATTATTATAATTATTATTTATTATTGATTATTTATTATTATTGATTATTTATTATTTATTATATATTATATATTATTTATTAATTATTGATTATTTATTATTTTAATTATTATTATTTATTATTTAATATTTATCATTTATTATTTAATATTTAATATTTATTATTGATTATTATTTATTATTATTATTAATTATTATTACATATTATTATTTATTATTTATTATTGATTATTCATTATATATTATTTATTTATTATTTATTATTGATTATTCATTATATATTATTTATTTATTATTTTATTATTATTATTATTATTATTATTATTATTTTATTATTATTTATTATTATTAATATTATTATTATTATTTATTATTTATTATTTAGTATTATTTAGTATTATATTATTATAATTGTTTATTATTATTATTTATTATTATTATTTATTTATTATTATTAATATTATTTATTAATATTTAATATTACTCCCTCCGTCCCATAATATAGTGCTCACATTCCTTTTTTGGTGTCCCAAAATGTTGTGCCTATTTTCTTTTTTGTCAATTTATTTGGACTAAATTATCCTTAAATTCTACACAAACTTTCCAAAATACCCCTACTTTTCTCTCAAAACATGTGACCTCATTTATTGTTTTACACCATTCCAAGGAACATTTATTGCCTTTTGATTTTGTTTAAAGGAAAAAGAATATAAATAACTAGTTTCAATACAAAAGCATCCAAAAAAGCATTTCATTAAATATTTTTTTTGGAAATCCTACCACTCATTCCATTTTCCTTAATTCTCGTGAAAAATGAGAAGAAAGCACTATATTATGGGACGGAGGGAGTATTATTTATTATTTTTTATTATTAATTTTTATTATTAATTTTTATTATTTACTATCATTATTTATCATTTATTATTATTTTTATTTATTATTTATTATTTATTATATATATTTAGTATTTATTATTTATTATTTATTATTTATTATTTATTATTTATTATTATTATTATTATTATTATTATTATTATTATTTATTTATTTATTATTTATTATTATTTTGCAAAAATAAGTCCAGTTCAGCAAAAATAAGTAAAAATAAGTTCAGTTAAGCAAAAATAAGTAAAAATAAATTCAGTTAAGCAAAAATAAGTAAAAATAAGTTCAGTTCAACAAAAATAAAATAAGTTCAGTTCAGTTCAGCCAAAATAAGTTCAAAAGAACAGGGCCTTGATTTCACGTCCCTCATCGTCCACGCAGCCCCCTTTATAAGATTTTGATAGCGTAAGGGCGAACCTAAAAATTAGGCCCCTAATTTCATCTTCACTTTGAACTGAAAAAATAAATCGATTTTCGGTCCAAGGTTTTGAATTTTCAATTTTCGGTCCTCACAGGTTGTACATGTTTTTTTATTTTCAACTTAATTTCATTATATATGTTTATCTAATTTTTAATTAATAATATATCCAAAAATGATTACTATATTATATGGATTATTAGTTATATTTTTCAAATATTAGATAAACATGATTGTAAACCTAAAAAAAGATAATTATTTTTATGGTGGAAATAAAAATAATAAACATATGTCCAAACCAGTATCAAACTAATTTTTTACTAATTGGGTATTCATTTAGGAAATTTTAACTTTTTTTGGTCCTCGGTATGTTCCTGGACCAATTAACACCCTTCTAATCATGCAATAACTTAGGGGCCTAAGGCGTGTGCGCCTTTTGCCTTCCCTAAATACGGGTCTAATAATGAATTCACAAGGTATGCTGAACAATTTAAAGAAAATATATAACAGTAAAAGTTAGATTCACGAAAAACCCAACAAAACCATAAGATTACTAGAGTGAAACCATTATTGGCTAAGTAAGCCCTATGACCCTAATAATAATGGTTGCAAATTGTTTGAGAGAAATTGGACAACCATTGCTCTTTGGTGACAATAACCTTGAAGTATTTTTCTTTGGTTCTACTGATGCTTTTCTAAGTAATATTGAAATAATGATACCATATGTAGACTATTAATTTTTAGTGTTAGACAATGAGTTGAATATTTTAAGATGTTATTCGCGTCGAAGGAAGAGTGGGATCTCCAGTATTTTCAACCTCTTATGTGCGTCGTACATCCAGTGGGACGAGAGTTGAAGGGAACCAATGGAAGTGTTAAGTGCCCCGAAATTTTGAATGATGGAGAGTGTTATGATAAAAACGTGATTATGTTTGACCATGATTTAGATTTGGTGGTGATGGAGAGTGTTATGATAAAAACGTGATTATGTTTGACCATGATTTAGATTTTGTGGTGTGCTCGTCTGGGACAACATTATTAAATGCACAATGTTAAATAGTTGGCCTCCATCTCAGAAGCTTCTCCATTCTTTAAGCATAATTAACGAAGATCTACTATTACGTGCCCTTGATGCCAAAGATAATGAGAGGTGATCTAAGGTATCTAAAAACACTGACAGAAAGTCTCTCATTAGTTATGGCTCTACAATTGAAGATATCTGCTAATTTTTTTGGAGTTAAATATTCGCTGGCATCATGTTGTAACTACTCTGTATCGGCCATCTTCTATTAAGCAAGCCGTTCATATTAAGTACCTACAAATGGTAATTCGAGCAAGCCTTTCAATTGACAAAGATGATGAATCGCTTAGCCTTAAAAGCTTGATTGAAAAGCATATTTACAATAAACCATGTCCCTCTTACTAGGGGTGTTCATAAATATCCGATCTGGCCGATCCGATCCGATTTATAGTTTTCGGATATTTCGGATCAGAAATTTTCATTTTCGTATATCCGAAACATTGGATTTTTTCTGGATTTTTTGGATATCCGATCCAAAATATGCGTTTTCGATACCCGATATCCGAAATATCGGATACACAACAAATTTTATGAACTTTTCTTTTGAAACATGTAATTTTTTAGTTTTCAGATATTCGGTCCAATCTGAAATTTCAGATCTCCAATTTTTTTTATCGGATTTGGGTCGCGTTTTTCCTGATTCAAAAGTTCTGATCGAATTGGATTATCCGAAATGAGCACCCCTAACTCTAACGCTGTTTCATCATCTTCATAAAAGATAGAAGTATTACTATTTTTTATGAAATTTTCTACTATAGAAGCGAGCATACTGATATGTGAAATTCTTTACCTTAAAAAAAAGAAATATAAAGTGATCAGTATGCTCGAGCAGCAATGTAATACTGCTATGAAGTACTATACATATTGTTGTAGACTTGTAGTAGACATTTGAGTTGTAGTTTAGGTCATGAGATAATAACGAACTGCCATTGTCACTATTAAAAATAAGGCCTAACAATGACAGACTCTACCCTTTTCATTGATGCTAAAACTTTCATGGTATTTTGTTAAGCCATCCTTAATGCTAAAGTTTAAGGACAGTTTGTTTGTAGGGCCCATCGTCCAAAACTCCATTTGTGAAACCAAGCCTTTTTTTTCTTCAGAATTAACAAGTTAAATGGTAGGGTGAATAGTGATGGGTCAACTGAGATGTTCAATGTTACCTAACATGAGAAAAAATGGAGGAGCTAGCAGAACCATGAGGAAGAAGCGATGAGGAAGGAGAAGTCATCTTCAGTAAAGTAAAAGCCGCTATTGTAATCTTGGGGGAAAAAGAAACGAATGAGAGAGAAAGAGAAGCCATAATTGTTGAAGGATGCTGCCTTATTATATATTTATATTATGAGAAGTGTGCAACCTTACTTAGCTAGGGTTGTTTGTTTTATTGCTTTTTTTGGAGGGTTATTTGTTTTCAATTTTAATCAAAATTGAGGCGCTAATTTGGTCTAAGTTATTGGAATTTCGATTTTTCGGTCAGTACCAAAAAAAAAAGAGTCATACAAATCATTTTGTATCCAGTAGAAGTGAAATGTATTGAAATAAAGCATTTTGAATCAAATGAAAGCGAAATATATTGAAACAAAGCATTTTGAATCAAACGGAAGTGAAACGGAGTCAAACAAAGCATTTTGAACCAACAAAATAAAAAAAATGAGCAAAAAATACATCCTTTATCAATAAAGTTTGAAGCTTTTTCAGAATTAATAATTTAAATGGTAGGGTGAACAGTGATGGGTCATCTGAGAGGTTCAATCTTACCTAGCATGAGAAGAAATTGAGGAACTAGCAGAACCATGAGGAAGAAGTGATGAGGAAGGATAAGTCATCTACAGCGATGTAGAAACCGTCATTGTAATCTTGGGAGAAAAAGAAACGAAGGAGAGAGAAATAGAAGCCATAATTGTTGGACAAATGAAAATCTCAACTCGCTTTTTTTGGAGGTCGGTGGAAATGAAAGTGTCTAATAAGCTGCTGCTGCGTGCTGCGTGCTGCCTTATTATATATTTATATTACGAGAAGTTTGCAACGTTTACTTACCTAGGTTTATTTGTTTTGTCGCTTTATTTTGAGAGTTATTTGTTTTAATTTTTTTTTAAAATTGAGGCGCTAATTTGGTCCAAGTTTTTGAAATTTTGATTTTTCAGTCGGTACAAAAAAAAAAAAAAAAAGACTTTGTTCAAAATTTTTGAAGTTTCGATTTTCCGTCTGCATCGGATGAGGAAATTCAATCTTTTTTGACTTTTACATAACTATGGTTATATTAGATGCAACATGAAGAGGATGACTTTAGAAGTGTTGACTTGTACATTTAGGTAAATTGTTGTTGTTGCTTATTGCTGCTAATGTCAACTATTTGTTGTTCTATACTGGATATTGCTTTTAACTTCTACATAGAAGTTTGAAAGTGATATTGCATAAGAACGGACCTGAACATTCACTGAATGTAGTAATAGATTTAGGGACAATTGAGGTACTAAGGTATGCTCTAAAATCTAGCATGGCAGTGTTACATGATGCCGATTTTCTTTGCTATCTTGCGATTATCTACAATTAATATATAATTTTTCAATCTTATTCTTAAATGTTCTCCCTATGAACTAATGCCTATGAATGAACTGATGATACATATTTTTGCAGGAGAAGCCAGAATGGATTGTCTTCTCTTGTCTTGTATTGGTCTTATACATCAGAAACGCTTGCTTGAAGCACGAAAGAAAGTGGAGTTTGATTTACCATTAGTCTACATTGTTACTGTTGTTTTAGTTAATTAGAAGACACATAAGTGTAGAAGTTGTGACGTATAACGACTCTTGTATTCTTAACTTTGGTATTGAATGAACATTAAGGTGTCGTTTGGTTCACCACTGGAATTTGAATTTCCTATGAATTACAAAATAGGGTAGTTGTTTGGTATGCAGGAAATATGAAATTCATGGGAAATAGAATTTTCTACGATAAATTCCTATGTAGTGTAGGAAATTAATCACCAACCCTTCCTTGATGATTATAAATTCATGTGTCAATAACAAATTCATATGCTCAACCAAACACCCAAAGCTATTTCCTAGGAAATAATAATAGAATTTATTTCCCATGAAATAAGACTTCCCATGAGAATTAAGTTCCAATGGTAACCAAACGAGGCCTAATTTGTTTGTTAATTATATCGCTTTGATTAATTGGTTAGCATTTCAATTGCTATTATTATTGTGGTATAGAAATAAATTGAGATGAAAGAACCAGTAATATAGGTTCCTTTGATATAGTTATGAGAATGCTCATTTGCGACCGGGTTTGTTCGTTATAGTTGGTTTTTTGCGATGGGAATCTTGGCCCGTTGCAAATGCATATGTCTTTTGTGATGGGAATTTTGTCCCCTCGCGAATGTGAGGCGTTCATGACAAGATTTTTAACTAAAACGGCCTCCTTTTATGACGGGGACATGACGGTTCTGTCGCAAAAGATCTTTTAGCGTCGTAAATGGCATGATATCTAGTAGTGTGTTGGTAAAATCTTTTATACGTTTGTCTTGAAAGTTGACTTGGTGTAGTATTTACAGTCAGATAAAAAAACTCTTAAAATATATCAAAATATCAAGCCTCTCATGATTATTTTTACTTTATCAAGATCGATGGTTTTTTTTTTTTTTTCCTAAAAAGTTCATATTATAGATGTCATATTATTTCTAGTAAATAGAAATATATTTCCCAAGAAAATAGTGTTTTTTTTAAGACTCTTTATGTCATAGTACTATTATAATGATTCGGACTTGGACCACTTGGCTAGTCAGCTATCTTCCTATTCTATACCTCCAACTCCAAGAAAGATCTATAAATAACACCAAAATTAAGATCAATTGATACCATTAACAAGCATCTAGATGCCTGCCAATTTATTCTCTGCCGAGAGAAATATTAACTATACTTATAGAAAGGAAAATGAGATTAAAAAGTCAAAATGGAAACATATTAATCAATAACGAACTAAGCATTAATTATACCAATTAACATGTAATTTTGATATAGATTCTTGAATCAATACTATTTTAGAAAATGTATCATATGAAACTGTGGCGGCCTTAGAGCTGCATATATCGAAAGTTCAAATCATTATTAAGTTTCCAAATGCATATGGGCCATTTTTCACATTACAACTAGTGTTTAGGCCCGGGCGATGCCCCGGGTTTTCTCTGTACTACAATTTAGTAGTAGTTATATAAGTCATCTCATACTCATTTAAAAAAGTCATGTCATTCATTATATGGATTTTTCAAAAGTTTTCTTTTCATATATCATCATTAATTTTGATTAAATAAGCAATAATAGTATGGTGGAGTGATGGTTGAATCTATTTCTTTCATACTTGAGGTTGTGGGTTCGAATGCTCACGTTCACAATGCTTCTTTTTTTTTTACTATATGATCGAGAAAGGCGTGGATATAATGTTACTGAATGGGGGATGGTGACACGTGGCACATATACGTTCTTAGGAACGCTTTTTAAAATATTAGACTGCTCTTCAAATGGTATCATGCATACATAACTAATTTTAATGAACATGCGAATTTATTTATTTATCTTTAAGGATGCAAGAGCTATGTTTAATAACATTAACAAATTACAACACATATATGTAATTTTGTAGAAACATGGATCATTAAAAGACGTTAGATTAGATGGTGATTCTTTGGAAATCCTTACATAAGGTCAAGGGTTCGAGCCCAGGCTTCAGCATATTTATTTTTTAAATAATGACCACTTGACTTTGTTGATTAATATACATGTGGCAAAATTCTGGTGGGAGGAGGAGGGTGCCACATGGCGCATAGACGTTGTTAAGCACGCCTTTTAATATATTTGTATAGATGACAAGTATATAATAAATGTCAAATGATGTACTACCTCCGTATCAAATTAAATGCAACAGTTTTTAAAAATAGCTGTTTCAAATTAAATGCAACAATTTCCTTCTTTCTATTTTTGGTATGATTTTTACCCCTGAAATTACCAAAATATCCTTATTAAAAAACTAAAACACATATTGTACTACCCGAATCAAATTAATTACAAACATAATCAAAATTATTCAACCTAAACATAACCCCCTCTCTCTTCAATACCACCTTCACTCCACCACCAACCACCATTTCTCTCTCCTCCATGCTCCCATCTCCATGACTCCATCCTCATGCCGTCTCTCTCTCTCTCTCCTCCATCTTCCATCTTTTTCTTTCCTCCACCACCACCACCACCACCACCACCACCACCATCAGCATCACCAATCTCACCGGCGTCACCGACCAGCCGAAAACCACCACCATCATCATCTCTCTTCGATATTATCCCCCACCAGCCCAAAACCACCTTCGCTCCACCGCTGTCATTTCTCGCGCTCCATGAACCACCCTGTCGCCGTCATTTCCCAGCCACGCCGTCATTTCTCACGCTCCATGAATCACCAATTTCTCTCGCTGCTCTCTTTCCCTTTGCGTTTCTCTCTCTTCGATCTCTTTCTCTCGCCTTCAAGTTGTTGTGGAGGTGGAGTGGGTTTTGACGGTGGGTGGTGGTGGGGGCAGTAGGAAGATGGTTTTTGGTTGATTTGGGTTTCAAATTTCGAGGACAGCTGGAAGGTGGTTTTTGGTGGATTTTGGATTCGAATTTCGAGGGCAGCAGGAAGGTGTTTTGATGGTGGTGGTGTTTCGGTGGTGGTGGTGGTGGTGGCGTTTCGGTGGTGTTGGTGGTGGCGGCAGTATGTGGTGGCAGTATTAGGTGGTGGTTAATTACACTAAACACTTGCCCTTACTTTTGTTTTAATAACTTTTACGAAATTTTGCCTAAGAGACCGTGCAACCTGAATTGTTGCATTTAATTTAATACAGAGGAAGTATACCCTTTGAAATCCATACTCCCTTATTCGTATGCTTTCAAACCACTGTTACATATAATCTCGTATACTGAACCAAAAATTAATAAGAATCCAGAAACAAAATTCATTGAAAATTCATCCTAAGAGACATGGAAATAGCTCCATGATTCAAATGATAATCAACTTGAAGTACTTTCCTCTTTCTGATATTCGATTCAGGGCCAAAAATAGAGCTGCGCAGGGGAATAAACAGAAGATCAGATCTAAAAAGAAGTGAATTTGATTCAGCTGCTGATGAATTAAAGAGATGGGTGATGTTTTGAAGAGGCTTTCTAGTAGAAATTTTACGACATTTGATGCTCTTGCTGTGGAAATGATGAAATGTGTTAGTAACTTGCTTTGAAGAAGTGAATGGTGGGATATTCTCTTTGTTATCTTGACTCGAGCTCTCCATTTAACTTCTCAAAGAAAGGGAGGAAACACAGGGATTTGAATAGCGAGATCTCGAAATCGAGGTCTCGTCATGTTGGTGGAGAGAGATTGAAGATGAGTTGAGTGAGTGAAGAAGACATTCAAAGATATGAATATATAGGATAAAAGGGAGGGAAAAGAGAATGGGGTGTGTGGTTTTTTTTTTTTGTCATTTTTATTCAAATGATTTGTTTGAGTTTTCATTTGTCGTTGTGACAAATGTGGAGGGAGAGAGAATCCCATAACCCATTGATAAAAAATTTCAAGTTTTGAAAAGTTTTGTGAAACTTCAATTTCATTAATTTAAAACTGACATAGTACAAGTGAAAGAGTGAGGGAGGGAGTTTTTGAAATTCCTTGGGTTTTTGGGTTTTGGCGAAGTTTTTGATGTTATTTTGAGGTTGTTAGTACTAGCCTTATATGCACGCTATGCGTGCCACAACATTAATTGTATAAATATATCTAATACCCTAAAATAATATGTATGGAAAGATATCATAAGGTTGTGTAAGGAAAAATATATTCGCATGCAACAATGTAATGACAAAGAAAGTAAATTAAATGAGTATTATACCACTTAATAAGGTAAAGGTATAAGAGCAACTCCCTTTCTCTGGTTTTCCTCCATTAATACTCATGAAAACCCAAAAGCTCTCACGGAAATACTCAATGCATATTATAATTGCGCAAATCAAATGCATCCATCACACCATAAAACCAAACTCTCGTGAACTAAAAGAAAAAGAAAAGCTAATGCTAGTAATACTTGCATGCAACTGTAAGCAATAAATGAACTCTTAATCAAATTTGTGTAAATTTTTACATCTTAAAACTTAAATTTATATTAGCCCTAAACAAACCTTCAAATTTTGAAAGATCAAGTTTCGGTGTCGTTTGTAAAAATATATTTTGCCCGCAATCTTGCGATCTTTTAATTTGCCTTCTCCCACTCTGCTTATTTGCACCTCAAATTTGGTAATGGAAAATTGATGCTGGAAATCCGAAGTTCCATGTGGACGCCATATCGTAGGAGTTACGTTCCACTAACAAAAGAAATTAAAGTTACAACAATAATTAGTAAGTATAACTGAATGTAGTAAAAAAAATCAAGAAAATGTGAATTTGTAATTGATAAGTGACAAAATGCAAATGTTAGTTTTTCCTTTTCTTCTAAAAAGTTTACATGTAAGTTGAACAACTCCATGTACCTTAAATACCGGTGACATTTAGTTATAATTTCAAAGCTTTGGCCTTCCTCTAAACTTTTAGAAGAGGGGAAGAGGAAAAAGAGCTAACTGTACTACTACACTACTCCAAACTTTTATTTGAAGAACGTTATAGAGAGAGAATACAAATGAGAGAATACTTATTTTAAGAGAAATAATTGAAGGTAAAAGCATTTTTTATATATAGCCTCGAAAAAGTGTCTCTCTCATCTTCCCAGTATATAGATAAATGAGTCATATTAGTATCTTTATTTTATTTTTTTGTTTTATTTTTAGTGTCTCTCTCATCTTCCTAGTATATAGATAAAGGGCAAAATTGGAAACCTCATTTTTGGTGTCCCCCTCCTCTTTCCTTATAGAATAGAGATTCATGTATAAATGATAAAAAAAAGTCGATAGTTTGAATTTAATGGACACCGTTTGAAGCACGTATTAGTGTTTTGCTTTAGATTGTGTTGTCAAAATAAATTCATGAAGAACCTCCTATCTCTCATAACATTTTCTATACACAATATACATTTTTTTATACTTTGATCAAGCTTCAAATGTTTCTCGTGGTAAAAACTAAAAAGCAGAGGTAGTCTTTTATAATTTTATTAATGAGACATGACAATATAATAATATAACAAATGTACTTGAAATAGAGTTTTGTACAGGCATACAACAAAATGAAATCTCCTGTCACATGACAACAGCATAATTTACCCAATTTTTTCTTTTGCTTTGCAACATGGTAAAGGTCGAAATTGACTCATCTAGATGTCAGCCATGAATGGTTTTTTCTCAGCAAAAATTGCAACAAAATTGCTTCATCTGAGCGCAAAAACAAAAAATAAATATTAAAAAAATTCAAGGCTAAATAATAGAGATAAGATACAAAAAAATAAAAAGAAAAACAAATGAGTAGAAGAGAGTAAAGCATACGGAGTACCTGTGAATAGGCTCCTTGAATGTCTCTTCTTCAAGGAATCGGAGTATAAGAAACACTAATTCCCTATTCAAGGACGACATTTTAACTCTGAAATAATAAAACACATATCTTCAATTCAACTTCAATTAAAAGATACAGAAAAAACTCAAATTTCAAAAGATAATTGAGAAAGAAGCAATTATCACCAGGTTTAGAAAGAAGCAAGTATACAAAAAATGGGGTTAAAATGGGTGAATTGGAGGAAAAGGAAAGATGAAAGAAGAAAGAGTGAGAAATGAAAAGGAAAAAAGTTGACGGTTAGTCACTTTTGAATTTTTGATTACATTTTGATTTGAGTTTATTTAGTCAGTTATTTTTTTTCGGAAACGGATCTTGTACGACGACAAAATCAACCATGAATTTTATAATAACCACAAACAATGACACACATATTATATAATCATCATAATCGCATCAATAAACAAATCAATAATACTATAAATACATGGAACTAATGCTTCTTCAAGTAATCCTTCGTTAAACTCATAATCACGCATTGATAAATAACCTAAATCAATCAATAAGAACAAAAGTAGCCGCAAAAAAAGGTAGAAATTGAAGATTTACCTTCCATCGAATAATATACTCCTCTTCTTTCTGAACAACGAAACTGTTAAATTTCTCGATTTCAGCTTCTAAGACACAGACAAAGTTATTTACCCTTATTTCTTCAATAAGGGGACACTGTTAAATTTCTCGATTTCAGATTAGATAGCTTCGAATTTTCCAGAATTTCATGATCAGATTGAGAAAATGGAGGAGAGAGAAATAAAGCGAATATTTCAGGGGGAAAGGGAGGTGTTAGAGAGAGTTCATAAGGAAAAAGATGGTGGAAAAGAAAAAAAAATCGTTTACTGTACGCCGGCGGGGTTCCCTGCATTTGGAGGAAATGATGATTTTACTTCCAATTGAGGAGGAAAGAGAAAAGAAAAAGAGAAAGAGAGAAGATTGTAGAGAATGATGAAGGTTTGGACGGAAAAAAAGAGACTCAAATTTGAAAATTCAGGCGGTTTCTTTAAATATTTTAAACGGTTTCTTACTTTCTTACCGACTACAGATAATTTATGTTTTGTCATTTTTTTCTTTCTATTTTTTAGATGTAATTTACTCTATTTAATGAGGGTAAAATAGGATTTCTTGTATTTTGGTGTCCCCCTCTAGTTGCCATATAGAATAGAGATCGGCGGCTGAACGGCTAATTAGGTGTGGTTTTGTTTGGCGCGTTTGAGTGCAGGTGGCGGGTAATAATTATAATGATATACTTCCTTCGTTCTTTTTCTATTGCAACAATTGTATTTTTATACTATTCATCTACTACTCTTTCACTATCTATTGTTATTTTTATGTAAGGAAAAATATAGTCATGCAGGATCTTGTTGGATTCATCTCGATATAAACTTTGCAAATAATTATAATTTTTACTAAAAAGCAATTAAAGATATTAAGAGTTAAAGTTGTGCATTGACAAGCGTGAAAACTCAATTGTTCAAATAGAGTAAGAATGTATGCTAAGTTGAATATAATTAACTCCTGAAAATATTTGTAAAAAGGCATGTCAGAAATTTGAATCCGTACCCCTATACCCTGAGATGAAAATTTTAAAATAAAAAATAAAAATAGTTAAGTCATCCTTCTCTCAAAGAAAAATCTAATGAATAACTCCATCGGCTTCTTTTTACTTGCTACATTTTCCTTAAATTGTTGCTTTTTTTTTTACTTGCTACATTGTTTCAACTTTCCTTATTTGCAGACTTGACCCACTAAAAAGTAATAGTTTTTTTATTATGTTTTGTACTTTTCTTATAAATTAAATATTTTTTTACTACTTTTTCCTTCAAAAATAAGGCTCCTTCATCTCATTCCTTCATCTCATTTAATGCTAAAAGGGTCAAAAAGTACATCAAAAAAGATTGAAACGGACATCTCCTAAAAACTAGTGAAAACAACAATGTAGCAAGTAAAAAAAGCAGAGGGAGTAAAAACAATAAAATGATCTAAAGTACGATACACACTAGCTATGAGGTCAACCTGAGTAGCAAAAAAGTGTGGTCCTTTTTGAATAGATAATCTGCTATTTTGTTGGAATATTAGAAAACGTGGGTAATGGAGTTTGATGAAAATAAGCAAGCAAAGATTTTGTATCATCAATGAGGGTTTGGATAATCCATGGGTAAGAGTAGATGCCTTGAAAGACTCAAATTTACTAGATTGATATTAATTACAAAGGCGTAAGTTGTTTTTTGACAATTTGTTATAAATAAAGTCTTTTAAATAATTGCAGTAAGATAAAGGTCTCTGATAGATTGGTAAAAATATAGCTCCACCATCATATTAGACGAATAAAATTTGTTAGTTTAACTTTTCTACTGAATTGAAGTTAGTTTTTTCTATAAGAGAATTGAAGTTAGATTGTGATACAATAAGTCAATAATAACAAATTATTTCAAACTTCATGCTTACTCCTCTAAGCCCCTTCCTCTGTGACATGAAATGATGATGTTGTTTTGTAAGAAAAGTATAAAAGTGGTAACGGGGTCGAAAAGGTGAAAGTGGAAGTTTATGGACCATGGTAATATGTTTTTTTTTTTACAAGAACTACAACTAGAGAACTAAAACAATCAACAAGTTAAGGAAAACATCTATAACAAGTAGCTAGATCATGAGCTTTTTGAGCTTGAGACCGATCAACCTTGCGCAGCACACATGTAGAGATAGAGGAGGCAAGAGCTAGAATATGCTGAAAGCCTGAACCATCCATCTCAAAGAAATGTTGGTTAAACCTTTAGCTTGAATGAGATGAATGACACTAGTAGAGTTTGTGAACAAATGAAAGGCATTAAAACCCCTTTCTATAGCCCATTGAAGACAAAAAAGGACAGCATATAGCTCTGCTTGCAAAGCATTCTTGGCAATAAAATGGCACCCTCCAACAAACCTTTGGTGATCATTGGAATCAACCACAGACCAACCAACTCCAACCCTAAGAGTCATTTTATCCCAGGAACCATCAACCTGAATGATCATAGGGACTGTATCTGAAGTTTGTTTCCCAATATTGATCATCAAAAATCCAGGTGGAACGTCTTGCACTAACTCAGGAGGATGAAGGAATCTAAGTTGTTTTTCCAGGAGCTCAGAATATCTCAAATGCTGAGTAGAAGCAACAACTATAGAAACACATATTTGAATTGAAGAAGAATTATCTCCTCGAAATATAGTGTTATTTCGAGCAATCCAAATACCCCATAGATGAGGCACAAAGGAATAAACTTTGTGACTTTGATGACCGTCTTTACTGATAAATAGTCGGATGTATGAGAAAATCCAATCTCTCATAGACATGGATTCCTTTAGGATTGAATGAATAGCAAGAGAGCTATTCCTCCATATGTTTTTGATTAAGGGACAAAGGCGAAACAAGTGCAAATCATCTTTATCTTCATTTTGAAAAAAGGGCAGTCATAATAGGAAATAATGTCGTTTTTAGTTAAATTAATTCTAAGTGGCAGAATATTATAGCTAAGTTTCCACAAAAAAAGTTCTCATTTGGGTTGGATATTAAGATGCCATATCAATTTAAACAAGGAAATGCTTCCATCTTGAGGTAAATCTTTAGAGAAGGAGACATAATTAAGGAAAGCATACCCACTTTTAGAAGTGAAGGAGCCAGAAACATGAAAATCCCAAACCATAATATCCGGATTGTCAGTATGAGGGAGCTCAAGGCTAAGAATTGATTCCGAATCTCCAAAGCAGCACCTTTGATGAACAAGCTAAGAGGAATATCTCATTGTGGTAGAGGAGTAGAAGAAATAAAATGACTAACCATGGTAGTCTGTGCTTAGCGAAGAGAGGTGATATAACCATGGAAGACCAAAAGCTCTAATACTTCGTCCATTCCCAACTTTCCAGCTACATCCTCTAAGAAGTAAAACCTCTGCACGAGGGAGACCACGAGCGCCCCAAGAAGTATTTCTAGGAGCTTCGTTACTTTTTCCCGAAATTAGAGGATTGGGAAAAATGGAATTATAAACACAACTAAGTAAATTTTGAGGCTTCACATACAGTGACCAAGCCTTTTTCCTTAAGAGCACTTTAATAACCATCGCCTGAGACCACCCATCCCACCAAAACCTCATAATCAGAGCATCAATAGTTGAAGATATAGAAACGGGAAGTTCATAACAAGAAATAACGTGGGAAATCTTTGCAACTAAAATGGTGTTAATAAACACCAGTTTTGTAGCTTGCGATAGCTTTAGAGAATTCCAATGGGCAATCTTTGAAGAAATCTTATCCAATAGGAAGGAGAAATGATGCTTTTTTGAACCTTAGCTTGAATATCAATAAGAGCACCTAAATGATGAGAAAACTGGGACACCTCCTGATAACTAAAACAATCCACATTCTCTTGGCGGAGCTCAATAAAGATATTTGGACAAAACTTAATAGAAGATTTCGCACAATTAACCACTTGACCAGACATGTAACTGAATCTATGAATTAACCTGTCTTAAGTTTAATGCAGCATCATGAGAAGCTTGAAAGAAAATCATCACATCATCAGCAAAGAACAGATGTACAATAGATGGGCTTCTTCGCGAAATTTTAATGCCTTTGAAGGCGTCTATGTCTTGAGCTAACAAAAACATTTTTGAAAGAACATCCATTGCAATAATGAATAATTAAGGTGAGAGATGATCACCTCGCCTGAGACCTGTACGTGGAACAAAGCCCCAAGATAGGTTGCCATTAAAGAGAACTTTGTAAGAAACAATGGTAATACATTGTTGTACTAGTCTTATCCAAGAAGCAGGAAACCCATAAGCCTCAAGAACACAAATCAAAAAATTAAAGTTGAGTTTATCATAGGCTTTGAAAAGATCCATTTTGAGAGCAATTAAAGCCTAGGAACCATGTTTACGAGAAGAAATCTTGTGACATAATTCATGACTCAAAAGGATATTGTCACTCATTTGACGATTAGAGACGAAAGCATGTTGATAACCAGTGATTAAAGAAGGAAGGAAACTTCTCTGACGCTGAATAATGCATTTGGTAATACACTTGTAAATACTATTGCATAATCCAATTGGTCACGAATGATTTGAGTTCTGAGGAGATAACTTTTTCGAAATCATTACCAAAATCGAATGGTTCCATGACTTAAGTAATTGTCCAGTACTAAAAATATTTTGTATACCATCCACAGTAGCTTGCCCCACAATGACCCAATGGACCTTAAAAAATTCAGTAGTGATACCATCCGGCCCAGGAGCGGCATTAGTCTTCATAGCAAACAGGAGCGGCATTAGTAGAAATATTGTTGGAAAAAATAATAGCAGCATGGTCCGAACAGGTGATAGGTTGATTGATAAGTATGCTATTTGGGAAATGTAAAAGCCAAGAGGCCGACATGTAGCCACGATCAAGACGTTCTAAAATGGTAAACGGCGGAAATCGTTTATTTGTCCATGTGAATTGAGGTCCATTATAAGGCATGTCCAAGAGCAAAGAGTCAATCTTAAAATTATTGAACTCTTTCCAACCCCTAATTTGCAAAGAACCTCCTAACTTGTCCTCATGACTATCTAATTGATTAAAATCTCCAATAAGCATGTATATATCTAAAGAAGTTATAATCTGTCTTAGTTGATCCCAAACCTCTTGGCGATGTTGAAAACGAGGCTCTCCATAGACAAAGATCACATACCATTCCGAACTAGAAACATCCGAGACCTCACACACTATGATTTTTTTTTAAAATAAAGTACAACAAATAGAAAGGTTACTCCAACTAACCAAAATCAATCCCCATTTAGACCCTAAGGCATCAGTGCCTATCACAAAAGTGGGAGGGGGATTAAACCTACAAACACCTAAAACTTCTAAGTATTTGTTTCATTAATAAACAAGAACATAGGATGATTAGTAGAAACGAGCCACTTAATATAAGGAATTTTAGGGGAGTCAGGCTCATTTAGACCCCTACAATTCCAAGATAAGAACTTCATGGGTTCTCGTTGGTTGTGAAGGGCCAGCCAACTCACCAGGAGGAGAGAGTGTTAACACCAGCGAACAATGCGCATCACAATCCATAACCATAGGAGATGAAAATGAATCAAGAGAAGTAGTAGAATCAGCTTCTTGAACTTTTGTTTTCTTGTTACTACCAGTTGAATCATCTCTAGAAGGACCATGACGTTTACCAACATATCCTGTAACATAATCATCTTCAATTTCAACACCCAATTCAATCCCAGGCTCCAGTTGAACATCAATAATAGCCTTAGGTTGAAGTTTCGCTACTCCATCCACCTGCTTCCATAAGTTGAAAGCACCCTTTGCTTCCAAATTTGAAGATATACCATACGTTTCTTCCTAAACCAGTATGTATAAATAGCATCTGGAAATATTAACCGATGACTGAAATGAAGCCAATTCATTTGCATTAGAAATCACATGCATGTCATCTTCATCCATATTTTCATCACCAATTTCGTAATCACTAGAAAAGGACGATATGAGAGGTTGAGACGATTGAGCTTCCCAAGCGCATGTGTGCCAAGAGTAGTTCTGACAAACCCTTCTGAAGAGACGGCTAGAGTAGGTGTGAAAGAGATTAAGTAAACTCCAGTGATTGGGCAAAGAAGATTGTGGATGTTGGGAATTGCACAAACGTTTGCATGCTACAGTAAGCAAATTAAAGGGTATGGAAGGTGAGAAGAAAGGAGAAGATCTCATGCTACAGTAGCATCAACGGACTCACAGTTTTTAATTTTTTTTACAGAGAGAAGGTAACTTGGGCAACATCATGGTAATATGTTGATATTATGTTTGACTCTTTTATATAAATATGTTGTCGAATTTTATTTCTTTGTACCAATCTATCAAATAAATCCCAATAGTACTTTTTACAACAATCTAAAAATTTAGTCAGTGTGAATTTATTAAATTATAAACATCAATTCACCACAATTTTTTTTTTTGAAATATCTACTCAACACAATTAGCACCTCATTTGAAATATCTATATGTTTATAGTTAATATTTATCAATAAATGAAGGTCGCTTTAGGGTTGTTGCCGGTGGGGTAGCGAGGAAAGACGAGGGAAACAAGAAGGGAGGAGAGAACAACATTTTGTGGTGAGAGCATTATTGGTGGTTAAACCTCATTAACGGTCAAATGGTAGTATATTGAAAGAAATTTGTAATATAAGGAATGTTTTGAAAGAAAATGTTTAAAAGGTAATTTTGTGAAAAAACTGGTTATAAAAGGTAATTTTATGAAATTTTTCCTATTTCCTATTAATATAATTCTTGCGTCAAACTGTGGTATCCGATTTTTGACTGTCTTAATTAACGGTCTAAATCCCACGAAAGTCTCTCATTGGACTATGAGTTTTAGAAAAGTTGGAAGTCGCCACACAATTAATTTCTAAATAGGGACAGATTTATTTAATAAATCATTTTAAAATTAATTTCGAGAAATATCATTTAAAACGATAATGACTTCATATGGATAAGGCTTTTTTGAAAATTGGTCTTTCTTACCATGAGATAGGGTTCGGGGTTTAGGTTAAGGGGTGCGAACATCTGGAACTCGTCTCCTCTTCCGTTCTAAAGAACGGGCTTTTACTAAATGCGTTATTTTCCGTTTTAAAGTAATTATGGCTATTCAAAAGAAAGAAAATCACATAATTTGCACATATACACATTAACCATTTTTATTTAGGACCAATATATCATTTGTACATGGTAGGTTTGAGCACTGAAGTTGCACTACGTACCAATCATTGCGGGATTGGAATCCACTCATGGATCAAAACCGTCGTAGTTCGAGCATATGTCTCACCCTAAATGGCCAATTCCATTGGGGAAAGAAAAGGAAATAGATTAGAATAACTCACCTTTTAGAATTAGATAAATCTATTAGGAAAAAGGTAATCACTCCGATTAGTGACTGAAATGAGATTAAGATAATCACCTTAATTAGTGATTATATATGAAGGATTGAGATAACCACCTCAATTAGTGATTAAACTTAAGAGGAAAGACAATCACCTTGATTAGTGATTAACAATAAAGGTTAGGAAGTAATCACCCTAATTGATGATTATTCAAGGTTTAAGATAATCACTCTAATTAGTGATTAAATGAGAAGAATAATCGTCCTAATTAACACTTAAGGTTTAAGATAATCACTCTAATTAGTGATTAAATGAGAAAAATAATCGCCCTAATTAACGATTATTAGGGTTTAAGATAATCACTCTAATTAGTGATTAAATGAGAAAAATAATCGTCCTAATTAACGATTATTAGGGTTTAAGATAATCACTCTAATTAGTGATTAAATAATGATTGGAGATAATAACCCTAATTAGTGATTAAATGAAGTTTGAGTTAACCGCTCTAATTAGCGATTAATCGAGGATTGAAATAACCACCTTAATAGTGATCACGTTTGATTTTCGAGAGGTCTTAGAAGGTTTGCTTCCTAATTGAAGGCTTTTGAGAAATAATCTTAATTGAAGATTATTAAGTCATTTGGAGAAAAATGATCAATTTGAGACGAGACACGTGAAACGGCCTAAAATCAATTCGGAGATCATAATTACCAATCTAATTATGTCAAACTATATGATTAATCCATTTGAATATGGAGAACACATTTTTAAAATGTAAGATAGAGATCATCATACAATTTGACTTAGTTAGATTTGCAATTTTTCCTCTTAATTGAGATTGGGTCATTTGATTCATATACTATGATGTATTGGCCCAACATGTAATATTTGTAACATTGGTTGCTCATTTTATTTAAAAGAGTTGTGGAATTATTTATGAAAATTATGCATAAACATCTCCATGTTTTTTATTAATGAGTGATGCAATAACTATTTACCAAAAAATATTATTACAACAAAATGTACAAATTCTATGATCTATACAAAGTCTTCAATCTTGATCTTCTCCACAATGCTCCTTGATCTTCATTTCCTTGAATGGGCTTTGGAATTCATATTTATTTGTAAACTTATGAAAGTTAAAGATTAATTAACCTCTTTGATTTTGATTTTTTATGACAATTTTTATTGATTTTTATTTACATGATAAAATAAGTCATTTTAAGAGAAACTTAAAATTTAATGACTTTTAATTAAAATTTTCTTATGAAAAGAAAACAATTTTTTTTAATAAAAGTTGAATTAATCACTTTATTTCATTTTCCATATTGCCTTTTTGTTCTTGTACTGACTTACAAAATTCATAACTTTCAGTACAAAGCGTTACAATGAGCATATGATACATCTATGGATAGATCAATGAGTTCTTTATGTTGTGTCAAAATTTCACAAACTTTTAGTGAAGACTCAAATTATTGTGAATTGTATGCCAAAACTAATTAAAACATGACCTTTATTCAATTTATTCTTTAAAACCTAACTTATTGAACTTATTATTAAGTGAATTTTGGTATGAACATTCTAGACACCTTTAAAGACTAGTTTATTTATTTATTTTCTTAACTGAAAAGAAAACCAGTTTTTTGGAACTTAGTGATTTACATGAGCGTTTTTGTAAAAATGACGTAAAATTGTATAAAATTCATATGAACATGATTTTTATATTTTTAAAAAGTTACTGATGTTTTCTTCAAACTTGATTTTTTTAGTTTTGTCTAAATGATTTTATTTTGAACTTTATTTACAGAACAATCCTAGGTGATACTGAACAAAATCAGTTTTACACAACAAAATTGTATGATTTTTTATTATTTACAAGAAATTTGTTTTTTAGAAATTCCAAAGCGCAATTTCTGGAAATATCTTGCACTTCATGGGAAAAATATTAAATTCTACACACTATTTTGATAATACAGACGAAAAAATGAAATGAAGTACAAAATTGAAACTGATTATAATTACAGCATCACAATTTTTTTTTTTGGAGAAGTTTATGTATAACTTGTCTTGAATTTTTTTATGAAAACATTTTTTGTGATGAACAACAACTTGATTAAGGAAAATCACATAATCACATTGTTTCCTAAGAGTCTCGCTATTAGAGTTGATTATTCTAGGTGGGGTGATTTAAGGTTGGGAACTTATTAGGACTTCCACATACCAAAATCACTCCAAAGATTAAAAAAAAATGATAAGAAGAAAACAAGGAGAAAGTTAGTAGATGATTAAGAAGATAATCAAAATAAACAAGAATTTCCCCTGAAAAAAAAAATTAAACAAGAATTTCAACTTTACATTGCTAGCTCAATGATGCACTTCCTTTTTGCCAATTTTTCTACCTTTTTTTTGTGATTTTCTTAATTTCTAAGTGAGTTTCTAAATCCTCCTCATTACTAACTTAAACTCTTTTTTGTGTTCTTCTTCTTTTGATGAACTTCTTTACTTACTAATTAAGACTTTTTCCTTAGATGAAAAGATTAAGGAGGAGAAGAGTAAAAGAGAAGATGAGAGTGAAGCTGAATTGTGTTTTTTTCACTTGGTTTTGAAGTGAAAAAAGGAGGGTATTTATAGAGAAATGAGGGAGATGAGCTAGGGTTTCAAAGAGGTAGAAAATCAGATTTTTCACCCAAAGAATCTGATTTTCTTCATCCTTAATCACACTAATGACATCACTCTAATGACCTCACCGTAATGACATCATCAAATCTCTTAGGAAATACAAATATTCTTATTCTTTTTGGATTTTCTCATCAATGAGGCAAAATCAGATTTTCAAAAAATATTCTTCCCTAAACATCCTAATACGCAAGAAAAATGCATCGAAAAATGTGCAAAACAAAACTGATTAAGGCACTGCGCCAAACGCAGGAACCTGCGCGAGGCACAATGCCTTGCGCTAGACGCAAGACTCTGCGTCTAGCGCAGACCATGCTGTCCGCTAGGCGAACAATCATGCGTCAAGCGCATGATTGTGTGCTTGGCGCTAGGGCTGTTCACATGGGTGGGTCGGACCAGAATTTGGACCGGACCGGACCGGAGATTCCGGTCCGGTCCCCGGTCCGTGGAAAGTGACGATTCCGGGTTTCCGGTCCGGTCCGGTCCAAACCCGGAAAAATCAGGTCCGGACCGGAAATCCGGAATTTTAGTATTTTTTTTTTAAACTGCCAGCCCAAGTCATTTTTACAGGTCCAACAGGTCCAAACAGGTCCAACAGGTCCAAACAGGTCCAAATAGAATATTTAAAATCAAAAAAAAAAAAAAAATCGAAAATCAGGTCCAACAGTCGGACAGGGGACCGGACTGATTTTTCCGGCCCAGCACTGGACCGGACCGAAAATCAGGTCCGGTCCCCGGTCCACCAAATCCTACAAATCCGGTCCACCGGTCCAAGCAGGTCCGGTCCGGTCCGGTCTTGGACCGGTGAACAGCCCTACTTGGCGCACACTCGAATCTTCCGGAAAAAATCTGGATCCTCCCCCTCTTACACATGAGATTTGATTCTTATTCTCACATCTTTTCATAATTCTTATTCTCTAACTAATGGATAAATGATGTGATTAATGGATAAAGGATATATTCTTATTCTTTGTCCAATGAACAATGACTTGACCATCAAGAAAACTGATTAATGCCGGTTTTGGGATACGACTAAAATCCCGACGCCTAATTGCAACTCGTTTTGTTTTTTTAGTTTTTTCGAAAGAATTTACTTAAAACAATTAACGAAAACTCATCAAATTAATAAAGCCAAGCACGATTATACTATGAATCATTTTATTAACACGGTGGCTATAGCTATTGACTACGACTCACGGAAAATTATATTTCTAAGCCGAAATCACATGACCAATACGCAAAAATGAAAAATCGTACGACTGAATGAAACTCACGCACCGGGGAACGCGCTCCACGATGCATGATTATTTTTATTATTTTTATTTCTTTTCAAAAAATTTATTTATCCGAAAAAGGGGTACAAAATTTGTTGTCTACAGAATGCCCCACATTGGTCGAATTTTGGAGGAAATGCTGGCCAATGTTTGAAAAGACACAAAATTTTGACAGAAAATTTCTTTTGAGATAACATATTCCCCACAGAGAATAGTTATCATCAGTGCTATAATTCGCGTTGCTTTATGTAGAAAATCCCAATTAATTTTCTAAAACTGGAAATGCAACTATATTGTCGTGTTAGATAGAAAACCCCAATTAATTTTCTAAACCTTTGAAAATGCGACTTTAGCGTCGTCTTAACTAGAAAATTCTGATTAATTTTCTAAAATGTGAAAACGTGACTTGATTGTCGTCTTTAGATAGAAAATCACAATTAATTTTCTATAAATTTTAAATGCTACCTTATTGTCGTCTTAGATAGAAAATTCCAATTAATTTTCCAAACCTTTGAAAATGCGACTTTAACGTCGTCTTAAACAGAAAATCCCAATTAATTTCCTAAAATTTGAAAATGCGACTTTATCGTCGTCTTTTGTAGTCTTATGAATTTGTCTTTTGTTATTGTGAGAGATTCCGACAAGTAACAGGTTGACTCCAATTTTTTTTTTTTTTTTTTTTTTTTTTTTTTTTTTTTTGCCTTGATGACGAACAAATTGTCAAATCACCATCATTCACTTTTTATGACTTTATGTGTTATCATGTCACCTTAGATTAGGACATTGTCAGATCATGTTAGCTAAAGGGTTGACCAAAGGTTATTATCCTCTGGATAAACTATGGTGGACCAAATCATCATATGGCAAACAATGTTATCTGTTTCTATGAAATCTTTTAGAAAAATTTTCATGCATAATGCTTATTTGCTTTATCGGAAAATGATGATCACTATATAAAATAGATTGATCAAGGTCATTATTTGGGATGATCATTAGGAAAAGGGATTGTATCAACGTTCTTGATTCATCATTGACACAGTTATTTTTTTTTTTGTGTTCGGCTTTAGCAAAGATTGCCATGCCACAAATGCTTGGTCATTAGCCATGGTGAAGGATGCTCCTTATTATCCTATGGACAATACTCAAACTCATTATCCATGGCATAAATCATGGATGATCATCTTTTCTAGGGGTGTAAGTTCGGTGTACGGTTTGGATTACGGCTTAATCCAATCCGATCAGAACAAAATTTGGATCTCAATTTTCCAATCCGAATACAAATCAATTAGAGTTTGAATCCGATCCAATCCAAACCAATTTTTCATACTCTAGATTGGATCCGATCTGAAAATTCGATTTTTTAGAACTCTAGTTTTTCGATGAAATAAATTAAGCACAACAGCAGTCTAATAGATTTAGGAAATGAGGAATTAAGCGTTGTTAGGGTTCTAGGGGAAGGGTTGAAGTGTTGCGCCTACTGGGCCATGGACTAGGCTATTAAAAAAAAATCAGTTAAGCACTTAAGCCCAATCCAGAATACAAGGCATATTACTATTCGGTTATATTGGATTTTTGGATCCAATTACCCTCAATCCAATCCGATCTGAAAATCCAATTTCTCAAAAAATCTCAATCTGAATCCAATCCAAACACAGTTCGAATTCGATTCGAATTACTAATTTGGATTGGATTGGATTGGATTTTGGATTTTATCCGAATAACTTTCACCCCTAATCTTTTCCATCTATAAAAGGGGCATGGTTCTTCATTTCCAAATGCACCACTTCCACTACTCCAATCTTTTCTCTAATTTTTCCTTCTTTCACAAAATGGTTCTTACTTATGAAGAAGCTAATGGAATGCGAAGCCGGGAGAAAAAACAACTCTCGGGGGTCACACAGAATTTGGAGCAACCAAGGCAATCTTTTTCTTCTTCCTACTTCACTAAGGCTTTTATGCCTTTGCTTTCTCTTTCCATCTGTTATGACATGATTCATGTTGCTTCTCAATTTTGGGATGAAACTCGTCATGTCTTTCGCTTTGGAGACCGGGAGATTGTCCCTCTTGTTGAAGAGATCGAGGGTTTGCTAGGCTTGTCGTCCAATGGTCCAATTATTACACCTAGATCTCCTACAAGGATCTCAGGTGATTTTACTTTATATCTTCCCGAAAATCTTCATGGCAATTACCTACAATATAGTGAGGTATTTCTTCTCAACTTTTTGTCGACTTTTCAATTTGGCACTTGGCAGTTCTCTAATAATGCCAACTATAGGATTGCTAGAGAAAATGTTTGCATTTTTATGATTTTGGAAAGTACCCTCATTAAATGGCCTTTAAATGCATGCCATGTTTGGTGTCTTTCACTTGATCCTCAAATTGTTAGTGGGGGTCGTCTTGGACCGCTTATTTTGGGGGAAATGTTTCTTGGCTTAGATGAACTCAAAAGGAAACCGCGAAGTTTTGTGAAGGGATGTCCATTAGCCCTTCGTTTATGGTTATTGGAAAAATTTTCTCTCATGAAACCTCACAAGAGTCTTACTTACAAAACTAGTCATGTCCGGGAGAGAGGTCTTCTTCCTTTCTTTTATCAACTTAGCAAAAATGGTGGGTGGAAAGATTTTATCCTACATCAAGACATAAAATGGGTAATAAACCACCTTGGTATTAGTGCAATTGTATATTGCAATTTTGGTCCTAGAGGTGTACAATTACCCGGGCTTTGCCAAGTCACTTTCTACCTTCCATGGAGGTGTCTAAGGCAAATTGGTTGGAGGCAACATCATATTCCTGCCCTCCAGGTTCTTCCACCTTGCACCACTTATGAGGCTGATATGAGTGGTATTCAGAGAATGCCTACTATATGGCAGGGGGCTAAAACTATATCAGCGCTACCGGAACCTTCCTTTCCACTGATTAATGAAGATTACCTCCAATGGCTTCGGACGGATATTGGTGAAGACAATGATTCAGAAGGGCCTACCATGAAGATGAGAAGGGTTTAAGAGAAATATCATGTTTATTTTCTATGTTGTATTTTTTTTAGTTTTTTTTTCTTCTTTTTTTTTTTAGTTTGTAGGAAAGGAAAGCTTCATGTCTTTTTATGTATGAAATGAAGTACCCTAGTTGGGATGAATAAAGAAGATATGTTTGTGAGAATTATCTGCTTGTGAGAAATTCAATGTGAACACAATTCTAAACACGTGCACACTTTAACTTTAAATATAACATGCAAATCATAATTAATCAATCATATGACACATAAAAGCATAACATATAAACCTTAAAAAAAACACAAACATCCTTGCATGTTTCATCATTTTTCATTTTCTCATTTTTCTTCTTTTTTTTTTTTTTTTTTTTTCTCTTTTTTTGTTTTTTTTCTTTTCTTTTTTTTTTGTCTTTTTTTTTTACATACATCATATGAATATCTAGAAACTCATGGCATGTTTATTAAGAATAACCAGATAGGATACAAAACCCACAAACTGCTTGGTTATAGGATACAAAACCCACAAATTGCTTGGTTACTTGACCATGACAATTACAATTACTTTGATGCCTAAGCGTAATATTTATTCAACTGATCGAGATTAGTGAAATGAGTGAATTCATTCCCATCAAAATCCATTAGCTTTACTGCTCCAACCGTAGTGACATGCTTGACTAGGAATGGCCCAGACCAGTTAGGCTTTAATTTTCCTCGGGGATCATGCAGTGGAGCTCTATTTTCCTTTAGGGCTAGATCACCTTCTTAAATGTCTCTCTCTCGAGACCTTTTGTTAAATGCACGAGCAATCCTCCGCTGATAGAGTTGAATGTTATGCAAAGCTTGTAGTCGGCTCTCATCTGCAAATGCAAGCTCATCATAACGAGTTTTGTACCATTGGTCTTCTGAGATTTCACTTTCTGTTATGACCTTGAGAGATTGTATCTCCACTTAAACCGGCAGGATTGGCTCCATCCTATAAACCAAAGAATACGGGCTTATTCCGGTTGGAGTCCTAATTGATATCCTATATCCCCAAAGGGCATACGGGAGTTTGTTATGCCATTCCCTAGTCTTTTCAGTCATCTTGGCGACAATAGTCTTGATTGTCTTATTTGGCTGCTTCCACCGCTCCATTTGTTTGGGGACGATAAGGTGAGGACTGATGAAGCTTGATTGCATATTTTGCGAGAGCGGTCTTCAGATGACCCTCAAATTGTGATCCATTATCAGAGATGATTTCAAAAGGTATGCCATACCGACAAATAATGTTGTTAATCACAAATTTCGAGACTTGCTTTTCCCCTAGCTTTGAAAAGGATGCAGCTTCAACCCACTTCGAAAAGTAATCAATTGCTACAAGAATATACTGACGCCCATTTGAAGCCTTTGGATGAATTTGTCCAATTATGTCTATGCCCCAACTTGAAAATGGCCAAGGAGAAGTCATATTATATAATGACACAGGTGGCATATGATTGAGGTTAGCAAATATCTGACATTGCTTGCAGGCGCGGACAAAGCTGATGCAATCACCTTCCAGAGTGCTCCAATAGAAACCTGCTCGCAAAATTTTACGAGCCAGCATCCTTCCATTCATATGGGGTCCATATTCTCCTTCATGAACTTCTTCCATGATGGCTTACTTTTCGCTGTCATTCACGCAGAGTTGTAGAGTACCATCAAACCCTTTGTGATATAGTATGCCTTTTAGTATGAGAAAATGAGCAGCTAGCCTTCTGATGGCTATGCAGCCCTTCTTGCCACTTCCCTCTGGATACTGCATAGTTTCCAGAAAAGTCTTGATATCCTTGTACCAGACATCATCATCATCATCTTGTTGAGCTAGTGTGGAGACAATTTGTGCTACCTTCACCGTAGGCCCCTTCCTTTCTTCAATCAAAACTGATTGGATTTTTGTACCATTTTCCCATGTTAAATTAACAACGAGATTGGCTAAAGCATCCGTGAAACTATTTTGTTCCCGAGGAAGATGTTTGAAGCTGATGTCATCAAAATAAGGGATCAATTTTTGAAGGTATTATGTGTACAGCTGAAGTCTTTTATCTCTAACTCTCCAAGTTTCAATTGTTTGAGATATGATGAGATTAGAATCTCCATATACAGTGAGATGTCTTGCCCCTGCTACCAAAGCGGCCTTTACTCCATGTATACAGGCTTCATACTCAACTGTATTGTTTGTTGTTGGGAAATCCAGCTTGACAGCAAATGGAATATGGACTCCATCAGGATCTACTAACAAAACCCCTGCTGCATTACCTCTTCTATTAGAAGCTCCATCAAAATACATGCACTATTGTGGATTGTCAATTAAGCATAAGTACTCATCAGGGAATGCATCATCATACTCATCTCCTGACGCTGGTCCTTCCCCTAAGGCCTCAGATATAGCTCTTCCTTTTTCTTGCTGACACATTGAATATCAAACTCAGAAAGTATAGCATGCCATCTGGCCAATCTTTCACTAAGAATGGGTTTTTCGAACAGATACTTGATTGGATCAAATCTTGACATTAGGTAGGTGGTATGAGCTTGAAGGTGATGCCTCAACTTCTTTGTGGCATAGACCAAGGAAACACATGCTTTTTCCAGTGGGGTATATCTTGTCTCATACTCCAGGAATTTCTTGCTGAGATAGTATATGGCAACTTCCTTCTTTGTTCCTTCTTGATATTATTGGGCTAAGAGAGCTCCCATAGCCAATTCTGTAATAGTAAGAAACAAAATTAGAGGTTCCCCTGGTCTAGGTGGCATTAGAACAGGTGGATTTGAAAGATACTCTTTCATGGAATCAAAAGCTTCCTGACATTCCCCGATCCACTCATGGGATGCCCTTTTTCTGAGCAGCTTAAATATAGGTTCACATCTAATGGTGAGTTGTGATATGAACCTGCTGATATATTGAATTCTGCCGAGAAATCCTCTTACTTCTTTTTCTGTTTTTGGAGGAGGTAGCCCTTGAATAGCTTTTACCTTTTCAGAGTCCACTTTGATGCCGTCTTGACTGACAATGAATCCCAACAACTTCCTTGAAGTGATGCCAAACACACACTTTTGAGGATTTAGCCTTAGATTGTACTTCCTGATTCTTTCAAAGAAGGACCTCAGTGCAGGAATATGCCCCTCACAATCTTCACTTTTCACAATCATGTCATCTACATAGACATCCACAATGTCGTGGATGAGGTCATGAAGGATGGTGGTTGCAGCCCTTTGATATATATGTGGCTCTAGCATTCTTGAGACCAAAAGGCATAACTCGGTAGCAGAAGGTGCCCCACGGAGTGATGAAAGACGTCTTTGTCATATCTTCTTGAGCCATGAGTATTTGATTATACCTTGAGAATCCATCCATGAAGGAAAACATTGCATGGCCAACCGTACTGTCCACGAGGACATCGATGTGGGGTATAGGAAAGCAATCTTTTGGTGATGCAGCATTCAAATCACGATAATCAATGCATACCCGAACTCTCCCATCCTTTTTAGGTATGACCACTATATTGACGAGCCAACTCGGATGCTTACAGCTTGGATGAATTTGGCATCAAGCTGTTTATGGATTTCTTCTTTCACTTTCAGACTAATCTCTGGTTTCATTCGCCGGAGCTTTTGCTGCTTAGTCTTGCTTTCAGGATGTAACGGAATGCGATGTTCCACAATCTCTTTATTGACACCAAGCATATCAGCATAAGACCATGCGTACACATCTACATACTCTTTTAACAATGCAATAAACACAGACTATTCAGTTGGGGAGAGGGATGAACCTATTTTGACTTCTTTTACAACATTTTCTGTACCAATCTTAATTACAATGGACTCTTCTACGGGTTTTATATATGTTTTAGTTGCATCAAGTGATTCATTATTATTGAATTCAATGTCAGAAATAACATCTTGCATGCAAATGTATTTAGATAAAGGTTCACATTTAATTTCCTCACTAAGAGTCTTTTGACTGGGTATGCAAGGTAGATTGGCTGGAAGATGAGCTATCAGTATGATATCCATCTGCAAGGGGTGAAAAAAGGTATTTTCATGAGATGGATGTGGAGGATGGTTTCCTAAAAACATTTTAAATTCTATAGGCCCATCTTTTGCCTGACACTCAATACTCCACTTATGTTTAATGCTTTCGCCAAAAGGTATCATCAAAGACACCGGGTCAAAATCCCCTTCCTCAGAGGACTCAGAAGAGAAAAGTTTTTTAAGGACTCCATGTTCCAGATTATCCACCCAGTAATTTTCTTTTTTCATTATTTCTTCTTGGACAAACCAACTTTTGATTAAGTCCAAATTCCTAGCTTCATTGAAGAATATCTCCAATCCCGGTAAAATCTTATGTTCCTTCCTACTAAGCCAAGGTTCTTGAAACTCATAGTATGGCTCAGTATCTCCTTGCAGGATGAACTGGCCGTTGAGGGTAAAAGAAGGTTTTTTGATGTTGTGAGAAGTGCTGCCCGGATCATATCCTAATCCATGTCGGTTTTGCTTGTCTACTATGGGGGTTGGTTGCTTTATTCCCTACCATCACGTCCTAATCCGGTTCCTTGAGTATAACCCATCTTCATCATGATTTGAAATCCTTTGGACAGAGGTTGCATGGCAACTCCTACAGGCTCTTTCACCGCCGCATTTGTGGATACGGCTGAGGTGTTTGTTTTATGATGGTAATTGGTCATCCTTAGAGAAGGGAAAAATTTCTTCTTTTTGGACCTAAAGGTAGAGAAAAATAATTAAAAGAAGAGAGAGGAAAACTACATATTGCAGAATAAAGAAAATTTTCGAAAATAGTTTTGCCATATTTTGACTGGAATGGTCCACCTTTACAATTTTTTTTTGTTTTTTTTTTTTGTTTTTGTTTTGACTCTCTTGAATGATTTTACTGTCATAAGGGTTAAAAACAGATTTTTCATTTTTGCATTCCCTACTTAAGATTTGAACAAAGATAGAAAATATAAAGATTAGGGCCTGTATCCCCATTGATGCGTCAATTCAGCATTCTGAAATTGCTCCTGTGATGATTGACATATCGAGTTCCAATACATTGACTGAAATACAATGATTAATACATTTGAGTCGAACCCAAAGGTTGACTACATATCCCCATTGCTCCAGGTGCATTTTATGGGGAATCAGACTCAGCGTAGTTCATTATTTTAGCAAGAACTAAAGTTTTTTATTTAATAAAGCAGCTGCACTCATATTGAGCTGCCTACGTAGCCCAGGTGTTACATAGGTGGAGTGATCTCACAGTGTAAGTTGATGTGATAATGGGGATTCAAGCTACACATAGTTCTCTAATACTAACAAGCTGAAAGATTTTATATATATATATATATATATATATATATATATATATATATATATATATATATATATATATATATATATATATATGGGTTAACCCCCTACAGGACTTTTACCGAAGATTTTTTCCCTTTATGTAAGATGATCAAATAGCTTTGCGGTAGACAAGAGCTATGTTGGTGATTTTCTTGATGCGATAGCTGAGAGCATGACATTGGTTTGTGCCGTGACCATGCAACTGATGATATTGGCAGTACTTGTGAAGATTTGACCCTACAGGACCTGCCCCTGGGCGTCTGGGAAGTGGATGAATCTTACCTTGTTCAACCAGTTTGCGAAAGATATCGACTTGGGCTTGCGGTCGCGGACGTGACGACACCATCTTTGAAGGTGTTTCTTTGTGGGTTGGACTAATGATGCCTCGATCAATTAGGCTTTGCACTTTGTAGTAAAGGTCATGGCATCAATTAGTTTCATGCCCAAATTGACGACAATAAGCGCAGAGTTTGCTCATGTCTGTTCCAGCACATGCGCTGGAACTTAAAGTATACCTTGCCTCTTAAGACTATCATACACCATACTCAATGGTTCATCCATCTTAGCATATACCCTTGGATTTGTGTTGGGAGTTTCAAGATCTTCCCGAGGTCGTTTTTCTTGCAATTTCAGAGTATCGACGTCGAAACCATGTTGTTCCATGTGGCCGAGGGAGGTGTATTTGATAGTAAACATGTGACGATAATAGAAATCATTCAGGTTTCACAGCAATACAAGCATGAATTCCCGATCAGTAATATGGACACGAAGCTGGGCGCGAATGTAAGCGCATCTTGAACAAAAGTGCGAGAAAGTTTCCAAGCCGCCTTGACGCAAAATACTAGCTTGAACTTCTTGACATCGGTTTGTTTATGCTCGAGAGCCCAATTAACAAAAGCTTGGCTGGCATTTTCCCAACTAGCTCTATCTACACAATCTGAAGAATAGTACCAGTCCAGAGCTGGTCCTTCTAAACTCTTGTCAAAGAGCATGGGGTAATCTTCCTCTGGTATGCCTCATGGATGCAAGGCATTCACAAATCCAACTAAGTGGACAAAAGGATAACAGTTCGCGTCAAATTTCCGAAACTATGGTAACTCACGATAATGATCTTCATCTTGATATCCAGGAAAGAGAATCAGTGACTCAGTGTGAACCTCTCAGATTGGGCCTACTACATTAAAATCTAGGTCAAAATCGTCAGTCCTAGATCTCTTCTTTGAGTCATTATCATCATTGTCTTGAGGATTGCCGATACAGGATTCCTCCGATGCTTCAATTGACGTATCATAAGTGTCAATGCTTGGAGCTCCCACTTCTTCCTCGTCATCCTCACTATACTCTGGTTCTGTTTCTTCAACACTTACATCTGGTGTGGCAGCTGGGACCTCATTCATCCAGGAATTTTCAGGTGCTGCTAGAATGCAGTGGATAGTATAACCATCCAACCTAGTGCCCTCTACTTCATTCAGATACAATACTTATTTTCCGGTGTTGGAGATGGTCATGATTTCTGGATCACCAGAAATAGTTACAGCACCCTGATCAGTGAGAATCTTCACCTTCTGATGTAGAGTAGAGGTCACTGCTCTATTTTCATGCAGCCATGATCTTCCTAATAAGAAGTTAAAACAGGCTTGAATGTCAATGACCATGAATTCCACCTTCCTTGCCATGGGACCACATTCAATGAGGAGGCTGATCAAACCTAATACTTCTTTCTTAGCATTATCATATGCTCTGACCACCTGGTTGGATGGTACCAGATCTTCTTTTAAATTCCCAAGTCTTGTTAGCACACGCAGAGGGCAAACATTAATTGCGGAGCCATTGTCGATCAACACCCTAGGTATCTCCTATCCATTATAGCGTATAGTGATATGCAATGAATTGTCGTCGTTGATATTGTTAGGGAGATCATTGTCTGTGAACATGAGAGTTCGATCTACCCCATGAATGAGCCCCACCATCTAGTTAGGTGTTATGGAAGAGCTTACAGAGGCTTCATTAAGATGCTTTAGAATAGCTGCCCTATGAGGCTGGGAATGCATTAATAATTTCCAGATGGAAACATTAGCATTTACTTCTTTCATGCGCTTGATAACAACATCTTCCTTGTTACTTTCCTCTATCATTGGCTCTTTGCCCTTTTCCTTCCTTGTCAATACCTCAAAAGGATTTTCATCCTCCAAATGGGATGGTTTAAAATGGCGACCTGCTCTAGTCAAATGAGATATATCCACGTACTCCTCATCACTAAGATCATCGAGGCAGATGGGGCGCTGATATGTATTTGGAGTGGTGGAATGTCCTCCAGTGTTTTTGTCCACATTTGTCAAGACCGAAGAGGCATCTTCATCAGCATTAAAGTCTAAAATGAAGAAGGCACCATCATAATCCAAAGTTCCACACATGTCAGAGAATGGATATTTGTTGAGAGTGAAGCTAGGGTCTTTACAAGGCATCATCTTAACTTTTTCTCGAGTGGAATAATCATAGACCAGACACTTGTAACCTGCCGCTATTGGTATTTCATACATTTGAGGAACTGTCTTACGGATTAACTGGATTGGATCGCATCCGTCTGGCACAAAAGAGATTGCATTAACTGCAAATGAGGGTTTATGATTAGGAAGGGGGTTTTTTGTGATGTTGGGCTGAGAGTCGTTTGGTTTATTGGAAGTGGATCCTAAAGAGAGTTTTCCATCATCCACAAGGTTTTGAAATTGATGCTTTAGAGCCATGCAGCTTTCGGTATTATGCTCCGGAATTTTGTGATACTTACAGTTTTGGTTTGGGTCATAATCAGGGTAAGGATTTTTAGGAGGTGTACATGGATTCAAAGGTTGAGATTGGCCTTTTTTAGCTTGGAGAGAGCTTGGGTATAAGTCATGTTCAAAGGAGTAAAGTTTCTTTGTGGTCGCAACTGGAATGCAAACGATGCGCCAATGGCATGGATCGCATTAGTTGTCTTAGGAGCTGCTGAATCATTGTTTGGAGCTCTTTTGTTATTTCCAAACATTGCATTATAAGTAGTGCCGCTAGTAGGTTCATCTTTCTTGATGTCCCCCCTTTTTACAGCATCCTCAACTAGAGTTCCCGTAGCAATCTAAGCTTTGAAAGTCGGGAAATATTGGTAGGCCATATGCTTCTGATAGACAGGAAGAAGGTTCTTCACAACCATTTGCATTCGTTAGGCCTACTCATCATTTGGAAGCCCTGTTTCTCCACCGAGTGATGAATGAAGAAAATGTCTCATTAAGGTTTTGAGAAGTGGTCTCTAGATCCCTTCTAGTAACATCAATCTCTTCATCATATTTGTACTGGTTTGAGAACTCTCTAACTATGTCCGCCCAAGTGGATTTCTTTGTGTTTTCAAGGTTGAGGAACCAATGTGCGGCAGCACCATCTAAATACTGTTGAAAGAGTTGAGCCATCAACGATTCATCCACTCCCCAGGGACTCATTGCCCCTACATACATCTTTAGAAAATTGTTGGGGCTGCCGGTCCCATCAAACTTTGTCAGGGTAGGCATCTTGAAACCGTGAGGTAATCGTGCCTTAGGGAAAAGTGTTAACCCATTGATGTCCATCCATGGTTCAACCTTAGTCATGCCTTTTAAAACTTCCTTGAGCTTAATTACTTCTTCCTCGAGTTTAGTGGGGATTTTTTTTCTCATTGTTCATAGGCTAAAGGTGAAAAGGTGAAGCTACTTCCGACTCTGGAGGAGGAGGAGGAGGCATCTGGGCGCTTTGGCGCATTATGCCCAACACGATTTGTTCAATATTATCCTGTCGGTCAAGCATAGCCTGGACAAGTCCTCAGAGCTCAGTCATTGGATCAGGTGGAGGGGTACAGTTTTGTTGGTGCTCGTTGTTCGGAATTTCAGACATGTTGCTGAGACTTGTAGTAGAGAATACAGCTGGTGCGGACAAGGATGACAGTATTACTGATAGAGAATGTTCACTATGGTCAGAATTTCGGTGAATTAGCCTAGATCCTGAGCGGGCTCAGGTAGAGTTCAAGCGAAATGAGATGAAGAGTTAGCACAGAAGTTTGTCCAGACTTTGTTTCTTCTTTTCTTTTCTCTTTTTTTTTTTTGTGCAGGGAATGAAAGAAATGATATCTTCGAAAATTATTATTTTTTTCTTTTAACCCCAATTTCAGTTATCATTTATTAAAAAATGTGAAACCTTGACTTTATCATTTGTTTTGGATTTTTCATTAGATTTCTTTGACTTATAATTCTTTTTTTTAGACTTGGACTTTTTATTTACATTTTAAACTGCCACTCTTGAACTCAATTTTTTTCTTAGGATAATACACAAACACTTTTCAAAATCAATTTGATAATTTCCTTCCATTCCCGCTACTACAAAAATAAGATAAAAGAGGTATAACGAGGCCTGTGTCCTCATTTTGGCAAATTATAATGCCCCATATATCGTTCTTCTTTGTAGTGATCGGCATGTATTAATTGCTTCTAAGCGCTGAAACCACAAAAGAAAATATTAAATGCAAAAGGGGCCGCACCCGAAGGTTGCCTTCGTATCTCCATAAGTGGATTTGTATTTGGGGAAGAAATTTTTTTGGATTTGGATTTGCCTACGTAGTTCTGATATATTAAAAAAATGAAATTTTACATAATATTTTTTTTTTGTTGCAGCTGCACTCAGAAAATGAGTTGCCTACGTACCCCTTTTAGTACATTATATAGAAGAGAAACTAAGATAGATGCATACAACATTAGAGATTTTTTTATATCATTTTTTTAGGGGATCAAGCCGCACGTAGCTCTACCTACAAAACACAATATAAAAGCGTTTAAACGAATTAGGTACTTCCTAAACTTTTTAGACTTTAGTTTGCCGGGCGCCAAGCCATATGTTCTCCTGTTTGAAGACATCTGTCCCACCTTTCTTTCCTCTTCTTGACATATAAGGGGTTGTCTTCTCGGCTGATGAGCCATGATGCCCATGCCTTGCACACCAGCATACAAGAGGCTCTTGTTTCATAATCAATTTCATCAAGTAATATATAGGGTTCCATGATAGATTGGATGGCGGCAACTTTGTGTGCTGGACTTTCTTCTCCCTCACACTGAACGGCCCAGGTCTCTTTGTATAGCCAATGGACTTCTCTTCAACTCTCTTAACTTCTCTCATGTCTGGTACCTAATTTGGTTGGTCAAGATCGTCCTTGGGAATTGGCCAGTGGAAATAGTATTTTACCAGTTTGAGGGGAAGTATATTTGATGCAGTTTCTTCGAAATCCTTGTTGTTATGTTCGTGATTCAGGTGACACACGTGAGATATGTGAGATTTTTGCATTGCTGCTCCCATGGCTATGTCTCCTAGGATGGTGATTACTCCGTGTGGAGTTACCATTTTTACTTTTTGGTGCAAAGTTGAGATGATAGCATGGTTCTCGTGGAGCCACGGTCGTCCTAACAACATCGTGAAAGGAGCTTCACAATCGATGATCATAAAGTCAACCTTTCGTATGACTGCTCCGATACGCAAGATCATAGTTATTGCACCCATAATTTCCCATTTGGAACCATCATATGCAACCATAGTCCCTATTCAGGTTTCTCCTTGGGGAGGGAGACACTCGAGCCACTTGAGGGTACTAAGGAGACAGAGATTGGCAGAAGCTCCATTATCGACCATTACACATTAAATATGTCTGGCAATGTGATCAACACAGATGTACAAAGCACTATTATGAGTTGGATTATCGAGGAGATCTTATCAGAGAAAGTTATGACAAAGGTGGTTTCAGCTTGATCTGTATTGAGAGGTCCTATTGGCATATTCTGAGCACAACAGATGTCAGCATAAGCGATGAGCTAATCAATTGTCATTGGAATAGTGTAAATGGCTTATGAATTGGATCCTTGGGGTACTGAAGGAACATTACTCCCTAGCATGCAAGGGTTGAGAGAACCACCCTGAGGACCTGTTTCATCTTCTACCGTTAGCGGTGCGGGGGTGATACTTCTTGGTCGTGTCGGATTCCCATAGATGGTTATCGTTCCCGAGGTTGTTGGGCATTTGAGTTTTCGGTGTGCAGGAGAGGCAACAGCTTTGTTCGCATGGAGCCATGGTCGCCCCAACAACAAAGAGAATGATGTTACAGCTTCGACAACTATGAAAACTGTATCACAAATCCAGTCTTTATACCTCAATTGAAGATTGATCGTTCCTATAGTCCTCCCTGAAGAATTGTCGTATGCTCCCAATACTGTATCAGTAGGGTTTAATAACGTGCTGTTATACCCTAACTCATAAAGCGTTCCTTTGGGGTAAACATTAAGTGCCGATCCAACATCTATTAGTACATTGGTCAATTCTCGCCCATTGCATTTCAAAGTGATGTATAAAGCTTGATGAGGATCCAATTCCTTGGGAAGATCAGCCTTAGTGAAGAACACAATTGGGGGCATCCATGATGGAGAAAATGGGAATTTTTCCATCTTCTATTAGCTGGTGGATGGCATGCCGAAGGTCAACACACCGGTCTGTTTCGTGTCCATACTGATGGCAAAAGTTGCAGTATAATCCCATGTTAACCCCTGGTGGTGGCAAAGTGTAACAGTGATGCTTCGCTTCTAGGAGACCCTGTCTTTTCAGACGATTGTACATGGTTCCCAAAGATTCTTCCGTGTCTGCATAGATTTGATTAATAAACCTCCAATGACCTTTGCCCTTTGCTGAAGCTTTAGTCTGAATTTGCTTTCCGGACTCAGATATTGTGAAATGATGCAAGTTTTAGTTTTCCCTTTTTTTTTATGTGAAGTACCTGAAATATACACACTAACAATGTTAGTCAATGACTGATGAATTTTCTTTATATGTTTTTTTTAGCAGGAAATGGAAGAAGCCATTTTTTTTCGAAAACAATTATCCCTTTTTCACACATTTTTTTTAATCTTTTTCTCTCTTTAAAACAATTATCCCTTTTGACACAATTTTTTTTTTTTTTTTTTTAAACAATTATCCCTTTTGACACAATTTTTTCTTTTTTTTTTTTTTTTTTTAAAAACAATTATCCCTTTTGACACTAAAATTTGAGACTAGACTTCTCGTGTCTTAGACTATATATTTTAATTACATTCTAATTTCTAAACACCGACATTTTTTGGACTTGCTATTACGACTCTTTTTCAATTTTCTTTGTTTTAGGGATTATATTTTCGAAACAGGACTTTTTCTTTTTTTTTTCTAAAAAAAATTAATTTTGTTTTTGAAAAAGAATTATGAAGTAAATGTGAGTTTTTTTTTTTGTTTTGAAAATGGGTGAACACAAACATTTTTCTTTTATATGATACTTATGATAAATAAACAAGAATACTCTTAATATTTCAATAATCATTTCCGCAGCAATTCATCTACACTTAATGATTACTGAAATATTGACCGATTGAAAACGGAATGAGGAGTTTCTGAAAATTTTCCACATTATTCAATAACTGAAATAAATAAAGGATATTTGTGCATTGATCCTTGTGTCCTAAAGGTCAACTAAAGGGTGATTCATTTAGGGATAGATTATATTAAAGTGGCCTCGAGTCACTTCCATTGTGTCCATCGAGGGTGGACGCTCCTGACAGAGCCGGTCGCAATAGCTCACGGATGCAGATTTTACGCCCTTAATTCATTAATTTGTCATTCTAAAATTCTGACCCTTGCCTATAGACAGATGTATCAGACCTAATAAGAAAATGGTTAAAAAGAGTGCACGTGTATGGATCGATAAACTACCAAGCACACATAATTTTCACATAAGCATGCTATATACAAAAATTAAATTGTGAATTGTCATGATTAACTTTTTTTTTTTATTATATATAAATATGGAAAATAACGCATTGTTCAGGTTTAAACCTCATATACTTCAAGTGGAAGTATATCCCCAGTGAAGTCGCTAACCTGTGGTATCCGATTTTTTACTAAATTAACGGTCTGAATCCCACGAAAGTCTCTCATTGGACTATGAGTTTTAGAAAAGTTGGAAGTCGACACCCTATTAATTTTTGAATAGGGACAAATTTATTTAATAAATCATTTTAAAATCAATTTCGAGAAATATCATTTAAAACGATAATGACTTCATATGGATAAGGCTTTTTTGAAAATTGGTCTTTCATACCATGAGATAGGGTTCGGGGTTTAGGTTAAGAGGTGCGGACGTCTGGAACTCATCTCCTCTTCCGTTCTAAAGAACGAGCTCTTACTAAATGCGTTATTTTCCATTTTTAAGTAATCATGGCTATTCAAAAGAAAGAAAATCACATAATTTGCACATATACACATTAACCATTTTTATTTACGACCAATATATCATTTGTACATGGTAGGTTTGAGCATTGAAGTTGCACTACGTACCAATCATTGCGGATTGGAATCCACTCATGGATCAAAAACGTCGTAATTCGAGCATATGTCTCACCCTAAATGGCCAATTCCATTGGGGAAAGAAAAGGAAATATAGTATGAATAACTCACCTTTTAGAATTAGACAAATCTATTAGGAAAAAGGTAATCACGCCAATTAGTGGCTGAAATGAGATTAAGATAATCACCTTAATTAGTGATTAAATATGAAGAATTGAGTTAACCACCTCAATTAGTGATTAAACTTAAGAGGAAAAATAATCACCTTGATTAGTGATTGACAATGAAGGATAGGAAGTAATCACCCTAATTGATGATTATTCAAGGTTTAAGATAATCACTCTAATTAGTGATTAAATGAGAAGAATAATCGTCCTAATTAAAAATTATTAAGGTTTAAGATAATCACTCTAATTAGTGATTAAATGAGAAAAATAACCGTCCTAATTAACGATTATTAGGGTTTAAGATAATCACTCTAATTAGTGATTAAATGAGAAAAATAATCGTCCTAATTAACTATTATTGGGGTCTAAGATAATCACTCTAATTAGTGATTAAATGAGAAAAATAATCGTCCTAATTAACGATTTTTGGGGTTTAAGATAATCACTCTAATTAGTGATTAAATAATTATTGGAGATTATCACCCTAATTAGTGATTAAATCAAGTTTGAGTTAACCGCTTTAATTAGCGATTAATCGAGGATTGGAATAACCACCTTAATAGTGATCACGTTTATGATTAATACTATGATATATTGGCCCAACATGCAATATTTGTAATATTGGTTGCTCATTTTATTAAAAAGAATTGTGGAATTATTTATGAAAAGTATGCATAAACATCTCCATGTTTTTTATTAATGAGTGATGCAATAACTATTTACAAAAAATTATTATTTCAACAAAATGTACAATTCTATGATCTATACAAAGTCTTCAATCTTGATCTTCTCCATAATGCTTCTTGATCTTCATTTCCTTGAATGGGCTTTGGAATTCATATTTATTTGTAAACTTATGAAAGTTAAAGATTAATTAACCTCTTTGATTTTCATTTTTTATGATAATTTTTATTGATTTTTGTTTACATGATAAAATAAGTCATTTTAAGAGAAACTTAAAATTTAATGACTTTTAATTCACATTTTCGTATTAAAAGAAAACATTTTTTTTATAAAAGTTGAATTAATCACTTTATTTCATTTTTCAGATTGCCTTTTTGTTCTTGTACTGACTTACAAAATTCATAACTTTCTATAAAAAGAGTTAAACTGAGCATGTGATAAATCTATGGATAGATCAGTGAGTTCTTTATGTTGTATCAAAATTTCACAAGCTTTTAGTGACGACTCAAATTATGGTGAATTTTATGCCAAAACTAATTAAAACATGACCTTTATTAATTTTGTTCTTTAAAACCTAACTTATTGAACTTATTATTAAGTGAATTTTGGTATGAACATTCTAGACACCTTGAAAGCCTATACTGAAAATTTTCACTTGAATTAGAAATTTTTAAAGACCATTTTTTATTTATTTTCTTAACTGAAAAGAAAACAAGTTTTTTGGAACTTAGTGATTTACATGAGCGTTTTTGTAAAAATGACGTAAAATTGTATAAAATTCATATGAACACGATTTTTATATTTTTAAAAAGTTACTGATGTTTTCTTCAAACTTGCTTTTTTTAGTTTTGTCTAAATGCTTTTATTTTGAACTTTATTTACAGAACAATCCTAGGTGGTACTGAACAAAATAAGTTTTACACAACAAAATTGTATGATATTTAATTATCTACACAAAACTTGTTTTTTAGAAATTTCAAAGCCCAATTGCTGTAAATATCTTGTACTTCATGGAAAAAATATTAAATTCTACACACTATTCTGATAATACAGACGAAAAAATGAAATGAAGTACAAAATTGAAACTGATTATAATTACAGCATCACATTTTTTTTATGGATAAGTTTATGTATAACTTGTCTTGAATTTTTTTATGAAAACATTTTTTGTGATGAACAACAACTTGATTAAGGAAAATCACATAATCACATTGTTTCCTAAGAGTTTCCCCATTAGAGTTGACTATTATAAGTGGGGTGATTTAAGGTTGGGAACCTATTAGGACTTCCACATACCGAAATCACTCCAAAGATTAAAAAAATGATAAGAAGAAAAACAAGGAGAAAGTTAGTAGATGACTAAGAAGATAATCAAAATAAACAAGAATTTCAACTTTACCTTGCTAGCTCAATGATGCACTTCCTTTTTGCCAATTTTTCTACATTTTTTTTGTGATTTTCTTACTTTTTTTTGTGATTTTCTTAATTTCTTAGTGATTTTCTAAATCCTCTTCATTACTAACTTAAACTCTTTTTTGTGTTTTTCTTCTTTTGATGAACTTCTTCACTTACTAATTAAGACTTTTGCTTAGATGAAAATATTAAGGAGGAGAAGAGTAGTAGAGAAGATGAAAGTGAAGTTGAATTGTGTTTTCTTCACTTGGTTTTGAAGTGAAAAAAAGAGGGTATTTATAGAGAAATGAGGGAGGTGAACTAGGGTTACAAAGAGGTAGAAAATCAGATATTTCACCCAAAAAATCTGATTTTCTTCATCCTTAATCACCCTAATGACATCACTCTAATGACCTCACCCTAATGACATCATCAAATCTATTTGGAAATACAAATATTCTTAATCTTTTTGTATTTCCTCATCAATGAGGCAAAATCAGATTTTCAGAAAATATTCTTCCTCAAACATCCTAATACACAAGAAAAATACATCGAAAAACGTGCAAAACAAAACTGATTAAGGCACTGCGCCAAGCGTAGGAACCTGCGCTACGCACAATGCCTTGCGCTAGGCGCAAGAGTCTGCATCTAGCGCAGACCATGCTGTTGCTAGGCGCACAATCATGCGTCTAGCGCAAGATTGTGTGCTTGGTGCACACTCGAATCATCCGGAAAAAATCCGAATCCTCCCCCTCTTACACATGGGATTTGATTCTTATTCTCACATCTTTTCATGATTCTTACACTAGTGGAAAAAAGTTCAACCGCTGCGGTCAAAACAGGGCTTACCGCTGCGGCTTTGGACCGCAGCGGGTGGACACGCAGCGGTAGCCAAATTTAAGCTGTTGCGGTTCCGGACCGCATCAGTTAATCATTTACCACTGCGGTTTTGACCCAAAACCGCAGCGGTAAATGATTAACTTAGCATGAAAAGATGTAGCTCAACTTAGCATCCCAATAAAGAATCCTTTACAATGTCTATGAATGTAGCTCAACTTAGCATCCTAATAAAGAATCCTTTAAAATGTCTATCAATGTAGCTCAACCAACGAGCCAAACGTCCTCCTCAAGCTTGGAGTCTTTGACTGTGTACAAGAGAACAAACATAAATCACTTTCACAGCAAGGGGTGAACTCTGTTCAAATTTCTCCACATATTTAGCAAACAGTTTAATCAGTTAACTCCAATACAGAACAAACACAAGATCTAGTATGTTCCAACATCGTACCTCTGAGTGTCGCAATGGAGACTTCTTCCTATAAGTGCAAGGGGGTGTAGGGGGAGGGGGGTGTGTAGGGGGCAGCAAGAGGGGGGTGTGTAGGGGGGAGGGGTGTGTAGGGGGCAGCAAGAGGGGGGGTGTGTGTGCGGGGGGTGTGCAAGGGAGATTAAATTAAGAGAGGCACTTATAGTAGCTCAAACAGACAAACTAATCATGGACTTCAGTCTTCAAAACCCATAAATATGCTAAGATTTTGTATCAACAACAACAACCATATATGATATATTACTACATCAATATGTGAACAATTCCCATACCTGAAGTGCCCGCCACAATTAAAAATTTAGAACTGGGTCTTTATGTGCAGGGGCAGTAAGAGATGGGTGTGCAGGGGGGGTCTGCAAGGGAAGGGTAGGGAAGGGGGACAGCAGGGGAGGGGGCAGTGTAGGGGGGCAGCAAGGGGAGGCTGGTGCAAGGGGGGGGGAACCTTGTAGAGGATAATCCTTCTAAGATAAAATCAAACATAAAAATAAAAACTAAACATTGTATCCAGCACATAATTATAAAGCAGCACATAATTATAAAGCAGCAACTGCATAGGTCAATTCTCCATATGAACCATATTAAATAACATTCAAAACAATGCAACAAGCCTCACAAACCACATGTTCATCATCAAAATAGAGAATATGAGCAGAAGGAGAAGGTTGGCAAACAGAGAACACAACTTTTAGGTTAAAATCCTATTAGGACATGACATACATATATCATGTTTTCAAAACTTTCAATAGAAAATACATAGTTTGCTATAGCTTGCTAATAAAAAATGAAACATCCAGTAGCTCTATGATCGTAATATGTATATTGCAGTTAGTTGAAAGCTTATAAAGAAACTCATACAATACACCTCCTTAGTTTGTCAGTCACTTTCAGATAACCAAACAAGACCTCTAAACTTCACCACATTCCCTCTGCATAATCAATCAATTTTGATTTCGCTTATTGATTTGATCCTATAATTCTGAAGTAATGGTGGAATTTGGTGCAATATATTACTCATTTTATAATTAGAATTCAGGTTGTAAGAAATTGTTGAATATGCAGAAAATAATGTTCGGCAATAATTAAAATGGGAAATTTAGCTTAGTGATTGTCTCTCATGAGGCTTTAAGTTAAATTTGGGGCTGGAATAGCTTGGTGTGCATGTAGATTTTTGAACCAAACAAGACTCTAATTTTGTCGCTCGGAAAAATAGAATGCTTAACTAATGAACTATCTCATTCATTAATTTAAGAGTTTAGCATGTTTGAGTTGGAAATAGGAATTGGGATGATGTGAATATTGTGGGTAACGTAGTAAGGGAGTAATAGGAGATGCAACAAAGAAAATAAAGACGATAGATAGAAAAAGCTAGTGATGGTGTAAGATAAAGGGAGGGATGGGGCTTTATTATCCTCATTATGGGAGTTAATAGTTAACCATCTATCCCCTAGGTATATCACATCCGAAAGTAGGGTAATAGTTCATCCATCCCACACTCTTTATAGTCCTCACTCCATCACTAGCTATCTACATCTACCACCACTCCAATCATCTTCATTCTCTTCATATTCTCTCCCATTACCCCCTTATTGTATTATCTCTAATCCAAGCACATTTTTCCTTTTGAGAGCATGATGAGTTATTTTCGGGAACTTTTTTTATCATAGTATAATGAATATTGAAAGTGGAGGAAAAGAGTTAGTAACAAAACTTGTTGTTTGTTGGTGCATCAATTACTCTACGAGATAATTCTCTAGAATCAGTCTATGTTAGCTTGTCGCTTTCTTGTGCTCTGTATTTCCAGATAAATCTGAGAGTTCCTCCTTGGAGTTGAGGTTTGGACTGTTGGCTAGTCATTGTGGTTGCTTGAGACAGTTCAGCAGCCGTGCTACTTCATCTAGATTTGATTTTACTGACTTGACGCAAGTTTATTGTCACTTTACAGTTGCAGCTTTTAGATCATATATATAATTTTACTTGTCTATTATCTGCGCATAACCTTCGTGGTTGATATGTATCAGAATCCTAGACTTCAATACCAGTATATGCAGAACATAACTAAAATGGGATAACACATTGTACCATAGAGGACAATTGCTTCAAGTGCCAGAGTATCATGGTATGTATACCTCTACAATGTTTTTCAAGGTTGGCAACTATAGAAAAAAAGGAATTAGGGGGTATTTTAGGACTCATGATTTGTCAATGTAAATATATTGATACCTATATACATAATTAAAACTCAGCATAGTATAAAACCATCCAAAACACATCATTAACAATACAAATTGCAACAAAACAAGAAAAAAAGTCCCTTAATTTTAAAAATCAGTGTGTATTAGTTAAACTACAGCAATCTTCATACAACCCAACAAAAATGGAATTAATATGCTCAAATTCAACAACCCAACATACCCAAATTCTCAAGTATCAATCTTTTTAACTCACAATTAACAGAATTTGAACTTAATCCCAAAAATTCCAAAGAACCCTACTTTTCCATTCTACAATTTAGCAATTGCAATTACAAATGAAGAAAAAAACACAAAAATAAAGAAAGAATGAGAGACTAACAGAGAACCGACCATCTGGGTGGAGGTGAAATTGGTTTTGACAGTGAGCGACGTTTGTCCTTTCTAGATGAACATCGACGACGAATAGAGAGAAGGCGAGGCGAAGAGATTGCGTGGCTGCGGTGGCTTGAGAGGGTGGAGTTTACGTGGTTCGTTGTGGCGATGTTGTTCGCAGCTGAGAGAGGGATTACGAGTGAGAGTGGTTGGTGTCGTGGGTTTGAGAGGGTGGTTGGTGTCGTGAGTTTGAGTTGGTGACTTGGTGTCGTGGGTTTGAGAGGGAGGAGCAGATCTGAAGAGGAGAGAGAGGAGGGATTAGGGTTGAGTGAGGAGAGAGAGAGGAGCGAGGAGTGAAAAGGAAAGGCGGGTTCACTAAAGGGATTTTGGGGGTTTTTAACCACTGCGGTTCACCGAACCGCAGCGGTTAACATAGAACCGCCGCGGGTTTTATGGGAACCGCAACGGTTTATGTTCCCAATTTTCCCACCCAAAATTTCAAGGATTTACCGCTACGGTTCTCTTAAGGACCGCAGCGGTTGTGTTGTGACATATAGCGTTTTTTCCACTAGTGTTATTCTCTAACTAATGGATAAAGGATGTGATTAATTGATAAATAATATATTCTTATTCTTTATCCAATGAACAATGACTTGACCATTAAGAAAACTGATTATTGCTAGTTTTGCGATTCGACTAAAATCCCGACGCCTAGATGCGACTCGTTTTTTTTTGTTTTTTCGAAAGACTTTACTTAAAACAATTAACGAAAACTCATCAAATTAATAAACCCGAGCACGATTATACTATGAAACATTTTATTAACACAGTGGTTGTAGCTATTGACTACGACTCACGGAAAATTATATTTCTAAGCCGAAATCGCATGACCAATTCGCAAAAATGAAAAACCGTACGACAGAATGAAACTCACGCTCCGGGGCAAACGCTCCACGATGCATGGTGATTTTTTTTATTTTTATTTCTTTTCAAAATCTTTATTTATCCGAAAAAGGGGTTCAAAATTTGGTGTCTACACAAACATAAATAGATTTGAAATTAAAATATTAATATTAAAGATTACTCTCTCCGTCCCCTATCCGTTTCTTCTTTTCATGTTTGTCAATGCACATTTTGTATCATACATATATTATTTACATATTTGTGAAAAGAGTTTTATGTCATAAATAACCTTTTATAGTCACTTTTTTTTTTTTTGCGAAAACGTCCTTTTAAATTCTTTTTGCAACTTATTACAACCTAAAAGTAAAAAGCTTTTGCAAGGTGAAACCTGACCCAACTTTCCAATGACTTCCTCTTTTCCGGGTTGACCGTCTTTTAATTACAATTCTTTTATTTTATTTTCCCTCTATTTTCACTCCAAATAAACATAAACCACATTCTCTCTCTCTCACTCTCAGTCTTTCATAAACATAAACCCACAGTCTCTTTTTCATTCTCTTTCACAATTGGAGAAATAGAAGAAGAAGCCCATTACAGCATCATCAAATAATCAGACCATATGCTCTGAATTTCCAAAACAATGGCAGTCTTCTCTAAAACCCTCCCATTTCCTCCTACACCAGACTCCGTACCATTCATTATCTTAAAAAAAATCATCTCACTCCCTCTCTAACTTTCTCTCTTAAAAAATATCACACCGTAATCCCAACTATCCTTTCAACCATAACAAAAAAAAATATCATCCAAACTAATTTTTCCTCTGTTTCTTACTTTTTGACCCCACCCAACTACTTGTTGTCTTTCATCACCCAACCACCATTACACAATATTTTTATTATTTACTTCTTAATAATATGAAACATTCATTAATAATTGATAAAAATATACTAATTAATTAAATTAATACATAATTAGTGCTTTTATCATTAACTAGATTGTTTAATTTTTTTTTGGAGTGTAAAAATGGAAGATGTTTCATGAAGTACAAAATAAGCAAAATTATAGGAAATTTGTAAATAGCTAAAAAAAAAAATTGTCCAAAATATTGAAAATGGGTCTCTATTTGTAGAGCTCGGAAAAATAAAGCCATTAGTGAACTTTTAACTTTTTCAGCTTTGTATTTTTTAAGATATTGGATTTTCAATATTTGTAATTGTGTTTTTTCTCTCTCCTGCCATAATTTGACAAGGGGCAAAATCTGACAAGTGCGTCAGAAAATTTGGCAAACTTAATTTTTTTTGCTTTTCTTACAGCCAAAACTCACCGTTTGGCTGTAACTTCTCTCACAGCTCCGGCCAAAACGCAGAAAAGCAAACAAAAAATAAGTTTGCCAGATCAGGCAGTGGGCCCCACACCCACACCTTATCATGGTTTAGATCGTCCGAACCCAAATTTTTCCGCCAATCACCCAACAAACTTATTTCCATTCACAGTTAAGGGTTCAAAATTTAAGATTGCCCTCACAATTTTATTTTTCACTCATGAATAAGAGTGCTCTTAAACCCTCTCAACACAAACCCAAAACGCTTGTTCTCTATCTTCACTTTGAATCCCGCCATTTTTCTCTTAAAAAGTTCCTCAATTCTCCCTCCTCAATCCCAATTCCCGTAACATAACAAGCGTTAGCTCACATATAACCCAACTATGCTTTAATGGAAGCTTAACTGCAGCTCTAAAACTTCTAAATTTAGTGAGAGACCTCAATTTACCCGATGACACATATATTGCTCTCCTCAAGCTTTGTGAATGGAGGAGAGCAGTGAGTGAAGGTTTACAGGTTTGTTCACTTATTTGAAATTCTAAGAAAATGACAAGTTTCGTCATACGACACGAAAATGCATTGTTGAGTATGTTTGTGAGGTTTGGTAATTTGGATTATGCTTGGTATTTGGTATGTGTTTGGGAACATAATGGAGAATAGTCAATTAGCTAGTGACTATTCTCCCACCAAAAAACCCCAAACACCAACCCAAAATATTTCACAACCACCTGCCCTCAAGGCCGATAGTGAGGAGAGTAGTCGTAAACTTCCGCCGCAACTTCATGATGTTCAAGAAAATGCACAGGTAATTGTAGCTCAGGACCCCCTACCCTATCCCCCTCCCCCTTCTACATCCGTCTTCGAGTGTATCCTTCAAGGATGCAGTTAATGCCCAGCAATCGCTATCGGGCAAGCATATTGTGGAGTCCATTCCCCTTGTGTTGCCCGTTCTCCCTTTTGCTACTTCCAAATCGGAGGCTTGAGGGAGTGATGATCTGTTCATACCTATCTCTGAGAGCAAGTATGCTGAATCGGCCAAGCCATGGTTGGATGCCATCATCTTCAAGGTGGTAGGAAGGTCTTTCTCCCAAGAGCTTTTGAAGAAGGGGCTTCAGAAGGTGTGGGCTTGGAAGGGTGTTTTGGAGCTTGTCTCTCTAGGAAAGGGCTTCTATGGAGTTAAATGCTCGTCTTCGGAGGAAAGGTCAAGGCTTTTAGCAGATGGGCCATGGTTTGTTATGGGTGCGCTTGTTTGGATTCAGGTGTGGTATCCGGGTTTTAAACCCTCTAAAGCGTGCATCACCTAATACCCGGTTTGGGTCGATTTGCCGGAGCTTCCACTTGAATTTTTTACGAAGGGCATGTTAGAGACAACCGGAAACTCCTTGGGTAACATCGTTAAAATCAACGCACACTCCCTTGAAGGGGAGAAACGTCGATTCGCCAATGTGTGTGTGCTCATGAACGTTAACAAATTCATGACGGGGAAGGTGTGGTTAGGCCGCTCAAGCCATGACTTACTGTACTCTGAAAATCCATGGATTTTCCATGGATGCCGGCGTGTGGGTCACAACAGCCGGAGTTGCCTGGATAGAGTCTAAGGGAAGGAGACAATTGCTGGGGAAGAACACGGGGTTGAGTGTCAAAAAGCAAGAGGTAATGATGACCCAGAGTAGACCCAAGTCAGAGGAAGAAAGTCAAGGCGCATTGACTTAAAATCTAGAAGTAAAATGTCAACTGGGCGCCAGTCCATGTGGACTCCTAAAAGAAGTAACGAAAATGAAAAGGAAAAAAGTGAAAAAGGAAAAAATGGAAATGAAAAAAGGGAAAACGAAAAAGCTGGAAATATAAATAAAGGGGCGGCGGGGAAGAGTGCTGTCGAGAAAATCCAAGCCGAAGAATTTCAGATTTTGGCCAGTAATCCTTGTGTTGCAGTTGGGCTCGAAAATAGGGGGAAGTCCCAGGTACAGCAGGAAAATCAGTTTGATGTCCTCTCAGAAGAATTGGAAGTTGTGCACTTTTCTCCTCCCCCCTGTAATATTATGAAACGTGGAACCCCTAACCCCCCATCACTTCGACGTCCCTCCTAGTTCTCTCACTTCACCCCTTCCATCTCTGCTCCCCACTTCCACATCCAATCCCAGTACCCAAAGTTATTAAAATCGCGATTCAAATCTTAAAATCTTACGATTTTACGATTCAAAATATGGTAGACGATTCGATTCACGATTCTAGACGATTCTATACATTTTTGTTGACTAGCGAAAACCTCGCAAATTTAAATCATGCTAACAAAGCAAATAATAGATTTATATTGTTAGTTATTGCTAATATAGTGGGTAAACAACTGTTTTTTCTAATTTCTAGGTCTTTTAACTTATAACTTTAGCATATTAAATAAAAATTGAGGGGATATTTCCTCAGGTACCCCTGAGGTTTGGCGTAATTCCCAAGATATCCCCCACATTTGGGGAATTCCTCATATACCCCTCAGGTTTGTGTTTGGGCTCAAGATACCCTTACTATGGACGGAACCCTAACGCCGTTAGGTTTTCCGTCCATAGTATCCCCAATTTTCTCGCTCCTCCCATTCCCCCACCCACTGCCTCCCCCAGCCAGCGGCCGGCGGCCGGCGACCACCACGCCTACTTCGGCGCCGGCGACCCTACCCCCTCCCTTCGCCGGCCAGAACAGCAACACCCTGGCGTTGGTGCCGGCGACCCCACCCACTCCCTTTCCCCCACCCTCGACACCCCGTCCTAGCCCTCCCTTTCCCCATTCTCAATTACCCCATCTCACCCCACCCCGACACCACCACCTCCCCCTTTCCCCCTATCGAAAATGGCCCCGCTTCCCTGTCCCCCATCGTGAGTCGACATCCTCCCCTTCCCCACTCAGATACTCTGCCCCCAAACCCTTAAACCCACCCCTTAAACCACCCTAGAATGCTACTGTGCTGCTGTTCTGCTTTTCTGAGGGTGAGGGAATTGGGAATGGGGAAGGGAGAGGGGTAGGGTCGCCGGCGTCGGAGTGGGTGGTGGTCGCCAGCCGTCGGCCGCTGGCTGGGGGAGGGGGTTGACAGTGGGTGGGGGAATGGGAGGAGAGAGAAAATTGGAGATACTATGGATGAAAAACCTAACGGCGTTAGGCTTCCGTCCAAAGTAAGGGTATCTTGAGCCCAAACACAAACCTCAGGGGTATCTGAGGAATTCCCCAAATGTGGGGGGTATCTTGGGAATTACGCCAAACCTCAGGGGTATCTGAGGAAATATCCCAAAATTGAGTGCAATATCTTGATTATACGTGTTTGTAGAATCTTACGGTTCTACGATTCGATTTTACGATTCGATTCTATAGGTCGTTTCCGATTCAAACTAGAATCTCGATTTTAACAACTTTGCTAGTACCCCAATATCCCCGAACTCCAGTCAAAAAGCAGATACGACCATAATGCCCCCCATCCCAACCCAGTATATAATCCAACCCACCCTCCTTCTGTTTTGTCCAACTTCACAAGAATTTTAAACCAAAACCAACACCCCACTGATCCCCCCCTCTCATAAGAAAAATCCTAACTCCAGCATGATGATGCCATGCGACTCAGTGTTCCTCAATCTGTCAGGATCTTCCTCCCCTCCTCCTCCTCTCTCCTTGCCAAACTCGCCGCCGGAGCCGAGGGTTGTGTTGATGAAGACTCTCAGTCCGGTGGTGTTCAACCGCTCGATAAGGCCCCTCTAACCCGAACTGAACATGGAAGCGGTGGAATTTTACCTTCCGGATTGCCTCGAGGATCCCAACAAGTTCCACACGGAACTTGCATGGCAAGAAGTGAAGGCCCTCATAGCCAACCTCGTGCCTCCACCCGGAAAAATCAGCTCAGTTGATGATGTACTCCAATTCTCAATTTCTCCCGGCCCATGTACCGCAAGTGAGAGATGCCGCTCGCCTACCCCTCTAATGCAAATTTTTCTAAAATGGTTCCTAAAGAAAGAGGGAGGAGCATAGAACGAAGAGAGAGAAAGTTGTTGGCAAGATTAGGGTAGTGGGTGGATCCACAACCAATCTTGCCTCTGCTCTGGTCCGTAATAGTAGTGCAGCAAAAGGATGTGCGGATGATAGCGCTAAGCAACACGAACGCATTACTCCTGGCACGCATTCACATCCCGTTGAAACAGATGGGCCTCACGCTGACTTGGGGGAGGTAAATGGCAAAGAAAGCCCACGAGAAGCCGAGGTGGTTCTATGGCCTCACAGGAAGACGTGGACGTGCCCCCAAACCGGAGTAGAAGTAGACCCGTGGGTAGTCGAAAACGAGGGGATCCTCAAGATGCTCCTAGAAAAAACACCACTTCACCGGGGAATGAATGTGCTGTTTTAGAATGTCAGGGGCCTAGGTAGCCACTCCTTTAAGCCGAAACTTCCGGCTTCTTATGCAACAACACCACCACCTTTCCTTGGTGGTCCTGGCGGAAACTTAGGTGGGCCGTGAGAAAACAGCTAGTATTGTGGGTGATCTAGGTTATGATTCTTGGCATTTGCTTGAACCTCTGGGGTTTGTCGGAGGCATTCTTCTTCTCTGGAAATCACACATCCTCGATTTTAAGGTCATAGGAGAAGGTGCTCAGGGAGTCTACTGCTTGGTCGAGGTAATATCTACCAAAACCTCTTTTATAGTCCCTGCTATATATGCTAGTACTAAGTTTATGAGTAGGAAATTATTATGGAATGATGTTGAAAGATTTGCACAGAACCTTAATAAACCTTGGCTTATTGTGGGAGATTTCAATGAGGTTACTAGTCAAAGTGAAAATCTGGGGGAAGGCCTGTATTTAGAAGTAGAACTGATCTTTTTTCTACTACTATGAATAATTGTAATTTAATTGACTTAGGGTATAATGGACCGAAATTCACTTGGACCAATAAAAGGAAGCGTCACCCAATCTTTGAAAGACTCGATAGGGGGTGGGCTAATCCTGAGTGACTTCAGATGTATCCTAATGCAAATCTCTGGCATCTTCCAAGGGTCACCTCTGACCATTGTCCCATTTTGCTTAAATTTGACAACGCCCCGTACACCCAGAGTGATAAACCTTTTAGATTTGAACCTATGTAGCTCCTCGATGACAGATTTCGAGGGGTAATCCTAGATTACTGACTGAAAAATAGTCCATCCATCCATAATAGCCTCCATTTGTTTAAAGAAATTTTGGTTGAATGGAATCAGACTATCTTTGGGAATGTGTATCGGAAAAAGAGACAGTGTCTGGCGAGATTGATTGGAGTTCAGAACTACCTCTAGTCTAAAACGGTGTATAGATTCCATCAAGACCTTGAGACGGACCTCCACGTCGAGCTGATTAATACTCTTGAGCAGGAAGATATGCTTTGGAGAACTAAGAGTAGGATGGATAGAATAGGGGAAGGGGAGGGAAATACGAGATTCTTTCATAGGAGTGTCATCATTAAGCGGAATGCCTCCCGTATTAACAGTGTTAGAGATGATTTAGGGAATGGTGTTCAAGATCAAAAGGAGATTCAAAATCTCATTCTTAAATTCTATAGGAATCTTTACACATCAGATCATCTGGTTTATCCTAATAGGTTGGTAACAGGGATGGGTGAGGTTAGTGTTGGTCATGTCCCCTCTTCCGATGAAATTCGGAGGGCCCTCTTCAGTATGAAACCCCTCAAGGCCCCTGGTCCAGATGGATTCCATCCCATTTTCTTCCAAAAAACGTGGGATATTGTGGGGCAGGATGTTTGCATGGATGTTCATAAATGGTTCCGCCAGGGTAGGGTCCCTAGTGAGTTATGTCAAGCATTAATATGTCTCATCCCCAAACAACCCTCTCTTGAACCTGTCAAGCAGTTCCGGCCCATTGGTCTGTGCAACACCCTATATAAGCTTGTCACGAAAATCATTGTGACTAAACTCAAGCCTATTATCCCGACTTGGATCTCGCAAAACCATAATAGCTTCCTTAAGGGGCAGGGTCCTGACATAAATTTAGTGGTTGCTTCGGAGATCCTTCATTCTATGAATAAGAAAAAAGGGAAAACCGGATGGTTTGCTCTTAAGTTTGATCTAGAGAAAGCCTACGATAAGGTAGAATGGTCATTTGTTAGAGAATGCCTCCAAACTCACCACCTTAACCCAGCGTCCATTGATCTGATCATGGACTGTGTGTCCTAGGCTTCTTCCGCTATCCTCATTAATGGTAGGAAAACGGAGGAGTTTCAGCATACTAGGGGTTTGAGGTAGAGGGACCCTATGTCCCCATATTTGTTTAATGTGTGCCTTGAGGCTCTGATGAGTAGGATAAACGAGCAATGTCACCTCACAAATTGGACTCCTTTTTGGGTAGGAGAGGTGAGTTCCAATCTTGCATCTACTGTTTGCGGATGACCTTCTGTACGCCACGTGCTTGAAAAATTTTGTGAGGTTTCTGGTGAATGGATTAATGAAGCCAAGAGTAAGCTCATTTTCTCACCTAACACCCCTGAGGATCATAGGGAGCAATTTATGAACACCGTCAATGTTGAGGAAAACACGAATTTTGGTACCAACCTAGGCTTACCTATTTCTCATAAAAGACCTACGCGAGCTAAGGTCCAGTTTGTGGTTGATAAGGTTAGATCTAGGTTGGCCAATTGGAAGACTAAATTCCACTTTGTCTACTATTCTGGCATATTACATGCCGGCGACTATGCTTCCCAAAAGTACGCTAAAGGATTTGGATAGTATTTGTAATAATTTTTTGTGGGGTGAGGAAGGGGGTAGGAAAAAGCTCCATTTGATCAATAGACAAACAACCTTCTTACCAAAAGAGAATGGGGGTCTTGGTATTCGAAGCCAAATACTTATAAATCAGGCCTTCATGGCCAGATTTGGGTGGAAGATTGCCCAGGGCCCTCCCAATTTTGCGCAGGATTACATTAGATCCAAGTACTTATACAAAAATCGGGTCAAAAAGTTTGAAAATGGCATGGTCATTCGGCGCAACATAGGCATAGGGGGGCTTATAAGTCAGCATAGTGCGTGGAGTCTGGGGGATGGGAATAGTATTAATTTTTGGAAGGATGACTGGCTGTCTGTGGGGGGCCTATTCGAAGTTGGATTCAGGGGCCCCTCCCTCAATCGGAGGAATGTAGGAAAGTCAAGAGTGTAGTAGCTTTAGGAAATTGGGACCTATCCGACCTATCCATCAATCTTCGGAATTCATTGTGTATCGTATTCTTAGCTGTCCCTTCCTCTGGAAGGGTCCCAAGAGGACCTCCTTATCCCTAATTTTGTTGGGGCTATGGGGTTTTCCCTCATGTTAGCTTATATTGCTCTCCTCCCACACCTCCCTGAGAATGAGGATATTTCATGGATTTGGAAGGGCCACATGGAGCCCAAAATTAGGTTTTTTATGTGGTTGGTTTGGCATGATCTCCTCCCCATAGAAGGCTCCTTAGTGGTAGAGGTATTGTGTCCGATACATCATGCCCTAGGTGTCATGAGCCTTCGGAGACAGTGCCCACATCCTTGCACTTTGTCCTAAAAGTCGTGATATTTGGGCCCTCGAAGGGGCCCCTTTGACCCTTTTTTCGGGATCTCCGGGTTTGGCTTAAGTTGAACGTGACGTCCCAGTGTGAGTTTCGGGGGTTGCCTTGGAGTACTGTATTCCCCTATCTATGCCACGAAATTTGGAAGGACAGGAATACTTGTGTGTTTAAGGCCAAAGACCCTTCCCCTATCAAAGTGATTAGCTTCCGAGCCTCGGGAGGTGCTAGAGATTTCATGAACGCTTCCCTCAAAAAGGGGACGAATATCATTGTGTACCCTCAATTTGACCACCCTTTGAGTTGCCTTATGATCCATGTTGATGATTTTTTGTTGGGCTTAATGAATTAGTCAGGATTAGGGGTGTGGTAAGGGATGGTTATGGGAATTGGCTATTGGTTTTGGGAAACATGTTTATACTAACTCCCCTCTTGCAGCTGAACTTCTTGCCATCTTAGAAGCTATGCAATATGTGAAAAGTCAAGGTTACCCAAATGTTATCATCTATTCCGATTGTAAGAATGCGGTGGACCTTATTTTAGGGGATAGAGCTGACATTTATATAAATATATTGAACTCTTGCATGCAGTTGCTCAGGGCGAACCCAAGGATTCCGATTAAGTATTGTAACCACCAGTTCAACCTTGTAGCGGATAGTATCGCTAAGGCTTGTAGGAGCATGGATGCGGCTTGTATTGTAACTAGGATTTTCCCCACCCCCCTAGTTATTGTATTGAACAATTAACTCTGGATTGTAATAATTTTAACATTATTGAATGAATGATGGTCTTTGTTTATCAAAAAAAAAAAAAGTCAATTAGTTCACAGTCAAGTAATCAATTAAAGCTTCAACCTTCACTCAATTAATTGTCTAATTAAAACCCTAACTTAATTGGAGTTAAATAAGGTGAGAAAATGCAAAGAAGTAGAGAGTGTCTCAGCTTCAATGGAAGGCTATTAAGGAAGAAATGATAGCTGAGGTACCATGTTTATAGGAGAGAGAGTGAAGAGAGGGAGGTAAAAAGAGAGAATGTGAGTTTATTTTTAATTGGAGTTAAAAAAGGGAGGAAGAATGAAATAAAAGAAAGTAATGGTCAACGCTGGAGAAGAGGAAGTCAACACTGGAGAAGAGGAAGTCAACACCGAAAAATTGGCTTAAGTTTCATCTTGCTAAAAAAAACTACCTTTAGGTTGCAAGTTGCATAGAAAAAAAATTTAAGAGATTGTTTTTAAAAAAAAAGTGACTATAAAAGGTTGTTTTTAACAAAAAAAACTCATGCAAAAATTATAAAAGTTTGACTTTTTTCATGCACATAATGAGACGAATCAAAGAACATCCCATATGACTATGTTTTTTTTCTTATATATTGGAAAGTTTTTTTGAAATATTTGCTTTACTTATAAATAATGACAAAATTAGAAATGGAAAGTCTCTTGAGGGATGGAGGGAGTATTTCATAAAAAGAAAATAAATCTCCTCTTTGCTCTACAAGCTTTAACCTTTTATCCCGTGCATTTAAAAATAAAAGTTGTTAAGCTAGGAATTTTGTTAGTTTCTCAATGAAGATATATTGATCAAATTCCATATTTCCATTTTAACTTAACTTGATTTCCACAATTTTGCTATGTCGTTAGATTTTCCAACTGCCAATACATAATATTAAATTAAATTAAAAACTATTAAGGAACAAATAACTCCTGTATACGTATGTTTGTTTCATTTATTTAAATTTTTAGTGGTTAATATTGAATCTAATAAAACAAGTAGATTGATGATGCAAATTTTACCTCTGTCCGAGGATTGTGACAATCCACTACTTTCACATCATTTTTGCTAAACAAATGTCAATAGAAAAGGAACTCTAGCAAAGTATATAAACTCATTGCATGGTTGCTGCATCAGTCAGGTTAATACTAGTGTTGTGACTTGAATTTCGTCCAAAAAATTCTAAATTTCCAAAAAAAGGAATTATAAATAAATATATTTATTTTTGCAAAAAATAAAAAAAATTCAATGAGTTTAAGAGTAATATTAGCAACATTTGTTGCAAGTTTACAGATTACATGGGTGACAGGAAATCCACAAGTACCTTGTTTGTTCATATTTGGAGACTCATTGTCAGATAGTGGCAATAATAATAACCTTCTAACAGCGGCCAAGTGCAACTTTCCACCCTATGGGGTTGATTTTCCTGGAGGGGCAACTGGAAGATTTACTAATGGCAGGACCACCATTGATCTTATTGGTAATTTTTTTTTTTTTTTTCCTAATAATAACATTATAACACCCTTAAAGTGACAAGTTTTACTGCTATTTACATTTTACATGCACTAACATCAAATGTCCTGCGGTGCAAAGTTCATTGTACTGGTTAAAACTTAAAACTTGCCGATATTCGTCACTAACTAGTTTTTACTTTTTAGGTTTGGACAGTGATTTGAACGTTGAATGAAATGTTTTGATAGTCTCATCATCATTCATGGGTAAAATCATAAAAGGAAATTATAACAACTATGTCTGGGGCCTTAACTTTATTTATTTTAGAGTGATTCTGTCATTCATTATATTTTATAACTTAATTATGATAAGAGAGATATAAGATATTATTAGATGAAAATATATAAGCCTTTCTTTTTCCTTTTGAAGGAAGATCAATATGTAAGTCTTTAATGTTGATGCTTGAGGTTATAGACCAGGTCTTCCAATCAACATCTTTCTGTTTTTACATGCACTTACATGAATTATCCTTTTGCGCGAGATACTATGTCAAACTCTATAGTATCAATCTGACTTTTGTGAACCTGATCCACGTTAACATTAGTGTGCACCAGGCCAAAAACACATATCATTTTTGAACAATCCGCTATATCATTCAGAAACCCACTATATCATTCAGAAACCCACTATATCATTCAAAAACTACATCATTTATGAACAATCCACTATATCATTCAGACACTCACCATATCATGCAGAAACTCACTATACCATGTAGAAACTATATATGTCAAAGCATGTGTCACTCTATACTACACAACCTACATCTTCCTCCGTGTTAAAACATTAATATTTAATCAGCCACTATATTGCATATAATTTCACTATATGTTTTCCATTAATAAAATCCGCTATATTATATATAAATTCACTATATCTCTATGAAACTCACTATATGAAGTTAACATCAATTACCAACCCGGTGCACACTAAGTTAATGTGGGCCGGGTCCATTTAGTTTTTTTTATTGTAGTATTGGTTAATACTTAGCTTGCGAGTTTTCACCATTGATTCATTGAAAAGTTCAGGTTATAAGTCATATAAAAATACGATAATTAAATATAGAAAAGATGAGCATCTTTTTTGCTAATTATAAATAGAATATAGCGAGAAGAAACAATAATGGTAAGAAGTTGATTAAATTTATTTGCTCCCTATATATGGATTTTCCTATTTGATCTTCACAAATGCAATGTATATTTGTCGGTCATGTAATAAACACATTGAGTCATCCGGGATCTTATTATATCAGCTTTAATACCTATATTCAAAATATAATATTTTCATAATTTTGTTATCTCTAAACTAAGAATATCAATGGTAAAAGATCTATATTAGAATCGGTTAAACAACTATTGTCAAATTAAAGAACAATTTTTCATAATTTTTATAAACTTGTTTTTTCGATTAGTTGGAAACTTGGAACTATATTGCTACTATATTTTCAAGGCCAAATTGATCTCAATACTCAATAGCACCAACTATGCTTTGGGTGCGAGGAGCAGCACCAACTATGCTTTGGGTGCGAGGAGCACCACCAACTTTGATTGATAGTCAGAATATCACCAACTATTAACATGGGTGCAACACGTGTCATAATTCATATATAACATGGGCGCCTCGGTAACAAAAAGATTCTACCGGAGCAGGTGAATCTCCGGTGGATTGTTTGGACATGGGTAGGCTGGCAAAAGGTGACCCAACCCAACAACACAACCCGAACCTAACCCGAAATAAGCGAATTAGGGTTGAGATTTTTGACCCCTTTAAGTAAATGGGTGGACACGATTAACCCATTTACCTAAAGGGGTTAGGTTCGGGTTGACATTTCCGACCCGGAAATGACCTGCTTTGACCTTATTGACTTATACATATAGAAAATTTTCGGGAAAATATATTGGTAAATCTAAAATTTGGTTAAAAAAAGTATAATATCGTTAAAATATGTCATAATTATTCTAAGAAACTCTAAACATGCATACTTTCAATAGTGAACTCGCTCATTTAGCTTTTTAAGAAAATAATTATTTTTTATTATGATAATAATTATGATTAAATGGGTTATACGGGTAAACCATTTATTAAATAGGTCGGGTCAAGGTTGAGTTTTTCGATCTGTTTATTAAATGGGTTAGGCTTGGGTTGAGGGATTCTTGACCCATTTATTATCGACCCGAACACGAACCCGACCCAATCCGACCTGATTGTCAGCCCTAGACATGAGTGCCATTTATGATATGTATTGCACCCATGAGAGTCGGTGATGTTCTGGCTATCAGTTTAAAGGTGGTGCTACTTCTTAAACCCAATTTCATTATTGGTGTTATTGTGTTGCATAACATATTTTTTCATCTTTTTGCCTTTTATTTATCCTTCTTTCTATTTTTCTTCCAATTTCGCTAAAATAAACAATAGTAATGAAATTATTTTTCTTCCAATTTCGCCAAAATAAACGAGTTGCTATGGTAGTTTTTACGTTTTCTACCTTATTTTATTGGTTTTCTTCTTCTAAGCATATCAAAGGTTACTCACCATTTTTCTCTTTTCTTAGTTATTAATTTTAGTTTAATTTTGTGTTTGCTTTCTTGTTTAATTTTGCGCTTTTATCTTTGTGGTGTGTTGTATATAGTCTTTTGATGTTCATTTTTCATACTTGTAGCACGCTCACGATCTTGTTTCAAGAGTTGATATTAGTCTTTCTCGAGTATTGAAGTTTTTTTTTTGGCAAAATAGAAAAAATATAGAAGGAAATAGTTATAAGTCAAAAGTGGAGCCACTCATTGCACACAAGTCATAATTGGTGCTACTAAGGTCACTTTTGTCATAATGAAATGATAGGGATTCTTCAGCTCCGACGGAATCATTGAATTGGCTACCCATGTCATTTACGATACGCGATGCTCCCAAAATAATAGTTGGTGATATTTTTGGCTATTAGTCAAAGTTGGTGGTGCTCTTTACAACCCAAGCCATAATTGGTGCTATTGAGGCCAATTTGGCCTATTTTCAATGTCATTATCATTATAAACTTCTTTTATAAATATTGTCATTATGACTTGACCGATCACTTGTCAGCTTTATATCGTAAACATAAATAAACTTATTAACGTTTATGATGTATATTTATACAGGTGATCATCTAGGTTTACCAGCCTATATCAAAGCTTTTCCAAGTGTAAAAGATACAGAAATAATTAGAGGCGTAAATTATGCATCTGGTTCGTCTGGAATTCTCAATGAAACTGGCCTTCAAGTGGTAATATTCATATAAAATCACAACAATTCAAAGATATCCACAATGGATTTTCTCTAATTTTCTGAAAATTTCGGGGATATTAATTTCGGGATAGTGTGAAAATATGGTCCTATGCTAGTTGGGGGAGTTTGGGATAGTTTCTACAAGAGGGTTTTGTTACCCATTAATCATTATATATAAGTTTGGGAACTTTTGAGTTCCTTGAGCTTAGATACAAAAATATGTTGCATTGGGAGGTTGAATTGTTAGATTATTATGTTGGGGTTGGATTTAAGGGTTAAGTAAGGTCAAATTGTTATTAATTGACTAGAAGATTACCAATTACTTGATCACTTCACATTGGAAATTTGACATTATGTTGTGTTCACTACTGTCAAGCTGTGGAAATCATCTACTAACCATTTCTTTGCAATGCTTCACTTAATTTTTGATATATTAGGGACAACGAATATGTATGAACGAGCAGATTGATAGACACAGATCAATTGTAAACAAAATAAAGGCAAAATTAGGCCAAGCAGGCGGTCAAGCTCACCTCAACCAGTGCCTCTACTCTGTTTATGTTGGGAGCAATGATTGGATGTTTAACTATTACTTGAGACCATCTGTAATGGCAACGCACATGCTTCCCAACTCTTACTCTGATGAGCTCATCAAACAAATGACCGACCAGATAGATGTAAGTCTAGCTCTTCAACCACAACTCTTTTTATACTTTATCCGTTTCGAAATAATCATCACGTTTATAGAATATTTGAATATGGTAACTTCAAACTTGGAGAGAAAGGAAGGAAACATAAAGTGAGGGATTCATTCTCGAATGCATATGTGATATGACTCGGGAGAGAGGGAAGGGAAGGTAAACGGCCAAAACGGGGATCTAATTCCCTTCCCTTCCGATTTTAGAAAGATTTGGAAGAAAATTTTAAGCTCATCACTCCATCCTTCCCCGTCTCTTTATTTCCAACCCCTCCTTTTCCCACTATATTGTTATACCAATAAAATGTTGTAGTGTATTTTTACTTGTTGTAATTTGATATTTAAATTTGAAGAAGATAGTATCTAAATTTTTAGCAATAATAAGTTAAGAAACTCAGAACTAGATTAAAAATTAATTACCATGATTTGATCCCCTCAAAAAAAAAATTTACCATGATTTGATCCTCCTACCTCATATTAAAAAAATTATTTCCATCTATCCTACTTTATCACTAAAGCAAGATCATTTATTTGATATGAAACCCAATTTAATACTCCCTCCGTTCTCTTTTGTTCTCCCTATTTTGACTTCCACGTTTGCCAATGCACGTCTTTGACCTTAAATATCTTTCATTGTGTATTAGTAAAAATTATAATGATTAAATATTAATAAAGTACTAATTGAGACGAATCAAACAAGACCCCACATGACCACATTTTTTATCATATGTTGAAAATAATGTAGAAGATTCTCTTCAATTGTGAATAGTGTCAAGATTCTAAATAGGAAAAACAAAAGAGAACGGAGGGAGTAAGAGATAACTTAAAATCTTGCAGTGGCCACTTTAAAATATATGGGCCAACAAGTTGGGCTGCAGGGGCTGGGCCCCGGCTAGCCCCCCTGTAGCTTCGCCATTGTGGTACATTATATGCAAATCTAAGGGGTACACGATGAATTTTGAAAACGAAGAAGTACCTCATGCATTTCGTAAAACCTCAAGTGTACCTGGTGAAAAATCTATATAAAGAATATAAAATAATAAATTATTATAAAAAGCCACAACTCCCATCGTATTCTAAAATTATATGCATTTTACCTATATGAAACTCTTCTCAAAAAATGTATTCTAACATAATTATATTAAGTAAAATATTTTAAGGGATTTTAGAAATATTACTGATCTTATTTTACAATTTTTAAAATATATTATAAATGAAAATTGTTTTGAGATATTTTTCTACTTGCTTCTAATGGTACCAAATTATAAATATTTGAAGAATATATCAAAAATTATTATCAGTTTACTCTAAATAATTTCTATTATTGCTTCATTGTAAATCAAATACTTTTTCTTTATTTATCATCCTAAACTCTATTATTTATTTATATTTATCTAAAACTTTGTTTATTTATACTGAAATTCTTGAATCATGACATGGGATCTTAAGTGGCGGGACAAATGACATCAAAATTAGAATACCAAATGTTACAATCTCGTGCACTGCCTTTTGGATTACGCTTTAAGTATGAGCTATATAATTTAGATTAAATGGGGAAAATTCAAAGCAAAACATGAAGATAAACAGAGACGTATTAAAGTCTGAAAAAAGTTGTCTAATTACAAAACAATGTAAGTATAACTAAACAAAATTAACAACAACATGTAGTATATACACAAAATATTATATTCCTAGGTGTAGTACATATTTTTGTAAATACTCCCCCGTCCTTCAATAGACTTCCCATTTATAATTTTAACACTATTCTTAAATATAGAAAATCTTCCAAATTTTTTCTCAATATATAAGAAAAAACATAGTCATGTTGGGTCTTGTTTGATTCTTCTCATTGTATACATTACAATTAAATTTTTATAATTTTTATTAATATGTATTTTAAGTACTAATGATACAAAAAGTGCATTGGCAAACGTGAAAAAGAGAAATAAAAAGCCTATTGGGGAACGGAGGGAGTAGTATCTTAACATATCTTGTTATCTACTCTCTTTGTTTCTTAGTTTAATTCACGTTAGTTTGGGGGAGAATCATGAAGAAAGTCCAAAAGTATGAGAGAGAAACTGAAAAGATGGAGTGAGAAACTAAAGAGTGGGTTAAAATATTAAAAGGTGTACGACATGGGTGGAAAAAGATGAGAAAGTAGATGGGACATGTTACCAAGAATAGGAAAAACAATAGTGTGTAGATTAAAAAGAAATAAACCAAAAAAGAAAAGTGTCTAGATTAAAAAGAAACGGAGAGAGTTCCGAATATGCTTAAAATTTATTATGAAAACAACTATGAAAAAATATATTATTAAAACCGATAGACATTATTATAGATCAATGAAATATAATCGAATGAGGGAGTGGTGGTAGCTCAGTGGAGTACCACCTCGAATTCCAGGACATTGTCCAGAGTTTGAATCCTCATCCCAATAATATGTTGGCGTATTTATTTGTAGTGGCAATGGATCTTTAGGCATGTTGTCTTATGACTTATAGGATATTTAAGATTGTATACAATCTAACCGAACTATCTTCTTTTTGAGTTTCTTCGTAACTTTTTTCCCCTTTTATGTGTTCTTGTAGAAACTTCTGGAAATGGGAGCAAGGAAGGTCATAATATTTGGGCTTTCACCACTTGGTTGTCTTCCCATTTTAAATTTGGTTAAGATATGTTCACCTGTGGTCAATGCAGTCTTGAAAGCGTATAACGGCAAGTTAAAATTACTAGTTGATAAGTATAACAAACGTCCAGGTGTCAAGTTTATTTACATCAACACTATGGATATCATCTCCGCAGATAATCTCAAAAACATTGGTAATTCACTTTTCTTTTCTCTAATCCCCTCAAAAATTCCCTCCCCAACAGTTGGATAGTGTTATAATCGACTAAACTTATTTAAACCCCTAAAATATCTAAAATTATTTAAAAATAAAACAAGTCAAGTATTTTCTAACAAATTTAATTTACAATCATCAGCATATTATTGTTAAATGGGACTCTGTATTAAACTCAGACTTTATGAATTTATGATTGAGCACCTTCCTGCAAGGTACTAGTACTACATTGGAGAATCTTGATTAGATTTATAAAAATTCCTTCCCCTATATAAAACCTCAAAAAAATATGTTAATAAGTGAACGAAACATAAGTTAACTAGTTAGGCTATGTTCTTTTGGACTGAATTGAACTTAATTGTATTAAATTGAATTTGTTTGAAGTGAACTAAACTGAATTTTCATTAATTCAGTCCAAAAGAACAGAGTCTTAGAAGAAAAAATTTATTCATAATTAACCTATTAACATTCATCATGCATAAACCACCCTTCACGAATTGAAAACCGAGAAGTGAAAAAGTCTACTTTATGATTGTTGGTTGCAGCTGCGGCAGGGCTGACGAACACAAATCATCCTTGTTGTGGAGTTGCACCGGAATGTGTTCCATTTAGTATTCCATGTCAAGATAGAAACAAACGTGCATATTGGGATCAAGAACATCCTACTGAAGCTGCTAACAAGATTTTGGCTGGTAGAGCTTTCAATGCTAAACTCAAAACAGACGCTTATCCTATGGACATAAGCGCTCTTGCTCGTCTTCCACTTACCAAAAAAGCAAGCAAGCCCATACCATCTGTTGGAAAAAGAAGGGCAAAAAGAGTCGCTCCAAAAAGAACAAAAAGAGTTGTTCACAAAAAAGCGCACAAACATTAGAATATAAACGAAAGTGCAAACAAACACATAGAATGAGCCATGGAAGACTAGTTTGATTGGTATATGCGTGTTGCTTTCCACTGTGTAAGAGGTTACGGGTTCAAACCTCATTTCGACAGATTTGGATAGGTCTAGTTCTTTCCCTAGCTTTTTTATTGTTCCCCTTCAATCCGTAAAAGCAAGTAATAAGGTTCCACTTAAAAAAATGAAAAAAGAAAGCAAGGAATAAGGTTTCACTCGAAAATACAAGAAGAAAAAAAAAAGCAAGGAATAAGGCATGTTCTTAGTCTAAGTGCCTTTTATTACAAGACAAAATTCATCATTTCTGGTTTTGAGCATGCAGAGGCCAATAGAGACATGAAGAGTTGTGAGCTTATTATGTATTATTTTTATAGGGTTTAATGGCTTCATACGATGGATAATTTCTATAGTAAGGTTTACTAATAAATTTATAGTCTTTTCCTGCAATGTGACTCAAGTGGGATTTTGAATTTGTAATCACACCCATTATATCGTCTAATTAAAACTCTAATATTTTTTCTATGATGTAATTGCATCCCTAAAATTATGTTGTAATTATCATATTGGAGTAATAATTGGATTTCAGATGGTCATAACTTCCTCACTACTCATGAGGATCATGATGTAAGCCTGTAACCACTTATTTCGAAGATAACATGTCAAATTTTCATCTTCACTCCGCAGCAATGGTGGATCCAGGAATTTAAAAATGGTTGGTCACACTAACGCAAATCGGCAATACGATAATGACCAATACACTAAAAAAATTAATAAAAGTTTCCAAAAGCAAAATATTCATATTACAACCAAATAGTACTTAGAAAATATTACTTCCTCCGTTCCAAATTAAATGCAATATTTTTCATAAACGGCAATTTCAAATTAAATGCAACATTTTATTTCTTTCTATTCTTGGTAAAGTTTTTGAGTGGGAAATTATGAATATACCCTTACTAAAACTAATTAAGCCTTATTTAAGTACACTAATTATTATGGTCCCATTTTCTCTCTTCATGTTAAGTTAGTCACATGACCTTAATTTTTTCTTAATCTCACCTTAAGAAATTTTGCCTAGGAGAATGTGTCATCCAAATTGTTGCATTTGATTTGGAACAGAGGAAGTATAATTGTTCTCGATGAGTTTTCATGTTTTGATATCGATTTATAATATCATCCTTGCTAACATTCAAAAACATTTCTACATAAGTAATCAAGCAATTATTCAACATTTGATCTCCCATGCTATTACGCAATTTATTTTTCACTTGAGTCATACTAGAAATTACTCTTTCTACACTTGCAGTTGCAACGGGAAGAACCAACACCAATTTCAAAAGCAAGTAGACCAGATCATGAGTTTCGGACTTCCCCGTCTCAACAAGTTTCATTGAAAGCTCGTGAAGACTCTTTAAATTCCAAAATCTCTCATCTCCTCTAACATCAACAATGAAATTTTCAAGTGACCAATCAAATAATATCATTTCGGTACTTGAGAACTCATTGGGATAGAACTTGGCAAGTTGAATCAATTTTCTTTTGTCAAAGGAAGAAAATCGATTAGTAGGATTAAAACAAGACATACACACAAGTAGTTCCTTACTTATCTCCAGAAACCGATTCTCAAGTTCTTGCAATTGAAGGTCAATGACACTTAAGAAAACTTCAACTCGAAAATGATGAAGATCTGTAACTTGTGGGCTCTTACCTCTAAACATCCTTCTCCCCGGAACATGATATCTCTCCTCCATGTTTGGAATTACGATGTCATATTTAGCCATAAAAGAAGTGACTTCTTCCATATGAGAATCTCATCCTTCATCTCTCATCTTTTATAGATGGATCTTGGTTACATCAACCATGGCCATAGCATTTACAATGTCTTGATCACGTTTTTGCAAAGCCACATTCAATGCATTTGTGATTCCAAATATGGAAACCATCAAGTGTGCCACAAACACAAATTCAAATGACATCAACAAGTATGTAAGAGCTTGAGCTTTATTTGAATCAATTGCATCGGAAACCTCACCAATTTTATCGAGTGACTCAAAAATTTAAGGATACAAATCAAACACATTCAAAATTGTTTTAAAGTGATACCCCCAACGAGTGTCACAAGGTCTACCTAAGCCACGTTCTTGATTTAAACCCGTTCCCGATTCAAGTTCACCTAAGGATAATGCTTCTGAAATAATCAACAGGAGAAGTGAGTTGACAATTGCCAGGTGCCAATTTGAAAACAACTTTGGAATAATCAGGATCATGTTCTGAAAGAAGAGTAAGTTATGAAATAAAATTACCTCTACTCAATGAACTTTCTTTTTCATCATGACCACGAAAAGGCAACCCTTGGAGTAAAAGCCACCTGATAGTTTTGGAATTGTGTGATGGAGAAGAATGTTGTTCACTTTGTTGAGGAGGAGGATCTTGTTCATCTAATTGAGATGGATGAGGAAGATTTTGTTCATTTTCTTGAGGTGGTGAAAGATTTGGGGGAGGAGAAGGTGGAGGAGATGGAGGAGGTGGATTTTGAGTAGGAGTTCTTTTAGTAAAAAAAAAAACTTGAAATATCCTTCATATTTTTCCTTTTCATTCTGAAAATTAAATTCATAATTTGAATGAGATTAAATAAGTCGATTGAAAAGGCCAACACAATACAATCAAGCACATCATACATGATACATTATTCAAAATAATGATTTCTAAATCACAATTTGCCATCCTAACCTAATTCCTAAATCACAACACAATCATTCTACTATCAATTTGTCATTCTAATTCCTGACCTTAGTAACATAATTCCTAAATCACAAATTCACAACACAATCTTTTGTCAATTTGGCATCCTAATGTAATACCTAAATCACAACACAATCGTGATTTCAATTTTCAACAATAAACACATTGCAAATGACAAATTAAACACCTATAGAACATTTGAACATGACCGGAATATATTGTAAAAATGGAGCAAATAAACAGCAAATATTTGAATCATCCAACAATCATCCAACACCCAATCATTAGAACATTTAAACAATTGTAAAAATCAATTTTCTACTCCCATTGAATCATCCAGCATTTGAACATGACCGGAAGATATTGTAAAAATGGAGCAACAAATAAACAGCAAATATTAATCATCTATTCATCCAACACCCAATCATTTGAACATATGAACAATTGTAAAAATCAATTTTCAGCAACAAGCCTACAATGATTCAATGAAGAATAATTGAAGAAGCGATTAAGTGAAGATTAATAAGGTCGAATTAAAATAAAACATGAAGTGAAGTCTGGCGTCGTTGCAAAAGCCCTCTGCCGCCTGCTCGCTGCCCCCTGCCGGCCTCCCGATGAACAAGAAATGATTAAGTGAAGAAGAAGAGTGACCGGCGACGAGTGACGCATGACGACGATTGGACGAAGATCTTTAGATCTGAACTCACGAGTGGGCGAGTGGCTGAACGAGTGAATGACTCAATTGCCGAGGCGCCGACGACGAAGGTTTGAACATGACAAGTGAACGCTTCTTCAGTTCTTCTGCTGGGTCATGGTATTCGCCAATTCGAGAAGGAGAAAGTGAGAGAAAGAGTTAGGGTTTCAGCGTGAGAGAATGAGCGCTCAAATGAATTTTTTTTTTCCCAAAAATATTAGTTGGTCACGTGACCACCTGTGACAACGTGTACCTCCGCCACTGCTCCGCAGCACCTCAAATTTTGGAGTACATGAAAGTATATGATCATTTGAAATTGATTGACTCTTTTAACGCACCATTCGAATTGGCTTATTTTACCCCATTTGCTATAGGAGTTGATTAGTAAATAACTTTTGGGTAGATTTCATTGGTTTTTGTTTTTTATGTTATTAAACAACTTAAATAAATGTTTGATAAGTAACTTTTTGGATAGTAGGAAAACCATGTACTTCCTCTGTTCAAAAATAAGTGAAACACTTCTATTAAACAACTCTCACATAAAAGAGAGATTTTTTCAGAAGGCAGGAAGTATTAAGCTAGAAGTAGGTTATTTAGTTTCATTTTCAAGTGGTCTTTTAGCTTTTACACATTTTGCACCAAACGCTAACAATTCCTTTTATCAAACGCTTTATAGACAACTTACAGTAAAATATCGAACATAAAAAGTCATTAAAAATAACCGATCAAACTTTGCACTTAGCTAAATTTAATTTGTTAGTTTGAGAAGTATAGTAATCAACGCTATTAAATGATAAAAAGAGAGAGAGATATTATGCTAAAAATGATTATTTATATTGAAAAATTGAGAGTAATAAAGAAGTTTAGGGGGCGTTTGGTTCACCAAAGAGAAAGGAAAAGGGTTTAAATTAAAAAGGAAATAAAGGAGAATGGAAAGCTGAACATTTAGATTTACTCGGTTGTTTGTTTCAGAATATTTAAGGGGAACCCTAATATTTCACTACACCTCTACAACCACCACCACCACCACACACTTTCTCTTTCAATATAAACCATCTAGCCACAGGCCCTCGTCCCCTTCTTTGCCGCCCCCGTCCTCTTATCCTCTTCCTTTATCGATGCGATTGTTACTCTTACTTACATCTACATTTCTCGTGGGTGGGATTTCTTGGTGGCTAGGTTGGATTTCGGGAGTGGAGGTCTGATTTCGGTGGGTGGAGGTAAGTTTTTGGGAGTGGGGTTCAAGTTTAGGTGCTGTAGTAGGGTTTTCATGGGTGGGGGTTAGAGGTCATAATGGGTCGGGCCAGGTTTTGACCAAAAAAAGTTGTCCGTTTTGGGCCAAAGCCTCGGGCCAAAATCCCCCCTAATCCAGGCCATTTTTGGGCCAGGTAAAAAAGTTACCTAAATTTTCATATTTAAGTCGCTCGCGGCTCGGAGTTTTAACCCAAAAAATCGGGTTGGGGCGGTTCCGACCGCGAGTCGAAACTTCGTGCCCAAAACCCACCAATTTTCGGGCTGGACTGGCACCATGTTGATCACCTCTAGTGGGGGTGGGTTTTCATGGAGTACTAGGGTGGGGATTTTGGTGGTTGATGAGATAGGTGTAGTGGAGAGACGCTGAGGGTGTCGATAAGGGTAGTAGTGGTGGAGTGCTGCCAATGAGGATGGTAGTGGTGTTGGTGACGGTGGCGGTGGTTGGTGAGTGTAGGGTGGTATATTGGTGGTTTAGGGAAAGGGATTTAAAATATCTTGCGAGGGTTATCAAAGTAGAGGAATTAGGGGTAAGAGAGGCTAAAAGGAGTGATCAATTTGACATTACAAACAACGATGAAGGGAGTCAGCCTCATTGATTTTCTTACCCTTTTGTAAATATCGCACCCGATATCAGTAGTAAGTCGATACTCATGCACTCTTAGTACAATAGCTACTGAAGAAATAAATTTATCTTTAGCTCAATGAAGAGAGGGAGAGAGAGATGTATGAATTTGTCATTAGCTCCAAGGGAGAGAGAGAGATAGAAAGTAGAGGAGAAGAGAAGAATATTGTTGCTCCAATCCTGAATGGTAGAAATCAAATTTGTGACCTTAAGATTTTATGGTGAAATTCACTACTTAGAGTACTATTTTTGTCATTCATTTACTTTTGACATAAAAGATTAAGGAGGGAGAATAGGGTGGAACAATTTGGAAGATATTAGGGTTTAGAAAAGTTTATGTGATTAGGGATAATGGTAAAATTATATGAATGAAAGAAAACATGTAGAAGTAAGTGAAATGTGGTGCTTAATGAGTAAAATAACTTGAGACATTTTACAATAACAAAATTGATAACTTATTTTAAGATGAACGGAGTACTATTTCATATTGAAGACTAAATTCCTATTTGAGAATATCTTATAAGGCTTTTGTAAGTCCAAACCTATTGTTCCGGTATGGAGTAAATGCAGTTGGAGTGAACCCGTATCCTTCAACTATATAAGCCGGTTTGATGTCCTGCAAGACAGAACACGTAAACTAACCTCAGGGGTTGATCCGAGGAACGCCCCTCCGATGCCTAAGTCAGTAAAAGGTAATGACCGGCATTGCTCAAGTAGAGTATAGTATAATATGTGAACGTACCTTATGACTCGTACCTTCCAACGTCGTCGACTCACCATCCGACATCAAGTCCTGCAGGACACTATCCACTTCGGCCGAGTCAACGGCATGGAGGAAGATGACGCTTCTTCCGTTGACTCGGCCGAAGTGGATAGTGTCCTGCGGGACTTGATGTCGGATTGTGAGTCGACGAGTTGGAAGCCGATGAGGACGAGGATCCTCCCGAGGTCACAGAAGATGATGATGAGACCCTGGACAACTTCTTTATGTCGCCTTGTGAAGAGCGCGGCCCTTCATATGTACAAATCGACGCGGGTTGGAGGAACACGTGCATAAAGTATAATTTTTGCACCAGAGGGGCTGAAGCCTTTGCCTTCCCGGATGGGTATGAGTTGGTGCTGCCGGCCGAGGGGTGCCGGGTTTCAGATTACCCGGTTGGACATGTGGTGGTATACACCCATATGTTAGATTTCGGCCTTAGGTTTCCTTTAAACCCCTTAATTGTCAAAATATTTAAGGCCTGGAACATATGTCTGTCCCACCTTACACCGTTAGGGTGGCGTAACCTTATTGCCTACGCCTAAACCGTCCGTTATAAGAAGTTCACTGAAACCCTAAACCTCTTCCGAAAGCTTCACTGGATAAAGGAAGATGGTTCTGCCAAGGGGAAAGGTGAGGGTAAAAAGATACGGTCCAACGCCGATAAGGAACTTGGGCAAGGTGGGTGGATGTCCATGTACACCAAAGGTAAGAAACTAACGGTGTACCCCAAACTTACCGGCTTAAATAATTGGCGGCCCCGCTTTTCTTGGTGCGGGTGCCTGCGGACTTTCCCTTGCGCCGGTATTGGATGAAGCCTCGCCCAAGAATGGAGCACATCACTAGTAAAATAATTGCTTATTGCTGCGGTGGTATTGCTGCGGTTTTACCCATACGAAACAATATATCACGCAAAAAGAAAAGGTAAAATATAAAATAAAGATATTGCTGCAGTTTCGGCCAAAAACCGCAGCAATATGGTTTCAACGGAAAATTTTTGAAAAAAAGTTGACTTTTTGACCGATATATTGATGCGGTTTCTGGCAAGAACCGCAGCAATATATTAAAATAATATTTAAAAAATAATATTTTAATATATTACTGCGGTTTTTGTTAGAAACCGCAGTAATATGTCTGGTTCGTTTTTTAAATAAATTATAGGAGGCACCCACCCAGCTAGGGTTTCTACTTAAACCCATTGCGCCGTTTTTTTTTATTTCGGCCCCTCGCTCTCCTCACTCCTTCAACAGTTCAACTCCTCTTTCTCCTATCTCCTACTCTCCATCATCTTCGTTCATCAGTTCTTCACTCACCACTCTCATCCTCTCACCTTCTATCAACTCTCTTCGCAACGAACGATAAGCATCAATGGTTCAAGCTTCGCGACGTCTTAGGCCGCTTCGCCGCCGCCTTGGGCCGCAATATCCTTCAACTCACTTCGTCGTTCGTTCGACATCATTGGCTTCAGATTTAGTTTCCAAATCTCGCCGGTCTTCATTCTTTCCCTCTCATTTCAGATCTGCGATTTTCAGATGGTTGTGCGATTTTCATTTTTCTCGGTCGCTCGTTGTAAGTCTTCCTCTTCGTTCATTTTTTTTAATCTAATTCTTTGTTAATTTTGTAGATCTAATTTTCATTCTCATTTTTTTTTTCAAAAGAATTTCCTCTTCTCCAGCGAGTTTAAGTGTTTGTGAAGCTAATTGGCAGTGTAAGTTTGTTGTACTCCGGTTGCCAGCAAGATTAGGCGATGCTGTGCTTAAGGATGCTGTTATTTTCGTTCTCAATTTTTTTTTTTGTTAATTTTTTGTATTTCATTTTTTTAAGAGTCTTAAGGATGCTGTTATTTCTGGTTTTGTGGATTGTACTCATCTTTTTCCAATTTAATTTTTTTGTTAATTTTTTAGATCTAATTGAATATGTATTTTAGGTTTATGGTGAATTAAATTAATTTGTATATATTTTTTTAGATATCATTTGTATATATTTTTTTAGATCTTATATATGTGTATTTTTTGATTTCAACATAAAACTTATAAAGTCAAATGTTGTAGTTATGTAATTTGTCAATTAATTTGACACTTAAATGAATTCCAACAAATTTGGTTGTGATTTTGAAAATGTTGTGTGGGTATAGACGTGTAGTACAAATATATGGACATTATAAATGTATAATTTTTTTTTATAAATAAAAGCAATAGACGAGTCTATTGCTGCTGTTTTTTCCAACAACAGCAGCAATAGGTTACTTTTCATTTTTTTTTTTTTTTGTTATTGACAATAACTATTGCTGCAGTTTTGGCCAGGAACCGCAGCAATAGCTTGGCCTATTGCTGCGGTCAAAAACAGCAGCAATAGGTTAATTACCTATTGCTACTCCCTTAATTGCTGCGCGGCTAAAACCGCCGCAATAGGCCACTTAATGACCGCAGCAATAAACAATTATTCTACTAGTGCATCTCGGATCTAAGCCTGACGCGCCGGGAGCGAGATGCTTTTAACTTCTTTGATGCTTCCACTAAGCCGGCACCCAAAGATGGTGCAAAGCTCATCCCTGTGCCTTTAAACTGACTTCCTCATGCTGATTATATTTTGGGCAACGCAGCTTTGTCCGCTTTGGGTTTTTGTCGGGTGAGCCTCATGGTAGGTTTTCAAGTGTTATACCGTTCTCAAGAGGTGTTTTCTATGTGTACCTCTCCTTGTTTTAAGACCGTAGTTCAGTTTGTTTGATTGCTGATGTCTGTTTTTATAATTTTCAGGCCGGGAACATTTAATCCGGGAGGCTCTCCACCTCAATCAGAACTACATCCCAATCAACAATATGCCACCCAAGCTTGCCAGGAAATTTACTTCCATCCCTACTAGCATTGGTGGTCGGGGAAGTAAATAAGGCCAGGGTGTTGGTCGCGGTGATGGCGGCGACTCTACCCAAGGCCAGGGCAAAACTTCTCCGCCTTTGTTCCAAAGGCAACAACAAGTCGTCCCTTAAAAGCGAAAAGCAGATGGTCAGGGCGATAAAGAGCTCAAAAGGCCGGCTACGAAGGCGTCAGCCAAAGATAACGCTGCCCCTATAGCCCTATGGGAGAAGGATAAGAACCTACTGAAGGGCCGGGTAGCCGATGTTGGGACCTCTTCTCTGCCTCCCAAGATCTACAAACAGCTGACCTTACCGGTCATGATTTCGGAGCTGCAGGACTTTGCTCAGCTACAAAAGACCGGTTTCATTGAGAAGGATAAGGTTGTTGTTCCAGAGATTGATGGACCCGGTAGCCTGTCCGGGATGGCGAGCTTTTCCAGCCAAATCTCAATGTGCTTGACGATGAGTCTTTGCTGCTGGATCGCCCTTTGAAAGGTCGCAATCTTGGCTACCGGCTCTTGAAGGGCTTCCAAATGAAGTACGACATGCCGCTGGACGAGGTCCAAGCTGTCGCTGCCATGCATGCCAATAACTTGGCATTGGTAAGTTATTTATTATGCATTTCTCAAGTATCATAGCGGATATTTCCTGTTTGCTGACTCTGCTTTATTGTGTCATTTTTCAGTCTGCCCATTCTGGCAAGGAGCTTTGTGACCTTTACCAATACTTCCAAATCGCCTATTTTGGCGAAGTTGAGTGTCACAAGGCCACCAAGGTGCAACTAACCGCCAAGGGTGAGGAGTTGGTTGACGTCACTAATGAGCTAAACAAGCTGCAGACAACTAAAACTGACCTGTACAAGGTCAAGAAGGATCTGCAGGCGGCTGAGGCCTTAAACCAGACCAATGCGTTGGTCTTGAAGAATAAGGACGTCGAGCTGCAGACATTAAGGAATTAGCTTCGGGCTGCCAAGGGTCGGGAGGCCAATGTTGTGGCCGAATACCGTAAGTCCATGGACTTTGTCAACCGTCTTGCCAACAGATACAACGGGGGCTGGGCCGCCGCTATGCGTTGTGCAAGGCATGGCATCCCCGACATTGAGTGGGCAAAGTAGAAGAAGCTCATGGTCGCCGGGAGTTCGAAATTTCTGTTGACAGCGAGATTCTAGACCTGGAGGTCACTGAGGCTGATAATGCCAATGCGGATCCCCTGTTTGAATTTGAAGAGGAAGATTAGGATGTTGCCCTCAATGAGACCGTCAACAATGAGGACAAAGAGACCGAAGTTATTGTCCTTTGTGACGGTCCTGATACCAACGCTGTGGCAGCATCTACCGTAGTGGAGTCACTGAAAATCCCCGATACCGAAGCCAAACCGGCGGGGTGTTGGATTTTAACAAAGCGGTTTAGGTTTTTCTTGCTCGTTCTTTTTTGAACATTGTCCAAGCCTTGCCGTCTGTGGCAGGCCTCTATAGTTTAGAGCTACCGTTAGGATATAACCAACTTTTATCAATGAAATACTTTATTTTGCGAACTCTGTTATCGGTTATACGATTGTTTAGTTGTTTACACTTTATGAGTGATGTTCCCGTTTTATTTTTCCTGCTATTGGCAAACGATATAATATCATAACGGCAGATCCCCGTAGGTCCATAGACCGTTAAATAATTAGTGTTTCTATCCTACTCCAACAGATCCACTAGGGTCATTGACCGGCTAAGATTAATGTAAAACCATCCGCTAATGCATCTCTCTTGCCGGCAGATCCGTCTCAGGTCGTTGACCAGCAAGAGAGTTGTAAGGGTCGCTTCCTGTCGGCAAATCCACAGAGGTCATTGACCGACAGAAGATGGTCTCTTATGTTGGCAGATCCAAGTAGGTCATTAATCAACACTAGGTCAGGTGTCTGTATAGTTTCTCCTTACGGCAGATCCACTTGGGTCATTGGCCGTTAGGGAACTTTTTTCCTTGTTTTAGCTTTTCCTGACGGCAGATCCACTTAGGTCGTTGACCGTCGAGGAATTTGTTTCGCATCGTTTTAGTTTCTCTTGACGACAGATCCGCTTAGGTCCTTGACCGCCAAGGAACTAATAATAAGTTGTATGCACAATAGGTTAGAAGATGCTCATCTTATTTAAAGTGGCTCTTCCCGGTCGTACCGGAATTATTTTAATCAAAGCAAATAAGATTAGTTTTGGCTGCTACGCCGTACTACTAAGTAATGCTAACTATGGCAACAATGTCGTTTTATTACTAAACGTGGTTAACCTAAGAAAGCAGTTAGACAAAGTATTTCTTGAGCACGCTGGCATTCCAGCTATTCTTGAGCAGCTTGCCTGAGATGTTTTCCAGCCGGTATGCCACTGGAACCATTTCTTCCTTCACTAGGTAGGGTCCTTCCCAGTTGGCTGTCCGTTTGCCCTCGGCATGGGCCTTTCCTGTAGCTATTGTCCGCCTTAGAACTATATCTCCTTTCTCAATGGCCGGATTCGCACTCGCTTGCTGTAGGCCTTGCTTATCCGGTCTTTGTAAGCGGCTGACTTGAGCTCTGCAGCTAACCTTACTTCCGGCAAGAGATCAAGGTCCTCTCTGTGCAACTTATCGTTCAGCTCAGGGTAGTAGTTCAGGATCTGCTAATTTAGTAACCTAACTTCGACCAATAACACAGCTTCGGCACCGAATACCAGCCTGAATGGGGTTTCCCGATTACTTCCCATAATATGCTGGGACCATATCGACCCATGCACCCTTCAGGTCATCTAGCTTCTTCTTGAGCGCGTTTATGATTTGCTTGTTGGCGGCCTCAGCTTGGCCGTTACTCTAGGGATGACACACTATTGAGTATGCGAACTTGATGCCGTAGGGACTCAGGAAGTTCTTCGTCGATCCGCAATCAAACTGGACACCGTGGTCCATGACAATCCCCATGGGAATTCCGAACCTAGTGATGAGGTTCTGCCAGATGAATTTCCTTACCTGATTTGTCGTTATCTTTGCAATCGGCTCCGCCTCAATCCATTTTGTGAAGTAATTAATTCCTACTACCAGGAACTTTCTTCCTTCAGATGCCGGTGTGAATGGTCCTATCATATCCATCCTCCACTGAGCGAAAGGGATTTGATTCAGGATAGATTGCAAATCATTCGCCGGCTGGTGGATAACTACAGCAAATCTTTGGCACTTATCACATTTTGTCAGGTAGGCTTGTGCATCTGCTAGCATAGTCGGCCAGTAGAACTATAGCCGGCAAAACAAACCCATACCCGTGACCCGACCCGAATTACCCGACCCGAGACCCGTTTTCCACCCGAAAATAATGACCTGAAATGGAACCGAAACCCGAAATAACCCGAACCAAACCCGACCCGAAGCAAAATAGACCTGAATATAACCCGAACCCGAACCTACCCGACCCGAAGTGACCCGACCCGAAATTGACCCGATAATGATGACTCGAACCCGACCCGCCCCGAAAAGTTGTCATGTTAGTTATTTTTTAAACAAATTTAAGGAAAAAAATTATCGTGAGATACTATATATGACTTAACCACTTCCCATTAACTATTTAACTTAGTTTTATTAGTCTTATATGTGCTTTATTTATTTGCTAGAATAAAAACCCGACCTAACCCGACCCGTTTTAACCCGACCCGACCTAAACCCGACCAGTTTTTAACCCGACCCGATCTAACCCGACCCGATGTGACCCGAAATTTAATGGACCCAAAATTAACCCGTACCCGAACGGACCCGACCCGACCTGAACCCGAACACAAAGTTGACCCGATTATGACCCGACCCGTACCCTACCCGTTTGACCCGTTTGCCACCTCTAAGTAGAACCCTGCTCTCAGGGCTTTTAGTGCTAGCGTCTTTCCGCCGATATGGTTTCCACACACCCCTTCGTGTATTTCTTCAATAATCTTTGTGGCTTCATAAGTCGTTACTGTAACACCACAGATTTTCGCTCATATTTTCTTCGACTTATTTTCCCTTAATTATTATTTTCCGTTAATATTAAAATATTTTAGTTCTTAAAAATATTATATCTTATATCATTTATTTCCAACTTTTAAAATGTCATATTTATATTATTTATTTGATTACAAATTATATATTTTCTATTATTTAGAAATACGGGTTTGAGCTAGTATTTTTATTTATTCGATTTGAGCGCGTTTGGACCGTGCGCACGACTTTTTAATGTGAAGTTTCAAGCTCCTAAAAGCTGTCCACAATATCAGTATACTTGAAGTATTGGGGAGACCTTTTGATTACCTTATAACCCCCTTGTAACCCCCCACTTTAATTCCCTTATTTTGGCTTTGTAACCCCCTTTCAACATCTCTTCTTAACCTTCTTTGGAGCTGTTATAACAGCATGATTTACTGTCCATAATCCTCCATTTCATTCGTCCATTCCAATAGGGGAAGAGAAAACAAAAAGAAGACTAAAGTTCATCCCGTTTTTCCTGTCACACCTTCACGAAAATGAATATATCTGGAGATCTAACCGTTGGATCGTCTTCATATTTGGACAGCATGTTGATAACATCTTGGTCTTCACTTTGACCGGAGATATTTGGCATCCGAGCTTCAGATTGTCGGTATTCGTGGTCGAAATAGAACATTACAAAATGGGAATGCAAGCAATTGGAGGTCTTCAAAGGTAACTAATGGCGTTCCTAAAGCGATTAGTATTTGTATAGGATATATAATTGTTTCTAATAGTTAGGTGGGTTAGTATCATGCTAGGAATTTGGATAGGAAAAGTTATTGATTATTTGTTCTATTTTCTTGCCAAACTTCACGATGTTCTTGTTTGATAATGACTATATTTACTTGGTAATCTTTTGTTGTGATAGTAATGTCTATGGCTAGAATTATATTATTTCTTTTGCTTAAGAATTATTTATATATGTATATAGGATGTGTGTTGTCCTTCTATGATAATTATGATTATAGATTTTGTATAACCTTGTTCAAGCATTCTTTTTGTGAAGTTTAAAGCATGTTTAGGTGTAGATTGTTGTTGTATAATGATAAGTGTTGTTGTGATAAAGACTAGGATGGTTAAATATGGTTGTTGTTGTTGGCGTTGCTGTCATAATCTCAAAGTGCTGCTAGCTTAGTTCAGTCGTTTCACAGGATTGTTTATGGGCCTTGTTGTTGGTTTGCTAATGTAAGCTTGTTGTTCATGCGTGAGGGTGATTATGTTGTTGTGTGTAATATCATTTCGTCTTGCGTGGACTTGGAGTATATAATTTCACCTTTTTCCATCTTTTCTTCTCTGGTGTGTTTGTCAACTGTGTAATGCATGCATACATGCAACCAATCTTTTGTTATAGTGTTTGCTAATTTACTTAGTGCTATTTTGTTGGGTCCTAGCTTGCTGCAGGTTTAGCTAGATTTATTTCTTTCTTTTCATTCTTTCTTTCTTTCTTTCTTTCTTTATGTTTTGTTTGATATGTATAATATGGGCTGTTTGTGAAGTGTAATGTTTTATGACTTTGTTGGTCTTGTTGTAAGTTTATACGTACAATGCGTAAATTGTGGTTTTGTTTTTAAAAGAAAGATGGTTATATTATATTGGGAAAATTCGTCAAGTTATTGCTGTGATTATTTGTATATATGAGTGTTTTAATTATTTTATGATAGTTTGCTTTAATTTGTTTGTATTAAATTGGGAGTATTTAATTATATTGCGTTGGTGTATAATTATGTTTTAAGATAGGTTTATTATTTTTAGTTGCGCGAAATGATTTTTATTAGTATTATATTGTCTTTGAGAAGATTGTGAAGTTGTGTTATGTAAATAGAATTGATGGGTTAAGTCCCTAAAATTCTTGCAGTTTGGAATTTATGGGTTGATGCCCTAAAATGCTTGCAGTTTGAAATTGATGGATTAAGACCCTAGATTCTTGCAGTTTGATGTAAGACCTTGAATGGCATTCTGCAGACGATGAAAATATATTATTTAAATTTGTTCTTGTTTGAGGATGATGATTAGTGAGACGGCATGGTCTCCTAGGAATGAACAGTCACTGTGTACAGAGCAGGGTACACAGTTTATACTTACATACTGAGCAGGGTGTGTAGGTCCGTCTTGGTTATTAGTTGTCGTCTGAGAGGTCGAGAAGTACTGAGCAGGGTACTATCTCGCATAAGGGTGTGGCCATACTAGAAATAGGCGAGCAGGGTTCTAATACTATAACCAAATAGGAACAGTGAGTTTCGATCCACTTACGTTCAGTTCCTCCTCATATGTGTTAAGAAGATTATTTTTTTGGAAACGTTACCATTGTTATTTATATCATTCATATTATTATCTTATTTAGACTTGAAGGTCTTTATGTTGATCCTTGAGTTGGTCATCCGTATATTTATTTGTCTAATCATTCTATTAAATTTACTATGTTTGTGGATAGCATGTTGTATTATATTATTTCTGTTGTATTTATTTATTTGTTTATTTGATTATTTGAAGTGTATTTCTGAGATATTGTGTAAGACTTGATTATTAAAACTTTTATAACTCTTATATGGATCCTAATTGGGCTGGGAGAGCTATTAGTTACTCCCCACTGATTGTGGATGTTTGTTGATATATTTTGCAGGTGATTATTTCGTATTATGGGCATTGAGAGAAAGACTGTCTAGGATTTTTGAGACATTTGATTTAATCTTTTACTACATTGGGTTTATGAGGTTGTTTGCCTCTTTATGGATATCTTGGATTAGTGTAATTGGGTTTTATTTTTATTCAGTTTCATTTAGCCTTTGTTTAGAGTGACTTTTTCGTCAGGTGATATTTTCGCTATTGCTATTTCTTTAATAAAATCTTCTATTTTCATTATATTGTGTTTATAAAAGGACAAAGTTTTACAGTTACGCACCTTAGGAGTGGGAGTGAAAGACCCTTTTTGTACAATTGTCCCTGCAAGATGCAGCACCATATGGCCTCCCTTTTTAGCTTCTTTGTCGCCATCTTGTCCTCAGGTAGACTATCTGCCAGCTTGTATGCCATTATCTCGTCATACCATTCTTTCCCCTGACTGACTGTGTTTACCTCCGATTTGGCGGTGTCCATGCTTCAATCCGGCAAGATCTCTATCATGACACTGCGCTTCAGATCGGTCGTGTTGGAGCTGGCTAGTTTGGATAAGGCATCCGCAACCATGTTCTCAGTTCGCGGAACCAAGGCTACTTCAAAGCTCTGCAGTCCTGTCGTTATCTGCTTTACCTTGTTAAGGTACTTCTGCATTACCGGCTCTCTGGCTTCGTAGGTGCCTTCGATCTGACTCGACATGGGTTGGGAGTCCGTTGTTGTTCTTATTCTCTTGGCCCCTGCCGCTATGCATCGACTGATTCCAGCTATTGAAGCTTCGTATTCTGCCTCATTATTAGACGCTTTAAAGCCAAAGCGGACAGCATACTCAAACGTGTCCCCTTCTAGAGACGTTATGACCACTCCGGCACCTGCTCCTGTTTAAGCAGCAAAGCCGTCCACAGATATCTGCCAGGTACCGACAGGTTCCTTGGTTTCTTCGCACGTGGTCTCGACTATGAAGTCAGCCAAAGTGGCCGGTATTCTATGTCGAACTCAGACAGTTCAATTGCCCACTTTAGCAGCCCACCGGTAGTGTCAAGCTTGTGAACGCTTTCTCTAACGGCTGGTTTGTGAGTACCTGGATGGTATGGGAGTCGAAGTATGGCCTGAGCTTTCTTGCCAGCTGCCGCTATCAGTACAGTATATGCCATTTTCTCTAGCAACTCGTATCTCTGTTCTGCCCCAGCCTGTACATGGCTCACAAAATAAATGGGGTGTTGCTGCTTGTCTTTTTCTACCAATAAAACTGCTGCTACCGTCTTGACCGACACCGATACATATAATTGGAGCTTATCCCCCATTTCAGGTCGTGAGATAGTCGGTAGTTGCCTGAAATGCTCCTTGATGGCTTCAAAGGCTTGCCTCTGCTCGTCCCCCCACACGAACTTCTTATTCCCCCTCATGACTTTGAAGAACGGTAAGGCTTTTTCAGCTGAGTTGAAGACAAATCTGGTTAAGGCTGCCATTCTGCCGGTCAGCTTCTGAATATCCAAGATGCTCTTGGGCTCCGGTAACTCAATTATGGCTCTGATCTTGTCAGGATTTGCGTCTATCCCCCTTTCATTGACCATGAAATCGAGGAACTTAACGGATCTTACCCCCAAACACACACTTCTTGGGGTTCAGCTTCATCTGGTACTTGCGAAGAGTTGCAAAGGTTTCTTCCAGGTCAGTTATGTGGGTTTCTTCCGTAACGCTTTTGACGATGCTATCGTCAACGTATACTTCCACATTGCGGCCTTTCTGAGCCGCAAATATCTTATCTACCAGCTTCTGGTAGGTAGCTCCGACATTCTTCAGACCGAACGGCATAGCCTTTTATGCATAAACCCCGACATAATGAATGTCGCTTTGTTTCGGTTAGACTCTAGGAGGCTGGTCTGATGATACCCGGAGAAGGTGTCCATGAAGCTGAGCAGCGCATGGCCGCTAGTGGAATCCACTAGCTGGTCAATTCTGGGCAATGCGTAGCAATCTTTAGGGCATGCTTTGTATAGGTCTGTGAAGTCTAAGCACATCCGCCATGACCCATTAGCTTTTTTTACCATCACCGCGTTAGCTAACCACTCTGGGTAGTCACATGGCTCGATGACATCTGCCGCCAACAGTTTGTCTACCTCTTCCTTGATTGCAGCATTCTTCTCGGCTGAGAAGTTTCTCTTCTTTTGTTTTACTAGTCGTACATCCTCACTAACGTTCAACCGATTGACCATAAATACGGGATCCATTCCCGACATCTCATCTGCTGAGAACGCGAAAACATCAGCGTTGCTTCGTAGTAAACTTATCAAGTTTACCTTAACGTTGTCCGGCAAGTCGGCCCTAATTTTGACCGTTCTCTCTGGCATGTCCTACTCAAGACTGACTTCTTCAATTTCGCCATCTGGGCTAGGTCTCGGCAAATCTGCCGGCCTTCCCTCAAAGTTTTCCATGGACATATCCTTGTTAGCTTTATTCTCTACTCGCCGCTTTTTTCTTTCTGACGGTGGAGTCTCTGCTGATCACTTGTGGTTCGAATTCTTAAGAGCCGTCAAATAGCACGCTCTGGCTGAATGATCCCCTTAGCGTCCTCTGCTGTGAAAGCTACAGACGGCATTGTTGGTGGTGTCGGTCATTGTCCATTGTTGTGGTAGTTCACCTGGTGCCTCACCTCCTTCAAACTGGCTTTGGCGCCATGTATACTCCCACAGTGGACAGGTCCCCCTGAGATTACATGTATCTCAGTGATTCTTTCATTCACCGGCCTCCTATTACTGTCCTCTTCTCTAGGTGACCCATCTCGGTCAGTTCTGGCCTGATACTGTTTAAAATAGCCTCTCCGTATTAGATCCTCGATCCCATCTTTCAAGTCTTTGCAATCGTCTGTGACATGACCGTAATCTATATGGAAATCACACCACTTCGATTTGTAACGGCCCATGTAATACATCTTTCTAAGCCGCTGCCACTTGTCGTCCTTCTTATGCAAATCGTAGATCTCGGCTCTAGACATCGTCAGGGGAGTATAATTGTGGTAGCGTTCTAGCCGTTCTTCCCGGCCCTTCTTCACCGAGTTACTCTCCTCCCTTCTTCCTGAACTGTCGGACTTTTTATCCTTCCGGTAGTTGTCCTTGTCCTTCTCTTTTTCTTTCTCTTTCTCTTTTTCCTTACCATCTCCTTCAGACTGCTTTGAAGTTGCCGCCTTGTCGAATTCCTCTCCTCGAATAAATTCATTGGCTTTTCCGAGGACTTCAGTCAGGTTGGTCAATTTCTTGCGGCCCAGGTAGCTTCTGTAGGCTGTGTATTCTTTCAAACCGGTCATCAGTGCTAGGACTGCGACAACCTTCTGCAAACTGGGGATGGTGACGGCTTCATAATTAAAACGGTCAATACAATCCCTCAGGCTTTCCTTCTCTCCTTGTTTGATAGACATCAGTTCGCCGGTAGTTTTCTCCCTTCGCCTATTGTTGACAAAGTGTGTCACAAACATGGATGTGATTTGCCAGAAATCGAAGACCGTTGCCGGCGGTATACTCTTAAACCAAGTCTACGCCAAGCCAACTAAAGTTGAGGGGAACACTTTACACCAGACAGAATCAGTGTCGATGTACAGCAACATGTGTCCCTCATAAGCAGAGATGTGGTCCTCAGGGTCAGTTTAGCCGTCATACTTGCATGTCGGCATATTGATTTTCTCCATAGGCTTCTGGAGTATGGCAATTGAGAAAGGAGAGTTCGGAAGAGATACCGGTGTTCGACGTCGGGCATACTCGCTCTCTCTCCTGGGCAAGGATGATTGCTGGATCTCAATGTCCTGATGATCTTCTTCATCTCCTTCCCCCATGAGCTATGTGGGAGTCTTTGAACTCTTCCCCTGATCCAGGTCGTGCCGGCTTTGGTCACCCTGTCGGCCACTTGCGAAATATCACATCTAATTAACAGGGCTATGTGGCCAATTCACGGGATGCTTGCTACCACGACCGACCGGTGGAGTTTGACTTGCCATGGCTTGAAAGACTTCGGCAGCGCTCTTGAGTTGTTCAAGGCTGAACATGTGTTGCAGTGCTTCGAATATATTGGGTTGAGGGGCCTCAGTGGCCCCTTTACCCTTATCAGCATGGTGCTTGGGGGACCCAACCACCGGTTTGAAACCGGAAGGCCTATCCCCCACAACAATTTTGTTCTCATCCGTTTTCGGCATCCCAGAAATCTCCTTCGGATCCATGAGGCAGATAAGTAGGCTGGCAAGATCGTGGCTTAAGACTAAAGGTATAGTTCACCACTCCTTCTAGCGCCAATTGTTCCGGTATGGAATAAATACAGTTGGAGTGAACCGGTATCCTTCAACTATATAAGCCGGTTTGATTTCCTGCAAGACATAACACGTAAACTAACCTCTGGAGTTTATCCGAGGAACGCCCCTCCGATGCCTAAGTCAGTAAAGGGTAATGACTGGTATAGCTCAAGTAGAGTATGGTAGAATATGTGAATGTACCTTATGACTCGGATCATGGGGTATCTATAGGAGCCGGCAGTGTCCTAGGTCAGGTAGGACACTGCTCCTAATGGTTAAATACAATTCTATCCCCTTTTGATACTTATCTTTCGGCCCATAGGCGCGTTGAGTAAGTACTGGATCAGACCCAGGCCCATTTAACAATGGCCCAAGTGTTAGATACTGGTAAGGTATCTGAACCTAGCCGGCACGGCATAGATGCCGATATTGTGTTTGGCTAAATCACATGTAACACCCCGAAAATTCTCTCTTTTCTAAAATACCCTTTTTAATATAAAATATAGAGAATTATCAAAGTATTATCGCCCATGTGCAAACGTATCGGCTTATGCAGAATTTTGCAGCGGAAAACATAATAAATAAACTTTATATATAAAACCTAGTCAACTACAAAGTCAACTCCAAAAGTCAAACCAAAAAAATCAAAGTCAACTACGAAAATCATAAATTTAAAGTATGATAAATAGTCTTTCAAGCTCTCCAATCCCGAACCCAATGATGCATCATCTTCAAACCTGTAGATGGATAATGCACTATTGATCCCTATAGACTGCTCACCAAAATGGGTCATCACAAGATCAATAAGGCATAGCCATGATCAACATGCACAAACAAAAGCACGTAATCAGGAAAGCTGAGTACTACATACTAAATAAATAACAATCCTAACATGATACTAATAAATAGCAAGCAGTAATAAATAATAACATAATAACTTGCAGATAACTTCTACTGAACTAAACTTTAACAACATTCTTATTACTTTAAATGGAATAGTCAATGGACCGAATTGTCTAACTAAAACCAGTCTTCCAAATACAGGCGCGACTCCGTATTCCCATGACCTACGATATCAAGGAACCTTTTACATAAAAATAGGACATGGTGATCAATCCGGCCCCAGAAAAAGCCATGGCACGCTCACCATGCACCCCAACTCCTGATTGTCCAACACTTCAGACGTGCACCAGTCTAAAGCTTATTGCTATCCAGTTTCACTTTACATGATTTACCATTTATTACTTGTTATGACTCACAAGCAACACAAATAGCACAATCAACAAACAATCACAACTTTCTTTTTATCTTAGGATTAGATAAGTGATCATACAACTTAACAACCCAAGATTAATTCCTACTAATGAAGGGCTGCGGTTAGCCTCGAAACCGCAGCCCTTCATAAACGAAGGGCTGCGTTTCCTAAACTTCTGATCCCATCCCATATCTCCAATTTTGCGCGCACACACACAGTAGGTAGACATATTTTCTAAATTTCCCTCCCTTACACGCATTTGACGAGCGAAAAACCCCTCGCCCTCCCTCTCACTCACTCGCACATTAACCCTAACGCCCCACCGGAGCCCTGACACCGGAGCACCCACATTGCTTCACCACCACAACCCTTCTCTTTCTTCACCTCTCTTCTCTTTTCTTAGCTTCTCTTCTCTTCTTTTCTCTTCTCTTCTCCACCATTTGAGTGGGTTTAGGGTGTGGAGCTCCTCCACCACTACGCAGCGCCACCACCCACAAGCGGCAGCAACAACTACCACCACCACTGCCCTACTCTTTCTTCATTGCTAGCTCTTGGGTTTAGCTAATTTTTTGCTTAGTTAAGTATGAATTAATGTTTTTAAGTTAGTTTTTTTTTTAATTGAATTAAATGATTAATGTGCAATGTGGGTTTTGTTAATTGTAGGAAGAAGAGGCTTAGGAAGGCAAATAAAGTTCCAACTATCTCTACTCTCTTCATTGCTTATCATTGGTGTTAAGAGGTAACTAGTTTAATTTCGTTGTCTTTTTTGTTTGATTTAATTTGTTGATGAGACAAAGTTGTCATGTGATTCAATTTGATTAAGTTATGATAATTTATTGATATATGTATTTCTTATAATGTATGTTGATTTCTTGATATGAGATTGTATGAAAACGCAATGTAATTTAGCTATGAAATCTACAAGTTGTTTGAATTTTCATCATATGCCTAGATACCCGTTCAAGACTTACTCATTAGGAGTAAGTCTTGAATAGTCCCTGGTTTGGGACTGTTCTTGGACGTTTGATCTCACTTAGGTGGTGAATGTGTGTCTTCTTTTCAATTCTGAGGAAAATCTTGGCTCATCGTTTCTCTACATTATTCTCTGGGTACATATGTAGATAAGCAATTATCTACATTGTGTACTTGGAGAACTGTAGGGAAATGCTGCCGGATTTTCCTTAGAATTGAAAAGTTGGCACACATTCACTAGTGAGATTAGACGTCCAAGGATGGGTTAGGTTGGAGTGATAAGGACCTTCGGCTGCATGCATACAATTGAACATGTCACTATCTTAGATTGCTCTATACGTGTGTGATATGATGATATGTGAGTGTATGTACTTAAATAATGATTGATGCATTATAATGAATGGTTGTGTTTAATTATTAGAGGTCTTCTTGAATGAGATGGATCGTACTTGGATGTATGGTAGTCGTGAATCGATTGAGTTTGTGAAAGGGGTCTCGGAATTCGTACAACCGCATTACAATATCAAGCATCCTCTGGAGCGATCGACTTTTATTGTCCTTGTTTCGATTGTAGAAATGTGAGCAAGGTTAGTAGTATACATGTGGTTAGGGAGCATGTCTTTCGTCGTGGGTTTAGGCCTCAATACCACGTATGGGTTTGGCATGGTGAGCAGGGGAAGTATATAGGAAGCTCTAGAGTAATGAACGATGTATGTGAAGAAAAGAAGGATGATGAGTTCGGGGATGAGAATTTGGATGATGAATTTGCAGATGCTGATAGGGATCGGGTAGACGAGATGATACACGAGGTTGAAGATCAGTCGTGTAAACGACCTCGTATTTTTGAGTCTATGTCTGAGGCTGCTGAAAAGCCGTTGTATCCAGGTTGTACAAAGTACACCAAACTTTCCGCGGTGATAACACTGTTCAACATTAAGTCGAAAGCTGGTTGTACGGACTCTAGTTTCACATCGTTGTTGGAAGTTTTAGCTGATATGCTCCCCGATGGAAATGAACTGCCAAAGTCGTACTATTATGCGAAGAAACTGATGTGTCCTTTCGGTTTAGAGTACGAGCGGATACATGCTTGTCCTAACGATTGTGTGCTTTATCGTAATGAGTATGAGCATTTACATGAGTGTCCACATTGTGGATTGTCGAGGTACAAGCGTGAAGGACCACCAGCTAAGGTGTTGTGGTATTTACCCATAATACCTAGATTTAAGCGCATGTTCTCAATTAAAGGAGATGCGAAGAATTTGAGGTGGCATGCAGATTGTAGGAAGAAAGACGGTCTGCTCAAGCATCCGGCTGATTCGCCTGAGTGGAAAAGTATCAACAGGGTGCATAAGGCATTTGGTAATGACGATAGGAATATGAGGCTTGGATTATGTACGGATGGCATGAACCCTTTTGGCAATCTCAGTTCGCAGCATAGTACATGGCCAGTGGTCTTAGTGGTTTATAACTTGCCTCCTTGGTTGTGCATGAAATGCAAGTACATGATGCTGTCGCTTCTTATATCGGGGCCCAAACAACCTGGAAATGACATTGATGTATACCTCCAGCCGCTTATTGAAGATTTACAGAAGATGTGGAACGAAGGAGTGTTAGTATTTGATGCGTATGCTAATGAGATGTTCACTCTGCGTGCCATGCTTTTTTGTACTATGAACGATTATCCAGCTTATGGGAACTTATCTGGGTATAAGACGAGAGGAAAACAACCCTGCCCAATTTGTGTAGATGACATGAAATCTACACACCTTAAGGGCTGCAAACATGTGTATATGCGCACACGAAGGCAAGGCATTCGATGGGACGGTTGAAGAAGAAGTTGCTCATAGACCATTAACTGGTACTGAAGTTTATAATCAGGTTAAGGGCATTGAAACAATCTTTGGTAAACCTGAGGATGATCGACCTACGGGATTATGGAAAAAGGAGTCCATTTTTTGGAAACTCCCATATTGGAAAGATCGAAAGGTCAGACATTGTTTGGATGTCATGCACATAGAGAAGATTGTTTGTGAAGCTATTCTTGCGACACTTATGAATATTCCGGGCAAGACAAAAGATGTTAAGGCGACACGACTTTACTTGGAAAAACAGGGGCTTCGACCAGAGTTGTGGGCTCAGAAAAGGGACGGAAGGAAGAAGAAAGTAGTGGAGGAAAGGGTTGATGATGAAACTCAGAAAAGTAAAAAGAAGGTGGAGGATTCGGAGAAGAATTATTTGCCACCAGCTTGCTACACGATGTCACGTGCAGAGAAACGGATTTTTTGCGAGTCATTGTATGGCATTAAGGTCCCAACTGGCTACTCTTCGAATATGAAGCGGTTTGTTACCTTAAATGGTGAATTGAAGTTATGAGTATGAAATCTCACGATTGTCATGTCATGATGCAAGTATTCTTACCGATTGCAATTCGTGGGATACTTCCAAAGCATGTGAGGCACACCATTACCGAACTTTGTTCATTTTTCCATACAATATGCAGCAAAGTCCTAGAACCGTCGACCCTCGATTCCTTGCGAGCCGAGTAGTTGAAACTCTATGCAAATTTGAGATGTTTTTTCCCCCGCATTCTTTGAGATTATGGTCCATCTCATTGTCCATCTAGTTCGAGAAATTAAGTCGTGTGGTCCAAGTGTTTTTGAGGTGGTGCTATCCTTTTGAGAGATATATGGGCACTTTGAAGGATAAAGTTCGGAATCCTGCACAACCAGAAGGTAGTATAATTCAAGGGGTTGTGGGTGAAGAGATCAGTAATTTTGTGGCTGAGTATTTTGCTAGTGTTGATCCTGTTGGACTTCCGACATCCCGACACGAGGGCAGACTTGAGGGCAAGGGCACAATTGGTTCAAAATTGATCACACCTTCCGTAGAAAAGCGTAAACAAGCTCACTTATTTGTATTGCATCACATAGCAGCTGTCCATCCTTATTTAAATGAACATATGGAGGAATTACGTGTTAGCAATCCTGGAAAAGGAGTTAGGGCATTGACGCAAATGCATAACAAGACTTTCATTGATTGGTTTCATAAACGAGTAGTAAATGATTTGGATGAAAGTGTTCCTGAAACAGTTAAGTGGTTAGCATTTGGTCCTCGTGAAGCTGTACGCTCTTATGAGGGTTATGATATTAATGGGTATACATTTTGGACTGAACGTCAAGATCTGAAGTCAACATCACAATAAAATAGTGGTGTTTCACTTGTGGCGTCAGCTACACAATACGCAAGCTCGAAGGATAAGTCGCCTGTACATGCTGAAAGCAATTATTATGGGCGAATAGAAGAAATATAGGAGCTGGACTACTGTACTTTTAATATTTGCCTCTTGTGTTGCAAGTGGGTTGACGATAATCGACGTTGCGTAAGAAAAGATGATCCTTGCGGATTCACTCTTGTTGACCTTAGTCGTCTACGTGAAACTGAGGAGCCATTTGTAATTGCATCACAAGTTAAGCAAGTTTTTTTTGTAACTGATCCTGCTGATAATAAGTGGTCAATTGTTGTACCTGGTAAAAGGAGTATCCTCGGTATTGGTGATGTTGATAATGAGGAAGAATATGATGCATTTGAGGACCTCCCCCCTTTTACCTATCCAGAAAATAGTGTGGAAGATGATGTGAATATGTCGGAGAACTATATGCGTGTAGATCACACGGAAGGGATACATGTACTTGAGGATCCTAAGAAACGGCGGAAGGTCAATAAATCATGAGACATAAACTTAGGTCTGTGTAATTTCTCCAATTTGTAATTCTTTTTTAACATGATTATATGAGGTATAATGTACCTATTGTGTAGAGTTTTAGGCTTGCATTTGTTGTTGGTTGCATTTCGGGAACGAAAAGGTCATTTTAGGCCTAGTTTTGCATTTTTGCTTCCAAATCGTACTTATCGAGTCATTTAACCCCAAATGCATTTTGAACATGATAATATGAGGCATAATGTAACTATTATGTAGATTCTTAGGCGTGCATTTGTTTTTGGTTGTATATCGGGAACATAAATGTGATTTTATCCCTATTTTTGCCTTTTCGCCTCTAATTCATGTTTCTCGAGTCATTTAACTCCATTTTCTTTTTGAAAATGATAATATAAGGTATAATATAACTAGTGTATAGAGTTTTAGGCTTGCATTCGTTTTTGATTGAATTTCGGGAAGGTATATGTCATTTTTTAGAACTACTAACTATGGTAAATGATTAAATTCTTATATTATGTGTTTATTCCTTGGTTGTTTTGCAAGGTTTATATGAATAACACACCACATTTGAGGGCCTTCACCACAGACGAATTACATGAAGTTCGAGATAAGTTGGCGTCCCACATTTTTGATGATTGCTTATGATACATCTACTAGTTTGTATCAATTCTATGTACACTTTTTACATTATTAAATATATACATATTTAAAGTTAATTATTACGTTCACAAAACTTGTCATATATATATTATTGGAATTTGATCGGTCTTTTTTTGTGTCGAAGGGAGGTTTTGGGTGGGGATGGGGTGGGCGGGCGGGCTGTCATGGGGTAGGGGGGTGGGGCGGGGGGGTGGGCTAGGTCGCGGGGGTGGTAGGGGTGGGGGGTGGGGTGGGCTGGGTCTGGCGGGGGTGGGGGGGGGGCATGGGGGGTGGGTGGGGGGGGTGGGGTGGGGTGGCTGGGTCTGGCATGGGGTGGGGGCTGGGGTGGGCTGGTCTGGGGGGTGGGGCTGGGTGGGTGGCAAGGGGTGGGTGGGGGGGGGGGGTGGGCTGGTGGGGGGCGGGGGGGGGGGGGGGGGGGTGGGGCGGGTGGGGTGGGTGGGGGCGGGCTGGGGGGGGGTGGGTGGGGGGCTAGGGTGGGGTTGGGGGTGGCGGGGGTGGGGGTCGGGATGGGTGGGGGGTGGGGGTGGGCCGGGGGGGGGGCGGGGGTGGGGGGTGGGCGGGGGTGGCTGGGTGCAGCGGGGGTGGCGGGGGGGGGGGGGTGGGGGTGGGGGGTGGGGCGGGCGGGGGCGGGGGTGGGGGGGGGGGGTGGGGCTGGGTCAGCGGGGGTGGGGGGGAAGTCTTGGGGCTAGCAGGGGGGGTTGGGGTTGGGGGGTGGGGGCGAGGTGGGGTGGGAGTGTCTTGTGGCCGGGGGTGGGGGGGGGGGGGGTGGCGGGTGGGGGGGGGCGGGGGTGGGGGCTGGGGGCGGGGCGGGATGGCGGGGTGGGGGTGCGCAGGTGGCGGGGGGTGGGGTGGGGGGGGGGGTGGCGGGGGTGGGGGGGCGGGGGGTGCGGGGGTGGCAGGGGGGCGGGGGTGTAGGGGTGTAGTGCGGGGGTAGCGGTGCGGGGGGTGGCCGAGGGTGGCGGGTGGTGGCCGAGGGGTGGCGGGGGTGGTGAAGGTGGCGGGTGGTGGGCCGAGGGTGGCAGGGGGTGCTTGGGGATGCGGGGGCTAGCATATTTAATTTATTTTTTAAAAAAAAAAACTGAATGTGAAGGGCTGCGGTTTTGGGCCTAAACCGCAGCCCTTCACTTTAATAGGGCTGCGGTTTAGGCTTAAAACCGCAGCCCTTCATTTAGAGAAGGGCTGCGGTTTAAGCTTAAAACGCAGCCCTTCAAGCTTAGAAGGGCTGCGTTTTGGGCCTGAACCGCAGCCCTTCGTTGTGAAGGGTTGCGGTTAAAAACCGCAGCCCTTCTTATCTATTGAAGGGCTGCTATGGAAAGGGCTGCTGGCCAAAAACGCAGCCCTTAGGGCTGTTTTGACCGCAGCCCTTCCTTGTTTTTCCACTAGTGAAGCTATTGGTTTGAAGATGGAGACACGGATTGCTGATGTGGCAGGATGTTAGTTTGTACCTTCCTAAGAAGAAGGAAGTCAGTAACATCATGGGGAAGACCAACAAGGAGGTTACAACAACCTAGCAAAGATATGGGAGAATCCCTAGAAAAGAGGATCTAAAGCTAACTAGTGGGAAATAGGTTATATCCACCAACGGCAACATAGTATTGCACAATAAATAGCTCATTTATGTAGTGTTTAATCATCTCACCTCATCACACCAACTTAATCACTTTCTCTCTCTCTCTCCATTATTTATCTTCCATATTCTTAATTTGCCATCTCTCTTCTATCTAACCCAAGTTGCTCGTCCAACTTGCCAACTAGGCAAAATCAGTGTACTTGTACTGCAACTTGATATTATTATAGTGGATTGGCGGAACATCGATTCCCCCGTGGTTTTCTCCCCATTTAGAGGGTTTCCACGTAAAATTGCCTCGTGTTATTTCTTTATTTTTGCACTACATTTCGCTCATTTATTTTGCCAAGTATTGCAATTTAATTGTTAACCCCCTCTCCAAGCAAATTAACCCTTGTGTGAAATTTGCCCTAAACAATTCTCATCCTTAAAATCATGATACTAATCCAATCAACACATAGGTATGTATGTACCTTGTGTAAACAAAATTCGAGGCTACTTTAACAAGCTTAAAAGTCGCCTAAAGAATATTCTCCGCCTAAAACAACCAATATAAATCCAAGATCAATCCCTTACGAATTTAAAGCAATAATAAAATACTTTAAACCCTTCTTAAAAGTGTTTAAAAACCTTTCCCATCAATAAAACTTAAGTATTAAAGCCCCCTCGTATAGTACTACTATACTAGTTGTCAAAAACTCTCAAAACTCATGTTTTAAAATCATAAACTCCAACATCAACACTCTTGTTAAATTTCCAGCAACATATAACATATTAAAACTCTTTTTAAACATGGTTAAGCATATTTAAAATCATAAGAATAATCAATTTCATAAACTATAATATATTACTATGATTTTCCAACCTTTAAAACCCTAAAAATCCATGCTTTAATAAATTAAAAATCCAATTCAAACCTAATATGCAAATCTGAATTTTTATTTCTTCAATACATAACTTATATAAACTAAGATTCAATATTAAATCATCAAACTATAACTTTTTAAACATAAACAAATTAAAACAAAACTTAAAAATATAATCTTTGAATAAAACTTGAGGACGAAGAAAGAAATCAAACCAAGCAAAGAGGAGGGAGGAAGGACGCCAAAAAGCAGAGGGTGGCGGCGGCCGGTAGCTGCTGCTGCCGGTCGGGTGGCGCCGGTGGTGGCGGTTACCGGTGGCTGGCCGGAAAGCCGACCGGAGGAGGAAGAACCAAGAGAAAAAGAAAAAGAGAGGAGAGAGAGAGAGAAGTCCAAAAATAAGGGGAGGAAGTGAGAGAAAATAAATGTGTTTAATGTGTGGGAATTTGGGATTTTGGGGGGGTTTATATATAGGTTTCCCCTTTTGGGCTTAGGGAAAAGGTAAATAGGCTAAGATTGTAAATCCTTTTCCAAAACTAAGAGTGTTTGGCCTCCTCACACCCAATTTGGAATCCTTTTCCGAATCCAATAAGTGTTTCAAACATGTCAAATACTTTTCAAAGCATGACTTTAATAAAATATTTGACTTGCATAAATTATTAAAATAATTCCTTTGACTTTCAAATAGTCAACCTTTGAAGAAATAAATCATTAAAATGCTAAAATATATTTAAATATAAATAACTATATATTAAAATATATTTATAAAATCCATAAATTTACGAGGGATTACATCCCAATCAGTGGGACTTCCTTAGATGAGTTGACCATGACGGTCAATAGCAGGCCAGTTGGATCGGTATGGAACTTAGACAGCCCCCATACACCTATATTATAGCAAGTTCAAACACGGATTCCTAAATATTCTATAAGTCTAAAATAAATTATCAAGTTTCCTAAATAACAAAAATACTCCAGTTAAATACTAACAACAATAGCCATACTAGCCTAATATGCATGCGATGCATGTGATGACATATTAACATCAATATTGACATTAAAAAGCGCTAGAGGCACTAATATTATTTTATTGTAGTTTAATTTGATCATTCACAACTTCTTTTTTTCAATGTGATAAACGAACATATATCCATATGTAATATAGGTTGATATTATTGGATGATATATGCTAATCTCTTTAACATATGTGTAATTTATTGCGTAACATTACATTGAGAAACTGGACGGTGTAATCCTATTCCTTTAATATATTTGAATTACGAACATATATATTTTTAGATAATATATCTAATAATCATGACATATTTCTACATAAAGATAAAATGATGAGATGGATTATCCCAACTGACACAAATGACTATTACGAAGCTTTAGATAAATAAAATGATGAATTATCCTAATCGACACATACGACCATTATAAAAGCCAAAAAATAAAAAGAAGAGACTATCCTCTCGGTTTTCTTGGTATGTTTATAAAATTGTTAATGTATGAAATTGTAATTGCAATTGGAAGTGTATTAGGAAGAAAGAAACTTTGTAAGTTCTTACTTTTTAATTGTTTGGAATTGCTTTAGTTATATCAGTTTAATTTTCAATCGAATAAGCATATTTTTGGGAAAGGTTTGCATATATACATTACATTTTATTATAAGTTAGGCAATCTTAACTTTCCTTATTACACATAATTGTAGATCAAGAAGGAATTGAATATTTTAAAATAAGTATTTTTTGATAAGGGCTGAAAAGTTATTTTACAGGGGGGACATCATAGCTCCCCCTTGGCTTATATAATAGAGATTTAAAAGAATATTGTACTTTATAATTTTTCAATTATAGTGGATTATACATAATTTGTGCTTTGTGATGCATTGTTTGTAAAGATAGTAAGCTGGTCATTCCAATCAGGTACAAGTCGTGTCACTTCGAGACGGGTCTATTTCAAGCTTGCTACTTTTTGACTGGCCGGGTTCGCGTCTATTTCGGGGTTTATGTGATTGGGTTGGTTGGATTAATTAGGGTTGAGCGTGTTCGAGTTAAGTCAAAATTTCAATTAAGTATATAATTTTTTAAACATAATAACTAAAGTAAAACATTTTAAGTCAATATTTACCAATAACATATACGCATAATAACTAAAGTAATAAAAAAATATTAAAAATAAAAAAATTCAAAATTTGGTTCATCTTATCGTTGAAAATTATAGTTGATCATATGGTTCGGGTTAATTCGGATCCATTCATGTCCGCATCTGCTTGATTCAGTCTAGCTCGAGTCGAGTCGGTTCATTTCAGGTTCCGGCCAGAATAATTTTGGGTTGCATGCATATCTGACAGATAGGGTCGTTTGGGTGGATCACTGGGTCGGATCTGTTTTACAGAGTGATTAAGGTTGGTGATTCGAACAAAAATGTTCAGGAGTGATAAAGGTTAATTCAAAGCTTCCATTGCTAAAATTTGAGGAGCGTTCATCTAGTTCATGAAATATTCGTCTTTTAATTTATTTGTTTTGTTCTTGTTTGAGAGTTTGTAAGATTGAACCTTTCATTCTTAAAAATGAATTTAGGCTAATCTAAGACTTCAATATAATTAAGGTTTGGGTTGATCTACATCAAATAATTAAATTGGTAAAATTATGTTCCTTATAAATTCTATTTTTCTTATAATTTGTTTCACTTAAATTTACACTTTTGCCAACGACGCACAACTTTGACCTTAATATCTTTGAGTTTCTATAAGTAAATATTAATCCCACTGCTTCTTTCAATTTATTCACTTCACTTTGGGTGAGAACCAAAGAAGAAGTCCAAAAGCGTGAGAGAAAAACTAAAAAGGTGGAGAAGGAAATTTTAAGGTGGGTTATTTACTTGTTATATTAAAAAGTGGACCACGGCCCTGTTCTTTTGAACTTATTTTGGCTGAACTGAACTGAACTTATTTTATTTTGGCTGAACTGAACTTATTTTTGCTGAACTGAACTTATTTTTACTTATTTCTGCTGAACTGAACTTATTTTTACTTATTTTTGCTGAACTGAACTTATTTTGGCTGAACTGAACATATTTTTGCTGAACTGAACTTATTTTTGCTGAACTAAACTGTATTAACATAATATTATCAATACTTATTATTATAATAATCAACAAATATTAACATAATATTATCAATACTTATTATTATTATTTTATAATAATAAATAATAAATAATAAATAATAAATAATAATAATAATTAATAACAAATAATCAATAATAAAAAATAAAAAATAATATTAATCATAATAAATAATAAATAAAAAATAATAAAAAATAATAGTAATAAATAAAAAATAATAATAATAAAAAATAATAAATAATAAATAATAAATAATATTAATAATAATAAATAACAAATAATAAATCATAAATAATAATATTAATAATAATAAATAATAAATAATAAATAATAAATAATAAATAATAATAAATAATAAATAATAAATAATAATTAAATAATAATAAATAAAAAATAATAAATAATAATAATAATAAATAATAAATAATAAATAATAAATAATAAATAATAATAATAATAATAATACTAATAATAAATAATAAATAATAAATAATAATAATAATAATGATAATAATAATAATAATAATAATAATAATAATAATAATAAATAAATAATAGTTAGTAAATAATAGATAATTATAATAAATATTAATAATAATAATAATAATAATAATAATAATACTAAATGATAAATAATAAATAATAAAATAATAATAATAATAATAATGATAATAATAATAAATAATAATAATAATAATAATAAATAATAAATAATAAATAATAATAATAATAAATAATAATAATAATAATAAATAATAAATAATAATAATAATAATAATAATAATAATTAATAAAAATAAATAATAAATAATAAATAATAATAAAATAATAAATAAAAAATAAATAAAATAAAAAAATAAAAAATACAAATTCATCGTTATTTTAATTATAATATTAATAATAATAATAACAATAGTAATAGTAATATTGAAAACAAAAATAATAATTACAACATTAGGCAAGACTAAACTTATTTTTGCTGAACTGAACTTATTTTTGCTAAACTGAACTTATTTTTACTTATTTTTGCTGAACTGAACTTATTTTTACTTATTTTTGCTGAAAATAAGTCCAAAAGAACAGGGCCCACATAGGTAGAAAATGTAACGCCCCGTGTACTAATCAACATTATTAGGTCAATTAAATGTTCATTAGCAGAGGAAGACCCATATTAGTCGGAGCATCACTGCCGTACCTCCCATTCGGAAGGTACAAGGCAACATACTTTCATAATACTAAACATTTTATAATAATTATAGTTAATCATGAAAATACAAATAACTTAAGCATAGCTAAAGTTCCATAATTTAGTGTAATTGAACTTATAATACATAACCGTCATAGTTGCATAATTCTAAGTTAACTACTCCTCACTGCTACGTCATTCAGTCTTGCCCGTCCATACCTAAAACAGAAAAAACAAAACGTCATGAGCCGAGGCTCATTAACATATATACTACCCTAACATCGTAAATTCGTTTCAATTCATTTTAGTTGCAATCGGAGGGGAAAGAATATCGTAAAACATTTATAAAACCTATTTCATAACCATAATATTATTGAAATAGCATCATCATGAGTACCTTATAAGATCAGTAATAAGCATTATCATTATTTTGTAACATGGCAATTGGCATTTGTAGGACGCCTCCTATCAATGCAGTATCCCTTTCAGGCATACGGCGGACAATGCGGTACCCTCTTTCGGAAGTATGGCGAACAATGCGGTATCCCTTTTGGGGTATACGGCGGACAATGCGATACTCCTTTTGGAAGTACGACGGACAATGCGGCATTCCTTTCGGGAATACAGCGAACAATGCATTTCATTGCTATATTGCCAGAACTTCTTTTCATTTATCATATTTGTACCTTTTATGTACTTTTCAGAAATCATAGTAAAGTCTTTGCGGAAACGTCATATCAAATGATTCATAGAAACATACATAGATCATACTTCTCATAACATCATATCATCTATAGAAACATCATTTTTACATCCAAACATTTCATATCCCGCACACCATAAACATAGCATAAACATTACATAAAAGTACTATATGGAACATAGTTGGAAGGGGAGGGCGGGTGTTAGCAGTAGACGTTACCTGAAATCCTGCGTAGTGAGTTTGGTAGCCGGGTGAGGCTTGTAGTATTCTTTTTTCCCTTTTTAATCTAATCAAGAAACGAATAACGGGATTCATTACTACTTAACTAAGACTTGGGCTTTTCTAAAATAAATATACTCATTCTTAATAAGTAGCGTTTCAGGATATATTTAACTTTTTTTTTAGGGGATGGGGGATATTTCACTTAGTATTTGTTTTTAACTTTCGATTGTGAAGGTTTTAATGATTAGTCAATGTTTATCTTCTTATATTAGTCCAACGTAGTTCATACTATTACTTATGGAGTCTTTCGAAACATAAGGGTCATACTTAAACGAGAATAATAATTATAGTCTTGACTTGCTATCCATGTTATTATTCCTAACACCTTTTAAACATAAAATTCATATTTAGGTGGCAATAATAACTAATCTTGATTTATAATTCATGTTTAATGACTTGTGAAGATGGTTTTCTTATTCTAGTTAATTCATTCTCTAAACAAACTATTACGAAATGAATATATTTTTAACAAAACTCACATACATTATTAAGGGGTGAAGTTTATTATTGTCAACAAATTACTTATTTATGATTAGACGTAAGTTTAGCATGATTACTACTAAACTAGAAGGATTATTATCATTATTCTACTGACCCAAATATTATCATTAATAGTAAAAGTAACTTGTTCATAACTTATACATAGTTAATGTTAAACTCAACTGTTTGCTATTATCTAATCTAAACATCAATAAAATTGACAACAGAGGTCTCAACTATTGATTAACCTGTGTAGGTCCCAACTTTAGGGGGTCTCAACTTTTAGCGGGCCTCGATGACTAAAAACTAACGATTTTTTAAAAAATCTCACCTAGTTCCTACATCCCTCCCTCAATTAACCCTTCTGGTGTGACCCAAGTTTTACAAGTGATGACCTATTAAGCCAGTTTCAAGTCACTGTTGAGACCTCTGTTGTCAATTTTTCCTATTTGTTAATTGTCATACATTGCTAGAAGTTATTAGTCTAGTTTAATATAAAAATAACTAAATAAATTAACTTAAGAATTATATATAATTATGGGTCTTACTAATATTTATACTCCAAATTTGTTTTTTGAAAGGACCCCAAAAGGGAAACTATATTAAATCAGCACAAGCAAGAGAAACAATAGACTCAGGCACATCATTCACCCAAAGCCTTCTCCCAACTTCCACAGGTTGAAAGTGAGCTAGCTCATGAGCTACTGTGTTACCATAGCGTTTAACAAAAGACCAAACAATAGTATCAAAACTAGAAATTAATGCAAGAATATCCTCTATAACTAGATGAAAAACACTAGACCCTTTAGAGCCTCCTCTAAGTGCTTGAATAACAAGCAGACTATCACTTTCGAGCACAACCCTTGAGCACCCAACTCCCTGGCGAGTTGCACACCTGCTAAACAGCTCTTGCCTCCGCTATTCTCACCTCCCAAGCCACCATTTGCTGGATCACAGCACACTCCACTGCCATTCCTTCGTTGTCCCTGCAGACAACTCCCAGACCCACGCCCAGCTCCCCCACCTTCCAGCATCTACATTGACTTTCCACCACTCTGCAGTAGGTGCTTGCCACCTGGAGGGATGCTGAACCGAGCTACACACGCTTTGTGCCTTCGCCTCGTTGTTTGCCTTCCTCACCTCCTCACAAGTCTTCACAGCATAAGTGTAAGTCTCCGTAGGCAAAATAAATTATTGTGCCATCAAAGCTTTACACCTCGCTCCCCATATCGCCCAACAAGTTGTAAGAAAAATAGCAATCTCATCATCATCCATGGATTTCAAACAAAAGTGCCACAAATCTGCAATTTTAGTGCCCTCTCTCGGTAATTGCACTTGAAGCTCACTCAACTCCCACACACCTCTTGCCATGGGGCACATATGAATAGCGTGGAAACTCGACTCATTTGCAAGCTCACACTTGCTACAAGCAGCATCCATACTCGAGATGCGATGATTGAGGCCCAACCTAGTAAGCAAGGCTTCATGACAAGCACGCCAAGCGAACAATTTTACACGAGGCAACACATTTGCTTTCCATATATAGCCTGCCATAACTCCGCTGGGGTCGAAGACGAGGCCTCTTGGTAATCATCAGAGTCACCCAATAAAGCTCGATAGGCGGATTTTACCGAGTAGAGTCCAATATTTTCCAAAGCCCAATACATCACATATTCACATCTTCTGGGAGCCTTCTACTCAAAGGAATATTCAGGATTCGCTCAACTTCAAACGGCAAAAATAATTGCTGTAAGAGATCAATTTTCCAGCCTCTTGTGATGGGGTCAATCTACACTCTAACCTCAAGATTCGGGGCACCCCTGGGCGACAACACAGTCCGAGACTGAGGACCCGGCAGCCATGGGTCACTCCAAATCTGAATTTTTTCTCATTACCTACTCTCCAACACAACCCCTTCTTTACAACCCACCGAGCCTCCTAAATACCCCTCCAAGTATAGCTAGGATACGAACCTAAATTAGCTTCCATGAATTCCGAGTTTGGGTAATAACGTGCTTTAAAGAGTTGTTATTGTAAAATTAACCCAAACATTAACAATCAACAAACTAACATATTAAGTATAGGATTATGTAACGCCCCGACCACTAATTTACTATTTAAGACAACAAAATTAGCAGCGGAACACCTATCCGGTCAAGGCATTACTGTCGCACCTTTGGTTAAGAAGGTGCAAGGCTACAATCATATAACATACTTAAACATTGTGAGATATAATAGCGATAACTTAAACAACTTATATTATATTAAAGCAGATAACGTTAACGTTACTTGATATAACTACGATAACTTATATTAAAGTATATGGTCTTACATTCTAGTTAAGTTTACAAGTTAGTAGCACTACTACTAGATGATTTATTTAGGTGGTAGTTCTTGCCACTACGCAGTACCATCGTCCTCAGCAATACCTAAAACATAAATACAAAACGTTATGAGCCAAGGCTCAGTAACAAGCTACTCTAGCAACGTAAAGTCATTTTAATTCATTTTATTTGCAAACAGAGGGGAAAGAATAATCCAAACATTTATGAAAACAACATATAATTAATATCACCTCTACCATCCATTAATCCGTTTCCATTTTACTCTGGTTGCTACAAAATCAGTCAGCTCTGGGACGTCTCCCAGCCATGTGTATGCACCACTGTGCAAGGGCCTGTGCCCCGGGTGTTGCCCTACACTAATAAAGGGTTAGTTTCCTGGTAAACGGTAACGGGCCAGTGCCCAAGTAAACAGCTCGGTTCGTGCACGATCGCCAATCAGCTCAGCAAACCAGTTCTTACACTTTACTTTATCATGTTTCATAACTTTTGATATTCATATGTGATAATCCTCAATTATTCATCTTAGGTCTAACTCAATAATTAAGGTAGTAAAATCATATCTTGGTTCCATAACTCATGACAGTTCATAAATAGTATCAAAGTAATAAGTGTCATCCCGCAACTCAAAATAAATAATCATATTCATAAACATTTACCATTCCACTATATACTCATATTTTCATAAACATATTTGAAGGGAATTGCGGGTACTAGCAGTAGTTGTTACCTCGATTGCAGTATGATATAAAGATCTTCTTATGTCCTTGAGACCGTCCTTACTGAGCTCCATGGAACGAGTTCTTTTTAAAGTTTTAAGACGAGCATTTAATAATAAGTTAGTAACTCATTAAAATGAATTATTAGTACGGTTTCTATTTCAGAGAATTATTTATATAACTTATAAAGTTTGACTTACTTAGCGTTTATGCAGCGAATAACTCGTACTTATCATTTTAGTATTATACTAGTTTATAGGAATCCTTTCTATACTTATCTATTAAAAATTAATAGATATTATTTAGAAATCCAATTAAGAGTGTTACTCATATTTTAAATTCATATTACAAGGTTAGAATCCTTAATTAAACTTCTATAATTAAATTAGCTAATTTTTAAGATTATGAGTAATTATGGCTTTAATTAATTTAGGAAGATATGTTGTACATGTTAGAACTTAAACAAATTGAAGCTTGATAACATAAATTTTAGTATAAACTAACTATGAATAATATTTGCTAAACTTATGTAAACTATAATTTATTAAGTGTGTTTACTTTAACAAGTGATCAGCATGAATTTGTATTACTGTTTCTACTTAGCATTTAGTGGGGGTTTACTCATTTTGGGTATTAGTAAGACTTAACTTACAAACTACAAAGTCAACACTCAATACAAAAACAATAAACTTACCCAGCATCATATACACACACGCGAAGGAGGAAGGGGAAAGCAGGGGACCAGGGGGTGTGAGCCGCCGATTGAGGGCTCGGCAAAGCGGCAACAATTCACGGTGGCGAAGGGTGGCAGAGGGGCGGCGAGCAGGAGGGCGGGTGGTGGTGGTGTGTGCGGCTGCAAGTTGCGTGGTAGTGGTTGTTGCCCACAAACAAAGTTTTATGATAGATGTATGAATAAAACTAATACCGCAAGTGCACGGTGTACGATATAGCACAACTAGCAAATACGGGTCGAACCCACAAGGATGTCGATATCAAGTTGTATTGATACTAAGTATATGGAGATCTGTCACAAGCAGAAATAATACTCTAAAAAGACCTACAGTAACATAAGGAACTAAAAAGAGAGAGAAAAAAAATCAACATATGAAAAAGACGCAGGAACAATTTAAAACTAAAGCTACTAAAAAGCATCTGAACTATCATGGATTGAAAACATGGATTATGATAATATGAAAAGAAACAAACTCAAGACTTTAGATGAATTCAGAGTAGTTGATTACTAAGATGCGACGCGTTTAGTAAGACTGCAAATAATAACAAACAATAACTATAGAAAAAATAAAAAAAATAAAGTAATTCTTACTCCACAAAAGAAGGAAAGAACAAAGAACAGTATATTGCAAAAATCAGATTACCAAACAAACGAACACAGTAAAATTAGAGAAAGAAAGGAACGAAATTACCAAAAGAACTTCTTGCAATTAGCTAAACCTGAATCAAACCAAAACTAATCGTCGTTCACCGCTGTCACCGGTGAATTGACAAAAACGAACTATATTGTATCACACAACTAAACCCTAGAATTATTGTCGGTATCATTTTGCTGTTTTTCGCCCCCCCCTCTACTATAGAAATTAAGGGATTTCTTTATATCAACTGAACAAAACCCCCAATTTACATAATTAGGGAAATTATTTTGAGAGGAGAAAATAAAATATGATTTTGCTCCCTGATTTCCAAAGTAGGCTTCTCTTTGTATCTTGAAGATTAGGAAACAAATTTGATGCCAATTGCATTGACTTGGAAAAGAAGTTCCTGCTTCTTTGGTTTCTCGTGAAACTGGAAGATGGGGAAGTTCATTCTATTTTTTTTTCTTTTTCTTTTCTTTGTTTTCTTTGCTCCACGTGTAGTAGTTGTTGTTGTGGAAGCATTGGGCTTCCTTTTCTTGTGTAATCTTTGACTTGGGTTGCTTGTTATCTAGGACCGTACTCTCTTATTTCGCAAACTGCATACCTATCATAAGATAAAACACTAATTAAGCTCAATAGGTGATAAAAATAATAACTAAATGGAATAAGTACGCAATAATAAAAGTCATCCGAAAAACCCATATATAGATATAAAATATATTCAAATAACTAAAATATAGGGGTAAAAATATGCAATAAAATAAGCTAATCAAACTCCCTCACACTTAGTCTTTGGTCGACCTCGAGCAAAATAATATTATCAAACCAAGTGTATTATAAAAACAAAACAGTAGTTAACCACCCAACCTCAAATGAAACTAAACTAATAAGCATGACAATAGACTAAAACATTTTTATTTGAGAAATCATAAGTTAGTCATGAAAACATTTTTGTTAGGTTAGCAAGATATGAACACAATATAGCTATTATACTCAAGCAACATTTTATAATTAGTTTGATCTCACATGTAATCTAGGTACTCAAGTGCAAGTGTATTGACATTCGAATACGAGGTACTTTAGTCGGACTTGATTATTATTCGAGTTGATTTCCCTCACTTTCCTGTACATTAGCACTTAGTACCCGTACAAGGATCGTTCCTTTTCATATGACATTGCACTTGCCACTCATTGGTCTCAAAGGAATACTCGATACTTTGCTTTTTGCTTTGCTTTTTAGGCTTTTTAATTTGCTCTTCCAAGTTCTTTTATTTCAAGAACTGATTAATATCACTCTGTTTTTACAATGGTTCAACATCTCACCTTTTTGGGATTACTAATCCATTTTTTTTTTTCAAACCATTGTTCTCTCGTTTCTTTAACAAAGTCAAGTAATTCTCCAGTAACCAAGAGCAGTGAAAAAGTCACCAAGGAAAGTAAGAGGTACTAGTTAAGTAGATTAAATTATAAAAGTCTTTCCTCCATACCCCGCATCTAAGCCAATAAAGATAGTGTGCTAGATTACATATAAGCATAGCATTATTAAGGTATATTTAGGAGTTGCTAGAGATAATGTCTTCATGTTCATAACTTCAAAAACTCTTTTTTTTTCTTCGAAAACAAAGTTAGATTAGAGTCTACTGCATACTTTCTTATAAATTAGTCTTTTAAAGAGGTGGAGAGGTGGCTAACTTGCTATTTGCACTCATATTTCTCACGGGTATTATGAAATTGAAGCATACTAGTACCAAAAGACAGCAGCAGCAGGCAGCCATAAATACACGTAAAGTATGCTTAAACAAAAATAATATGCAGGCCTATTTAGCAGAAATTTCGGCAGCACTTTCCCATAAAATTGACTAATCCAAATTTCTAAACAACCTGTAAATTATGTATATAATTTCCAGCAAGCATAACCAGCATAATCCAAGATAATTCCAGCTAACATTGGCACAAACAAACAGAGCAAATATTTCCATCTCCATCATATCCAGTCATAGCAAGCAAACTTATCAACAATTGGCATATAATAGCCACTCCTCCACACTTATTTATTACATTGGCCTCAATGTAAGTTGTAAACGTAGAGATAAAAAAAAATAAAGAAAAATAGAAAATGAAAAGACACGAAGTAGTCATAGACTTCATTTATTGTAGTAGAACGAAATAAACTAAAGAAACTTAAAGCATAGAACGAATTTACCCGGGTTGGATGCTGAGATACATCCAAGCAGCTTGCATAGGTCCATTAATCATCATAGTCAGGTTTGTAGAGTAGCAAACACTCCACATTTTCTTCTATATTCTCTTGTGGCAACTCAAGATATAGTTTAAGCCTTTGTCCATTCACTTTGAAACGCGACCCTCCATTAGGATTCTCGACCTCTACTGCACCATGAGGAAATACGTGAGTAATAATATATGGACCAGTCCAGCGAGATCGTAACTTACCTGGGAAGAGATGTAGCTTGGAGTTGTATAATAGAACTTGTTGACCTGCAGCAAAGTCTTTTCTATGAATATGCTTATCATGAATTAGTTTCGCTCTTTCTTTATGTAATCTAGAGCTCTCATAGGCTTCTGCTCTAATCTCTTCTAACTCATTTATTTGTAACTTTCTCACACCACCAGCAGCATCTAAATCAGTGTTAAGCATTTTAATAGCCCATAACGCGCGATGTTCTAACTCCACAGGCAAGTGGCAGGCTTTACCATACACTACTCTATAAGGAGACATGCCTAACGGAGTCTTATAAGCTGTCCTATAAGCCCACAATGCATCAATAAGTTTATCAGACCAATCCTTCCGATTTTTATACACTGTTTTCTCTAAAATCTGCTTGATTTGCCTGTTTGAAACCTCAACTTGACCGCTAGTTTGAGGGTGATATGGAGTAGCTAGCCTATGAACAATCGAATATTTTTTCAATAATGCCTCAAAACTGCGATTCGTAAAGTGAGTACCACGATCACTAATTATAGCTCTAGGCATACCAAATCTAGCAAAAATATTTTCCCTAAGGAATCTCACGACCACTTGGCTTCCATTACTCCTAGTAGCTATAGCCTCGACCCATTTTGATACATAATCTACAGCAAGAAGGATGTATTCATTACCAAAAGATGAGGGAAAGGGGCCCATAAAGTCTATACCCCAAATATCAAACACTTCGACAACAATGATTGGAGTTAAAGGCATCATATCTCTTCTAGTAATCTTTCCTAATTGTTGACACCTAGAACAATTTTTGCAATAAACATGAGCATCTTTAAATAAAGTAGGCTAATATAGGCCCGATTGAAGAACTTTAGCTGCTGTTTTCTTACCACTGAAATGTCCCCCACAAGCTTGATCATGGCAAAAAGAAAGAACATTTTGAATTTTAGAATCGGGGACACATCTCCTAATAATCTGATCAGGGCAATATTTAAATAAATAAGGATCATCCCAAATAAAGTACTTCACATATGATAGAAAGCGAGATTTATCATGCTTATTCCAATGGGCTGGCAACTCTCTAGTCACTAAATAATTAACTATGTCGGCATACCATGGTTCAGCTTGCACCAAAAAAAGTTGCTCATCGGGAAAACACTCAGAAATAGGAGACTCACTTTGCTTGACAAGTATACGAGACAAATGATCTGCTACGGGGTTTTCAGAACCTTTCCTATCCTTAATTCCCAATCAAATTCTTGTAAAAGCAATATCCACCTAAGTAGTCTAGGCTTGGCATCTTTTTTATTAAGGAGATATCTTATAGCAGCATGATCACTATAAACAATAACATGAGAACCAATCAAATATGATCTAAACTTTTCAAAAGCAAAGACAATAGCAAGAAACTCCTTTTCAGTTACTGTATAATTAAGTTGTGCCTCATTTAGAGTGTGACTAGCATAATATATTACATGAGGTTTCTTATCAACTCGTTGTCCTAACACAACACCTACTGCATAATCAGATGCATCACACATAAGTTCAAAGGTTTCACCCCAAATCGAAGGATGAAGAATAGGAGCAGAAGTTTATGAACTTTTCAGCTTGTTAAAAGCTTCTAAACATTCAGCAGAAAAATTAAAAGGAACATCCTTAGCTAGTAATTGAGACAAGGGTTTAGCAATCTTACTAAAGTCTTGTATAAATCGTCTATAAAACCCTGCATGGCCTAAGAATGACCGAACATCTTTAACAGAAGAGGGAGGCAGCAAGTTGGAAATCAAATCAATCTTGGCTTTGTCAACTTCTATACCATCATTTGACACAATATGACCAAGCACTATGCCTTTCTTAACAAAATTGCATTTCTCCCAATTTAGAACTAAATTTTTCTCAATACATCTTTCTAAGACCTTAGATAAATTAGCTAAGCAATTGTCAAATGAATTACCAAACACAGAAAAGTCATCCATGAATATTTCAATACACTGCTCAACCATATCAGAAAATAGAGAGATCATACATCGCTGAAAAGTTGCAGGCGCATTACATAAACCAAAAGGCATTTTTCTAAAAGCATATGTGCCAAAAGGACAAGTAAATGTAGTCTTATCTTGGTCTTCAGGAGCAATAGACACTTGAGTGTACCCAGAATACCCATCAAGAAAACAGTAATAACTATGTCCAGCTAGTCTCTCGAGCATTTGGTCCATAAATGGAAGCGGACAATGGTCTTTCCTAGTGGCCGCATTAAGTTTTCTATAATCTATGCAAACTTGCCAACCAGATTGGACTCTTGTAGGAACTAACTCATTTTTATCATTCTTAACCACAGTAATACCGGTCTTTTTAGGAACAACTTGCACGGGACTCACCCACTCATTATCAGAAATTGGATATATTATACCGTGATCTAACCACTTAATCACTTCTTTCTTTACTACTTCTTGTAATGGAGGATTCAAACGTCTTTGATGGTCTCTATGGGGTTTAGCATTTTCTTCAAGATGAATTCTATGTTGAACAATAGAAGGACTAATCCCTTTTATATCACTAAGACTCCATCCTATAGCATTCTTGAACTTTTTAAGCATTTCCATCAGTTTAGTCTCCTGCAAATCATCTAAGTCAGATGCAATGATGACTGGACAGCTGCGATCTTGTCCTAGAAAAGCATATTTCAAAGACTCGGGAAGTGGTTTAAGCTCTAAGGAAGGGGTAGACTCAGGGGCAGCAAGTAGAGAAGACAAAACAGAACTTTCAGACTCAGTAGAACCAGCACACATAACACTTTCAAGGTCTAAATCAGGAGACTCGATGTCTACAGGTTCACTAGCATCTATAACACCAGTAGGATAGGAATCTAACCAGTTAACCGTATCATAATACTCTTCATCTGATGGTTGTTTATAGAGATTAAATATGTTCAGATCTACTGTCATGTTTCCAAAAGAGATTTTCATCATACCATTACGACAATTAATCAATGCATTAGAAGTGGCTAAGAAAGGTCGTCCTAGGATGACTGGAATTTGATTTTCAGGATTAGGAATGTATTCAGTTTCAAGAACATCAAAATCTACAGGAAAAATAAATTCACCTACCTTAATTAGGACATCTTCCACCATTCCCTTAGGTACCTTAACAGATCTATCAGCTAATTGAAGGGTTACCTTAGTGGGTTTCAATTCACCTAAGCCAAGTTGCTCATAAACAACAAGTGGAAGCAGGTTGACACTAGCACCCAAGTCTAAGAGTGCTCTATGAATGGTCTTGTCACCTATAACAATTGAAATAGTAGGGCAGCCAGGGTCTTTATACTTCACTGGAATCTGATTAGAAATAATAGAACTCACATTAGAGGCTAAGAATGCTTTCTTAGGAACGTTAGTTGCTCTCTTTGTGGTGCATAATTCTTTTAGGAATTTGGCATGAGGTGGCATTTGATTAATGGCATCAAGAAGAGGGATATTAATTTTAACTTGTGAAAACGTTTCTCTTATCTTTTCAAATTGACCTTCATCTTTCTTTTTAGTGAGCCTATGAGGAAAAGGTGCTTTAGGTTTGTAATTCTGGTCATTAACAGGAGGTACATCCTTGTTTTTATCCGTTTCTTTAGCCTCTTTTTCACTAGATTTTTCTAAATTATCAGTGGCAGGTTCATTGTTACTCTTCTTCTCACTATTTATGAAAGGCGAACTAGGTATAGAAGTAGAAGAAGAAGGATTAAGAGCATCATCAGATATGTCACCTATGTGATTATCAACTTGTTTACCTGACCGTAGAGAAATCACAGCATTAACTCTTTTCAAATTATCATTTTGAACTTGTGAATTAGAAGTTAGATTTCTAGGATTAATTTCAGGTTGACTAGGGAATGTTCCTTTCTCTCTGTTCTGAGAAACCAACTGAGCAACAGTGTCCGTTAATGTTTTAAGAGTTCTTTCTAAACTACTTATCTTCTTATCAGTTTCAGAATATCCAGGAGGAGGCTGTGTTTGAGAAATTGGTGGCCATGGATTACCTTGAAAATTCTGATTTGGAAACATAGAAGAATGAGGTATTGAACTGTTATTAAAATTTCCCACTTGACTAGTAGAGCCTCCTAAGTGTTGACCTTGACTCCAAGAGAAGTTAGGGTGATTACGCCAACCTGGGTTATAGGTATTAGAATATGGGTCATTCCTAGGTCGCTGGAAGGCCATATTAGCTTGTTCTATATTATTATGACTTTGTGGAGTAATGTATGGGCAATCATTAGAAATATGATCTAAACCATGGCAATGAGTACAGGAAAAAGATGCAATTTGGTGAGCTTGGGATTGTGGGACAGATAACCCTTTTAACTGATTTTCTAACAAAGTTAGTCTAGACTCAAGATACGTGTTATCTGAAACATTATACAAGCCATTTTTAGCACCAGAAATCTTGGCAGGAAGGCTACTACTATCAGATCTAGTGGTCTCCCATTGTAATGTCTTATCAGCTAAATCTTCTAAAAATTCCCATGCTTCATCAATAGTTTTACCCAAGAAGTTTCCCTGACACATAGATTCAAGCACAGTTCTAGAGTTAGGATCTAACCCTTCATACGCAATTTGACACAATCTCGACTTTTCAAATCCATGGTGAGGGCATTGAGCAAGTAAATCCTTAAATCTATCTAAATATTTCCAGAAACTTTCACGTTCTAATTGAATGAATTGGTTAATTTCATTTCTAAGTCTTACGGTCTTACCATTAGGGAAATATTTTTTTAAAAAGACAAATACAAAAGCATCACATGAGTCGATTGAATTAGGTGGAAGACTATACATCCATTTTTTAGCATCAGTTTTAAGAGCAAAAGGGATAGCTCTTAATCTTAGACCGTCATCAGTTACTCCAGGGTACTGCATTGTAGCACAAATTTCATCAAATTCTCTAAGAAACAAATAAGGGTCTTCAACACCAGAAAACTTAGGGAGTAGGACAATATTGTGATGTTTAAGCTCAAAATTAACATTACCACGTATAGCAGGAAGTACAAAACAAGATGGTTGAGATGACCTAATTGGATAAAAGATGTCATTTAAAGTACGAGGGGGTGTCTCGTCTCCCATTTTACCGTTTCTTAAGTCACTAAAAAAATTATCCAAGTCTTTATCCAGTTCGGTACTAAATAAGCGACAAGTCTTAGGGTCGGTACTCCAAACCTTCATAAACTAAATAAAGCAAAGTGACACAAATTAAACTAAATTTTTTTTTTTTTTTTTTTTTTTTTTTTTTTTTTTTTTTTTTGAAAGAAAAATTAGCACTGATATGTAATAAAACAAATTAAACTAAATTAAAACAAGACGGAATGAAATTAGTAAATAAGTAATAGAGCTAGAACTCACGCAAACAAACAACTTATATCAAATAGGTAATATAACTCAATACACAACATCCCCGGCAACGGCGCCAAAAACTTGTATGAATAAAACTAATACTGCAAGTGCACGGTGTACGATATAGCACAACTAGCAAATACGGGTCGAACCCACAAGGATGTCGATATCAAGTTGTACTGATGCTAAGAATAAGGAGATCTGTCACAAGCAGAAATAATACTCTAAAAAGACCTACAGTAACATAAGGAACTAAAAAGAGAGAGAAAAAAAATCAACATATGAAAAAGACGCAGGAACAATTTAAAACTAAAGCTACTAAAAAGCATCTGAACTATCATGGATTGAAAACATGGATTATGATAATATGAAAAGAAACAAACTCAAGACTTTAGATGAATTCAGAGTAGTTGATTACTAAGATGCGACGCGTTTAGTAAGACTGCAAATAATAACAAACAATAACTATAGAAAAAAAAAAAAAAACAAAGTAATTCTTACTCCACAAAAGAAGGAAAGAACAAAGAACAGTATATTGCAAAAATCAGATTACCAAACAAACGAACACAGTAAAATTAGAGAAAGAAAGGAACGAAACTACCAAAAGAACTTCTTGCAATTAGCTAAACCTGAATCAGACCAAAAGGAATCGTCGTTCACTGCTGTCACCGGTGAATTGACAAAAACGAACTATATTGTATCACACAACTAAACCCTAGAATTATTGTCGGTATCTGTTGGTGTTTTTCGCCCCCCTCTACTATAGAAATTAGGGGATTTCTTTATATCAACTGAACAAAACCCCCAATTTACATAATTAGGGAAATTATTTTGAGAGGAGAAAATAAAATATGATTTTGCTCCCTGATTTCCAAAGTAGGCTTCTCTTTGTATCTTGAAGATTAGGAATCAAATTTGATGCCAATTGCATTGACTTGGAAAAGAAGTTCCTGCTTCTTTGGTTTCTCGTGAAACTGGAAGATGGGGAAGTTCACTCTATTTTTTTTCTTTTTCTTTTCTTTGTTTTCTTTGCTCCACGTGTAGTAGTTGTTGTTGTGGAAGCATTGGGCTTCCTTTTCTTGTGTAATCTTTGACTTGGGTTGCTTGTTATCTGGGACCGTACTCTCTTATTTCGCAAACTGAATACCTATCATAAGATAAAACACTAATTAAGCTCAATAGGTGATAAAAATAATAACTAAATGGAATAAGTACGCAATAATAAAAGTCATCCGAAAAACCCATATATAGATATAAAATATATTCAAATAACTAAAATATAGGGGTAAAAATATGCAATAAAATAAGCTAATCAATAGACGTGAGAAAGGACAAATAATCGAATGCAAAACAAAAAAATCACACACAGATTTAACGTGGTTCACCAACGGAGTGTTGGCTACATCCACGAGCAGAGAGAGAATAATATTATTGATGAGAAGGATAACCAGAATTACAGAGGTGATTCATGACTTAATCGTCTAATAAATAAATTAGGTTTAAAACCTATTTATAAGCAAATCCAAAAAACGCGTTTTCCGCGTCAAACTGCGCACCGCCCGATCGGGTCGAGCGGTAACTCGCTAACCCAAATTCATCTCGCGCTCGATCGGGTGACCAAAGCAGCCCGAGTCGTAATTTGCAATGACGCCCGATCGGGCGAACAATCCCGACACCATCAGGAGCTACACTCCGTGAGCTGCTGCTGAGACGCTGACCCCGATCCGGTCGGGCGAGCCGACGAAGACCTCATCTGACCAGATTCAAGGCACAAATTCCTATAAATCTCCACCTTGACTTGAATCCTCTCACAACGAACCAGAAAACCAGATAACAGACGCATTAAACACAATGCCCAGATTTTCCCTGCAACGAGATTTGCCCCGAATAACAACCAGACCAGATTTATCCCTGAAGGACACGAGATTAGCCCCTAAGGGACCCAGACTTGCCCCAAAAGGCAACTAACAACATCGAACATTGAGCAAGCCCAAACAATGTTGAAAATTACTATGCGGAACTGGCTTAGTGAACATATCAGCAGGATTATCAGCTGTACCTACCTTCTTCACCTTAACCCTTGTCTCACTCCTCAGAAAAATGATACCTGACATCTATGTGGTTAGTCCTCTTATGATGAACTTGATCCTTGGCCAAGCATATCGCACTCAAGCTGTCACAATACACTATCGCCTGATCATGATGCATACCCAAATCACTGACTAGTCCCTTTAATCCGATTCCCTCCTTAGCTGCTTCCATTAAGGCCATATACTCTGCTTCAGTAGTAGACAAAGTCACCGTAGGCTGCAAAGTAGCTTTCCAACTCACAACAGAACCACCAAGAGTGAACACATAACCAGTCATAGATCTCCTACCATCTACATCCCCAGCATAATCAGAATCAGAGAATCCAGTAACTAAACATGTCACATCACCTCCATAGATAAGACCAATATATGACGTACCTTTAAGATACCGAAAAATCCTCTAGACTGCCTGCCAATGTTCCTTACCAGGATCACCCATGAACCTACTAACAACACTGACTGCATGTACAAGATCCGGCCTAGTGCAAACCATGGCATACATCAAGCTCCCTAATGCACTAGCATAAGGAACCCGACTCATGTACTCCTTCTCCTCAGCAGACTTAGGTGCAAAAGCAACGGACAGATGACTATTTGAAGCACTAGGAGTATCTATAGGTTTTGCAGTTGACATGCCAAACCTTGACAATATCTTCTCAATATAGCCTTTCTGTGAAAGAAAATCTTCTTCTGAGCCCTCTCCCTATAAATCTCCATACCCAAAATTTTCCGAGCTGCACCCAAATCCTTCATTTCAAATTCAGCACTAAGAAGCTCCTTCAACTTCTGAACATCCGACTTGTTCCTAGCAGCTATCAACATATCATCTACATACAGCACTAAATAGATGAAAGATCCGTCTGTCAACTTGTTGTGATACACATAACAATCATATGGACTCCTGTTGTAGCCTAGCTCCATCATATAGCTATCAAACTTCTTGTACCATTGCCTTAGAGACTGCTTTAGCCCATATAAGGACTTCTTCAACTTATAAACAAAAGTTTCCTTCCCCGGAACCTGGAAGCCATCTGGCTTAGCCATGTATATCTCCTCATCCAACTCTCCATGTAGAAAAGCTGTTTTTACATCTAGTTGCTCAAGCTCAAAATCTTGATGTGCCACTATTGCTAGTAACACCCTGATAGAAGTATGCCTGACTACAGGTGAAAAGATTTCATTGTAGTCTACTCCCTCCCTTTGTGTAAACCCTCTTGCAACCAGACGAGCCTTATACTTGACCCCCTCTGCAGATGTCATCCCCTCCTTTTTCTTGAAAACCTATTTACAAGTAACATTTTTTCTCCTTGGAGGCTTAGGCACAAGCTCCCAAGTCTCGTTCTTATGAAGTGACTCCATCTCATCTCTCATTGCAGCAAGCTAATGGGTAGACTCTGTACATGTAACTGCCTCCCTATAGGTAGATGGCTCATAGACATCCACCTTCTCAGCAACTTGCAGTGCATAAGCCACCATATCTTCAAAACCATATCTATTTGGGGGTTTCCCAAAATTCGTCCTTATAGGACGCTCCCGAGCAAGGCTAGGCGCCTCTACACTTGGTGTTGAAGATTGTGGTGCTTCAGAATTAATGTGTTGATTCTCTTCATGTGTTTCATCACTCTCATCATGAGTGACTTGCTGCTCCACCTGTATCTCAACACTAGCAATATATGCATGGTCCAACAATGGACTTCACGGTAGGATTAAACATAAAATTTTCATCAAAGACAACATTTCTACTCAGTATAACCCTATCCTCAAACGGGGACCAAATTCTATACCTTTCACCCCATCCCCATAACCTACAAAAGTACAAATACTCCATTTTTGGCTCTTGGCTCCAATTTACCCTCATTTACATGATAATAAACACTACAACCAAAAGCTCGTATATTAGAGTAATCTATAGGTTTACCTGACCACATCTCATATGATGTTTTGAGATTGATTCCAGAGTGAGGTCCACGGTTGATCAGATAGCATGCTGTACTAACGGCTTCTCCCCAAAATCGCCTAGTCATCCCAGCATTAGAGAGCATGCACCTAGCTCTCTTCGGAAGTGTCTGATTCATTCATTCAGCTACACCATTCTAATGTGGTGTATCTCTGACTGTATGATGCCTAGCAATCCCTTCATTCTTACAGAACTCATCGAACTCAGACAAACAGAATTCCAGACCATTATCAGTTCGTAGCCTTTTGATCTTCTTCCCAGTTTGATTTTCCACCAATGCCTTCCACTGCTTAAAATTCTTGAAAGCTTCACCTTTTAACTTCATAATAATTAACCAAGTCATTCTTGAAAAATCATCAATGAAGGATACAAAATATATGTGACCTCCCAAAGATTCCACACGTGAAGGACCCCAACAATCAGAGTGGATATAATCCAGAGTACCTTTTGTTCTGTGAATGCCCTTAGGAAACTTGCTACAATGTAGTTTCCCAAAAACACAGTGCTCACAAAACTCAAGATTTGCGACCTTATGGCCACTCAAAAGATCTGCCTTAGAGAGGATTTGCATCCCTCTCTCACTCATATGCCCAAGTCTCATATGCCAGAACTTGGTCATATCCTCCTTCGGAATTTCTGATGAAGCAACAGCAGCTATACCTGAGAGAGTAGCACCTTGTAAAATATATAGAGTACCACACTTGACCCCTTTCAACACATCTTTTGAACCCTTGCAGACATACACAACTCCACCCCCACCTCTGAAACTAAATCCCTTACTGTCTAACAAGCTAAGTGAAATAAGATTCTTAGTCATCTGTGGAACATGCCTAACATTGTTCAAAGTGCAAAATGTACCATCATGTGTCCGGATCTTGATAGAGCCTATCCCAACTATCTTACAGACTGCACTGTTAGCCATTGAAATATTTCCCCCATCTACCTTCTCATAAGTAGTAAATTACTCCCTACGAGGACTCATATGATACGACGCTCCAGAATCTAAAACCCACACATCACTACAATATGTTTGTTCATTAGCAACTAAAGCAAGGTCATCCTCATAATTCGAATTTTCTGCTGCAACAGCAGCAGAACTAGATCCAGATTTATTTTCCTAATGCTTCTTTTTAGGACACTCCTTTTTCCAATGCCCCTTCTTCTTACAGTAATTACAGATATCATTAGGTTTAGGACCCCCTTTGAAATTTTCGGATTTCCTGAAATTCTTTTTCCCATAATTCCCATGTCCCTTACTACTACTGGCCACTAACCCAGAGGCCTGATTATCTGAACTTGTACTACCAGACGCCTGATGGAGAACCACTTTAGTATGAAGTGCAGATCTTACTTCTTCTAATGACAGACTATCTTTCCCAACAATAAAAGAATCCATAAAATTCTCATACGATAAAGGCAAAGATACTAACAGAATTAAAGCAGCATCCTCATCATATACTTTAACATCATTCAGTTTATCTAGATGGTCCCTCAGAGACAAACCTTCCTGCATACGCAGGCTGAACAGACGTTGCTTCAAGAGCAACTTGTTGGTTAGAAATTTCGTCATGTATAGACTCTCTAACTTCAACACAGACCAGCGGCGGTTTCCTGCTCCGCAACCTCAGTAATTATGTCGTCAGCCAGACACACCATAATGGTTGAATGTGCCTCCTCCTCCAGAACGGCCATCTCAGCGGGTTCTGAATCCAATGACTTCTTTGCCAATGGTGCCCATAACCCATGTTGCTTCAGTAAAGCCCGCATCTTGATTTGCCACATACTGAAACTGTTTCTCCCAGTGAATTTATCGATTTTCACATTCATCCCAGACATCTTTCTCACCCGAATCGAACACAAAGCTCTTGATACCAATTTGTTATGACAGACGTGGGAAAGAACAAATAATCGAATGCAAAACAAAGAGAATCACACACAGATTTAACGTGGTTCACCAACGGAGTGTTGGCTACATCCATGGACAGAGAGAGAATAATATTATTGATCAGAAGGATAACCAGAATTACTGAGGTGATTAATGACTTAATCGTCTAATAAATAAACTAGGTTTAAAACCTATTTATAAGCAAATCCGGAAAACATGTTTCCGCGTCAAACTGCGCACCGCCCGATCGGGCGGTAACTCGCCAACCCAAATTCGTCTCGCGCCCGATCGGGCGACCATCACCCGAGTCGCAATTCGCTACGACGCCTGATCGGGCGAACAAGCCCGACGCCTACACTCCGTGAGCTGCTGCTGAGACGCTGACCCCGCCTGGTCAGGCGAGCCTTCACTATCCGGTTGGGCGAGCCGACAAAGACCTCTTCTGAACAGATTCAAGGCACAAATTCCTACACAGAGGAGAGGGAGGGGTGATGTTTGAAGGTGGGTGATAATGGCTTTTATAGCCATTGTTGGAGTTTCTAGAAAACTTGAATGTTATCCTCTTACTTTAATCATTGAGTTGAAGAGCATTTGAACATGAATTGTTCTCTTAGTGTGATGGTGACAGCATTTAGATTTTTAAAAGTGAGAAAATTTGATGAATTACCATGTATGATAACAAGGAGGAAGTATTAGAAGGAAGAAGAAGGGTGAAAGGGTCAACATTTTTGGCTTAACTTTTCTATTTCCTTCTTCTTCTTTTTTCCTTCTTTTCTTTGTTTTTTTATTATTATTTTTTATTTTCTTTTGGTGAATAAAATGTCAAACTTTGACCTTTTATCAAATATTTGGGTCTTGCTAAGTTTGGGCTTCTAACATCATTAGTGGACTTTAGGTAAAAATCATTTACTCAAAATCATATAGGAAAATCATTACTACATTATAGTTAAACCTTTACCACCAATATCACTTATCTAAAGTAAATATATTTATTTTAGAAAATAACCTTAACTATAATCATATCAAAAAAATTTGGGACGCAATTAAGCTGGTAAACATAATTAGTATCTAATAAAACGAGATTAAGGTTCGGGGGTATTACATCCTCCCCCTCTTAGAAAAAGTTTCTTCCTCGAAACTGGAGCTCAGTTAGAACCTATATCATATACATTCATAGACAAATTCAATCCACATGATATATGAGTAACAAGCAATGTCATAAATCATTTCATACAATCATCATTCAGCTCAAGCAGTATCATATAACTTTCGATTAAAGCACTCATTACATAGAGATCATATCACCCTAAGAGAAAAGGTGGGGGTATTTCACTCTCATATGTTCTTCCACTTCCCAAGTAGCCTCAGAGGTCAAGTGGTTAGCCCAAAGAACTTTCACCATTTTGATCACCTTACTTCTCAGTTGCTTTTCCCTAGGATAAAGTATTTCAATTGGTTTCTCCTCATAGGTCAAGTCATTTCCTAGCTGTAAAGGCTCATGCCTAATTATGTGGCTTGGATCTAGGACATATTTCCGCAACATCGACACATGGAATACATTATGGACTTTGTCCAACTCAGTCGGTAATGCTAACCGATATGCTACATCATTAACCCGTTCTAAGATCTCATATGGTCCAATATACCTTGGACTTAGCTTCCCTGATTGGCCAAATCTCATGATTCCTTTTATGGGTGATATTTTCAATAATACATGATCTCCTACCATAAACTCCAACGGCCTTCTCCGTTGATCTGCATAACTCTTTTGTCTACTCTAAGCTGCTTTCATTCTTGATTGTATCAATCGGATCTTATATCTGGTTTTGTTAGGGTTTTATTTTAATACCGCAAGTGAACGGTGTCGTAGCACATACGGGTCGAACTCAGGAAGGTGCAAGATTAAACACTAATTGACTCTAGACTATGAAATAGCTACACATTCCAAATATCCAGAAGAATCTATAAACTAATAACAAAATATGACAATTAAAACACTAAGATTAAGTATCACCACTAATATGAATTGATCAAAATATAACTCACATCCCAGTTATTCAATTATAGCTTAGGCGAGATTGGCATTCCCTTATGACTCAGTAATAAAGCACAGCTGCGAACCGAAATTAAATACTCGGTCATTCCTCAATACCTAGAGCTCACTTTCGTGATAGCAAAAGACCTAACTAACATGTATGTCTCCTATTTTCATGGCATACATACATAATTAGAAGCATTAAGAACCAATGTCAAATAATTCTCAATTCTAGTTCTCACCTATTTTCATGGGAGAATTCAAATCAATAACAGGATTATCTAAATTAAGACCCAACTTTCGTTGATGAACTCAATTAATAAAATAACAATTTAACATCAAATAAATATTCCTAATTTCAACTCCAACTTTCGTTGATAATATAAAACTAGGGCTAAATCAAGATGCACAATTGACAATAACAACAATCTTATCAAACCCTAAACATATAAATCAATAACATGGGAATTAGAGAATAATTTACATGATCAATCCATACTAGGGCTCAACTTAATCCTAGATAAAAAGACTACTCACTAATCATGGCAATAAAAGCAATAAACATAATTGAAAACATAATTAAAATAATAATAAAGAGAAGAGGAGAGAATAAAACTTGATTGAATTGAAGATGAAAATGAAAGCTTCTTGAATCCCATTTCCATCGATATCGAATCCCATTTCCACTCTGGCACATCCAAAGGCTGCAACAAACCAGCTGGCCTCTGGTGCTCTATTTTAATCCTTTGACATATCAAGCATTTAGCCACAAAGTCTGCTACTTCTCGCTTCATATTGCTCCACCAATACACCTGTCTCAAATCTTTATACAACTTATTTCCTCCAGGGTGAATCGAATATGGTGCATTGTGAGACTCAGCCAAAATTCTTTTCTTCAAATTTTCATCATTTGGAACACATAATCTTCCTTGAAACCTCAATGTTCCATCTTCTTGAATCACAAAACCAAGTGAATTCCCATTCTTTACATCAGCCTTTTTTCGTTCCAATTGTGAATCTTTTCCCTGAGCTCCCTTTATTTCATCAAGTAAGCACGACCTTACCTCCAATGTATTCAAACAAGCACCCTTTTTTTCTGAATGAATTCTACCTCTATCCTCATCAAATCATCATGAATGGCTCGAGGAATAGACAAGATTGTTTCAGGTGAGATTTACGACTCAGGGCGTCAACAACTACATTAGCTTTTCCAGGATGGTATTGGATATCAAGATCATAGTCTTTCAGGAGTTCTAGCCACCTACGTTGCCTCATGTTGAGCTCTTTTTGGGTAAAGATGTATTTTAGGCTTTTGTGATCAGTGAAAATTTGACATGAGGCTCCATACAAATAATGTCTCCAAATTTTGAGGGCAAAGACAACGGCAGCAAGTTCAAGGTCATGGGTGAGATAGTTCTGCTCATGTGTTTTGAGTTGGCGAGAGGCATAGGCTATCACTTTCCCATTCTGCATTAACACACAGCCTAACCCGTGTTTATAGGCATCACTATAGATAACAAATCCCTAGGTTCCAGATGGAAGGGTAAGAACAGGAGCAGTGGCGAGTCTTCTTTTAAGTTCTTGGAAGGCAGTCTCACACTCCTCAGTCCACTTATATTTAACATTCTTCCTCACAAGTTTGGTTGTTGGCAAGGTAATTCTAGAGAAATCTTTCACAAATCTTCTGTAATAACCAGCTAAACCCATAAAACTCCGAACTTCAGGAACATTAGTTGGTCTAGGCCACTCCACTATCGCTTTTATTTTCTCGGGATCTACAGACACACCTTTTTCAGAGATAATATGACCCAAAAATGATATCTCCTTAAGCCAAAATTCACACTTTGACAACTTGGCATATAACTGATTTTCTACTAACTTATCCATTACTTTCCTCAAATGCTCCTCATGTTCCTTCGGGATCTTCGAGTACACCAAAATATCATCAATGAAACAACAACAAACTTATCTAGATATGGCTTAAAGATGCGGTTCATTAAATCCATAAATACAGCTGGTGCATTGATTAACCCAAAAAGCATAACAACAAACTCATAATGACCATATCGGGTTTTAAAGGCAGTTGTGGGGATATCCTCAGGCTTGATACGAAGTTGATGGTAACAAGACCTCAAATCTATTTTCGAAAAGACTTTTGCACCTTGAAGTTGATCAAACAAATCATCTATACGGGGTAATGGATACTTATTCTTAATGGTAAACTTGTTCAACTCCCGATAATCAATACATAACCTCAAACTTCCATATTTTTTCTTCACAAACAAAACTGGGGCTCCCCGAGATGACACACTAGGTCGAATATATCTTGTTTCAAGTAACTCATCTAATTGTTTCTTCAATTCTTGTAACTCGGTTGGGGCCATCCTATAGGGTGCTTAGAAATAGGAGCTGATCCTGGGATAATCTAAATGCTAAAATATAAATCCCTTTGGAGGAATACCAGGTTTCTCATCGGAAAACACATTTGGGTACTCACAGAAAGTATATCAGCTATGGAAGGTTTAGGGGCATTTAAGTCTATGACACTACAAAGGTACCCAAAATAGTCATACTCAGACATCTTTTGAGCTCTCAAATCGGAAACAATTTGGATATGAGGTTTCTCACGATCCTTTGGTATGAAACTCTCCGCCCATCAGGAGCTTTAAGCGTCTCAATCTGCTTAACACAATTGATATCAGCCTCATACTTAGTCAACCAATTCGTCCCCAAAATCACATCAAACTTGGATAACTCAAACTCTATAAGGTTAACTAAAAACTCAACTTTCCCCAAGACAATTGGACAACTTCTATACATGACTCTACATTTCACAGTTTCTCCAGTAGGCAACATTTAAAGAGGGAAAATCACATGATTGTTACAAATTTAGACTTTTGGCAAACAATGGGGAAATAAAGGAATGTGAAGCTCCCGAATCAAACAGAACATGCGCAGGCAAAGAGTGGATAGAAAAAGTACCGGTAATAACAGTGTCATCATCAACAGCCTCATCCTGCCTCATGGCATATATTATTCCTGTTGGTGCTTGTCGTGGCTGATTACGGTTAGCTCCAACATTATTGTTGTTCGGCTGCGCTCAGTACCAGCTGAAGTAGTCCCTCCTATGGCATTGGTGGTCCCTGATGGCTTAGGGAACTCTCGAGCATAATGCTCATGACTTCCACGCCGATAGCAGGTGCTTGTGCCAATACGACACTCATTTGCTAAATGACTCATTCTTCCACACTTGGTACACCCCGGGGTCTATTTGCGCAGTGCCCTATAGTTGTTTCGATGTCCATTTGCCTCCTTGTCCTCTGTAATCGGATTGATTGTTATCGTTCCTCCTAAAGTTTTGGCCTCCTTGATAACCCTGGTTCGGCCTTTTTGCTCCTCCCTGATTATCACTCCTTCCATCAATCCTCCTTTTGAAGTTACTATTCTGAGATTCTCAAAGCAATACCACCCGTTCCACATTAACAGCCATATCAACCATATCTTGATAAGAAGTGAACCTTTGAGATGCTAACCTATCCCGATATTTGAGATGAAGACCTCGCTCAAATCGGTTCATCCTCGATCGCTCACTAGTCACCAACTCGGGTGCAAACCTTGACAGCTCCATGAACTTATTCGCGTATTCCAAAACACTCATCGTACCTTGCTGTAAGTGAACGAACTCATCTTCTTTCGCTTCCTAAGGGAGGGAGGGTAAAACTTATCTCGCATCAATTCCCGGAGTTTGCTCCATCCAAACTCGGAGTTCATTTTTCTTTTCTTTAACAATCTTCCACCATAAATTTGCTTGACCCGTGAGATAAAACACAGCAAAATCTACTCTCCATTTCTCGGGGCATTGCAAGGTTTCAAACAATCGATCCATGCGATTAATCCAATCTTCAAACTCCACTGGATCGGGCTTACCATCATATGATGGTGGATTAAGAGATGAGAACTTTTTGAACATCACAAAGACTCTCATTTTCATTTGTTGTTACCTTCTTCGGGATTCCCTGGATTAACTCGACTAACATAGTGCTCATATTTTCCAATCTTTCCATTCTTTACGCATTTTCGTCTAAAGGTTCATTGTCATCATCATGGTCATCCTCTACATGCACATCCTCTACATGCACATTTTCAGCACCGTTAGTGACATCGTTGTTGACGTCAATGGTCGACATGTTGCATGTCACATTACGATTAGGTCGAAATAAAATAGTAAAATATTTCCCATTTCCTGTATCCTACGCTCACACTCATTATATATTTTACACCAATTTTTACTTTTCAATTTAATTACCTCGATTTTTATTTTCTACTCTTATTTCCTTGTTTTATCTATAGTTGAATCATTACGTCTTTATTTCCCTTAAGTCATTTTTATAACTTCATTATTTTTATTTAACGTAAAACCATGGGATTAAACGTTAGGGTTCAGAACCGTTTGCTCTGATACCATTCTGTAACCCCCCGACCACTAATTTACTATTTAAGACGACATAATTAGCAGCGGAACACCTATCCGGTCAAGGCATTACTGCCGCACCTTTGGTTAAGAAGGTACAAGGCTACAATCATATAACATACTTAAACATTGTGAGATATAATAGCGATAACTTAAAAAACTTATATTATATTAAAGCAGATAACGTTAACGTTACTTGATATAACTACGATAACTTATATTAAAGTATATGGTCTTACATTCTAGTTAAATTTACAAGTTACTAGCACTACTACTAGATGATTTAATAAGGTGGTAGTTCTTGCCACTACATAGTATCATCGTCCCCAGCAGTACCTAAAACATAGATACAAAACGTTATGAGCCAAGGCTCAGTAACAAGCTACTCTAGTAACGTAAAGTCATTTTATTTTTATTTTATTTGCAAACAGAGGGGAAAGAATAATTCAAACATTTATGAAAACAACATATATTTAATATCACCTCTATCATCCATTAATCCGTTCATCCATTTTACTCTGGTTGCTGCAAAATCAGTCAGCTCTAGGACGTCTCCCAGCCATGTGTATGCACCACTGTGCAAGGGCATGTGCCCCGGGTGTTGCCCTACACTAATAAAGGGCCAGTTCCCTGGTAAACGGTAATGAGCCAGTGCCCAAGTAAACAGCTCGGTTCGTGCACGACCACCAATCAGCTCAAAGAAACCGGTTCTTACACTTTACTTTATCATGTTTCATAACTTTTGATATTCATATGTGATAATCCTCAATTATTCATCTCAGCTCTACCTCAATAATTAAGGTAGTAAAATCATATCTTGGTTCCATAACTCATGGCAGTTCATAAATAGTATCAAAGTAATAAGTATCATCCCGCAACTCAAAATAAATGATCATATTCATAAACATTTACCATTCCACTATATACTCATATTTTCATAAACATATTTGAAGGGAATTGCAGGTACTAGCAGTTGTTGTTACCTCGATTGCCGTATGATATAAATATATTCTTATGTCCTTGAGACCGTCCATACTAAGCTCCGATGAACGAGTTCTTTTTAAAGTTTTAAGACGAGCATTTAATAATAAGTTAGTAACTCATTAAAATGAATTATTAGTACGATTTCTATTTTAGAGAATTATTTATATAACTTATAAAATTTGACTTACTTAGCGTTTATGCGGCGAATAGCTTGTACTTATCATTTTAGTATTATACTAGTTTATAGGAATCCTTTCTATACTTATCTATTAAAAATTCATAGATATTATTTAGAAATCGAATTAAGTGTGTTACTCATATTTTAAATTCATATTACAAGGTTAGAATCCTTAATTAAACTTATTAAATTAAATGAGCTAATTTTTAAAGATTATAAGTAATTATAACTTTAATTAATTTAGGAAGATATGTTGTACATGTTAGAACTTAAACAAATTGAAGCTTGATAACATAAATTTTAGTATAAACTAACTATGAATAATATTTGCTAAACTTATGTAAACTATAATTTATTATGTTTACTTTAACTAGTGATAAGGATGAATTTGTATTACCGTTTCTACTTAGCATTTAGTGGGGGTTTACTCATTTTGGGTATTAGTAAGACTTAACTTACAAACTACAAAGTCTAACACTCAATACAAAAACAATAAACTTACCCAGCATCATATACACACACGCGAAGGAGGAAGGGGAAAGCAGGGGACCAGGGGTGTGAGCCGCCGATTGAGGGACCGGCAAGGCGGCAACAATTCACGGCGGCAAAGGGTGGCAGAGGGGCGGCGAGCAGGAGGGCGGGGTGGTGGTGGTGTGTGCGGCTGCAAGTTGTGTGGTGGTGGTTGTTGCCCAAAAACAGAGGAGAAGGAGGGGTGATGTTTGAAGGTGGGTGATAATGGCTTTTATAGCCATTGTTGGAGTTTCTAGAAAACTTGAATGTTATCCTCTTACTTTAATTATTGAGTTGAAGAGAATTTGAGCATGAATTGTTCTCTTGGTGTGATGGTGACAGCAGTTAGAGTTTTAAAAGTGAGAAAATTTGATGAATTGCCATGTATGATAACAAGGAGGAAGGAGAGTAGTAGAAGGAAGAACAAGGGTGAAAGGGTCAACATTTTTGGCTTGACTTTTCTATTTGCTTCTTCTTCTTTTTTCCTTTCCGTCTTTTCTTTGTTTTTTATTTTTATTCTTTTTTATTATCTTCTTTTGGTGAATAAAACGTCAAACTTTGACCTTTTATCAAATATTTGGGTCTTGCTAAGTTTGGGCTTCTAACATCATTAGTGGACTTTAGCTAAAAATCATTTGCTCAAAATCATATAGGAAAATCATTACTACATTATAATTAAACCATCACTACCAATATCACTTATCTAAAGTAAATATATTTATTTTAGAAAATAACCTTAACCATATTCATATCGGAAAATTTTAGGGCCGCAATTAATTTGGTTTACATAATTAGTATCTAATAAAATGAGATTAAGGTTCGAGGTATTACATATTATAAGTACTATAAGCGCAATTTCATGACTCACGTTCATAAGCACTTAAAATAGGATCTCATGCATATACATTCAAGGATCACATAATAATATTAGAATTAACCTTTGATGCATGATTTCCACAAATCTCTTCGAGATCCGGAGATAGAACTGCAATTGAGATTCCTCTACTAGGTCCACCAATCTAGATCAACACTCCACCAATGCTAGTTGGAAAGAAGAAGGTCTCTTCTATTTCTTGAAATAAAGTTACGTGACTTTTGGAGAGAGAGAGAGATAAATAGGAGAGAGAAAATAATAAGAGAAAAACTAACTGCTTTGTTTTCTAATCCCCCACCTAATTATAGGAACAAATTAGGTTAGGAATCCTCTCCTTTTCTTTCTCTTTGGCCGGCCACCCCTAGAGTCCTTCATGGGCTCTAGGTATTTCTTTTGTTGATCCAGATTGTGTAAGTGTGACCTTGTAGGATCCATCTAATTGAGCTTCAGGTTTATTATTTACTAAACCTGAAGTTCTATAGCATCCTCTAGCAAGACATATAGACGACCCAATATAATGAATTTATTATCTCCATAATATGATACATGTTATATTTAGTAATTGCATTAAAGTCGAGGACATAATTCCTTCAATCTCCCACTTGTCCGAGACGAGTGTACAATCTTCAAATTCCTTAAGTCTCTCAGTGTCCAATTTGATAGTATGACCATATTTCTATGTCATCCATACTAGTCTTCAAATTAATCCTTGAAATCCGAGTTCGAATTGACAAACAAATGATCATCATATAATCCATTTGAGCACGGCCATGCATTTTTCAATTCTCACTCTCCAAAGGGCCAAGACACCCACCCTACCTCATATAGGAGGACATTTCAATCCTGTGGCGGCCAAAACACCCACTCAACTTTTAGCATAACCCAAATGCTGCCTTTATAGTCCCTTTTTACGGCATGACGTTTGACAGCATCAAAGTTATACCAATCGTTAAGCCAAGTAGTGTTCCACTCATGTCTTAGGAATCCACTAATATAATTACGAAGTTATAGAAACTTCTAAGGAGGTATGTTCGATCATGTATCAACTATACATATCCATATGATTGATTAAACATCTTCATGTTCCCATAGCCCATGAAACGGCGCTATCAATCAATCTTATATGCTAATCCTATAATAAGTCATTTATGTCTAATTTAATGACTGAGTTAGATTAGGAACTCTAATATTCTATGAATTCTGTCCACTTATGGTGTTGCATTCATCAAATCACATATTTGACAAAACCATTAAAATCAAGATATATTTTGGACATTTTATTTAATACCAAACCAAAATTAAATACGAAAAAAAAATATTTCTCATAAACATAAAATAGCAAAACCATTTCTCTACATTGTAACAAGATTCTCTAAACCTAGTACAATCTAAAGCCACTCTAACATTTGCTTTAAGTCTACAGCCCTAGCGTGACACTCATGCTTGGGTTGAGGTAGTGGTTTAGTTAGCGGATCAGCCACATTCTCATCCGTGTGAACTTTGCAGATCCTGACATCCTTCCTGTCAGCTATCTCCCGAATGAGGTGACACTTCCTCATTACATGTTTGGGTTTGTTATGTGATCTCGGTTCTTTTGCTTGCGCAATAGCACCATTGTTATCACAGAACAACTCAATCCCTTCCAGAGCACTAGGTATGATATCCAGCTCTGTTAAGAACTTCTTTATCCAAACTGCTTCTTTAGCTGCTTCAACCGCTGCTAAATATTCTGATTTTGTCGTAGAGTCTGCTATAGTGCTTTGCTTTGAGCTCTTCCAGCTCACTGCTCCTCCATTTAGATAAAAGACGTACCCTGACTGAGAGCGGTAATCATCTATGTCAATTTGGAAGCTCAAATCAGTATAACCTTTAACAACCAACTCACTTTCACCTCCATAGACTAAGAACATGCCTTTAGTTTTTCTCAAGTACTTAAGGATGCTCTTAGCTGCAATCCAGAGTGCTTCTCCTGGATTTTCTTGGAACCTGCTACACATGCTTAGAGATGGCAATTATCCATGGGTGAGTGGATTATCCACCCACCCGCCCCGAATAAATGGGTGATCACCCGCAGTGAAGCGGGTGACTAGCGAGTGATGGATGGATCGGGTGGTGGGTCGGGTCGGATATGGATGATATTTTTTGGACCCATCACCCGCTCCATCCATCTATATATATATATATATATATATATATAAGTACTTAATTTTTTTTAAGGGATAACAAAATACTTATAATTACTTTTCGGTGTGTAATAAGATTGATATTTTGTCACTTTATTGTTAATCTATGAGACTATGATTAATTTTTCATATATTAATTTCTTTAAAATTGTTAAGTAAAAAAAATAGTTTTTGTTCCCAGTATCACCCGTTTCCCACCCGCTCCACCCGCCCCACCCGCCCCACCCGTGGATGATGGGTGGAGCGGATATGGGTGAAAATTTTGGCGGGTGATGGATGGTGTGGATGGAGTTTTCGGTCGCGGGTGATGGGGCGGATAGAGCTTCACCCGACCCATCTCTGATCCATTGCCATTCCTACACATGCTTAAGGCATATGCAACATCTGGTCAAGTACTTATCATGGCATACATGATAGATCCTATAGCCGAAGCATAAGGTATGCTAGTCATTCGCTTTAACTCATCAGGATCATTCGGGCACTGACTCTTGCTAAGAGATATGCCATGTGACATGGGAATGAATCCTCTCTTCGAGTTTTCCATGTTGAACCTTGCATGAACTTTATCAATATAAGTTTCCTGACTTAGTCCAATCATCCTTCGAGACCTATCTCTATGGATTTTAATTCCTAGTATGTACTCAGCTTCTCCAAGGTCCTTCATGGAGAAACAACTTTTCAACCATTCCTTGACTGACTCAAGCATTGGTATGTCATTTCCCATGAGTAGTATGTCATCTACATACAAAACCAAGAAGACTAAGTTTGCTCCCACTAAACTTCTTGTAAACACAAGATTCTTCTTCGCTTTTGAGGAAACCAAATTTCTTGATTGCCTCATCAAATCGAAGATTCTAGCTCTGAGATGCTTGCTTCAATCCATAAATTGATCTTTGAAGCTTGCAAACCCTTTTAGGATTTTCTAGATCCTCAAAACCCTCAGGTTGTGTCATGTACACATCCTCATTCAAGAACCCATTCAAGACAAGGTCTCGTCATAGTCTATACCATGAATTTGCCTGAATCCTTTTGCAACCAGTATTGCTTTGTAGACATAGACATTTCCATCTTTGTTTGTTTTTAATTTGAACACCCACTTGCATCTAATAGGGTTAACCCCATCAGGCAAGTCGACTAGGGTCCAAACTTTATTCTCAGACATGGAGTTTAACTTGGATTTCATGGCCTCAAGCCATTTCTCAGAGTCTGGGCTCGTCAAAGCTTGTTTGTAGGTAGTAGGTTCTGAATTCTCCAAAATCATAATTTCAGAGTTTTCAGTTAACAGGAAATCAACCAACCTCTTGTTAGGAATCCTTGGTCTACTCGACCTAGGCTGGGTCTGAGCATCAAGAGAAGTGTTTTCTTCAACTTCTTGAAGATCTTCGCTTGAATTAGATTCAAGTGGGATGGTAGGAGGTTCACGCGTTGAATACATCATCTCCTAAACTTGACTTTCATCTTGTCGGGCCGTCTCTGACATGGTGTGAACCACGTCCAGTTATTGCTCATCTCTAATTTCTTCGAGAATTATTTTACTCCCACTTGTCTTTCTAGAAACAAATTCCTTTTCAAGAAAGACACCATCACTAGCAACAAACACTTTGTTCTCTTGACGGTTATAGAAGTAATAACCCCTTGTCTCTTTTGGGTATCCCACAAAGAGACATTTATCTGACTTGGGTGCAAGTTTGTCTGATAGTAAACGTTTTACATAGACCTCATGTCCCCAGATCTTAAGAAAAGACAAGTTTGTAGTTTTTCCATTCGATAACTCATATGGAGTCTTTTCTACAGCCTTTAACGGGCTCCTATTCAGAGTGTGTGCAGCTATTTCGAGAGTGTATCCCCAAAAAGAAATCGGAAGATCAGCAAGACTCATCATTGATCGAACCATATCCAATAAGGTCCGATTCCTCCTTTCAGACCATTTGAATGTGGTATTCCTGGCAGAGTCAATTGTGAAAGAATTCCACAATCCTTCAAATGATCATCAAACTCTTGGCTCAAACACTCGCCACCACGATCGGATCGCAAGGCTTTGATTGTCTTACCAAGTTGATTTTGTACTTCATTTTGGAACTCTTTGAATTTGTCAAAAGATTCCGACTTATGTTTCATTAACTAGACATATCCAGCTCTACTCAAATTGTCAGTGAAGGTAATCAAGTAGTTAAACCCTCCCCTTGCCTTTGTGCTCATAGGACCACAAAAATCTGTATGTATGAGGCCCAAGAGATCGTTGGCCTTTTTTCACCCTTTCCAGTAAATGGTGACTTTGTCATTTTCCCCTTCAAGCATGATTCACATACATCAAATGATGGAAGAATGCCATCCTGTTGTAATTTTTGATGCGCTTTTGGTTTATATGACCCATTCGACAATGTCAAATGTAGGTTAGGTTTGATTCATTTGATTTTTATTTCTTGCTATCTATGTTATAGACTTGTATTGACCTATCAAGCCCATATAAGCCATTTATCAATTTAGCACTAGCATGGAACATATTATTGTAAGAAATGGAACAACACTTGTTCTTAATTTCAAAACAAAATCCTTCAGAATCCAAAACATAAACAAAAATTATGTTCTTAGTTATCGAAGGAACAAAATAACAATTATTTAGTTCTAAAATAAAGCAAGATGGCAAATGCAGAATATAGCTTCCTACAACAAGTGTAGCAACACGTGCTTCATTTCCAACGCGAAGCTCTATCTCGCCCTTTGCCAGCCTCCTACTTCTTCTTAGTCCCTGCACATCATTAACTATGTGAGAACCACAACCAATATCCAATACCCATAAAGAAGTAGAAGTCAAATTGATTTTTATAACATATATACCTGAAATGGAAGCACCAGACTTCTTTTCCTCCAAGTATAGAGGGCAGCTCCCCTTCCAGTGTCCTATCTTGTGACAATGGAAGCACTTGCTTTCCGCGGCCACCTTTGGCTTGGCGGTTGGCTTAGGTTTTTCAGCAACAACGGCAACTTGCTTGCCTTTGTCCTTCTTTCCTGCCCATTTCTTCTTAAAACCCTTTCCCTTCTGAACCATCAAAACCTCTTTCTTTGGTTCTTTGGGGATATTCCTCTCAGCATTAACCAACAACCCGTGCAGCTCTTACAAAGTCTTTTCATACTCATTCATGTTGAAGGTCATCCTGAACTGATTGAAGTTGTCATGCAATGAATGGAGAATAATGTCGTAGCCAACTCTACCCCCGTAGGGGAATCCAAGACATTCCATGTTTTCGAAAAGACCCATCATAGCGAAAACATGGGGGCCAATAGCTTGACCCGGCTTCATGTGACATTCTAGTATCTCCATATTGGTCTCATACCGCTCAACTCGGGAATGTGTTTAGAATATGGCCCGCAGCCTCCCGCATGATGGTATAAGCATCCTTGGTTTCGAACCTCTTTTGGAGGTCCGGCTCCATGGCTGCTATCATCAGGCAAGTGATCGGTACAGACCTATCATTGGCCTGCTTAGCACGACATTTGTCTGCTTCAGTCGATTCATCAGTAATCACAGAAAGTGGGGTTTCTAAGACATCATCTCGACCCTCAGACCTCAATACGAGTCTTAGGGTTTTTTGCCAGTTAATGAAGTTTTCACCCTTCACTGCCCTTTTCAAGGAAAGGACGAATGTTGAAAACAGAGTTGTTGTTGTTGTTGGACATAGTATTTACGGACGAGGAAAAACAAAAGCAAAGTTCAATTTTATGTTTATAAAACAACCTAAAACATGCAAAAGTTTCTAGGTTGATCACCTATTCAATTTTAATGTCCCATTTGAATAAGTGAATACAAGATCCTATTAACATGCAACAATAAGTAGACGGAGGCCTTATCTTCACGTTACATTCTCAAGGTAAGTAAACTCTTTTACTAATTATAACACTTTATAATTCTTGTTTAGATTGGTAAACATCGCATGCTTAACTATCTCTTGCTTCAAAACCCAAAACGCTTTTGATGACTTTGTTAAGGATAACCAAACTAAGTAGTAAAATTCACAATTTTACCTTATCTCCCAAAATTAATGATTATACCCTGCGGAGGCATGACCTATTACTATTAATTAAGGGTTAATAAGTACTTTATGTTTGGAAAAGCTAACCTTAATATTTACGGGACCTAAGTTTATTATGTTGTTATGAATTAGTGAACTCTAGTGCATTGATAACCAACATACAATAAACTTATAAGAATTTTAAAAAATAATAAAATGCAAAAAATAAATATGATCTAGTATGGCCCCTAATCCTAAGAACTAAGCATCATGGGCTCCTCCTTGGATTCTTCATGGTTCTCCATCCATCTTAGCCATGGGCCTTCTCTTGATGGGCTCGTCTTTGGATTACATAAGTATCAAAATAATTTAAATAATATCTAAATTAAATAAATTACAAAAATACTTAACGATACGCATATCGTATTTAAATTACAAGAATACATCACGATACGCATATTGTATTTTCTAACTTAAATTTTGGGCCATACTAGTCATTCTTAGCAATTATATCAAATATAAAATGCCACATAATAATATCACATATTATTCTTACCATCAATCAAAATATCAAATATTCTTAATTATAGCAAGTAGATAAAATATTTAAGTAATTCCTAACCACCTAAAGATTCTATCCTAGAAAAACTAGCCTACTAATTTTAATTAGATTAAAGAATAAAATTATGGAATTATTTAACTGAAAATCTGCTTAATATCCTGAAAATTTGGTTTAATAATTTTCCCAAAAAAAAAAATTTTTTTTTTTTGAAAAAATCGTTGCTGGGCAGCAGCAAACCCTGGCCACCCTTGACCACCTGGAGCAGCCACCGTGGACCCACCAGCCGGTGGTTGCGCCACCCAGTCGTGGCTGCTCCTCCTCCCTTCCAAATAATTTTTTTTTGTTTTTGTGGAATTTAGATTAAATTACAACTTCTTGTAAATTAATTTAATGTTCAAATTAAATTAAACCTAAACTCCTTTATGCCTAATTCTGAAAATTAATTTAAATCTCCATTTTAATTAATTTTAGGGCTATTCATATCAATTAACCTTAAATTCATATAAAACTTCTTTTACATGAATTAATTTGTCATACATAAATAATTTAAATATGAAAAATCAGATTAATTATATGAATATAATTTTCGTAATTAACATAAAATCTCTATTTTAATTAATTTTAGCATTATTCACATAAATTAATCTCTATTTCACATAAAACTCTTTTTACATGAAGTAATTTTCATACAAAAAAATTTAAATATGAAAAATAGATTAATAATATAAATGTAACTCTTGAAATTTTTGAAAAATTTGAGATCTAAAATTAAATTTTTAATTTCGAAAATTAGGGTTTTATTTTCCTTAAAAATTCAGCCATTCATATTTAATTTTGAAATTCAAAAATTAGGTCAAATTATGTTAAAAAAATTTTGGCCAAACCAAAATATTTCCGAATTTCATAATTGTTTAGGTCGAATTAATATAAAAAATCGTCTATTAAGCAAATTAAATCAAATTTAATTAATCCAATTAAATAAATCATCCATAATTCAATTACTCCCCTTAATCAAATTAAAATTAGTCATACACATCAAAAATCTAATTATTATGACCAAAAAACTATATGCAAGAGGCTAAAACTGATACCATTGTAGGATTATAAGTACTATAAGCAGAATTTCATGAATCACATTCATAAGCACTTAAAACATGATCTCATGCATATACATTCAAGGATCACATAATAGTATTAGGATTACCCTTTGATGCGTGATTTCCACAAAGCTCTTCGAGATCCGGAGATAGAACCGCAATTGAGATTCCTCTACTAGGTCCACCAATCCAGATCAACACTCCACCAATGCTAGTTGGAAAGAAGAAGGTCTCTTCTATTTCTTGGAATGAAGTTACGTGACTTTTGGAGAGAGAGATAAATAGGAGAGAGAAAATAATAAGAGAAAAACTAACTGCTTTATTTTATAATCCCCCACCTAATTATAGGAACAAATTAGGTTAGGAATCCTCTCCTTTTCTTTCTCTTTGGTCGGCCACCCCTAGAGTCCTTCATGGGCTCTATGTCTTTCTTTTGGTGATCCAGATTGTGTAAGTGTGACCTTGTAGGATCCATCTAATTGGGCTTCAGGTTTATTATTTACTAAACCTGAAGTTCTATAGCATCCTCTATCAAGACGTATAGACGACCCAATATAATGAATTTATTATCTCCATAATATGATCCATGTTATATTTAGTAATTGCATTAAAGTCGAGGACATAATTCCTTCATTAAGGACCATCCTATAGCTTTCATTTAAGCCCATAAGCTGAAACTTATTCTCAATTCATGACGTTGGGCGGTAGTTGTGCAGTGGTGGTGGCGGCAAAGAACCCGAAAAACAGAGGAGGACAGAGAAGAAGATAGCTTGGGAGTAAGGGGGGGGTTTTGGTGCGGCGGTTTCCGGCGAACTAACGAGAGGAGGCTTGGAAGTGAGTGAGTGGTATTTGAGGTGATGAACATGGCTATTTATAGCCATTGATGAACTTCTAGAAACTTGAAAGTCATGGTCTTACTTTAATAAATTTGAGGATAATAATGGTTTAAGAGAAATTGTGGGAAAATTGTTCTCTTGGCTCTTGATGGTGATTGTGGCAGCATTTTAGTGGGTCGGAGAGAAGAAAATTTCACTTGTATAAGGAGGAAGAAGATAGAAGAAGAAGGTGGAAGAAGAAGGAAGGGGGATGGAGGGAAAAAAAAGTCAAAATTGAGTTTATCTTTGATACTACCTCCTCCTTTTCCTTTTCTTCTTTTCTTTTTTTCTTCTATTTTCCTTTATTATTATTATTACTATTATTAAACCCAAAAATAACTACCCTTAATTTATACATTGTATTAAAAGAGAAGTTTGTAAATGCTTTTCATTGTGATTTTTAATTATTCACTTGTTAAGCTAATTATAATTCATAAGCACCTAACAAAAGTTATATTCTTCCCTTTAAAAAGAAAAATACCTTAATAGTTTATACTTGTGAGTTATAAATAGTTTATTCAATGGATGGGCTAATTATTAAGATAATAAATTAATTAAGAATATTTAGGTTTTCGGGATATTACAGAAAAGCAGGAGAAAATAGATGGGACACATTACGAAAATAGAAAAAGCAATATTATGTAGTTTAGAAAGAAAATGACCAAAAAGGAAAGTGTGTAAATTCAAAAGAAATTGAGGTAGTATAAAAGATTGATATATTGAAACTTTATATTAAGACAAATATTATACTCCCTCTGTTTTCACTTGCAAAATGCAACTTGCTGATGCACTACTTTTACCATTAGTATATTTGATTCTCCATTATTAAAAATATTATAAAAGAATAATATTTTGGAAATTACGTTGACACAAATACAACATCTTGTATGCTAATATTGGGAGTTATACGAGGTTGAGGTGGTGGAGTAGTGGCATCGCTTCCTACCTCATATCCCCGGCGCCTAGGGATCAAACCGCATGGGACTCATTTGAGGATATTCCCTAATCCCCTCAAGTGAGTCCCCTTCATCTTACCTTTAAAAAAAATATTGGGAGTTATATATTTGTCAAAAAATGCGATTAAATTAGAGTTTGTGAATAGCATAAAAGTCGAAGTGGAGCATCGACTTAAAAATAGAGCAATAATATACTTCCTTCATATTCCTAAATAAATAAATGACCAACCATGTGTCTTTTAGTTACTTTCAAGGAGAGAAAAAGTAGACGTGAAGGCCATATTGTGTAATCTTGAAAGATTAAAGAGGAAAAAGTTTTTTAAATAAGAAATAATGCAAAAGCCACTAAAGCTTCATGAAATATATGCACATAGAAAATAAGTACTTTTCACACATGCCGATGTAAAATTTTGAGTAATAATATCTCTAATAGGCATATGTAAAAATATAAAAAGTTTATTTTTTGAATATACATATTGAGGCGAATCAAATGAGATTTTATATGACTATATTATTTCATATGTATATAGCACAAATGATGATTAAGTAGTGAAGATAAATAGAGCCAAATTAGAAAGTGTAGTATTATTCTCCCTTTTTTAAGTTTCACAGTGCCCAACACGTCCTTAGAACAAAATTACTTAAGTATACTTTTTATTAATATTTTTTAAATTTTAGTGGTTATTGTTAAATCTAATAAAACAAGTAGACTTGTGAAGCACATTGTAACTCTCTCCGAGAATTGTGATAATCCATTACTTTCATATCATCTTTGCTAAAGACATGTCACCAAAAAGGAACTCCAGCCAAGCAGTGGCGGATCTTAATGGGGGCAGGCCTGGGCCTGGCCCCCCTTAGGTTAAAAAAAAAAAATTTGAAGCGTGTATTTTAGCAGCCCAAAAGCCCAATACACAAATAAAAAAAAGTTTATGTTTGACAGTAATTGACACGGCATCAGTGATCAGTCTAACTATCTAATGCTTCCCAAAATCCCAACCCTTGCACGTTGGAAAAAACAAAACCTCAGAAAAGTGAAAAGTCTGCAACTGGCAACTGCAACTCTGTTAAAGTAATTTTGATTTTTGACAACTTTCTTGCGGCAGCCGGCAGGAAAAGTAATTACTCTCTCATTGAATCTGAATTTTGGTATTTATTTTTTCGCAGCTTTATACTACACTATACATCATGTTGTTACTTGTTAATTTTGGTATGTATCTCATTGAATCTTGAATAGTTTTTCTATGCTTATGAATCTTGTTAATTGTTACCATGAAGTTGCTTATGCTGCACGCCTGCACCTGCACTTATGATATGACTAATAATTTTTGTGTTTTGTCATCACTCGAGTCTCGACACTCATCACACTTTTTTTCAATTGAAAACTTATTAATGTTATCAGGTGTGAATGTGATGTACTGATGTGTGCTTTGTTACATTGTTTGCTTTCTAGATTATTGTAGATTCAAGCAATCTATCATTGTGTTCTTGTACTATGTAATTATTAAATTATACTATATAAAATATAAGTATATATAACTAATTGATTTACTAATATCAATTTGATTACTCATACGAAAATTTGACAAATGTAGGTGATTAGTATATTATTCAAACAAAAGCATAGATCTTTGTGCCAACGCTTATTACTTATTAGGTATGTATTTTCTTAAACTCAATTTATAGCTTACTTTGTAACATATTCTTTATATTTGTTGAGTTGGGTTAAAGTGATTGATTAAGGTCATGTGTATTAGGTCTTGAACCAACTTTAAAAATAATACGTTTACCTAAAGAACGTCTAAATATCATTTCAGGTCAACAATATGAATAAACAAAAATCTATTACCTCCTTCTTTAAAAGAAAAAGGCAGGAAAATGATACAATTCCAGTTGAGGAAGATACAACCCCAATTAATGAAGATATTAATCCTACGACAACACATAACCAGGACGAAGAGCCTTCTCAAAGGAGGAGAACTGATATAGTAGATATAGAGTCTTTAGAACGTGACCCAGGATTACGTCCTCCAATTTGGGATTATCCAGCTGGGAGAGTACGAAATGAAGTAAGACGTGCTTACATAAAACTAGGCCCTTACCAACCCAAGTTAGATTACCCTTTTTCAGGGCCAGAGAAACACCGTCGTCGATTTCAGTCTACTTGGTTTCAAAAGTTTCCCGATTGGTTGGAATACTCACCCTCAAAAGATGCAGCATTTTGTCTACCTTGTTATTTGTTTACTGAGACACCAGATGCTCGAGTAAAGGCATTTACTTTAACTGGATTTAAAAATTGGAAAAAGGTTAATGATGGAAGACATTGTGGATTCCTTGCTCATGTTGGAGAAGGTCCATGTACAATACATCGAAGTGCTGTACAATCGTATAGGACTCTCCCTAAACAAAAGGCAAATATTCGTAATGTTATCAATAAACAAAGTGAAAGGCAAATCAAGCAAAATCGCTTGCGTCTCAAGGCTTCTATTGATGTTCTTCGCTTGTTAACTACACAAGGTTGTCCTTTAAGAGGTCATGATGAGTCAACGGATTCAAAAAATCAAGGAAACTATCTTGAATTTAGAAACACTTTGGCAATATATAATAAAGATGTTGGCAAAGCAATAAGACAAGCTCCTTATAATTCCAAGTACATTGCTCCATCGATCCAAAAAGAGATTCTCCATATTATTTCTAATATGGTTCGCAAGAACATTAGACAAGAAATTGGAGATTCCAAATTTTGTATCATTGTTGATGAAGCACGAGATGAATCTAAAAGAGAGCAAATGGGACTTGTATTAAGGTTTGTTGACCGGAATGGAACAATTAGGGAGCGATTTTTTGACCTTATACGTGTTTCGGATACATCGGCAAAGAATCTCTCAAAAGGGAATTGTGTTCGATCCTTTGTCGACATGAATTAGTGGTTGAAAATATTCGAGGTCAAGGATATGATGGTGCTAGTAATATGAGAGGTGAGTGGAATGGTTTGCGTGCATTATTTCTGTCCGAATGCCCGTATGCTTATTATGTGCATTGTTATGCTCATCGTTTACGCCTTGCTTTGGTTCGTTGCATCTAGAGATGTAAGTCCAATACATCAATTTTTTTCTAATTTGACTTTTATTGTCAATGTCATTGCCGCATCTCCTAAACGTCTTGATGAATTGCATGCAACTAAAGCTGCTGAAATTAAATGGTTGTTATCTATTGGTGAAATAGAAAGTGGTAGAGGGGCTAATCAGATGGGTACCCTGAAAAGAGCTGGAGATACACGTTGGGGTTCACATCTTTACTCTATTCGTAGCTTGCTTAAAATGTTCAATGCAATAGTCTCAGTACTTGAGCATATCATGGCAGATAAGTCGTGTACATATTCTCAACGTGGGGATGCTGATGGTGCTTTAAATTTATTGATTTCCTTTGATTTTGTGTTCATTGCACATTTAATGGAAGAAATTTTGAGAATTGCTGATGTTCTTTGTCAAGCTTTACAACAAAAGTCTCAAGATATTGTGAATGCTATAAAATTAGTCTCTACGAGTCAAACACTCATTCAAGAAATGAGAGAGAATGGATGGGAAAATTTTTTAGGCTCAGTGGGACTGTTTTGTCAACAACATGATATTCTGGTGCCTGATATGAATGCTCCTTATATAGCTCGTAAGGGTAGAGCTCGTCATCAACACGATCAAGTTACAATGAACCATTTTTATCGAGTTGAAATATTTCTAAGTACAATTGACAAGCAATTACAAGAGCTGAACCGCAGATTTAACGACAATGTCTTGGAGCTTTTGACCTTGTCGTCATTGTTAGAGCCAAAGGATGGTTTCAAAAACTTTGATATCAATAAGATTTGCTTACTGGCATAAAAGTATTATCCAAAAGATTTTACGGAGCAAGAGAGGTACAATCTGAAGGATCAATTGCAACATTTCATTTGTGAAGTGAAAGATGATCAAAATATGAGAAATTATGCTACTTTGGAGGAAGTTTGTGAACAATTGGCACGAACAGGAAAGTCAAATGTATATTTTTTGTTTGACAGATTAATACGTCTAATATTGACTCTTCCTGTGTCAACAGCTACCACTGAAAGAGCATTCTCAGCCATGAAAATCATGAAGACAAGACTGCGTAATAAAATGGAAGATGAGTTTTTGGCGGATAGCTTAGTTATTTATATTGAAAGGAAAATTTCCAAGAGTTTTAGCACCAAGTCAATTATTGATGATTTTAAAATTTTGAAAGACCGTCGAGCCTTACTTTAGTTCTTGTTCCAATAGTGTATCATAACACTTATGGTTTTAACATTTTTACATTTATTTATTTCAATATTTTAGTATAATCTATATTTTTACATTGTATTTGGAATTAATATTCATATGTTCTTATAGTTTATACTTTCATATATGTTGATATGTTATTGCGGAAAAATCCGGCCCCCTATAGCAAATCTTTCAAGATCCGCCACTGCAGCCAAGTATATAAACTCATTGGATGTTTGTTGCATCAGTCAGGTTGGTACTAGTGTTGTCACTTGAATTTCCTCCTTAAAAGTTTTTCTAAATTTTCAAAAAAAAAAAAAAAGAACTAATAAAAATAAAAATCTCTTCTTGGAAAAAAATAATCAATGAGTTTAAGAGTAATATTAGCAACACTTGTTGCAAGTTTGCAAATAATGTGGGTGAATGGGCAAGAACCACAAGTACCTTGTTTGTTCATATTTGGAGACTCATTATCAGATAGTGGCAATAATAATAAACTTCTAACAGCGGCCAAGTGCAACTTTCCACCCTACGGGGTTGACTTTCCTGATGGGCCAACCGGAAGATTTACCAATGGCAGAACCACAATTGATCTTATTGGTAACTGTTTTTGCCAAGTGCATTCCTGATTTACCTTTGTTTTTACCTGTTTCAATATAAAATCAGATCAGGTTATATTGAATAAAAAAAATTAGATCAAATTACATCACATGCTTTACAAGATGATAATATCAAAGTTCAATAGATTTCAAATCCAATACAATGAGAAACATTCAATTACTTTCAGGGCAATACAATCACCCTTTAATTCTGTAAAGTTTCACTCCCTTAAAAAAACAACTGAAAAGTTATACTAGCATTAACAAAACCAATTTTTACATATATAAAAATCAATTATTCTTCTATTACCGCTGTCTTTTTTTATTGGGATATTTGCTTTTGCATGCGGACCAAAAAAAAGTGTAAAAGGTGAGAGAATATACGAAGAGTAAGAGTGTAATATTCTCTTCACCTTAAAAACAAGTTTCAGAGATGATCAGTCTAATCAAGGTTGATCGAGTCTAACCAGATATAAATATAAGGTGAAATTAGAGGAAATTATGTCCAATCAGAGTTGATTAGGTCAGTTGGGATAATTTCAAGTGAAAAGAACACACCCTAAAATCAAAGAAATAGTGAAAAAGTAGGGAGGACGACATAACTACGAGAGAGATTGTGGGTCAACCACCCATATTATTAAGAAAAAGGGTCAAATTGGCCAATTAATAAGATCACTCCTAATTGGCAAAATATCCCAATTAAAAAAAGGAGTATCAAACTTCACTGTACCGATAAACTTATCGATCTCACTAACTAGTTATTAGGCTTGTGCGGTTCCTCTAACGTAAAATGAATTAAATTTCTTTGATGATCTCACAGATAAAATCCTAAGAGAAAATTGTAACAATGATGTATATATGGGTCAATAATATAGTTTTTTTAAAGTGATATAGTCATTTTTATAATACTTCCTCCGTTCTGAAATAAGTAAAACACTTCTCAAAAAGTTCTCATATAAAAGAGAGAAGTGTTTCACTTATTTTAGAATGGAAGAAGTATATAGTTTTGAGAAGAGAAGTATACAAATCTATTAGATAAATGGATAAGTTTTCAAATGTTGATATTTAAGGTTGTAGGACCAATTCTTACATTGACCATATTTCTTCATTTACATGCACTAAATAAATTATCCTTTATTGCAAATTAATGTGTCAAACTTCTTTGTACTTCCTCTGTATTTTTTGTATCTTTCCCACTTGGAATCTTGACACTATTCATACTTACTACGGAGAATCTTCTCAATTTTTCTCAATTTATAAGAAAAAATATAGTTATATGGGGTCTTGTTTGATTCGTCTTAATTAGTGCTTTATTAATATTTAATGAAAGATATTTGAGTTCAAAGAGGTGCATTGGGAGACATGCACGTAAAAGTGAGAAGGATAAAAAACGAGAGGGAGTATTGGTTAAAACTTGCCAAATTTCATAGATAATTTATTAAAATAATAAGTTTAAGTAATATATAAACATTATTATTATTACATTATCCAAAAAATATTATTTATGATAGTGTAGTTTGTGCTAGTTATTAGGAGTAACAAATATTTTTAGTAACATTATATAATGTTGAAGTTGATGAAAGTTGTTCCCTATGTTCCCATTTGATCTTCAAAAATAGAAAGTACGGGTGATATAATCAAAAAATTTGACAAGTAATTGTCACTAATATATAAGAAGAAAAAAAATAGTCAAATGGAATCTTATTCGATTAATTTTAATATTTATGTTTAAATTATCAACTTTTTATTATTACTCGTATTTCAATATTAAAGAACTTGACTTAGTACTAGTTTTATCTTAGAGATAAATTACCTTATTATTGTTTATTATGTTTATCTATGCAGGTGATCATCTAGGTTTACCGGGTATATCAAAGCTTTTCCAAGTATACCCGAATCGAAATATCAAGAGGCGTAAATTATGCATCCGGTTCGGCTGGAATTCTCAACGAAACTGGTCTTCAAGTGGTAATATTCATATAAAGTCACAGTGACATTTTCATATGAAATCTTTTAAATTTTTTCTAATATAGTATAAGAAAAAACATATTCATGTGTATCTTGTTTGATTCATTTCAATGAGACATTAAGATTATCAAACTTTTATATTTTTCACTAATATATATTTATGATAGAAAACATGCATTAACAAATGTAAAAAGTGAAAATGAGAATAATATTGTAGGACGGAGAGAGCATTTTAAATTGAGAATCTTTTTACTAATCACTCTTATTGAGGTTATCAACTTATCATCCCACTGACCTTTTCTTGAAATGCTTCACTTTATTTTTTGATTTATTAGGGGCAACGAATTTGTATGAACACGCAGATGGATAGACACAGACAAATAATAACAAAAATCAAGGCAAAATACGGCAAAGAAGCAGCTGAAGCTCACCTCAACCAGTGCCTCTACTCCGTTTATGTTGGAAGCAACGATTGGATGTTTAACTATTTCGTGCGACCATCTGTAATGGCCACTCACATGATTCCCCACACTTACGGTGACCAGCTCCTTGCACAATTAACCAGTCAATTAGATGTAAGTCTTCCTCTTCAACAACGCAAACTCTTGTATACTTCCTCTATCAAGACATAATTGTCACATTTATAAAATTTAACCTTGCAAATTGATAACTATATCTAATGTTATCAAAAATAAGTTAATAAATATAGTTTACTAAAAATTAGTTCAGCAAATATACGTTAAATAGCAAAAATTATTAGGAAGTCTAATGTTAAATCAAAATTATTTCTAAATGTTTATTATTAAAAATAATCTTTATTTAAAAAATTCATCCGTTTACTATTGGTTTCCCTTTCCCTATCGTAAGGGCTGAATAAATTGTACAGTACAAGATTCTACAAGATACTCCCACTGTTTTTTATCCTTCTCACTTTCCAGTGCGCGTCTCACAATGCACGTCTTTGAACTTAAATATATTTCATTATATATTAGTAAAAATTATAACGATTGAATATTAATAAAGCACTAATTGAGACGAATCAAACAAGACCACATATGACTATATTTTTTATTATAAATTGAGAAAATTTGAGAAGATTCCCTCTAAGTATGTCAAGATCCTAGGTGAGAAAGATTAAAAAAAAAAAAAAAAAAAAAACAGAGGAAGTACTTCATTGTATAAAGTAAATCATTACTCATGGAAGATAGTCCTTTTTTCTTCTAATCTATATATTTTGTATCTTAAATATATTCTTTTTGATAGTATCACACTCTTCACTTTGACCATTGTTTGTGGTTTATACCTAAGCAAAAATATAGTATGACTCATGTGGAACAACTTTAGATTCATCTCAACATATATTTAAAAAACTATTGCTTTTTTATACTTAATACTAATTGGTGATAAATAAAATAGGGAACTTGTAAAAAAAAAACACCTTTTAATAACGCTTTTTGTAAAGCACCACCTTCACTAGTAGAATAATTGCTTATTACGGCGGTCATTAAGTGGTCTATTATTGCGGTTTTAGCCGTGCCGCAATTAAGGGCGCAGCAATATGTCACCTTATTGTTGCGGTTTCTTCCCAAAACCGCAGCAATAGATCTTTTTTTAATATTAAAAAAGTGCACCTATTGATGCGGTTTTGGGGCAAAACCACAGCAATAGGTACACTTTTTTTAAAAAAAAAATTGAAATTAAAATCTTCATACTATTTTCAATGTTAATTAGCAATAAAAACTTAAAGTAACTAAAACCCACTCGTACAGCACATTGAATCCATGTATTGAGTATAAAATCATAAATAATGAAAATAAAACAATTACAATATACAAAAGATAAAATAAAAGAAATCATAAAAGAAATTGAGGAAATGAAACTAACTAAAGAACGAATTGAAACTAATTACAAAAATTTCAAAATAAATTACATAAAAAAAGTTACAGGTGGTCGAGCGAAGAACCGTTAGAACAAATAGAAACCACGGCGACCAGCCACGACGAACAAATTAATGCACGACCGAGCCACGGCGACCCACCACGACCCAGCGACGATTGAGGAACTCTAACATAATTCATTCAAAAAAAAGTAAAAACAAACAAAAATACAAATCCTAAACATCAGATCTAAAATAAAAATAAAAAAATGAAGAAAATAAAAAATACAGAAGCCTGGAATTACGGTTCTTCGTCTGGTGAACACGTCTGGTCGAGCGAAGAACCATTAGAGCGACGATGACGAGAACTGGAGTAACGAGGACGGTCAAGCGAAGAATCGTCTTCGTCTGGTGAACGGCCAAGAAGAAAGGCCGACGAAGGAGAAGAACGACGAGGACTCGAGTAATCTGCCCACGATGACGATGACGAGGCGAGAATCGGCCGACGATGACGAGGACGGTGCTGCGAAGTGTGAACTGATAGAAGAGGAAGGAGCTCTAGAGAGGAGAGAAAGAGAGGCGAGATGAGTGACATGAATCTGAAATGAGAGAAGCGAATGAAGGAGAAGAACGATTGAGAGAACAGAGGAATGAGAGTGATATGTGGAAAAACGGCGCTATAAGGCCCAACTAAGAACTAAGAACCGAAAAACTAACACTAATTAACCTAATGGCCTTTTTTTTTTTAGATCTTAGATCTATTACTACGGTTCACATGGCAACCGCAGCAAATTAATCTATTGTTGCGGTTCTGGGTGGAAACTGCATCAATAGATCTGGTCAAACTAGTCAAACATTTTTGAAAAATTCCCGTTGACATCTACTGCTGCAGTTTCCACCCAAAACCGCAGCAATAGGTTGATTTTCGATTTTTCTTTTTTCTTTTGACGTGGTTTATTGTTGCGTATGGGTAAAATCGCAGCAATTCAGCCGCAGCAAAAAGCAATTATTCTACTAGTGCTTATGAAAAAAATCTTGACACAAAACAACATTTACGAACTTTTTGTTGCCAAAAGTCAACTTTTCCCAGAATCTCACGTTGATTTTAGATCTTCGGCATTGACTTGCTTGTACCTGACATGTAACATGACAAACACCCCTAGATTTGTCAAAAACCCTTTTTTAACATTTTTTTTCTTTGTCAATAACCACATTTTTAAAAAAAACATTGCCAGAATGCCACTATATATGAATATCTATTTTCGTAGCAAGTGGTTCGATACCAAGTTCTTTTTTAAAAGATGGTTTTTTTACCAAAAAAAATGTTATTTAATATGTCACGTTTGTTAAATTTAGGGGGGGTTTGTCACGTCAGGTGCTAGACACTAGCAAGTCAACAGCGGAGAGTCAACGGCCGAATATAGGCAAAAGGTGGATTTTGAAAAAAGAAAGTCCGTATAAGGTGTTTTTGTGCCATTTTTTTATAAAAAAGTGGTTTTTGAACAGAAAAATTGATATTTAAAAGATGGTTTATGACAAGTTTTTCTTAAAGATGTTAATGGCTTAAAATCTACATTGGCATACAAAATATCATAGTTTAACTAGAAATATAATTTAGCATATGCAAGTTAGTTTTCATAAAGTATCGGTGGTACCCCTAAACCTGAGGTTGGGTTTAAATCTCGGTCATATCATTATAATTTAGCTTTGTGTAAGAACAAATTTTAAAAAAAAAATCAATGAATTTGTTTTCAAAAATAATCCACATTTTGTGATTCGTTCAACATGATCTATACTAATATATTAAAAGGAGTTCCTGATAAAGTATAGGTTGCCACGTGGAACTCCGCTATTTACTAAAAATATGCAATGTCATGTGTTTAACAAGGAATATGTTCTACAAAACTTTGTGTAGTAAGATTCGAACATGCGACCAATAAGTTGTAAAATAGATATCTTACCATCTTAACCAACTATTAGATGTGTCATTTACTCCACATAAATATATATAACTTGGAACATAAATATATATAACAAACTAATTTGAAATAAATATAAATACAAAACATAGAAGAATTATTCAAAGTAAAAACTCGGGCCGTCGCCTGAGCTACACACTAGTTATTCTTTACAATTTGCATTTAGATTCATCTCCCATTAACTTTAGGATTTTTTGTCAAAAACAACCTATTAATTGCAACTTTTTGAAAACAACTACCTAATAAGTCTAATTTTTAAAACAACTACCTTTTATCATGTTTTTTTTTGTTAGCACTACCAATACACGGTATTTTCTAATGTTTATTGTGTATGGGTAGTGCTAACAAAAAAAAATGATAAAAGGTAGTTTTTTTAAAAAGTTGCAATTAATAGGTAGTTTTTGGCAAAAAAAAATCCATAAATTTATATCTTTTAAAATGGAGGGAATTGTCAAGTGTGGCCCACCAGACGGAATTACTAACGTTTACCGTGTATTGGTAGTGCTAACATAAAAAAAACATGATAAAAGGTAGTTGTTTTTAAAAATTAGACTTATTAGGTAATTGTTTTCAAAAAGTTGCAATTAATAGGTAGTTTTTGACAAAAAATCCTTAACTTTACAATATCTTTTGGAATGACCCACTATTTTCTTAATCTTTCTATATTTGAAGCATATTTCATCATTTTCTCTACTTATACCTCACTAAGTCTTATGAGTTATGACATTTATCCTTTTAATAAAATAACAATTGATAAACAAAGGAGAAATTGATAAAAAACAGTCTCAACTTTAAATGACCTTCTTTAAATAATCCTAACTATCGATTAACTAATTAAAGATGGACCAAAATATTTAGCCTATTTGACAATTATTACCGTAGACAAAGTTTACCTGTTATAGCAGGTAAACCATCTTCACATGCCTCTCATAGTCTCATGTGGCATTAAAGACCCATCATCCTTTCTTCTTCCTTTCTCCCTTCCGCCATTATTACTTCTTCCGCCATTATCTCCTTTCTCTCTCTCCTCCACTCAACCTCCATTATAACAAGCTCGTCAATGACAAAGCAATCAATCACAGAAAGAGGAAAGCAAGATGACAGAAAAAAAATTTAAAAAGAAAAGAAAATGAACCTAGGTTGCCGCTGCGCTTGGCAGAGCTGCAACCGAAGATGTGAGAGTCGGCATCTTCAAAGTTGGCCTTGCCAGAATTTCAGAATTTGAAGCTGCTCTCTTATCGATTGATTTGAATGAACCTGAAATCACTCTCAAACCAAAAAAATCAAGCACAAAACCCTTAGAATTTCAATTTTTATAAAGACAAAGAAGAGAAGTGTGAGAAAAAAGCGAGCTGTTGAATATAGTGCTTCAAAGTATGGTTTCCATAATTGTAGTCAATATAGTTTGGTTTTACTTAGTCAATTAGTGGTTATTTAATCATGTGGTTTTTTTAATTAAAGAAGTGGGGCACTACTTAGCACTAGGTGCTCCACGTTCAAAGGTCGTGTAGTTGCTTTCTTTTAGGATATTTAGTTTCCTTTGTAGCCTATTTAAAAGGCACTAAGTTCACACTTTCTTGATGTCAAAAAAAAAAAAAAAAAAAGCACTAAGTTGCTTTGTTTTTTTTTCAACCGATTTATTCAAGTAACCAGTTAAGCAAATCTGCAGAAGGTTTCATTTACCGTTATTGTTTCTCTTACTTAATTTTTCCAACACGAGCAATGTGATGGGGATCATCAATATCAGCGCCGCCATGAGTTTGATACGTAGAGACAATCTCTTTCAAATCATCATGAAGGGTTTAGATCAAATGGATAAATATACCATTAAGGAGCCATAGTCAAACCGAAAACAATATTAATGGTGACTTGTTGGAAATCGGACTAAATGTTTCATCACAATCAACACCAACCTCTTGAGGCCTATCATCACAAACAAGACGAATTTGGTACCTTTCAAGACATTAGTTTGTCAATTGTTAGATTACGTGAAATACTAAAGTGTAATGATCTGCATTGATTAATATTTATATGCGTTAGATGTAACTTTGTTAAAATAATAGGATAATATTTTTTAGTTTTTTACACAAATATACGAAACTTGTGAAGAAATATGTATTACATACAGTAAATTCTTTGTCAATTTTTTTCCTAACTTTAATTTTTCCTGTGCTGTGTGCCTGTGTAGGATCTTCTGGATATGGGAGCCAAGAAGGTCATAATGTTTGGGCTGTCACCACTTGGTTGTCTTCCCATTCTAAATATGATTAAGACATGTTCACCCGTGGTCAATGGAGTCTTGAAATGGTATAACGGCAAGCTAAAAGAACTAGTTGATAAGTATAACAACCGTGCAGGTGTCAAATTTATTTACATCAACACTATGGATATCATCTCCGCAGATAATCTTAAAAACATTGGTAAATTCACTTTTCCTTCTTTTTTTTTGTTTGGTACGAACTTTCACTTTTCTTTTTATTTCTTTGTTTTTCCGCTCTTTTTCTCTTGTGAATCCCTGTTTTAGAAAAATCTCTTCCCAACTCTTAGATTGTGATTCAATTAATCAACTTATTTTGACTTACCTCATTAAAAATAAGTCAAATACTTCTTTCGAACTTTTCAGCCTCAAATATCAATTAATTGTCATGTAGGGCGGTGGCACATAAGACGAGTGGATAGTAGAGGATTGTAGATTTTTTGCTAAATAGAGATCATTTAATAATAAAACTTAACTGACTAACACAGAGAGTTTGCGAAGGGCTCACATCACATGAATCTGAAGGGAGAGTGTGAAAGTGATAATTAGTGAGTGACCCACATCACATGGTATGGATGAGTTGAATGGTATAAATTTTCCCTAAGATAACAAGACAATTATTTTTGGACTGATCAAAATATGTATACTAGACAACTATTTGAAGACAAACGGGTTAGATTCTAATATAATACCTCCGTCCCATAATTCATGCAACATTTCCAATTTTACGGTTTTAAATGCACCACTTTGACCATTGATATCTTTAATTATGTATTAGCTTAGTATAAAAAATATGAAAATCCGGTCTTTCAAAATTATATATTTATATGAATATGACAAGAACCTTCATAAATATTTTTAGACTATATCATGATGATAATTTATGGTCAAAGTTTATAAAGTTTGATATTGCAATAGTAAGTGTTGTATGAATTATGGAAAAGAAAATAATTAATTGACAACCATGACAAATTCTGATAAAGTGGAATTATGCATTACCTGTCTATACATATATATTAAAAGACGTTCCTAAACAAGAAACGGTGCCACTTTGGCCTCTTTCATAGGGTGTTTTACTCCATGTACTCTACATATATACAATAAAAAAAGGTTTAGAAAATACATTGTATAATATTTGGTCTGTACGTATATATTAAAAGACGTTCCTAAACAAGAAACGGTGTCACTTTGGCCTCTTTCATAAGGTGTTTTACTCCATGTACTTCTACATATATACAATAAAAAAAGGTTTAGAAAATACATTGTATAATATTTGATCTCGAGACTTCAAACTTATTTACTAAATTTTTAACCACTAAATCAAGTGATATTTGATGCCATCATTTTCAAAGTAAAATATTAATAAATAAAAATATATAATCACACGAGGCATATGCCAGACCTAATAACTAGTTTATAAATTATTAATCCTACGTTTTGGAAAATTTCATATTGTGGAAAATCTTTATATTACATTCCACATGATACTCTTAAATCTTTTGTACATGGTTGATGTTATTTTTCTAAATGTATTGTGTTGCTACTGTTGTTAGTATTATCGTTATCATTGTTATTACAACTATCATCATTATTGTTGTTAGTTTATAAGTTAGTATTGTTGTCGTTGCTTTGTTGTTGTTTCTAGATGGGACTCCATATAGGGGTGTCAATGATGTGATTCGAGTTTGAGCTAGCTCGACTCGACTCTTTAGCCTTTCGAGTGGAGTTTGAGTTGAGTCGAGCTCACTCTTGTCGAGTTTGACCGAGTTGAGCATTGTCCGAGTAGATTTCGAGTAGCTTGCAAGTGACTAATGTTAAAAACAACAATAAGGTAGAAAAATATTGAATTTAAGTATTTTGCTATTGATAATTAGGTATTCGAGTTTATCATGAGTTTTGTAGTCGAGTATCGAGTTGCTCAACTCGGCTCACCAACATCTTGAGTCGAGCTCGAGTTCGATTCGAGCTCACTCGAATCGAGCTTTGACCGAGTCGATCTAGAGTAGCTCATGAGTTGTCTCGTCTCATTGACACTCGTAAATCCATATTAAATTAATAGATTTTATTGTTGAACTCCTTCTCCTAAAGTAATTGGTGATTCTTAATTTAATTCATAAAAATCACCCACAGATATTCCACCTCAAAAAAGAAATCTTAATATGCTCAATGGATCATATAACTAGTAAAATAGATACACTCTTTTATAGTTGTTGTTTTTTTACATTCATCAAGAAAAAACCACTCCTCATTAAGAAACCAAATTAATAATAACTAGTTGTCGACCCGGAGGATACCCTATATCATTTGCCAATGTGAATTTGATGTGTTAAATCAAACACTTGAAAGAAGTGGAAAAAAGAGTTATAGACATTGGATTGTGCTCATACAAAATCTTCTAATTCCTTTTAAAATTTCTACAAAGTAATTTATAATATGAGTTATTGATCAATATAACCCTCGGTTTCAAGAGAGTACATATATATAAATATATAATTAATTACAAAGACTATAATACAATCTTGTTTTTAAAATTTAGGTTAATGTGTAAGAATATAACAGATGCAATTATATAGTATAATGGTGTTAATTAAGGAGGTTATAAAATTTTAAGAGTTTTTTTAAAACAATAGTACATAAAGGTTAGAGTTTTTTTAAAACAATAGTATTAAAATGTTATTACTTCATTATACACCTGGATGTACCATGTGCATGGTACACCCAAGGCTGTTTTTTGCTCATTTACTTATTTGGAGCTTTACCTATTATATGATTATGCTCATTTGGAGTTTCAAATGAGCAATGAGCAAAAAAATAGTCTTGGATGTACCATGCTCATGATATACCAAGGTGTAATAAAAATTCCCCTTAAAGGTGGGATCGGACACGCTATTATTAGCATTAGATTAATAAGTATTAATATATACATTTGTATTTAATTATTTTAAAAGAGAAATATTATCTTGTCGTTGTATTTTTTTTCCCACAAAGACCAATATGAAATTGTAGATTATTTGGTTAGTGTATTTGTATCTCAAATGAGAAATTATTGGGTTCGAGTCTTAACACACGTTTTTATTGATTATGTCGGGGGAGAAGGAGTACATGTGGCAACATGACATATTTTTGCCTTGAGTTATACTCCCTCCGTCCCAAAATATAGTTCCCATTTTCCTTTTTTCACGGTAAATTATGCAAGTAGAATCTAAGAGGGATAATAAAGATTTTTTGTTTATTTAAATAAATGTTGTATGGGAAAAGATGATTTTAGGAGAGAAAATGAAGAATAATTGGTGAAAGAGCATTAATTGTAACACTTGGGTTGAATAAACAAAGCAAAAAAAAAAATCAAGAAGCAAATAAATGATGGGACACGGTTTTTCTAGACAAATTATGGAAAAATGTGGAACTAAATATGGAAATATGAACTATATTTTGAGACACTCAAAATGGAAATGGGAACTATATTTTGGGACGGAGGGAGTATATATTTACATATAATTCAAGGCAAATATATATATATAGGGATTTGAAAAGGTCTAATAACTTGATTCTTTGTTACAGTTGCCGCAGGGATTAAAAACACAAATCGACCTTGTTGTGGAGTGGCAGCAGAATGCGTTCCATTTAGTATTCCATGTCAAGATAGAGATAAACGTGCATATTGGGATCAAGAACATCCTACTGAAGCTGCTAACAAGATTTTGGCTGGGAGAGCTTTCAAAGCTCAAGAAGAATCTGACGCTTATCCTATGGACATAAGCGCCCTTGCTCGCCTTCCGCTTACACAAGGCGCGAGCGCAAGCTTCGGCATAGGTGTAGGCACGGGAGTAGGTACAGGCGCAGGCGAAAGTGCAGGCACAGGCTTAGGTACAAGTGTAGGCACAGGCGCAAACCTAGGCATAAGTGCAGGCACAGGCTTAGGCGCAAATGCAGGCGCAGGACTAGGCGCAAATGCAGGTGCGAGCACAGGCCTAGGTGCAGGTGCAGGCACGGGCGCAGGCCTAGAGGCAGGTACGGGCACGACCACAGGTCTAGGGGCTGGTGCAGGCACGGCCACAGGCGCAAACTCAAGATTAGGCTTAGGCATAGGCACAGGTGCAGCAAATAAGCATTTACAAACAACAAGCGCATCTAATGTAAAATGACATGAATCATGCAATACACTTTTTTTTTCAATAACCTTCAATTTAGGTGAGCAATTAGTAAAGAGAATCAAGAACTATATTGCACAATTGGTAAAAACCAATTACTCCTATTATGCAAATAAACTTTGCATGAATAATTTGTAACCAAAAGGATGCAATAAACAAAGGGAACAAAACGGTTGCTTATTGAAAATTTGTTGTTATATTGTTAGTATGCAATGACTTTTGTCATTTTTCCATTAAACCAATTCTACATCACCAAAAAAGAATGTAGAAAAAAATATACAGAATCAAAAATCATCTGAAATTCATTCTAAGAGACTTGGAAATGGCTCCATATTTCAAATGACCATCAACTTGAAGTGCTTTTCTCTTTCTAAGATTGGATTCGTGGACGAAAACACCAAGGGGAGAAAACAGAGGATTAGATCTTGAATGAAGTGAAAATGATGAATTAAAGAGATGGGTGATGTCTTGAAGAGGCTTTCTATTAGTAAATTTACGGCATTTGATGCTCTTGCTGTGAAAGTGCACAAATGTGCTAGTAATTTTCTTTGAAGAAGTGAAAGGTGGGATGTTCTCCTTGTTGCTATCTTGCTTTGAGCCCTCCATCGAAATGACCAAGATCTCGAAAGCGGATGTGTCGATGCTTGACAATGTATAGAGAGATTAAAGGTGAGCAGAGTAAGTGAAGAAAATAGTGAAAGATATAGATATATAGGAGGGAAAAGAGACTTGAAAAAATGATGTTTGAGATTTCATTTTGATTTTCAGAAGTTTTTTTAATAATGGGGAGGGAGACTGGGAGAGAATCCCATGACCAAACAAATTCAAGTTTTGAAAGATTCTGAAACATCAATGTTTTAATTTTAAAACTGCTAGTTTGCTACTGCACATGTAAAGAAGAAAGTTGGAGGGAGATTTTGAAAATTTAAGAATTCACCAAAATTATGGGACTTGCCAAGTTTTGGAATAGTGTATTAGGCGGCTTCGCAGCGCAGCTCTCAGAAGTGAATTTTTTAGGGTGTGTTTAAGTTTTGAGTTTTGGAATTTTGGGGGGGAAGGTAATGTAGCGCAAAGTTGAAATAACACCTGAAATTTTCCTGCCAACAAAAGAGCAAGTCAAAACATTTAATTTTGTACCTCTTGGCGGTTGGCCCCCTCCAAAGTTGCACCACTTGCTAGGCTTGCACAAGATAATTACTTCAATCAATTTTAGGTGATGCTTGAAAATTGATCAATACTCCCTAGTCCCTCCGTTTCTTTTTTAATCTACACACTTTTTTTTTTTGGTCTGTTTCTTTTTAATCTACACACTGTTGTTTTTTCTATTTTTAGTAACATGTCACATCTACTTTCTACTCTTTTTCCACCCATGTCATCTACTTTTTAATATTTTAACCCACTTTTTAATTTATCTCTCTCACTTTTCAATTTCTCTCTTCACCTTTTCGGCTTTTCTCTCATACTTTTACACTTTCTCCTTGGTTCTCCCCTAAAGTGAAGTGAGTAAATTAAAATGAAACGGATGGAGTAGCTTACTTCACTTCTTGAGGGTTGTTAGTTGGTAGTTTATTTAATTTTTTATTAGTGGTTAGAATGAGCAATTTGTATAAAGATTGTTAGGACAAAAACAATCAATCAATAAAGATATAGAACAATCTATATACTAATCTAGCGTGGTTTACTAATATGTGTTAGCTACCTCATGCGGGCTTGACCATCACAAGGCACCATGCACAGATTTCTAATTGCGCGGTCACACTAAGAGCCTCCCACACCGTCATTAGTATGATAGTGTGTGCTTTTTGACCCTGACCCACACAAATTTGTTTTTTGGGCTCCTCCCCAAAGGGTCTCACACTAATGGACTAGCTAGGTACTCTTTCTTATCTCTTCGATGTGGGATTTTGGGATGTACACATAACACCTATTGCTAGGTCGTTCGTAACCCCATGTTCAAGGAATCCCAATAGAGATGTTTAGTGTTTCATTGTTTGTTTCAAAAATGTTTATACACTTATTTCTATGCTGGCTCAATTAGTTTACACACTTGTATTTTAGGAATGAGGCTAGTCTACTTGCTCTCTTGTGAGGTAGAGGAAGTAGTTAATAATGATAGATGTAATTGTTTGAATGTTTTATTGTTGCACATTTCTTAAAGGATAATGATATATCCACCTCTAAGGGTTTATTATAAGCACTTAACGCATTTTGCACGTTGGTATTAATTTATTGTCAATGCATGGATGACAAAATCACACATCAATCAGTATAAGTACTATTTGATTTAGCTTATTATGTTCAATTTTAGCTCCTTAAATGCAACTTGAAAAGGTGTATTTCTCATTATTATTATTTTCCAAGTAAGAATTCGGCAAACAATAGCGTATTATTTCCAATTTTAGCTCCTTAAATGCAACTTGAAAAGATGTATATCTCATTGTTATTTTTTTCCAACTCAGAATTCGGCAAAGTTTCATTAAACGAACACTAGCTTATTCAAAATAATGTTAGATTACTATTTGATTGGTAATATATATATATATATATATATATATATATATGTATATATATATATATATGTATATACATATACTGTATGAATAAAAACTAGTACCGCAAGTGCACGGTGTACGATATAGCACAACTAAGCAAATACGGGTCGAACCCACAAGGATGTTAATACTATGTTAAATTATCCACTTGATTATAAGAATTTAGCCACTTAGAGTCAACTACAATTACTATAGCAAGAAATCATCTATTAGAAATAAAGCGGGAAAATTAACTAAGACTAAAACTAAAAGTAAAAATATAGCAAATGCTAAAGAAACTATCAATCCCACTATCTAAGTCTACTGTAATCCAAAATCATAGAATACTATCATGCTAAAAGCCATCAAATGTAATCAATAAAGCACAAAACTCATGAAGTATGATAAAGAGAAACCTAAACTACAGTATTCTATAACAAATCGAAGACAATATGAATTAAAAAAACAAGAAAACAAAATTGATTATATGAAAAATAAAACCAACTAACATCATCACAAATAAAACAGAACCCATGAAAATATGACAAAAGCTAAGACAACCTTAACTAATACTAAACTAAGATATGAGAAAGCAACTTCCTGGACCAAACGCATATTGAGTGATGAAGAGTTGATATAAGACAAAGTGAATGGTGGATTGAGCATCAATGCCGGATATCTTGAAATTGAATTGAGTAACAAAGAACAAAAGCAAACTAGATGGCCGATTTCCGCCTTGTCACCGACGGAGTGATTAACAACCAAGTCTACATTTAAAACTAAACCTAAGACTATTGTGTGTAAAGCGAGAATGTATTTTTCGTTGTATATTCCTCTCCCCTTTCCTCCTTGCTGCTGCTGCCTCTTTTATGGGATTGAATAGCAAGCCCTAATACTCTTTGCTCAGTCAGTTATGTGGGTAAGCCCAAAGTTGGTTTATTTTACACAAATAAGGGCTGCTACGTTGTAGTGCAATTTTGACCCACTAAATGATTGATTTAGCTCTTTTCTATCTCACACAAAGTTGTAGGGCTCGAACTTAGCTTTCCGTAGCCACTTAAATCGTCTCGTTTCGACTACGTATGAGTGAGATATGGCCAAAATACGACAACACCCCTGCACATTTCATAAAACACGAATTAAACACATCTTTAGACCTTTAGTATAAAGGGTCATCATTTAATAAATAAAATAGATATAAATACATCTTTTCAACACTAAAATAATAAACAAGTGACCAAAACCAAACTATAACAAAAGTATAATATTTAACCCGGATAATTTAACGGAAAAATTGACAACAAATGTCTCAACTTTGGGTGATAATTTTTAAAAGGTCTAAACTATTGGTCAACCTGTGTAGGTCCCAACTTTAGGGGGTCTTAACTTTTAGCGGGCCTCGGTAACTTAAAACCGATGATTTTTTAAAAACCTCACATAGTTCCTACAGAGCCAAGTTTTACAAGTGATGACCTATTAAGCCAGTTTCAAGTCACTAAGGCCCGCTAAAAGTTAAGACCCCCTAAAGTTGGGACCTACACAGGTTAATCAATAGTTCAGACCTTTAAAAAATTATCACCCAAAGTTGAGACCTTTGTTGTCAATTTTTCCTAATTTAACAGACGACACTAAAAATATCATATTAGACGATATAAATATGCAAAAATAAGCACTCATCAAATTCCCCCACACTTAGCTTTTGGTCGTCCTCGATCAAAATAAAAGAATGTACCAAGTGCATCTTATAACAAAACATTAGTGAACCACCACACCTCAGCTGAAACTAAACTATTAAGCATGACAATAGACTAAAACACTTTTTTTTAATTGAGAAATAATAATTTAGTCATGAAAACGTTTTCGTTAGCTTAGCAAGATATTATACTCAAGCAACATTTTATAATTAGTTTGATCTCACATGTAATCTAGGTGCTCAAGTGCAAGTGTATTGACATTCGAATACGAGGTACTTTAGTCGGACTTGATTATTGTTCCAGTTGATTTCCCTCACTTTCCTGTACATGAGCACTCAGTACCCGTACAAGGATCGTTCCTATTCATATGACATTGCACTTGCCACTCATTGGTCTCAAAGGAGTACTCGATACTTTACTTTTTGCTTTGCTTTTTTGCTTTGCTTTTTTAGGTGAGAATATATAGTTCATGTGAGAACCACTCTTATGGTGACAACCGTGAGAACCACTCATTTTTCCTCATTTTACAAAGATTTTGCTCATTTCACAATGTTTTTGCTTATATTATGTTTTTGCTCATTTCGCAACGTTTTTGGTCATTTTACGTTTTACACACACACACACACACACACACACACACACACACACACACACACACACACACACACACACACACGCACACGCACACACACACACATATACCATAACTTATTGTATAACAACATTTCACATGCGTGAAATTGTCATTATAAAACAATTTCATGTCATTATTGGAGTATTTCATATCATTTTTGAGTCGTCTCATGTCATTTTTTAAAATTTATTTGATGTCATTTAGAAAACTCTTTCATGTCATTATTACTGACTTCTATGTCATTTTATAGAAAACTTGTATCATTTTGGAGCTGTTTCATTCATTTCCCCCTATTTCAGTATCATTTTCAACTATATATCTTATCATTGTTGGAGTTAGTATATGGAGTGTTAGTTTTCTCACTCCAAAAGTTGTTTCAAAAGAACAAAAGGCTATTTGTCCCACATTGGTAGTTTAGAGGTATTTTATCTTCCTCATACAGAGGTTCCTTCTTTATACATTTGTTGAAAGTTGAGTGGGAAGAAACTAGTCACCACACACGCGCGCCGGCCGGGTCGGGCTCAAGCGTGTGGCGTGGCGCATTCGCGGTTGCGGTTGTGGGATATTTTAGTTTAGTTACTTATTTTTTGCCGAAAATCAGCTTTCATATCTTCTAACGTTATCCTTGATTAATTCTTGCCTTATTAACTTCTCCGTTTTCCCCATTAATTGCTTCTTAATTTTTTGCCTGTCGTTTTTGAGCTTCAGTCAACCTCTTTATAAGAGGGTGCAAAGGGGTTTTTTCCAACACAGAAAGATCTTGCTCTTCTTAAATCAAAAACACATTATCTTTATTCTCTGGGCATTGTTCGAGGTGTTCTCAAACTGTGACTCTATACTACACCGGAGGAGCAGTAGTCGTGTATATATCCTTGGAGGTTGGTTGCCAAGAGTCCATGTGTATGTAACGAGGGTAAATTCAACTTTAGGGCAGTGTTCATTCACACCACGACTTTCAGATAAGTTAATTAGCATAGTTCTACCATTTTTAGTTCCTACATTCTAAAGTTGAATTTTCGTTTTTTATTTCGTGCATCTGTGGAACTATTATGGCTGGTGAAAATGTTATCCCTATTGCTGTGCCTATTACTGTTAATCCTTTTATCCCTGATATGTCTAAGTTAGACCCATTTGATGGCAAAATTATAAGATGTGGTCAGATAAGATGTAATTCTTTTTGGGACAAATTGGTGTTGATTATTGTCTGTTTTCTAATGTTCCACCCGAGAATTATGTTAGGGATTTATTAAGGATAATAAGACTTGTCGTTGGATGTTGTTGGACTATATGACTGCCGCACTTTATATGATCTATAGTAAGTCGAAAGAAGCTAAAGATATTTGGGATAATTTTGAGACTAAGAAATATGCTTGTAGTCGTTGGTTGAAATTTTCTATGACTGATGACAAACCTGTGCTTGACCAAGTTCATGAGTATGAACATTTGTGTGTTGAAATTGTTGCTGAGGGTATGAAAATCTGTGGAACTTTTCAAGCCAATTGTCTTATTGAGAAATTACCCCATTATTGGGAAGCCTATATCCATTCAATGAAACCCAACCGGAAAGACTTTAACCTTCAAGATCTCGTCTCCCATATCAAGATTGAAGAAACGAAGCGAATCCAAGCCAAAGGGAAATCTATTAATAATTCTTCCTCGATGCTAATCCGGTTGAATCTAAGAATGCAGGTAAAGGATGAAAAGGTAAGGGTTTATATCGGTTTCATGGTGCGAGACATAATAATAACATAAAAGGAAGACAGGTTCAAGGGAAATTGTTTCGTCTCGTGGTAAGTTTGGTCATCTTTGCAAAAAGTTATCGCCAAAAAGCACTCCCGGAGACCGGTCTGCAAACAAAGCAAAGGAAAACAAACCTCGAAGCCAACCTTGCTTGAAGATGTGATTATTGCTATGGTGTCCAAGGCAAATATGGTGAGCAATGTGATCGAGTGGGTGCTGCCGTGCTTGGATCTTTGGAGCAACTCGCCATATCCGTTAAAGCAATGAATTGTTCCGGGACTACAACAAAGTTTCGAAAGCGAATGTGTCTTCATGGGCAACTCAAGCATTGTGTACTTGGCAAAGGAAAGGTTTTTCTGAAATTAACTTCGGGGAAAAGCCATTGCTTTGCGAGAATGTCTTACATGTGCCCGATATCCATGAAACCTCATTTTTGGTTCTCTTTTAAACAAAGTTGGTATCGAGGTTGACTTTTAAATCGATAAACTTGTATGAACCGAGAAATGGTGATTTTGTGGGTAAGAGATTTTGTAATGGGGGTTTATTTGTTTTTGATGTTGTAGGCGATAATAAAACTTCTCTTTGCTTCCGTTTATATTCTTTGAAACTTGTTTCTTTGTGGCATTTTAGACTAGGTCATGTGAATGTTGCATCCGTTAAGAGACTTAAACAGGCTTAGTATTAATCCTAACTTTAGCAATACCTCCTTTGATAAATGTGAAGTATGTGTAGAAGCTAAGCACCCTAAGAAAGCATTCAACAAAAGAGTTGCTCGTTCTTCCTCCTTACTTGAGCTGATTCATAGTGACTTAGGTGACTTTAAAAAATTCTATGAGTAGGGGTGGGAAGCGTTACTATATTACTTTTGTGGATTATTCTTTTTGGTTTACTAAGGTTTATTTATTAAGTTCAAAAGATGAGGCAGAAGAAAAATTTCTTATTTATAAAGCCAAAATTGAGAACCAATTAGACCTTAAAATTAAGATGGTGAGGGATGGAGAATATGATGGGGTTTCCCTTAAGAAATTTTGTGAGTCTAATGGGATTATTCATGAGGTTACAGCTCCTTATACCCCAAAATAGAATGGAATAGCTGAGCGGAAAAATAGAACTCTTAACGATATGATGAATGCAATGCTTATTAGTTCGAGTATGCCTACTAACATGTGGGGTGAGGTCATTCTTTCTGCTTGCTATGTGCTTAACCATGTTCCCCATAAGAAGTTAGACAAAACCCCTTATGAATTATGGAAAGGTTTTAAGCCTAATCTGAGTTACCTCAAAGTGTGGGGGTGTTTTGGAAAAATAGGACTTCCTGGTTTTCAGATGAGCAAAATTGGTCCCTAGATTTGGATGGTATTTTTATTGGTTATGCTTCTAACAGTGCTGCATATAAAATTATTCTTAAGGATGCATCTGGTTTTGGTCCTATTAGAGAGTCCAGGAATGTTGAGTTTTTTGAAAACAGTTTTCCTATGAAATTAAGTGTTCATTCTGATTTGTCTGTTGCATCTTCTTCTACTATGCATCATGGCATTGCATCAGCTAGTGAGACTTTAGAACATAGGAGGAGTAAGAGAGCTAGAATTGAGTCTAATTTTGGACCTGATTTTATTACTACCTTCCTTGTTGAGAAAGAGTTCTTATATGAGAATGAAGTGAATGTTTTTGTGTTAGAAGAAAAGTCGAGGACCTATGGTGAGGCCATGAGATATGTTGACTCTAGTTTTTGGTTAGAGGCTATTAACAGTGAGATTGAGTCCATTATGAGTAACAACACTTGGGTTTTAGTGGACCTTCCTAGAGGCTGTAAGACCCTAACCAGTAAATGAATTTTTACAAAGAAGTGCAGACCTGATGGGACCTTGGATAAGTATAAGGTTAGACTTGTGGTTGGAGGATATCACCAAAGGAAAGGCCTAGATGTCTTTGATACCTACTCTCATGTGATAAAGGTTGCCACCATTAGAACCTTAATTGCACTTGCACCTATTCATGATTTGTTTGTGCATCAAATGGATGTAATTTTTTTTTTAAATAGTGAGCTAAATGAGGAGATTTACATGAAGCAACCTGAAGGATGTGTAATTCCCGGATAGGAAGACAAGGTACGTAAACTTGTTAGATCCTTGTATGGTATAAAACAAGCACCAAAACAGTGGTATAACAAATTTCATCAAACCATTACTTCTAATGTTTTTCTGGTAAATGATTCTGATGCTTATTCCAAATCTGATGAACTTGGTTGTGTTTTCATAAGTCTATATGTGGATGATATGTTGATTTTTGGAGACCAATATAGACACAGTGATCTGCAACCAAGGCCTTCCTAAATTCTAGATTTGAAATGAATGATTTGGGTGAGGCAAATGTTATTCTTGACATAAAGATTACTAAAAGCGCATGTGGGCTGTCTTTAAACCAATCTCATTATATTGAGAAAATTTTAAAGAAGTTTAATCAATTTGATTGTACTATTGTGAAAACTCCATATGATTCTAGTATTCATTTAAAAAAGAATAAGGGTGACAGCGTGTCACAAGAACGATATGCCAAGATAATTGGAAGTGTAATGTTTTTGATGAATTACACTCGACCTGATATAGCATATCTTTGTTTGTAGATTGAGCAAGTATACTCATAGTCCTAATCATGAGCATTGGAATGCTCTGGTTAGATCGTTGAAGTATTTAAAAGGCACTATCAATTGAGGTTTGCATTATCTAAGATCACCTTTTGTTCTTGAAGGATTTTGTGATGCCAATTGGGTAATGATGAGATTCATTCTACTAGTGCTTATGTTTTTGCCCTTCTTGGTGGTGCTATATCTTAGAAATCATCAAAACAAACTTGTATTGCCAAATCTACTATGGAATCTAAGTTTATTGCTTTAGAATTGGCAGGACAGGAAGTTGAGTGGATAAGGAGTTTGCTTACTGATATTCCATAAGGAGTTTCCATGTGTTGTGACTCACAAGCAGCAATAGGGATACGAATAATCAAGCTTAAAATGGAAAGACCAGAAGGCATATTCGCTTAATACATATTATTGTAAGAAATCTAATTAGAAATAATGTAATGTCACTTGAGTATATAAGTCATAGAGGAATATTGTTGATCATCTCACCAAAAGCCTTTGTAGAAAAATGGTGCTTGGAGTCAGTACAAGAAATGGGTTTAAAGCCTATTGTGGAGTAAAATGTGATGGATACCTTTCTTAGGATTTCCTAAGTTCAAAGGGTCAAACGAAGTAAAAAAAAAGCTCAATTAATACTACTACCATTCCTAATAATAAAATGTGACGTAGTATTTATTTAATGTTATATGTGTAAGCTAAGGATGAGCAAAAGGCTCTTAATAAGTTCATAGCCTTGATAAGGTGGTTTGTGACAAGACAAAATTGATGGACTTACCTATGTGAATGTGGGGTTACGCCCAATCCCCTATGAGAGTCCCTAAGGCTTAGGACCTCTAGAGCATTCATGAAAATCCGAGGAAAATTGTAGGGCACTAAAATTACAAATCGTGAGAACACTATTGATTTGAGAAAGGTCTAAGTGCGCAAATGTGAATTACTAACATCGTAGAAAGGTTCAAAGAGAGATTTACCTAATACGATAGTAAGACATGCTTGTATGCACTTGGGTAACAATTCAAGTCCATAAAGCATTGATGCTTAAAAAGCTGAATTTTCGTGCTCATAATTCCTTTTCGGTTGTCTTTTCCTTCTTTATTCTTTTAAATCATGTGAGGGAATGTTGGAGTTAGTATACGAGTGTTAGTTTTCTCACTCCAAAAGTTGTTTCAAAAGAAGAAAAAGCTAGTTGTCCTACATTGGTAGTTTAGAGGTATTTTCTCTTCATCATATAGAGTTTCCTTCTTTATACATTTGTTGAAGGTTTTTTTTTGGCAATTCAAAGATATTATTGATAACAAAAAAATGGGTTACAAAATAAAGTACTAGAGTAACAGACTACTCATAGTACAAACACAAGCCTACATCAAGCCTCCCACCCAATTAATGTAAAAGAAGACTAGTTCTTTCATTCTCCTTGCAGTTACAAGCTATTCTTAAGATGATATCTTTCACCAACTGATTAGGACTAACAAGAGAGTCCCTAAAAATTTTGGCATTTCCCTGTAACCAAATTGAATAAACACTCTCAGTGTACATCATAACAAAGAGCTTGGACTTCCCCTTCTTGCATCTTGCTTTTCCGATAGGCTGTTTCAAGTTCAAGCACGAGGGCTCCTCCGAGGCCGATAATCAATAAATTACAGGACCTTGCTCCACACTTCTCTACTGTAAGAACATGAGAAAAACAGGTGATGGATAGACTCATCATGCTCATTACATATCTTGCAAACAGGGTCACACTCTCTATTCCACTTACTAATTCTGTCTAAAGTGGCAAGCCTATTCTGTAAATACAACCACATAATGAATTTACTTTTAGGAGTAGCACTATTATTACAAAGCAGCCTCCTCCAAGCCACTCTTTCAAACTCACCTTTTAGAAGAAGATAAGTTTTTTTTTAATGCTAAACATACCCAGAGAGTTAGTGATGTTATTCCATCCTCCTATGTTTACCGGAAGATCTCTAGTGTCAAAAAATTTCCTCAGGAGCCAAGAACGATTCTTGCTTACGATAACAGTGTCAAGAGAGTTTCTCTTGATATAGTATGCATTCACCCATCTGACCCAAAGCTTATCCTGCTTAAAAGCAATGGCCCATAAAAGCTTCAAAATTGCAGCTTTGTTCCATATAACCATGTCTGTGATATTAAGACCTCCTGCAATTTTAGGCATTCGTTGAAGGTTGAGTGGGAAGAAACTAGTCACCACACACACGTGTCGGCCGGGCCGAGCTCGAGCGAGGGTGTGTGGCGCGGCGCGTTCGCGGTTTTGGTTGTGGGATATTTTAGTTCCATTACTTATTTTTTGCTAGAATTCATCATTCATATCTTCACTAATTTCGTAACCGTTGTCCTTGATTGATTCTTGCCTTATTAACTTCTCCGTTTTTCCCATTAATTGCTCCCAAATTTTTTGCCTGCCGTTTTTCATCTTCAGCCAACCTCTTTATAAGAGGGTGCTTAGGGTTTTCTTCAGACATTGAAAAATCCTGCTCTCCTAAAATCAAAAACACATTATATTTATTACTAGGGCATTGTTCGAGGTGTTCTACCAGTTTTAGTTCCTACAATCATTATTACACAAACTGATATCATTATTACTCACTTTTGTGTCATTTTTCAGCAAACTTGTATCTTTCCCCCTTTTTCATTATTATTTTTCACCACTTTGTATACCTTATAATTATTACATAAACTAATATCATTAAAACTCACATTTGTGTCATTATTTTTCGGCAAACTTGAATCATTATTTTTCTCCTATTTCATTATTGTTTTTCAACACTTTGTATACATTATCATTATTACACAAATTGGTATTATTAACTCACTTTCGTGTTATTTTCTTAGCAAACTTATATCATTTCCTCTACTTTCATTATTATTTTTCAAATCTGGACATACCTAATCATTATTACACAAATAATATCATTTTTGTTAACTATGTTATCATTTTTCACCAAATCTATATCATTTTTCTGCAAAACCTATTTTTTTTTATCTAAACCAAACAATTTTTCACTCAACAAGAAATCAAGTGGAAACCAGAGCCTAGTTTGAAGTTACTCTCTCCTTCACTATGCCCCCTTCACTCTCTTTCTCTTTCCCCTTAGTTTCTCTCTCCTCCGCGACTCCATTCGACAACTGGCGCTCACCACCTCACCGGACAGGAGTAGCACCGCCATTCACCATCCCTAGTCTCACCACCTCTTTTTATTTGTGCTGTTTCGAGATTGCGATCAACGTCGATAATTTGAAAACAAGTTATGTTTCGCAGAATTCAGGCAAGGTTTTGAAATTCCCTGCGCTGCGAGAATATCTCAGGTAGACTATTACCTTCTACAAAACATCCTCGCAAAATTACAGGCCAAATCCTTCACATTAGTTGCATGTGTGAGCCGCACATGGAATTACTCGCATTCTCTCTCATCCTAATTTCATCTCCGTTGTCTCTTAGAAAGCCTCATCATTCACCAAATCAAATTCAAATTTACATCTGAAAAAATATCTTACCGTCGCTGAAGCATTTTGTGCGAAACAAAATTTGAAGATGATTAAAATGAGTTACACATATGATTAAAATGGGTTACTCATATATTTTTTTGAAAGTAAATAGGTTACTCATATGATTAAACAAGGTTACTCCAAAAAACTAAACAAGGTTATGTGTAACAATAGAAGGGATTACTTAGGTAAGTAAAATGGGGTTACTCGTATGATTAAATAAGGTTACTCGAATTAATAAAATGCAGTTCTTTTTTACTATAAAATGAGGTTACTTATAAACTTAAATGGGATTACCCATAAAGTTAGACCAGATTACTCATACATCATTAGTGCCTTCACCCGCTTAATTAATGGTTAATTGTTTGCTCTCATTTGGGGTCCTAAACTCCTAAATGTTGTAATAAAAGGTTTTCAAGGCTAAAGAGAAGAACAAGAAATTTGAACTTGTTGTGCCGTGGTAAACAAACCACTGCCTTGAAAAAGAGATTCGGTGCAACCGGGGTGCACAATTGTACTCAGCGATTCGTTCCCTAAGGTTTACACAACTCTCACCACACAATGGCACTCTTAGGTGTGAGATGGAGTTACTAGAACTTTTGCCTAAAAATCATGAAGAAAGGAAGAAGAGAAAGATAAGAAAGATGATTAACAAAATCGAAAAAATGAATTATATTTAAAGGAGTGAAGAAGAAGAAGTAACATGCAAAGGAAATCAAAGGACCCCAAGGAATCCAATGATCATAATCAATCCCAATAAACACAAGATAATGGAGAATAAAACTCCCATAATCAATGGAAATAATGGAGAAGATTAAACCATCATAAAAGGATGATCAACACTTTTAAACCACGTAATTAAGAAGGGGTTACATGAGGGATCCAAGGAAATAAAGGAAAAAACCGAAAACCGGCAAAAAGGGCCTTCGCCCGATCGAGACCGAGACCAAAACTCCAAGGCCAACTGAGGTCGCCCGATCGGACGAACCCCGCCCGATCGGGCGCCAACAGCGACTACGAAAAGTCGCCCGCCCAAACGGGCGGCCTACGCCCGACCCAATTGGGCGCCTCTTTTCCTCCCCTTTTTCCAACTTTATTCCCAACAATCCCCCACTAAAGATGAGAAAAAGATACCAAACGAAAGAAAGGGAATTCCGGTCATAAGAGGAGATCAATACATAACAGCTGGTGTTACATTTAAGTAAATTGAAACCAAATGTTTAGTGAAGTGGTACAATGACTTACAAGTCCAAGGGTGGACGAACCTTGAAACCCTCAAACTTTTGATCAAAGAGTGGACTAACCTTGAAACTCTAAGATTTAAGTCACGCCCCCCACAACACATACATCACTCCAAAAATCTAATTAACTCCGCAAAGTGAACGCGTTTTTTAAGCCATGCGTTTACCTTAGTTTTCATGGAAGCTCTAGGAAACAAACTCAAGTTTCCATAGTAGATGGCGAGTCTTCACAACCATATAGGTGAATCCCTTGTGCTTCTCAATAGCACAAAACAACCCTTAGGATTCATTAAGAGTTTAAACAAACTCAACCTCCACAAAAATTACAACGGTGGATTTCTCAAATGCTTAGCTAGAGCACCTACCACGTAAGTATAAATCCATTAAGAATTCTCAACGAATTCATCCTACTACAAGCATTACAACATAAAACGCCATAGGGATGAAATATTAGTAATAGATACACTTCATAGGCTTAAGCCCCATCCCCCTCGACGAATCAAGAACTTGGTTCCTTGCCAACCCCTTAGTCAAAGGATCCGCCAAATTTCTTTCGGACCTTACATAGTTCAAAGCAATGACTCCATTCTTGAGTAATTGTCTCATCGAACTATGTCTAAGGCGTATGTGCCTCTTCTTACGATTATAATTGCTATTGTTAGCTACACCAATTGCAGCTTGAGAATCACAATGCAAAGAAACCGGGGAATATCTTTCCCCCCACAATGGTATGTCGGCAAGAAGACTTCTTAGCCAATCCGCTTCTTGACCTGCCAACTCAAGAGTAATGAATTCAGATTCCATGGTGAAGCGCGCTAAACATGGTTGTTTTGAGGACTTCCATGATATAGCACCTCCACCCAACATAAAAACATAACCACTAGTAGAGACTACTTCATCATTATCAGATACCCAATTAGCATCACAAAAACCTTCCAAGACATTAGGAAATCGATTAAAATGCAACCCAATTTCCATGGTGCCCTTAAGATACTTTAGTAACTGATAAAGTGCATTCCAATGTTCACTACTAGGATTATGAGTATAACGACTTAATCTACTTACCGCATAAGCAATGTCGAGATGTGTGCAATTCATCAAAAACATTACACTCCCTATTACCTTAGCATATTGCTCTTGTGACACACTAGAACCCTTGTTCTTCATAAGCCTTACACTTGCATCATAAGGAGTTTTACAAGGCTCCACATCATAGCAATTGAACTTCTTCAAGATCTTCTCCACATAGTGGGATTGATTCATTGAGAAACCATCCTTTAGCTTGGTCAACCAGATACCAAGGATCACATCAGCTTCACCTAAATCCTTCATTTCAAACTTAGTAGAGAGAAAATCTTTAGTGTAATTTACAACCTCAATGTTAGTACCAATAATAAGCATGTCATCAACGTAAAGACAAATAATAACACAAGAGGAATCCAAAACTTTAGAATATACACAAGAGTCCGAAGAATTAGTCACAAAACCATCACTCCTAAGAGTACAATCAAAATTTTCATACCATTGCTTAGGAGCTTGTTTCAAACCATACAAAGACTTCGTAAGCCTACACACCTTGTGTTCTTGACCCTTAACCACAAAACCTTCCTGTTGAGTCATATAAATCTCTTCATCAAGATCACCATTAAGAAAAGCCGTTTTAACATCCATTTTATGAACCACTAAGTCATGAATCGCCGCTAAAGCAATCAAAGTCCTAATGGTGGCAATCTTAGTCACGGGTGAGTAGGTATCAAAGAAGTCTATACCCTTTTTGAGTGAAACCTCTAATAACAAGTCTAGCCTTAAACTTATCAATAGAGCCATCGGGTTTCTTCTTCTTAGTATAGATCCATTTACACCCTTTAGGTAAATCACATAAGTCCCAAGTATGATTAGACATGATTGAATCTAATTCACTTTTAATGGCCTCTTTCCAAAAACTAACATCTATGGATTTCATAGCTTCACTATAAGTCTTTGGGTCTTCTTCTAAGAGAAATAAAGAAACAACATTTTCACTCAAACAATTCACATCAAAGTTCTCAACAAGAAAAGTGGTCAAGAAATCTGGTACAAAGGTAGTCTCTACTCTAACCCTCTTACTCTTCCTAGGTTGTAGTCCTTCTACTACCAAAGGAGGAGACGGAAGATTACTAGAACTAGGCATAGAAACATCTAAGGACACATCAAGACTTGACTCATTCATATGTATATAAGATGATGATTTCAAAGGGAAAGAATGATCAAAGAAAACTGCATCTCTAGATTCACAAATAGAATAATCACTCAAAAGCATGAACCTATATGCGGCACTATTATAAGCATAACCAATTAACACACAATCAAAAGTTTTAGACCCAATAGTGGTTTTCTTAAAATCTGAAAAAGCAACTTTAGCTAAGCACCCCCACACTTTCAAAATACTCATGTTCGGTTTATAACCTTTCCAAAGTTCATAAGGTGTTTTATCCAATTTCTTATGGGGCACTCTATTGAGTACATAACACGTGGATAGAACCGCCTCTCCCCACATGTTGTCGGATAATCCGGAACTTAAGAGCATTACATTCATAGTTTCTTTTAAAGATCTATTTTTCCTTTCGGCAATACCATTTTGTTGTGGAGTGTAAGGGGAACTTAGCTCATGGATGATACCATTGGTTTCACAAAATTCTTTTAAAGTCCATTTTCCATATTCACCACCTCTATCGGTCCTAACCCTTTTAATCTTAAGATCAAGTTAATTTTCAACTTCGGCTTTATACTTGAAAAATGCACTTTTCGCCTCATCCTTAGTTTTCAAAAGATAAACTTTAGTGAACCTTCAAAAATCATCAACAAAAGTTATGTAATAATTTTTCCCTCCTTTACTAGTAGTGCAATTTTTAAAGTCCGCTAAATCCGAGTGAATCAACTCTAGCAATTTAGTACTTCTTGATATAACTTGCTTGAATGGTTTATTAGTATGTTTGGCCTCAACACAAATAGGACATTTAGAGGCTTTGTCAATTTGATCAAAAGAAACTAAGTCCATGTCCTTTAGTTTTTTCATGTAATAAACATTTAAATGTCCTAAACGATTGTGCCAAACATCCATAGACTCAACAATATAAGAAAAAGAAGTACTTTCATTATTATTCAAAACATTCATCACAAACAATCCTCCACTAAGGTAACCTTTCCCAACAAAGTCTCCATTCTTAGTAATAACAATCTTGTCCACCTCAAAGACAAGCTTTAAACCGGTTTTGTTGAGAATGGCACCCGAAACAAGATTCCTCCTAAGGGAGGGAACATACAAGACATTACTCAAAAACAAAGTTTCTCCGGAAGTGAGTTTAAGGTGGACCTTCCCTTTGCCAAGAACTCCGCGGTGCTACTATTTCCCATGTAAACATGGTCTCCATCGGTAGCATCTTCAAATTCCGTCATGAGAGCTTTGTTAGCACAAATATGTCTTGATGCTCCCGTGTCCAAGATCCACTCTACCTTGTTTTCCACCAAGTTGGCTTCAACTACCACCACGGCTATCACATCATCCTTTTCAACAAAATTGGCATGGGAGGCACCATTGGAGTTGTTCTTTCGGTGGACACATTGATAGGCCTTGTGTCCTATCTTTCCACACACATAGCATGCTCCTTTGGTCTTTTGAATCTTGTTGTTAGAAGTGAAGTTCCCTTTGTTTCCATTCTTCTTCTTCTTGCCTTTGAACCTGTTTCTAGCCATAGGATCACTAGATTCAACCAAGTTAGCTTTAGAAGAATTCAAAGAGAGAGAATCAAACTTATCTTTGAGGCGGTTAGCCTCCTCGGTCCTCATGTGACCAATAAGCTCTTGAAGGTTCATGTCCTTCTTCTTGTGCTTCAAAGAGTTTCGGTAGTCATTCCATGAAGGTGGGAATTTCTCCAAAAGCACATTGGCTTGAAGAGTCTCACACATTTTCATCCCTTCACCAAGGATATCAGTGACAATGTTCTCATAGTCATGAACTTGATCCATGATGGATTTGTCATCCGTCATCTTGAAGTTAATCCACTTACCAACCACATATTTCTTCTTACCGGCATCATCGGCACTATACTTCTTTTGCAAAGTGTCCCAAATGGACTTGCTTGATCGATTAGAGATGAGGAGATCAAATAAGATTCCACTTACATGATGAAGGATATGAGCTCGAACAAGCTTGTTGTCTTTCTCGCTCCTTCTTGGTCAATGCATCGGCCGCTTTCTTGATATCCTCCGCCGAAAGGGAGGCATCCGGAGCTACCGCCTTGCTTGCTTCAATTGCTTCAATCACATCCTCATAGAGGACATAATCAATTTCAAGTTGCTCAAAAAAGATCAACAATTTTTGTGACCATCTCTTATAGTTCTTGCCATCAAGAGGCTCCAACTTAGAGATGTCGGGAAGAGTCTTGTTCAACATTGGATTAGCCAAAACAATCGACATAATATCTCGTTTTCAAATTGTTGTAATAAAAGGTTTTCAAGGCTAAAGAGAAGAACAAGAAATTTGAACTTGTTGTGCCGTGGTAAACAAACCACTGCCTTGAATACGAGATTCGGTGCAACCGGGGTGCACAATTGTACTCACCGATTCGTTCCCTAAGGTTTACACAACTCTCACCACACAATGGCACTCTTGGGTGTGAGATGGAGTTACTAGAACTCGTGCCCAAAAATCATGAAGAAAGGAAGAAGAGAAAGATAAGAAAGATGATTAACAAAATTAGAAAAATGAATTATATTAAAAGGAGAAGAAGTAACCTCCAAAGGAAATCGAAGGACCCCAAGGAATCCAATGATCATAATCAATCCCAATAAACACAAGATAATGGAGAATAAAACTCCCATAATCAATGGGAATAATGGAGAAGATTAAACCATCATAAAAGGATGATCAACACTTTTAAACCACATAATTAAGAAGGGGTTACAAGAGGGATCCAAGGAAATAAAGGAAAAAACCGAAAACCGACAAAAAGGGCCTTCGCCCGATTGGGCACGAGACCAAAACTCCAAGGCCAACTGAGGTCGCCCGATCGGGCGCCAACAACGACTATGAAAAGTCGCCCGCCCGATCGGGCGCCTCTTTTCCTCCCCTTTTTCTAACTTTATTCCCAACACTAAACACCGCCATCTCGCATAACCTGCTTCTTCAAACCCCCTAAAATCGATGCCATCTCAAAAAGCTTCTTCAATGGCGGATTTCTCACCTTCTTCCTCGCAAAAACTTGAAAATCACAAAAAAAAACACCTTCTTCAATGGCGCGGGAGTTACCTCTTCTTCGAATGTCAATCTTCGTCGCCGCCATGGCCAAGTCTATTTCTTGAGACGTTTACCACCTCAACATCTCCAGGAAATTCAAAGAGGAAGGAGGAAGAGAGAGAAAAGAGGAGAGATATGGGTTGCGAAATTCATCGTCCTCAACTCCATAAATTCAAAGAGGATGGAAGAAGATAGAGGAAAAGAGGAGAGAGAAAATCTGGGTCGCGTGGGCTGTTTTTTAGTGTAAAATCCCGCGTCAGCCTTATATATGGGTCGGCAACACCTATAAATATAGATATAGCCGGCCACTTATATGAATTTGTGATGAATTTATGATTTCTTAGAAATCGATGCACGGCGAAACTAATTATTTCCACACATTTTTTTTTAAAGAGATCTCCACACATTTTATATATATACTACCCCACCATTGAGCAATTAAACTATGACATAGTCGCATTTAAATACTCTTCCTTCACCACATCAATACTACAAATCTTAGCCATGTCAATATTTCTCCTATGTACTCATTTCCTACTAATTTTTATCACCATAACTTCAGTCACCTCTCTACATCCAGATTCCAGACTTTCCAATCAAAGAAGCTACTATTAAAGATCTCCAAACCGCTTTGCAAGAAAACAAGCTCACCTCAAAAGAATTAGTACTGTTCTACCTACAACAAATCCATAAACTCAACCCAATTCTCAGAGCGGTCATAGAGGTCAACCCGGATGCTCTAGAGTCTAGAGCAGGCGAACAAGGCCGATAAGCGGAGGACGAAGGCGAAGAAAGGTGACTCATCAGCCAAAGTTTCATGGCTAGCTGGGATACCAATATTGCTGAAGGATAATATTGCTACCAAAGATAGGCATAATACAACAGCAGGATCTTATGCATTGTTGGGTTCAGTGGTTCCAAGAGATGCTGGAGTTGTCAAGAGGCTAAGGAAGGCCGGGGCTGTCATTCTTGGGAAGGCTAGCTTGAGTGAATGGGCTCATTTTAGGTCTAATGGTGCGCCTAGTGGGTGGTCTGCTAGAGGAGGCCAAGGCCAGGCAAGTCCCCTTTTTTTCTTTGCATAACTTTACATCATAAAATTTATAACATTAAGAAAGGAAATCATAAGCATAAGCATGATAATATCTAATTTTTCGAATTTGTCATGTATGGACATGTAGAATACTGTAGATAGCATAATGGGTTTTTTTTATTGGACCGAGGAAAAGAATCTTCAGGAAAACAAAAGAAAATCTTTCCCTCCGTTCCATAATATAATATAGTCTTTATTTTCATTTTAGGTGTCCTAAAATATAATGTTTGGTTACATATTTAATTCCAGTATTTTTTCATGATTTGCCTACAAAAACCGTATATCATCATTTATTTCTTCTTGAAATTAGTATTTTTACTTTGTTTATTCAACCTAAGGGTTACCTTTAATCTTTCTTTCATCCAATTATTCTCCAATTCTCTCCTAAAGTCACTTTTTTTCCATACAACATTTATTTAAATAAATAGAAAGTCTTTACTTTCCTTATGGATTCTATTTACCTTAAATTCCGTGAAAAAAAAGGAATCAAACACTATATTGAGAGACGAAGGAAGTACAAGGAAAGAATCCAGAATGATGAACAACAAGAAAACAATATAAAAACACACCTATGAAGGGACTAGGTGTGGTAAAGCCACACCTATAGTAATTTCCTCTAAAATATGATTAAGTGCTGATGGGGGACTATCTAAGATAACAAAACGGGTCCCTTTAAACAAAGATAACAAAATGGGTCATATGTTATAAATACACTCATATGAGTTTGGCTAATTGTCCATGTGTATGTGTTTCTTTTAAGGATAACTCCAGAGTGTGAAGGAATTAATTCAAGGAATTCTAGTTAATGTAAGCTCAGTGTGTCTTCTCTCTCATTAGCCAACAAATAAACAACCTTTTATTTAATAAGATATGTCCAAGAAACTTTATTTGTATTTGTGTCTTTAATCAACCTGTCTGATACCAACAAGAGTTGGCTCAAGTGATAAGTAGCTTGATATTGCTTAAGGGAGGTCTCGAGGTTCGAGTCTCACCGTATGCAAAAACTCTTGTTGGGAGACTCACCCACCCAAAGCAAGTGTGCGACACGGGTCAATCTGGATGTAGTCGGAGCTAAGATCTGATCAACCGGGTGTACTATGTGTAAAAAAAATCCTCCTGTCTGATGACAAAATCTGAGGTATGCCGTATATGCCTATATGGTCCCATACTCCCATATATATGTGCTGAATATGAGGGAAAAAGGACAATAATTTATTTGAGAGATCCAGTTACGCTTGTGCATACGCTCCCTTTCCACAATTCGAATGAAAAGTAAACATGACTAGAGAAGTTTTTTTCTCAAGACTATACCTTAATCCAAGCAAATCTATATATGATTGCAGAACCCTTACAATCTATCAGCAACTCCTTGTGGCTCAAGCAGTGGATCAGCCATAGCAGTAGCAGCAAACTTGGCAGCCGTAACCCTTGGGACCGAGACAGACGGCTCAATCCTTTGTCCTTCCAGCTACAACTCAGTCGTCGGTATCAAACCCACTCTTGGTCTCACTAGCCGAGGTGGAGTTATACCAATTTCTCCCACACAAGATACTGTTGGGTATCCATATTATTACATCGTACTTATTTTTTTTTGAAATGTAGTTTACAATAATAATTCGTCGTCAGTTCTTAAAATAAACATGATTAATTTAATTGTGATTATATTTTATTTCACTATACCAATCTATATCACAATTAAAAGTGGTAAAAATATTAAAGGAACCTTTACAATGTATTCAAAAATATGTAATACTTTGACCTTTATGGTCAAATTTCACTTCACTTTTAAGTTCACTACTATATATACAAGTGAAAAAACAATGATATTATCACGTTGCTATTAGATTTGGTTTAATGTATATATACAAAACGTCAATTTAAAGAGCTTTACTAATTGTCGAAGTTAAGTATTAACGATCTTGAAAGTCATAGAGTTGCAATTTTTGCTCTATAATTTGATTAACCTTTGTCGAATTGAACAATGAACAGGCCCATTTGTAGAACTGTGGCAGACGCAACCTATGTTCTCGATTCCATTGTTGGATATGATCCTTATGATTCTGAAGCGACAGTAAACGCAAGCAAATACATATCGCGAGGTGGCTATGCTCAGTTTCTTAAGCTTGATGGTTTAAGAGAGAAGAGGCTAGGAATTGTAAGAAATCCCTTCTTTGATTATCTTAAAGGGTTTCCAATACAGAGCACAGCCTTTAAGAAACATTTCCATACTCTGAGGTAAGCAAATAACAGAGGCTAACTATTGATTATATAAATATTATTGCATAAGATAAATTACAGGTTCATTTCCAATATTTACCAAATATACAATCTTAATCTAGGTAATACTTCCTCTGTCTTTTAGATGCTATGCTTGCATATTAACTACTATTCACCAACTAATCTTGTTCTTGTTATTCCTTAGAAATTACATAGTCAGGTGACTTCTTTTTTTGCTAAGCAAGAGAAGTAGATTAATAAAAACCACATTTTACAACCTAACCAAACCAACTAGGTTGGACCCCCTCACCAGTGGCGGATCTTAATGGGGGCAGGCCTGGGCCTGGCCCCCCTTAGGTTAAAAAAAAAAAATTTGAAGCGTGTATTTTAGCAGCCCAAAAGCCCAATACACAAATAAAAAAAAGTTTATGTTTGACAGTAATTGACACGGCATCAGTCTAACTATCTAATGCTTCCCAAAATCCCAACCCTTGCACGTTGGAAAAAACAAAACCTCAGAAAAGTGAAAAGTCTGCAACTGGCAACTGCAACTCTGTTAAAGTAATTTTGATTTTTGACAACTTTCTTGCGGCAGCCGGCAGGAAAAGTAATTACTCTCTCATTGAATCTGAATTTTGGTATTTATTTTTTCGCAGCTTTATACTACACTATACATCATGTTGTTACTTGTTAATTTTGGTATGTATCTCATTGAATCTTGAATAGTTTTTCTATGCTTATGAATCTTGTTAATTGTTACCATGAAGTTGCTTATGCTGCACGCCTGCACCTGCACTTATGATATGACTAATAATTTTTGTGTTTTGTCATCACTCGAGTCTCGACACTCATCACACTTTTTTTCAATTGAAAACTTATTAATGTTATCAGGTGTGAATGTGATGTACTGATGTGTGCTTTGTTACATTGTTTGCTTTCTAGATTATTGTAGATTCAAGCAATCTATCATTGTGTTCTTGTACTATGTAATTATTAAATTATACTATATAAAATATAAGTATATATAACTAATTGATTTACTAATATCAATTTGATTACTCATACGAAAATTTGACAAATGTAGGTGATTAGTATATTATTCAAACAAAAGCATAGATCTTTGTGCCAACGCTTATTACTTATTAGGTATGTATTTTCTTAAACTCAATTTATAGCTTACTTTGTAACATATTCTTTATATTTGTTGAGTTGGGTTAAAGTGATTGATTAAGGTCATGTGTATTAGGTCTTGAACCAACTTTAAAAATAATACGTTTACCTAAAGAACGTCTAAATATCATTTCAGGTCAACAATATGAATAAACAAAAATCTATTACCTCCTTCTTTAAAAGAAAAAGGCAGGAAAATGATACAATTCCAGTTGAGGAAGATACAACCCCAATTAATGAAGATATTAATCCTACGACAACACATAACCGGGACGAAGAGCCTTCTCAAAGGAGGAGCGATATAGTAGATATAGAGTCTTTAGAACGTGACCCGGGATTACGTCCTCCAATTTGGGATTATCCAGTTGGGAGAGTACGAAATGAAGTAAGACGTGCTTACATAAAACTAGGCCCTTACCAACCCAAGTTAGATTACCCTTTTTCAGGGCCAGAGAAACACCGTCGTCGATTTCAGTCTACTTGGTTTCAAAAGTTTCCCGATTGGTTGGAATACTCACCCTCAAAAGATGCAGCATTTTGTCTACCTTGTTATTTGTTTCTTGAGACACCGGATGCTCGAGTAAAGGCATTTACTTTAACTGGATTTAAAAATTGGAAAAAGGTTAATGATGGAAGACATTGTGGATTCCTTGCTCATGTTGGAGAAGGTCCATGTACAATACATCGAAGTGCTGTACAATCGTATAGGACTCTCCCTAAACAAAAGGCAAATATTCGTAATGTTATCAATAAACAAAGTGAAAGGCAAATCAAGCAAAATCGCTTGCGTCTCAAGGCTTCTATTGATGTTCTTCGCTTGTTAACTACACAAGGTTGTCCTTTAAGAGGTCATGATGAGTCAACGGATTCAAAAAATCAAGGAAACTATCTTGAATTTAGAAACACTTTGGCAATATATAATAAAGATGTTGGCAAAGCAATAAGACAAGCTCCTTATAATTCCAAGTACATTGCTCCATCGATCCAAAAAGAGATTCTCCATATTATTTCTAATATGGTTCGCAAGAACATTAGACAAGAAATTGGAGATTCCAAATTTTGTATCATTGTTGATGAAGCACGAGATGAATCTAAAAGAGAGCAAATGGGACTTGTATTAAGGTTTGTTGACCGGAATGGAACAATTAGGGAGCGATTTTTTGACCTTATACGTGTTTCAGATACATCGGCAGCAACTCTCAAAAGGGAATTGTGTTCAGTCCTTTGTCGACATGAATTAGTGGTTGAAAATATTCGAGGTCAAGGATATGATGGTGCTAGTAATATGAGAGGTGAGTGGAATGGTTTGCAGGCATTATTTCTGTCTGAATGCCCGTATGCTTATTATGTGCATTGTTATGCTCATCGTTTACAGCTTGCTTTGGTTGCTGCATCTAGAGATGTAAGTCCAATACATCAATTTTTTTCTAATTTGACTTTTATTGTCAATGTCATTGCCGCATCTCCTAAACGTCTTGATGAATTGCATGCAACTAAAGCTGCTGAAATTAAATGGTTGTTATCTATTGGTGAAATAGAAAGTGGTAGAGGGGCTAATCAGATGGGTACCCTGAAAAGAGCTGGAGATACACGTTGGGGTTCACATCTTTACTCTATTCGTAGCTTGCTTAAAATGTTCAATGCAATAGTCTCAGTACTTGAGCATATCATGGCAGATAAGTCGTGTACATATTCTCAACGTGGGGATGCTGATGGTGCTTTAAATTTATTGATTTCCTTTGATTTTGTGTTCATTGCACATTTAATGGAAGAAATTTTGAGAATTGCTGATGTTCTTTGTCAAGCTTTACAACAAAAGTCTCAAGATATTGTGAATGCTATAAAATTAGTCTCTACGAGTCAAACACTCATTCAAGAAATGAGAGAGAATGGATGGGAAAATTTTTTAGGCTCAGTGGGACTGTTTTGTCAACAACATGATATTCGGTGCCTGATATGAATGCTCCTTATATAGCTCGTAAGGGTAGAGCTCGTCATCAACACGATCAAGTTACAATGAACCATTTTTATCGAGTTGAAATATTTCTAAGTACAATTGACAAGCAATTACAAGAGCTGAACCGCAGATTTAACGACAATGTCTTGGAGCTTTTGACCTTGTCGTCATTGTTAGAGCCAAAGGATGGTTTCAAAAACTTTGATATCAATAAGATTTGCTTACCTGCGTGGAAAAGTATTATCCAAAAGATTTTACGGAGCAAGAGAGGTACAATCTGAAGGATCAATTGCAACATTTCATTTGTGAAGTGAAAGATGATCAAAATATGAGAAATTATGCTACTTTGGAGGAAGTTTGTGAACAATTGGCACGAACAGGAAAGTCAAATGTATATTTTTTGTTTGACAGATTAATACGTCTAATATTGACTCTTCCTGTGTCAACAGCTACCACTGAAAGAGCATTCTCAGCCATGAAAATCATGAAGACAAGACTGCGTAATAAAATGGAAGATGAGTTTTTGGCGGATAGCTTAGTTATTTATATTGAAAGGAAAATTTCCAAGAGTTTTAGCACCAAGTCAATTATTGATGATTTTAAAATTTTGAAAGACCGTCGAGCCTTACTTTAGTTCTTGTTCCAATAGTGTATCATAACACTTATGGTTTTAACATTTTTACATTTATTTATTTCAATATTTTAGTATAATCTATATTTTTACATTGTATTTGGAATTAATATTCATATGTTCTTATAGTTTATACTTTCATATATGTTGATATGTTATTGCGGAAAAATCCGGCCCCCTATAGCAAATCTTTCAAGATCCGCCACTGCCCCTCACCTTTAGGCAGGTAAAACAAGCCAACAAGGCTCTAATTATAGTTCACAGTAAGCTACAAATTTATAAACCACTCATAATCTTTCACAGTTATCTTCTTAGGCATAACAGCATGATTCTAGCCTTAATGTTGAACCCTATGTATGTTGTGTACATGTGAGTTGTCCCACATTGGAAAAAGATGAGAGAAATTACCACAATATAAACTAGAGGAGCTACTCCTACTATTGTCAATTGGTTTTAGTATGGAAACTCCTTTGGGCTTGTATGTGGACCGAACTCTCCTCCTCCGTATTGGGTTGCCCAAGCCCATTTTCAGTCATATCAAATTTATCATGGTATTAGAGCCTAGGTTGTTGGGCCTTTCATATTGGGCATTTGTCAAGCAACTGGATAATGACCTCTATTGGATTATCATTCCCAATGAGGATTATTATACCTTACCAGTTCCTATAATTCTAAGTTACCACAATATAACCTAGAGGAGTTACTCCTATTATTGCCAATTGGTTTTAGTATGGAAACTCCTTTGGGCTTGTATGTGGACCGAACTCTACTCCTCCGTATTGGGCTGCCCAAGCCCATTTTCAGTCATATCAAATTTATACTTAAGCATACTCTTAACTTGTTGTATCACTCTACTGATGCTAGAAACATTTTGATTCCAATACACTGAATTTCTACTGAATTTTTAGTCAGGTGACTTCTTATTTGATTAATCTTAATGCATATTTTCATAATATCAAGTTTTTATAATTTTTTGCTATATGCATAATTAAAGATATTGTAGATCAAGGTAATGCATTTAATGACGTGAAAACAGGAAGTGTAGCATCAAAAAGGACAGATTGTATGTAATTCACAAATTTTAGAATACATCATAATTCATATGCACGATAACTTTTTAAGTGACTCCTTTAAGATAATACACTTTATTTTCAGTAATGAACACTTTTGACTTAGAAATTGATCAATTTTGACATGAATAGTGACTTTTTGGGCCAAATGTGGAATAATCTTACAATAAATTTAGTGTGCACCCGGTGCATGCAAGATTTGCTGTAAATAATCATAGTTGTTCAACATACAAGATTTGAAATATTTTTGCTGGGTAGATCTCGGAGATGAACATAATATCCTGCATATAAACCATCTACTAATACATTATTTTCATGCTTTTTGTCATCGGTATAACTAAAGAGAAAAAGGGGCAATTCTAATCGACAATTTGGAAATACCCAACATTGAAGCAATAAATTCACAGAATAACGAGATTATGGTGTTGCTAGCTGAGTTCAAATTGTCATTGAATTCCTACTTAAAACAACTGGTTGAGTCTCCAGTGCGATCTTTGATGGATGTTATACAATTCAACAACAAAAATCTCCAAAAGGTAAGAGGTTGTCCTAAATTATATATGCGCCATTCTTGTTAAGTTTATAGAATTAACTGGTGTTTAAAGAAGTTATTTTCACAAACGTTACAAAAAGTTCCACTGTATTTCACAATATATATATATATATATGTATATGTATATATATATATATGTATATGTATATGTAGGAATTTAGATGCTTAATGCGGAAAATGAGTATCATATACTCAAACATCTAACACCAAGATCTTTGCATAAATTAACATGAATCAATTAATAGTATAGAATATACCTCTCGATGCGTGAATTCCACTTCCACCACAAGCCTTCTAGTGGAGATCCTTAGAACGTCAATTGGCGGGCGCGGATGTGTCGTTGTGCACCGCACCCGGCCAAAGATAAAATTTCTCCTACTCTCTTTTACAATAAACAAGTATAATGGAAGTAGGGGTCGTATCCACAGGGAAACAGGGACGAGTTTAGTACTTAGCGTGATTCGAAACCTCAAAAGATTAAGCTAAGGGCCGAGAAACCTAATAATAATAACAAAGGGGGGTTTCAAGTAGATTATAACTAAACTACAACTAACTAACATATAAACAAGATGAGAAATCAATATGGAAAGATCTTGAATCCGATTAACATACACTTCAATTCATTATCGATCCTTGAACCTCGACTCTAATTAATTCCATTATTATCTATTGTTGAGCATTAATCTCGCGTTCTCCTTATTCTTAGTTGAATAGCACGATCAGCGTGACTATAAAACCCTAACTAAAGGATAACCTAGTCCGATCGCGTCTAAGTTCAATCCGATAGCAGCAATAAACACAGAGAACCAATAGACCTGCTAACGTCATACAAGCGATAAACGTTCAACAGTTGATTCAATTTCCCCAAGAAATAACCAAGACGATCTGCATCTAAGTTACTCCCTAGTTTGCTACCAATTGATAAAAGAATAAAACAATCGGGTTCTATTCTTAAATCTAGCATTAGATTAATTACACAATCAAACTAGTAACGTTCCTAGCATAATTATGCAAAAACCATAGAAAGCAATCATAGAAATTAAACCATAATCAAAGAAACTAAAGAGAGAGGAAAGATCTCACAATAATGCTTGAAGCTCCATATTAATCTCGTTCAAGAACGGTTCAAGCTACAATCGGCATAGCATAAGCCAATCCCATAATTGAAATCTACAAAAACTAAATTAGAAAATAAAAACTAAAAAGAGAAGACAACAAGAGAAGAGTGGAGTTTTGGAAACTCCCTCTCCTTGTAGGCTCTTGCCCCTAGGTCTAAAAACAAAGTTTAGTATTTATACTAAGGCTCAAAAGTTAGCCGTCATTTAAACCGCCATAGGGGTCGCGAGGTGCGAGTCCGGGTCGCACCGTGCGATGGGCTGCCTTCTTCGCAACGAGTGAAGAATTGGGCCAAACCACGCAGGTCGCGAGGTGCGAGAAATCTCGCGAGGTGCGGTCGCGAGGTCCTCGCGAGGTGCGAGCTGGCTTGCTGGGCGGGTTTGGCTCGAGCGCTGGGCGCGCGCACATGGGCGATGGGCGTGCGATGGCCTAGCTTGCTGCTGGGCGTGCGATGGCTGCTGGTGAGCTGGGCGTTGGGCGCTGGGTCGAGCTTGGCTTGGCGAGCTTGTGGCTTGTGATGCTCGGCTCAAATGCATTTTACCTTGGAAGCTCGGAATGCATGACATTAACACAACTTATATCGCAAAACTCCGAACTTCCGCTAAGGATGATTTTTATGCAAACCTTAACAATTACGAACAAATCCCTTAGCAATGTGCACCTAAAATACCACAAGAACATCGTATAACTTGAGCGCATCAAATACCCCCACACTTGAACTTTACTCGACCTCGAGTAAACTCAAAATGAGGATCACCAAATAAATCATCACCCAAGCTATCGAAACCAACCTACACTCCCCATCAACTACATCATCATCATCACATCTTAACAAAATACGCTCAAAACCTAAACGTAAGGGATGATGATTCCCCCACACTTAGATTCAAGCTCACCTGAAATATACAAAGACGCGACAACAATAATAACCAGCAACGCCAACAAGTTTAACCAACAACACCAACGAGAATCAAAATGCCAGCTCACGACACACTAAAGTATCAGCTCTCCCAAACCTCAAAAGATGACCTACTACTACAACAACTAACTTAAAATAGCAAGCCATGGAACAAAGACAAAAAGGGATAAATTCCATGCTTACTCCCAAAAACAATCAACCAAAAGAATGCGAAAGCCAAAATAAATAGATCTTCACAAAACAAAGGATGAATTCACTAACCCAACCTGAAAACGCTTTCAACCTTATGACACCATCTCCGACAAATGAGTTTTCAAAGTGTATAATTCTCTCTTAATCTCTCATTTTGCCTAGGAGCCCTTTCGGGTTTTCATCCTAGCTTCTCACATTTTTTTATCTCACCATCTTACCCGCTCAATATAAGCCACTTTTTTGCATAAGTTGCCCTTTCGGGTTTTCAACCTATCCGGGCCCCCATTTTTGCCTGAGTCGCCCATCCTTGTGGGTTTTCAACTCAGCGGGTTTCATTTCATCACTTTTTTTTTTTTTTTTTATATTTTTTTTTTCATTTTTTTTTTTTTTTCATTTTTTTTTCATTTTCATTTTTTTCATTTCCATTTTTTTTTTCAAATTGAAAGTAATATACACAACATAGATACATGAGAATGAGAATACCCTCCCCCCTACTTAAACTACACATTGTCCTCAATGTGTCGACAATTAGAAGAAAAGTAAACGAAAATGGGGGAGAAAATCGAAAATCGGGTAAATCGAAGATCGAATGCTCAAAACTCATGACCAAACAATCCGTCAAACTCAAATTTCTTAACAACACCAACTCAAATCTCATAAATCAACTCACAAACCTCTCCCTCGAATCACTCAAACAAATGACAAGCTCAAAAGTTTTGAATTTGTGAGATTTGCACCTAGCTTAAGAGATCGAAAAGATACATTAACAATCTCAATCCTCTAGTGTACCAACTCCTAGCTATTGAAGTCCTCCCAACGGATTTTCTTTTGTGGATTTTGGTTCCAAGCGGATGAAGATTGGTTGTGGATCTTTTTAGTGGGTGGGTGGTGGGTGAAAGAAAATTTGTTGTGGTGGTGGAAATTTGATGAAAAATAAAGAGAAAGAAAGAAAATAAAGGGGTCTCGGGTTGCCTCCCGAGAAGCGCTGTTGTTTAAAGTCGTGAGCTCGACTTAATACCTTAAGCTTAATCATTGGGTTGTGCTCCATGTGTGACAATGGTGATTCCATGTCAATCTCCACTTCAAGTACCTGCAAAATTGATTGAGAAGAACTCTTGCAATGCATCGTTAATACCTAGCTTACTACAACATGGTTGAGCATATAACATCTGATTATATCCCAAACCTAGCATTAAGGCAACAACAAACATCAACTAGTAGTACTCCTAGCTAATCCAAGTCATGACCATTAATATAAATGTTTAAAGCTAGACAATAACCAAGATATAAAGTATGAGTTAATCAACCATTCCCAAGAGAGTTTAAGCAACAAGTTCCATGCTTCTTGTCCAAAATACAAAAATGAAATACATAGAGCTCAATGGAAGATGAAAACTAGAAACTAAAACAAAAAGGGAATTCTTTATATGTGTGGCCAACCAAAAACAAAGAGCACAAGCAATACCATTCAAAAATCACTCTAAATAAAAACAAGTAACACCGTTTCCCCGGCAACGGCACCAAAATTTGGCGGGCGCGGATGTGTCGTTGTGCACCGCACCCGGCCAAAGATAAAATTTCTCCTACTCTCTTTTACAATAAACAAGTATAATGGAAGTAGGGGTCGTATCCACAGGGAAACAGGGACGAGTTTAGTACTTAGCGTGATTCGAAACCTCAAAAGATTAAGCTAAGGGCCGAGAAACCTAATAATAATAACAAAGGGGGGTTTCAAGTAGATTATAACTAAACTACAACTAACTAACATATAAACAAGATGAGAAATCAATATGGAAAGATCTTGAATCCGATTAACATACACTTCAATTCATTATCGATCCTTGAACCTCGACTCTAATTAATTCCATTATTATCTATTGTTGAGCATTAATCTCGCGTTCTCCTTATTCTTAGTTGAATAGCACGATCGGCGTGACTATAAAACCCTAACTAAAGGATAACCTAGTCCGATCGCGTCTAAGTTCAATCCGATAGCAACAATAAACACGAGAGAACCAATAGACCCGCTAACGTCATACAAGCGATAAACGTTCAACGGTTGATTCAATTTCCCCAAGAAATAACCAAGACGATCTGCATCTAAGTTACTCCCTAGTTTGCTACCAATTGATAAAAGAATAAAACAATCGGGTTCTATTCTTAAATCTAGCATTAGATTAATTACACAATCAAACTAGTAACGTTCCTAGCATAATTATGCAAAAACCATAGAAAGCAATCATAGAAATTAAACCATAATCAAAGAAACTAAAGAGAGAGGAAAGATCTCACAATAATGCTTGAAGCTCCATATTAATCTCGTTCAAGAACGGTTCAAGCTACAATCGGCATAGCATAAGCCAATCCCATAATTGAAATCTACAAAAACTAAATTAGAAAATAAAAACTAAAAAGAGAAGACAACAAGAGAAGAGTGGAGTTTTGGAAACTCCCTCTCCTTGTGGTCTTCGCCCCCTAGGTCTAAAAACAAAGTTTAGTATTTATACTAAGGCTCAAAAGTTAGCCGTCATTTAAACCGCCATAGGGGTCGCGAGGTGCGAGTCCGGTCGCACCGTGCGATGGGCTACCGCCTTCGCAACGAGTGAAGAATTGGGCCAAACCACGCAGGTCGCGAGGTGCGAGAAATCTCGCGAGGTGCGAGCGGGCGAGGTCGCGAGGTGCGACGGTCCTCGCGAGGTGCGAGCCCGGCTTGCGGGGCGGGTTTGGCTCGAGCGCCGGGCGCGCGCACATGGGCGATGGGCGTGCGATGGCCTAGCTTCTTCTTGGGCGTACGATGGCCGCCGGTGAGCTGGGCGTTGGGCGCCGGGTCGAGCTTGGCTTGGCGAGCTTGTGGCTTGTGATGCTCGGCTCAAATGCATTTTACCTTGGAAGCTCGGAATGCATGACATTAACACAACTTATATCGCAAAACTCCGAACTTCCGCTAAGGATGATTTTTATGCAAACCTTAACAATTACGAACAAATCCCTTAGCAATGTGCACCTAAAATACCACAAGAACATCGTATAACTTGAGCGCATCATCAATCGCCGTTCCTCTAGTGTTGGTCCACGAACAACCCTTAGATCACCACGTATGCTAGTACGGAAGAGAGAACACTCCTCTTGCTTTTGAGGTGTGATGGCCGAAAATGAGGAGAGAGAGAGGAGCAAAGAAAATCAGATTTTCTTTACTAAGAATGATGTAATCACACCTCTCCTTTGTAACCCCCATATCATTATATAAGGTGGTTACAAAGAGGTGATTCATGAGGCTTTATTTTGCCTCATAATGTCATACATTATGAGCCTAATAACCTCATGAGTTACAACTCTTCCATCCATCTTTAAAACCGCCCAACCCATTTCACAAATGGATTTGGGTAATATCCAAGGGTTGTCACATTGTGTGACCTCATAGGACCCAATACATATTTGTAGTTGGCCTAAATATACTAGCCCAACCAACCGCAATTAGCTTCTAGCAAAACGTTGCGGTCACCTAATATTATTGAATATATTATCTTTATAATTCGTCCATATACATTTAGTTTATTACACTTGATCGATGACAAAATCCTTCAATCTCCCACTTGTCTAAGAACAAGTGTGTAACCTTCAAATTCCTTAAGTCGCTTAATGTCTAACTTGATGACATGGTAACATCGTATGTAAACCATACCAATATTCAAGTTGTTTCTTGAAATCCGAGTTCGAACTGTCGAAACAAATGATTAACTCCTTAATCCATTTGAGCACGGCCATGCATTTTCAGTTCTCGCTCTTCAAGAGGCCAAGACACCAATCCTAACTCTTAGGAGGACTTTATCCAGTCTTGTATAACCAAAACTCCCACTCAATTCATAATAATTCCGAACACTGCTTTTATAGCCTCCTTTTACGGCACGACGTTTTGCAATGTCAAAAACATACTAATCCTTAAGTAAGAATAGTGTCATACTCATGTCTAAGGAATCCACTAAATATATTAATGAGATTCTCATAAACCTTTTAGAGAACTCCCAATAGGTCTGCCCAACGTGTATCAACTATACACGCCTATGCAAATGACTAGACATCCCGATGTCCCCATAGCCCATGAAACTGCGCTATCAATCAACTTGCAATCTAGTCCATCTAACAGAATCATTTACGTTCAACTTTAATGATTCGAACTAGGGACAAAAGTAAATTATAACTCCTGTTCCTTTGGATAGGGTTTCATTCGTCAAATCACATATTTGACAATCCTATCAAACGTTATAAAATACTTTGAACGTTTTATTTAATACTAAACCAAGATTAAATAAGAACATAACCTTTTATTGATAAACATAACCAAACATATCACAAGAGTAACTATAAGCGTGAACTAATTAAAAGTAAATAGTACACAATCAAAGCCACTCTCCTACATGCTTAAGTCCTATAGCCCTAGTATGACTCTCATGCTTAGGGTGAGGCAATGGTTTAGTCAAAGGATCGGCGACATTGCTATCCGTATGAACTTTGCTAACTATTACATCTTTTCTCTCAACGATTTCTCGAATGAGATGAAACTTCCTAAGTACATGTTTACACCTTTGATGTGATCTTGGTTCCTTAGACTGAGCTATGGCACCATTATTATCACAATGTAAAACAATACCATTTCCAACACTAGGCACTACTCCTAGCTCCATAATGAACTTCTTCATCCAAATGGCTTCCTTTCTTTGCATCTGCAAAGCAATGTACTCGCCTCGTTGTAGAATCGGCGACAATACTTTGCTTTGAACTTTTCCACTACTTCGCCCTCCATTTAGACAAAAGATGAAACCAGATTGGGATCGAAAATCATCTTTGTCAGTTTGGAAGCTCGCATCTGTGTAATTCTCAACAATTAATTCACTTTCACCTCCATACACTAAGAAATTATCCTTAGCCCTTCGTAAGTACTTTAGGATATTCTTAGCTGCACTCCAGTGTGCGTCACCTGGATTTGATTGGAATCTGCTACACATGCTCAAGGCATATGAAACATCCGGGCGAGTACAAATCATGGAGTACATAATGGACTCTATAGGCGACGCATAAGGAACATTACTTATTCGCTTAATCTCATCGGGTCCAGGAAGGACACCGAGTCTTGCTAAGCGAAACACCATGTTGCATAGGTAGAAAACCTCTTTTAGAGTTTTCCATATTGAACTTAGTAACGATCTTATCTATATAAGTTCGTTGGCTAAGTCCAATCACCCTCTTAGACCTATCCCTATAGATCTTGATCCCCAAAATGTACTCAGCATTTCCAAGGTCTTTCATAGAAAAACAACTCTTCAACCATTCCTTGATCGACTCAAGCATGGGAATGTCGTTTCCTATGAGAAGTATGTCATCTACATATAAGACCAAGAAAACTATGTTACTCCCACTTTCCTTCTTGTAAACACAGGACTCTTCTCCGTTTTTGAGAAAACCAAACAGTTTGATTGCCTCATCAAAACGAAGATTCCAACTCCGGGATGCTTGCTTCAATCCATAAATGGACTTTTGAAGCTTACATACCCTCCTAGGATATTCTCGGATCCATAAAACCTTCCTTTGTGTCATATACACATCCTCTTTCAAGAACCCATTCAAGAAAGCGGTTTTGACATCCATCCGCCAAATCTCATAATCATAGAAGGCATGAATCGCTAGGAGTATCCGAATGGATTTAAGCATTGCTACTGGTGAAAAGGTTTCGTCATAGTCTATACCATGAACTTGCTTGAACCCTTTTGCAACCAATCTTGCTTTGTAAACATGAACGTTACCATCCTTGTCTGTTTTCACTTTGAAAACCCATTTGCAACCAATAGGTGTAACCCCATCGGGCAAATCCATCAAGTCCCATACTTGATTTTCAGACATAGATGCCATTTCGGACCCCATGGCTTCAAGCCATTTTTCGGAGTCTTCACTCATCAAAGCTTGCTTGTAGGTAGTAGGTTCTTCAAATTCTAAGATCATTATCTCAGAACTTTCAGTTAACAAGAAATCAACAAACCTTTTGTTTGGTATTCTTGATCTACTAGTCCTACGAGGGGCTGCAACAGGAGAAATTTTCTTCTCAACAATTTGAGAATTTTCGCACGAATTAGATTCGAGTGGGACAGTAGGAGGTTCGTGTACATGATGCACATCCTCCAACACTTGGTCAGTTATGGGAGAAGATTCCTCTAAAGGAGGAATTACTTCAAGCTCCACAGCTGGCACTTGTGCTTCTGACTCTAACATAGGTTGAACTATCCTTTTGTTGCTTTTCTCGAACTTCTTCGAGAAATATATTACTCCCACTTGCCTTTTTGGAAATAAAATCCTTTTCCAAAAAGACACCAAGACGAGCAACAAACACTTTGCCCTAAGTGTGGTAGAAGTAATAGCCCTTGGTCTCTTTGGGATAACCCACAAAGAAACACTTATCTGATTTAGGGGCGAGTTTATCTGAAAGTAAACGTTTTACATAAACCTCACAACCCCAAATCCGTAGAAAAGACAAACTTGGAGTTTTTCCACTCCACATCTCATATGGTGTTTTTTCTACTGCCTTTGATGGAGTTCTATTAAGTGTGAAAGTAGCAGTTTCGAGAGCATATCCCTAAAAAGAGATGGGAAGATCAGCAAAACTCAACATAGACCGAACCATATCAAGTAGAGTTCGGTTCCTCCTTTCGGATACACCATTCAACTGAGGTGTTCCAGGTGGAGTGAGTTGGGAAAGAATTCCACAACTCTTCAAGTGATCACTAAACTCTTGGCTCAAATACTCACCACCACGATCGGATCGTAGTGCTTTAATTGTTTTGCCAAGCTGGTTTTGGACTTCATTTTGGAATTCTTTGAATTTCTCAAACGATTCCGACTTATGTTTCATCAAATAGACATATCCATATCTACTTAAATCATTAGTAAAAGTAATGAAGTACCCAAACCCTCCCCTAGCTTTTGTGCTCATTGGTCCACACACATCGGTATGTATTAGACCCGATAGATCATCGGCCCTTTCACCCTTTCCGGTAAAAGGTGACTTTGTCATTTTACCCATTAAACATGATTCACATACATCAAATGGCTCAAAGTCAAAAGATGTTAGAAGTCCATCTTTATGTAACTTCTGAATGCGTTTCGCGTTTATATGTCCTAAACGACAATGCCATAAGTAAGTAGGATTAGTATCGCTTGATCTATGTTTTTTGCTGTCTATGTTAAGGACATCTTTGTCTAAGTCTAGGAAATATAGACCATTAGACCTTTTAGCAATAGCATAAAACATTGAATTCAAATAAACAGAGAAACAACCTTTCTCAATTGTAAATGAAAACCCTTCATTATCCAAAACTGGAATAGAAATAATGTTTTTGGTAATAGCAGGAACATAATAACAGTTATTAAGCTCTAATATTAAACCAGAAGGCAAAGGTAGACAATAAGTCCTAACTGCAACGGCCGCAACCCTTGCACCATTTCCAACGCGCAGTTCTACCTCCCCTTTAGCCAAGGCTCTACTCCTTCTTAGTCCCTGCACATTCGAAGTAATGTGAGAAACACAACCGGTATCAAATACCCAAGAAGTAGATGTTGCTAAATTAATGTCAATGACATAGATACCTGAAGAAGAAGCCCTAGACTTCTTATCATTCAAATACTTCGGGCAGTTACGCCTCCAATGGCCAATTTGACCACAATGGAAGCACTTGGCATTTGCGGCCACCTTTGGCTTTGCCTTTGCACGTGGCTTATCCAGCGATCTTAGCGGCAACTTGCTTGCCCTTGTCTTGCTTTTTCTTGCCAGCCCATTCTTTCTTAAAACCCTTTCCCTTTTGAACCATAAGAACTTCCTTCTTAGGTGCAACAGAGATGTTTTTTTTGCTCGGCAGTCATGAGCATCCCATGTAACTCAGCAAGGGTTTTCGATACCCCATTCATATTGAAGTTCAACCTAAAGTGGTTGAAGCCTTCATGAAGTGAGTGTAGTATGATGTCAGTAGCCAACTCTTGGCTATAAGGAAAGCTCAACCTCTCCATTGTCTCGAAATAACCAATCATTTCAAAGACATGAGTGGCGACTGGCTTGCCTTCGACTAACGCACACTCAAGAATAGCCTTGTGAGTTTCATACCTCTCTATCCGAGCTTCTTCTTTGAAACATGGTTTTCAGTTTGTCGGATAATCTTGCGAGCATCCAAGCTTGCAAACCTCTTTTGCGAGGCTTGGTTCCATAGCCGCGAGCATAAGGCAAGTAAC